>OY804526.1:14614356-15814356 GCA_963680855.1 Lepeophtheirus nordmannii | reverse complement strand
GATAAACAAAATGGTACTAGAAATAACACTATTAAAAAAAACCTCGAATTTAAACAGAAAAGAAGGACCATTGACACATAAAATTACATGGAATAATCAGAAGGAATTTTGATTCAAAATTTTAAGTACAATATTTATCATATTTGGTGGGAGGGGGGTTCTAGTGCATTTAAATTTGTATAAAATCATCGAAAGTTTTGTCGTAAAATAATTAATCTCATCTTGAAAGCGGCCAACATATATAAAAGCAAAGTGGCTCATAAGTAAAATTATTTTATATTTTTTAAAAACGAACCTTTTCAGCACATCCCAAAAAAACCCTAGTGATACTACACTCCCAAAAGAAATGCACTGCTGTATCCTTCGATTCTTTGCAGAAGAAACACATTTTTTCTTCGGGCGTAACACCATTAATATATCCAAAGGTCAGTAAATTTGTTACGGCTCGATACCGGAACCAATAAGTGGAAAAATCTGCCAGTCGATTTGATAAAGCCTTTAAAATATCATTCGATGATGCTTGTTCCCTAAAGGAATCTCTCTTGCGACTTAATTGGTTTATATACATAGATTTGGTTATGTTATCTGTTTGGATAAACCTAATCAAACGATTGTCCATTCCCCTGATAAAGTTGAAAAAGGAGTCTCTAGGTCCAATTTCCCTTTTCGAAAAAGTAGCACATTTCTTAATTCTTTTCAGTTCAAGTTTTTCAGAAAAGGTCACTCCGATATTCTCATTGAATACTTCACCCATGAAGTCTAGTTTTTTCTTCATAGCCATACTTGATATAAAATTTAATCTTTGGTTCTGCGAAATCGGTTCCTGCCACAACATCTGAGGTAATATTAAAGAACTTATTGTGGAGCTGGCCAATGCAACTTCGCACCAAAAAGTGCCTGAATCCCGCAGAAATTTTAAGAATTTCTTTGGGCCTTCTCCGAGCATATCTTCAATTTTTGTTCCAGTCTTTTCCTCAATATTTCCTCTCCGTATTGCACTCCAAACAGATTCCCCGTCTGCCAATCTCTTGAACCATGAGAACAAAAGAGCTTTCCAAAAGTTTTTTATCGGGAGAAGACCTAACCCTCCAAACTTTTTTGGACAGCAAATTCTCCTCCAAGTTATCCTCTTCTTTTGCGTCCAACACAAAAAATCAGCACAAAACTCCTCGATCCTTTTCGCGCACTTTTCATTGTAGGGAGTTATCTTAAGAATGTGAATGATTGTAGGGAATATCAGTGAATTCCAAACATGAATTCTCGCGGGTAGGTTTCGACCGACTAAATATTTATATCTTGTTATGGCTTTCCGAATTCTTTCTTCGATATATTTTAAGTTAGTTTGTACATATCCTCCGTCGAAGGTTATCCAAGCACCAAGTATTTTGAGTCGAGGGACGACATCTATGTGAAATTCCTTAAGACTTCTTTCCAAATTTGTGATAATCTTTGTTTTGTGCAGGTTGATTTTTAATCCAGATTTTGCCTCGTATTCTGAAAGAATATGAAGAGTTGACCCAATCGAATTGTAAATAGTATTTGAGTTTCCAGAATACAAAACAGTTAAGTCATCCGCAAATGCTTCTATCCGATGTTCTATGTTTCCAAGACTCACGCCTCTTATGGTATTCGCCATGTCAATTTTCCTAATTAATTGATCTATAGATATTATGAATAAACTTGGAGATAACGGGTCTCCCTGGCGACAGCCTTTTCTAATTTCAAAACAGTTTCCTCCCTTCGTATATCTTGTGTAGAGGTTTCTCAAACATACACTTACCATCTTAACAAATTTTCCCCCAAACCCATAAGCTTTTAGACTATTGACGATAAATTCGTGAGATATACAATCAAAAGCTTTCATAAAATCAATCGACATCAACGCTACGTTTTCGCATTTTTGTTTTCCTTCTTCTACGACATCTAAAACCCCTCTGATAACGTCTTCAATATATCTACCTTTAATAAAGCCCTTTTGAGCTTTGTGAATAATTATAGGTAGGACTTTCTGGATCCTCTTACTAAGGATACCACTGAAAATCTTATATGAAGAGTTTAGCATTGTGAGTGGTCTAAGGTTTTCAACATGTCTAGGGTCTTTTCCACATTTAGGAATAAGTATCAAGGTACCCATTGTTATATATTGGTCAAAATTGCCTTTTATAATGGCATCATTGTACACCTGCTGTAGCAGGGGAGATAATTGTAGTAGATACTTTTTGTAAAACTCCATGGGGAAGCCATCCGGACCAGGAGTCTTATTTTTCTTGTTGTATTGTTCAATGTAACTTTGAACTTCGCATATAGTAATATTTTCCTCAAGCATTGGAACCATTTGTTGGGGTACTTGTGGAAGAGAATCATAGCATTGACTTGTCAGATTTTTTCGTTTTTGTGCGAGCTCTGAAGGACTGGATCCATATTCATTTAAACCTTTTTTCTGTATCCTTTCCTCTCCCTGTTCTTCATACAGTTTTTGGTAATAATCTATAATTATTTGATTGATTTGAGCATGGTTTCCAGTTGCTCTACCGTCTTTATCAAACAATATGTTAATTGATTTTTTTGACATCTGCTTTGTTTCCAATCTTTTTATTCGATCATATATTGCTTGTTCTTTCGCAATCTGATTGAGTCCTGTTCGGATCAGACAGCCTTGATTCCTAGATGTGTATATATCCTCTTCAGAGATGGAATTGTCTTTTACTCTTCCCTCACATACGTCCTGTTCATACATTTTTAGCTTTCTTTCCAAACTGTTTCTCGTTCCAAGCTTAATATACTCCCTTCTTGCACAGTCAAGAACCAATTTTAGGGCGTGGGAAGGGTTATTTATTATTTTCAATTTTAGTCTTGTTTTGATTTCATCGATCATTTCTCCTACAATCTGTGCGGTATTCTGGTCTTCTAATAGACTTACATTAAGCTTCCACGAGCTTTTGTTGTGTTTTTTAAAAGGACCCAAAGTGACCAAAACTGGTCTGTGATCTGATAAAAACATTTGTAGAGTTTTACATTCTTGAATATTTGACGCTAATTCTGGTGATAAAAACACATAATCTAACCTTGAGCTTTTGGTAGCCCCAGCTTTGTTTTTGATGAAGAAAGTATGTTCAGGGGGACCACAAATCTTTGCTGCTGAATCAATTAGACATCTTTTCTCTATAATCCTCTTAACAACATCACAAGCATTCCTATTGTTTTCGATCATGTAGTTTGAAGTGTCTCTTTCTTGTTCAAGAGCAATATTTATATCTCCAACAACTATCATCCCTTCCACTCCATCCGATTCATCTCCCATATATTTGGAGTCAAGGGTCTCAAAGAATTGAGGATTATCCCTGTTTGGCCCGTACAATGATAAAATTTTGATCTTTCTGTTTCCAATATTGATTGTTATGACGATGAAGTTGCCTTCTTCATCTATTGCTGCACATTTTGGTTTAAATAGTTTCCTGATGCCCACTAAAATTCCCCTAGACGGATGGTTGGATTTCTTTTTTACTGCTGGAGCTTGAAATACTTCATATTCAGGGGGAAATACTTTCCGTATGTCAATTCTCGTTAGCCTTGTATCACAGAATGAGATAATATCTGGGTTAAAAGCTATGAAGTGGTCTATCAAAATTTTGCGCTTTCTTTTATCCGCAATGGAATTTACATTAGCAGTGATTATTTTGAGTTGATCACACATTATGATTTAATAAAGTCAAAAAAAAAAGGACCAAAAACAGAAACAAATCAAGACTTCCTACCGTAAAAGCAAGGGAAACATAAAATGCACTAGACAACAATAAAGGGAAAGGTTGGTTAGAATATTCAAAATCAGCGAAATAAAAGCTTGGGATAAAGGGTAAAAAATAAACTGAACTAACATGGGAACAAATTATCATTCGTTTAAAATAATTAAAAACTACTTGGTAAATGAATTTGGGTAAATAAGGAGAGGAATACACACCAGCCATTTTAGGAAGTTAGAGGTGATTGTTGTTGTTCCTGTGTTACGCATTTAGCTCTTTTATCCTCCTTATCGACTGGATCCTCGAACACTCTCTTCGACCTTGGAGACATTGGAGTTAAGAATTTCCTGACTTGATCATTCTTCTTCTCGGCTTTACTCATCATGAAATGTTTCCAATCATCCCGGAGTTCTTGCTTTTTGCTTGAGGTTGAATCTTGAAGTATGATGTCACTGCTCTTCAGCCCGCATTGACTTCCATCTTTATGTGTAACTGATTTTTGTTGATCTGTAGATAATTTTAAATTTTCTTCTCGAGATACTGATGAAGGTTCCTCATTCTCATTACTAGATTTCTGGTTTAAATTATTATCATCAACCTTTTCTTCTTCTTCAATCAACTCATCTTCTTCTTCTTCTCTTGCAATCTTATTCACCTCTTCCATTTCGGCAAGTCCTCTTATTCTGATCGGCAGTCCGTTTTCGATTCTGAAACTTTTTTCAAATTCCCAATAAGGAGTTCTCTTCAAGACTGTGCACCTAGCTTTTATGTGACCAAATTTAAGGCATCGAAAACATTGAGTGATTTGATTTTTCGAAACTAATTCTACTTTTTTCCCACTCACAGGTACGATGGAAGGTAACATTTTAAAGGGTTTTATCCGTAATTTTATTTTTCCTGATAGGATTCTATTAAATTTAGTTGCGTATTTCTCTTCTTCTGCATCTTTCGTTCCCATTTCGTGGCTGATGTTTTCTTCATCTCCCACCAAATCCCCAAACTTGCTCAGAACATCCTTTAGTACAACCATATTAACCTCTGAGCCATTTTTAACAGTAATTTCGACGGGCGTTTGAATTGACCTTAATCGATCCAAGCCTCGAATTCTAAATCCAATATTTTCATCAATTTTAGTTAAGCTATCAATATGTTCGAATTTTGTAATCATATTGATAGGGAATTTTGTTGTGATGACAATGAAACCTGCCCCACTCTTACATTCATTCAATCTCAAGATTTCGTCTTCCTTTAATCCGAGAATATCGATGATTTTCATGTATTGTTTGATGTTTGGTGTAAACCCTTTAAGTTTAAAACCTTGGCTGTCTTTCCAATCCAAGTAGAATTTATCCCACAATGGATTGTTGTTTAGTTTTCTGTTATAATACTCAGCGGTCTTTCCTCCTTCATCTCCTGCCACGCGCGCTCCTCTTCTGCTTCTTGCTATGTTTGAATATGTTTCCTCATTCATCCTCTTCCTTTGATTGACTTCTCTCTGCCCTGCAGGGAAGGCAGTTTCCTTCTTCTCTTCTCCCGGCGTGTTGCTCTGATTCATATTTTCACCTTGACCTTTAATAAGATTAATGCTTACGCCCGGCCCGTCAGGCGGTTTCTTTGGAAACAGGTCATCACTATTCATTTTCTTTCAATTATGAAAGAGAAGATAGTCTGTGAACTGCTTCACTTTTGATTTTTTGCGTCAGAAGTTTCTTCCACGATGTAATGACGTCAAAAGTATTGTCGTTACGGAAGCCTTCCAATTACAGCACTTATGACCCCGATAAGGGATAATTAGCCAGATATTTTGAAAATACACACACTAATGATTATAAAAGGACACAAACACGTTGACAAAACACCTCAGGACACTGGTAAAACAATTTCCAATAAGGAGCTCTTGAGGACACGTCTTCTTCCTTTTAATACATAAAGAGACTTGCAAATTTCAAATTGGTATGACACCTAGCAACATCTAGGGTTCATATTATCATCAAACTGAAAAGTGCCACTATGCATGGTTTTTTATTAATTTCAACATACAAAAAATGCTTAGCACATTCAAAAAAATTACTTGAATCTATTCGCCACTTCAGTTTGAAGGATTTGCAAATTTCAAATTGGTATGACACCTAGCAACATCTAGGGTTCATATTATCATACAAATGAAAAGTGCCAATATGCATGGTTTTTTATTAATTTCAACATTCAAAAAATGCTTAGCACATTCAAAAAATTACCTGAATCTATTTGCCACTTCAAATTTGAAGTATTTGCAAATTTTAAATTAGCTTGACACTACCACCATCATACGTTCATATTATCATACAAATGATGAAAATGAAAAGTAACAATATGCATGGTTTTTTATTGATTTCAACATTCAAAGTTTGCTTAGCACATTCCAAAAAATTATCTGAATCTATTCGCCACTTCAAATTTGAAGGATTTGCAAATTTTAAATTAGCTTGACACCTACCACCATCATACGTTCATATTATCATACAAATGATGAAAATGAAATGTGCCAATATGCATGGTTTTTTATTAATTTCAACATTCAAAAAATGCTTAGCACATTCAAAAAAATTATCTGAATCTATTTGCCACTTCAAATTTGAAGGATTTGCAAATTTCAAATTAACATGACACCACCACCATCATACGTTCATATTATCATACAAATGATGAAAATGAGAAGTGCCAATATGCATTGTTTTTTATTAATTTCAACATTCAAAAAATGCTTAGTACATTCAAAAAAATTATCTGAATCTATTCGCCACTTCAAATTTGAAGGATTTGCAAATTTCAAATTAGCTTGACACCTACCACCATCAAACCCTCATATTATCATACAAAAGATGAAAATGAAAAGTACCAATATGCATGGTTTTTTATTAATTTCAACATTCAAAAAATGCTTAGTACATTCAAAAAAATTATCTGAATCTATTCGCCACTTCAAATTTGAAGGATTTGCAAATTTCAAATTAGCTTGACACCTACCATCATCAAACCCTCATATTATCATACAAAAGATGAAAATGAAAAGTACCAATATGCATGGTTTTTTATTAATTTCAACATTCAAAAAAGGCTTAGCACATTCAAAAAAATTATCTGAATCTATTCGCCACTTCAAATTTGAAGGATTTGCAAATTTCAAATTACCTTGACACCTACCACCATCATACGTTCATATTATCATACAAAAGATGAAAATGAAAAGTACCAATATGCATGGTTTTTTATTAATTTCAACATTCAAAAAATGCTTAGTACATTCAAAAAAATTATCTGAATCTATTCGCCACTTCAAATTTGAAGGATTTGCAAATTTCAAATTAGCTTGACACCTACCACCATCAAACCCTCATATTATCATACAAAAGATGAAAATGAAAAGTACCAATATGCATGGTTTTTTATTAATTTCAACATTCAAAAAAGGCTTAGCACATTCAAAAAAATTATCTGAATCTATTCGCCACTTCAAATTTGAAGGATTTGCAAATTTCAAATTAGCTTGACACCTACCACCATCAAACCCTCATATTATCATACAAAAGATGAAAATGAAAAGTACCAATATGCATGGTTTTTTATTAATTTCAACATTCAAAAAAGGCTTAGCACATTCAAAAAAATTATCTGAATCTATTCGCCACTTCAAATTTGAAGGATTTGCAAATTTCAAATTACCTTGACACCTACCACCATCATACGTTCATATTATCATACAAAAGATGAAAATGAAAAGTACCAATATGCATGGTTTTTTATTAATTTCAACATTCAAAAAATGCTTAGTACATTCAAAAAAATTATCTGAATCTATTCGCCACTTCAAATTTGAAGGATTTGCAAATTTCAAATTAGCTTGACACCTACCACCATCAAACCCTCATATTATCATACAAAAGATGAAAATGAAAAGTACCAATATGCATGGTTTTTTATTAATTTCAACATTCAAAAAAGGCTTAGCACATTCAAAAAAATTATCTGAATCTATTCGCCACTTCAAATTTGAAGGATTTGCAAATTTCAAATTAGCTTGACACCTACCACCATCAAACCCTCATATTATCATACAAAAGATGAAAATGAAAAGTACCAATATGCATGGTTTTTTATTAATTTCAACATTCAAAAAATGCTTAGTACATTCAAAAAAATTATCTGAATCTATTCGCCACTTCAAATTTAAAGGATTTGCAAATTTCAAATTACCTTGACACCTACCACCATCATACGTTCATATTATCATACAAAAGATGAAAATGAAAAGTACCAATATGCATGGTTTTTTATTAATTTCAACATTCAAAAAAGGCTTAGCACATTCAAAAAAATTACCTGAATCTATTTGCCACTTCAAATTTGAAGGATTTGCAAATTTTAAATTAGCATGACACCTACCACCATCAAACCCTCATATTATCATACAAAAGATGAAAATGAAAAGTACCAATATGCATGGTTTTTTATTAATTTCAACATTCAAAAAATGCTTAGTACATTCAAAAAAATTATCTGAATCTATTCGCCACTTCAAATTTGAAGGATTTGCAAATTTCAAATTAGCTTGACACCTACCATCATCAAACCCTCATATTATCATACAAAAGATGAAAATGAAAAGTACCAATATGCATGGTTTTTTATTAATTTCAACATTCAAAAAAGGCTTAGCACATTCAAAAAAATTATCTGAATCTATTCGCCACTTCAAATTTGAAGGATTTGCAAATTTCAAATTACCTTGACACCTACCACCATCATACGTTCATATTATCATACAAAAGATGAAAATGAAAAGTACCAATATGCATGGTTTTTTATTAATTTCAACATTCAAAAAATGCTTAGTACATTCAAAAAAATTATCTGAATCTATTCGCCACTTCAAATTTGAAGGATTTGCAAATTTCAAATTAGCTTGACACCTACCACCATCAAACCCTCATATTATCATACAAAAGATGAAAATGAAAAGTACCAATATGCATGGTTTTTTATTAATTTCAACATTCAAAAAATGCTTAGTACATTCAAAAAAATTATCTGAATCTATTCGCCACTTCAAATTTGAAGGATTTGCAAATTTCAAATTACCTTGACACCTACCACCATCATACGTTCATATTATCATACAAAAGATGAAAATGAAAAGTACCAATATGCATGGTTTTTTATTAATTTCAACATTCAAAAAAAGCTTAGCACATTCAAAAAAATTACCTGAATCTATTTGCCACTTCAAATTTGAAGGATTTGCAAATTTTAAATTAGCATGACACCTTCCAACATCAAACATTCATATTATCATACAAACGATGAAAATGAAAAGTGCCAATATGCATGGTTTTTTATAAATTTCATTATTCAAAAAATGCTTAGAACATTCAAAAAAATTATCTGAATCTATTCGCCACTTCAAATTTGAAGGATTTGCAAATTTCAAATTAGCATGAACCCTACCACCATCAAACGTTCATATTATCATACAAATGATGAAAATGAAAAGTGCCAATATGCATGGTTTTTTATTAATTTCAACATTCAAAAAATGCTAAGTACATTCAAAAAAATTATCTGAATCTATTCGCCACTTCAAATTTGAAGGATTTGCAAATTTCAAATTACCTTGACACCTACCACCATCATACGTTCATATTATCATACAAACGATGAAAATGAAAAGTGCCAATATGCATGGTTTTTTATTAATTTCAACATTCAAAAAATGCTTAGTACATTCAAAAAAATTATCTGAATCTATTCGCCACTTCAAATTTGAAGGATTTGCAAATTTCAAATTAGCATGAACTCTACCACCATCAAACGTTCATATTATCATACAAATGATGAAAATGAAAAGTGCCAATATGCATGGATTTTTATTAATTTCAACATTCAAAAAATGCTTAGTACATTCAAAAAAATTATCTGAATATATTCGCCACTTCAAATTTGAAGGATTTGCAAATTTCAAATTAGCTTGACACCTACCACCATCAAACCCTCATATTATCATACAAACGATGAAAATGAAAAGTACCAATATGCATGGTTTTTTATTGATTTCAACATTCAAAAAATGCTTAGTACATTCAAAAAAATTATCTGAATCTATTCGCCACTTCAAATTTGAAGGATTTCCAAATTTTAAATTAGCTTGACACCTACCACCATCATATGTTCATATTATCATACAAATGATGAAAATGAAAAGTACCAATATGCATGGTTTTTTATTAATTTCAACATTCAAAAAATGCTTAACACATTCAAAAAAATTATCTGAATCTATTCGCCACTTCAAATTTGAAGGATTTGCAAATTTCAAATTAGCTTGACACCTACCACCATCATACGTACATATTATCATACAAATGATGAAAATGAAATGTGCCAATATGCATGGTTTTTTATTAATTTCAACATTCAAAAAATGCTTAGCACATTCAAAAAAATTACCTGAATCTATTCGCCACTTCAAATTTGAAGGATTTGCAAATTTTAAATTAGCTTGACACTACCACCATCATACGTTCATATTATCATACAAATGATGAAAATGAAAAGTAACAATATGCATGGTTTTTTATTGATTTCAACATTCAAAGTTTGCTTAGCACATTCCAAAAAATTATCTGAATCTATTCGCCACTTCAAATTTGAAGGATTTGCAAATTTTAAATTAGCTTGACACCTACCACCATCATACGTTCATATTATCATACAAATGATGAAAATGAAATGTGCCAATATGCATGGTTTTTTATTAATTTCAACATTCAAAAAATGCTTAGCACATTCAAAAAAATTATCTGAATCTATTTGCCACTTCAAATTTGAAGGATTTGCAAATTTCAAATTAACATGACACCACCACCATCATACGTTCATATTATCATACAAATGATGAAAATGAGAAGTGCCAATATGCATTGTTTTTTATTAATTTCAACATTCAAAAAATGCTTAGTACATTCAAAAAAATTATCTGAATCTATTCGCCACTTCAAATTTGAAGGATTTGCAAATTTCAAATTAGCTTGACACCTACCACCATCAAACCCTCATATTATCATACAAAAGATGAAAATGAAAAGTACCAATATGCATGGTTTTTTATTAATTTCAACATTCAAAAAATGCTTAGTACATTCAAAAAAATTATCTGAATCTATTCGCCACTTCAAATTTGAAGGATTTGCAAATTTCAAATTAGCTTGACACCTACCACCATCAAACCCTCATATTATCATACAAAAGATGAAAATGAAAAGTACCAATATGCATGGTTTTTTATTAATTTCAACATTCAAAAAAGGCTTAGCACATTCAAAAAAATTATCTGAATCTATTCGCCACTTCAAATTTGAAGGATTTGCAAATTTCAAATTACCTTGACACCTACCACCATCATACGTTCATATTATCATACAAAAGATGAAAATGAAAAGTACCAATATGCATGGTTTTTTATTAATTTCAACATTCAAAAAATGCTTAGTACATTCAAAAAAATTATCTGAATCTATTCGCCACTTCAAATTTGAAGGATTTGCAAATTTCAAATTACCTTGACACCTACCACCATCATACGTTCATAGTATCATACAAAAGATGAAAATGAAAAGTACCAATATGCATGGTTTTTTATTAATTTCAACATTCAAAAAAGGCTTAGCACATTCCAAAAAATTATCTGAATCTATTCGCCACTTCAAATTTGAAGGATTTGCAAATTTTAAATTAGCATGACACCTTCCAACATCAAACATTCATATTATCATACAAACGATGAAAATGAAAAGTGCCAATATGCATGGTTTTTTATTAATTTCATTATTCAAAAAATGCTTAGTACATTCAAAAAAATTATCTGAATCTATTCGCCACTTCAAATTTGAAGGATTTGCAAATTTCAAATTACCTTGACACCTACCACCATCATACGTTCATATTATCATACAAAAGATGAAAATGAAAAGTACCAATATGCATGGTTTTTTATTAATTTCAACATTCAAAAAATGCTTAGTACATTCAAAAAAATTATCTGAATCTATTCGCCACTTCAAATTTGAAGGATTTGCAAATTTCAAATTACCTTGACACCTACCACCATCATACGTTCATAGTATCATACAAAAGATGAAAATGAAAAGTACCAATATGCATGGTTTTTTATTAATTTCAACATTCAAAAAAGGCTTAGCACATTCAAAAAAATTACCTGAATCTATTTGCCACTTCAAATTTGAAGGATTTGCAAATTTTAAATTAGCATGACACCTTCCAACATCAAACGGTCATATTATCATACAAACGATGAAAATGAAAAGTGCCAATATGCATGGTTTTTTATTAATTTCATTATTCAAAAAATGCTTAGTACATTCAAAAAAATTATCTGAATCTATTCGCCACTTCAAATTTGAAGGATTTGCAAATTTCAAATTAGCATGAACCCTACCACCATCAAACCCTCATATTATCATACAAATGATGAAAATGAAAAGTGCCAATATGCATGGTTTTTTATTAATTTCAACATTCAAAAAATGCTAAGTACATTCAAAAAAATTATCTGAATCTATTCGCCACTTCAAATTTGAAGGATTTGCAAATTTCAAATTACCTTGACACCTACCACCATCAAACCCTCATATTATCATACAAAAGATGAAAATGAAAAGTACCAATATGCATGGTTTTTTATTAATTTCAACATTCAAAAAAGGCTTAGCACATTCAAAAAAATTATCTGAATCTATTCGCCACTTCAAATTTGAAGGATTTGCAAATTTCAAATTACCTTGACACCTACCACCATCATACGTTCATATTATCATACAAAAGATGAAAATGAAAAGTACCAATATGCATGGTTTTTTATTAATTTCAACATTCAAAAAATGCTTAGTACATTCAAAAAAATTATCTGAATCTATTCGCCACTTCAAATTTGAAGGATTTGCAAATTTCAAATTACCTTGACACCTACCACCATCATACGTTCATAGTATCATACAAAAGATGAAAATGAAAAGTACCAATATGCATGGTTTTTTATTAATTTCAACATTCAAAAAAGGCTAAGCACATTCAAAAAAATTACCTGAATCTATTTGCCACTTCAAATTTGAAGGATTTGCAAATTTTAAATTAGCATGACACCTTCCAACATCAAACATTCATATTATCATACAAACGATGAAAATGAAAAGTGCCAATATGCATGGTTTTTTATTAATTTCATTATTCAAAAAATGCTTAGTACATTCAAAAAAATTATCTGAATCTATTCGCCACTTCAAATTTGAAGGATTTGCAAATTTCAAATTAGCATGACACCTTCCACGATCAAACGGTCATATTATCATACAAACGATGAAAATGAAAAGTGCCAATATGCATGGTTTTTTATTATTTTCAACATTCAAAAAATGCTTAGCACATTCCAAAAAATTATCTGAATCTATTCGCCACTTCAAATTTGAAGGATTTGCAAATTTCAAATTAGCTTGACACCTACCACCATCAAACGTTCATATTATCATACAAATGATGAAAATGAAAAGTGCCAATATGCAAGGTTTTTTATTAATTTCAACATTCAAAAAATGCTTAGCACATTCAAAAAAAATACCTGAATCTATTTGCCACTTCAAATTTGAAGGATTTGCAAATTTCAAATTACCTTGACACCTACCACCATCATACGTTCATATTATCATACAAAAGATGAAAATGAAAAGTACCAATATGCATGGTTTTTTATTAATTTCAACATTCAAAAAAGGCTTAGCACATTCTAAAAAATTACCTGAATCTATTCGCCACTTCAAATTTGAAGGATTTGCAAATTTCAAATTAGCATGACACCTTCCACCATCAAACGGTCATATTATCATACAAACGATGAAAATGAAAAGTGCCAATATGCATGGTTTTTTATTAATTTCAACATTCAAAGTTTGCTTAGCACATTCAAAAAAATTATCTGAATCTATTTGCCACTTCAAATTTGAAGGATTTGCAAATTTCAAATTAGCATGACACCTTCCACCATCAAACGGTCATATTATCATACAAACGATGAAAATGAAAAGTGCCAATATGCATGGTTTTTTATTAATTTCAACATTCAAAGTTTGCTTAGCACATTCAAAAAAATTATCTGAATCTATTTGCCACTTCAAATTTGAAGGATTTGCAAATTTCAAATTAGCATGACACCTTCCACCATCAAACGGTCATATTATCATACAAACGATGAAAATGAAAAGTGCCAATATGCATGGTTTTTTATTATTTTCAACATTCAAAAAATGCTTAGTACATTCAAAAAAATTACCTCAATCTATTCTCCACTTCAATTTGAAGGATTTGCAAATTTCAAATTGGTATGACACCTAGCAACATCTAGGGTTCATATTATCATCAAAATGAAAAGTGCCAATATGCATGGTATTTTATTAATTTCAACATTCAAAAAATGCTTAGCACATTCAAAAAAATTACCTGAATCTATTCGCCACTTCAAATTTGAAGGATTTGCAAATTTTAAATTAGCTTGACACCTACCACCATCATATGTTCATATTATCATACAAATGATGAAAATGAAAAGTACCAATATGCATGGTTTTTTATTGATTTCAACATTCAAAGTTTGCTTAGCACATTCCAAAAAATTATCTGAATCTATTCGCCACTTCTAATTTGAAGGATTTGCAAATTTCAAATTACCTTGACACCTACCACCATCATACGTTCATATTATCATACAAAAGATGAAAATGAAAAGTACCAATATGCATGGTATTTTATTAATTTCAACATTCAAAGTTTGCTTAGCACATTCCAAAAAATTATCTGAATCTATTCGCCACTTCAAATTTGAAGAATTTGCAAATTTCAAATTAGCATGACACCTTCCACCATCAAACGGTCATATTATCATACAAACGATGAAAATGAAAAGTGCCAATATGCATGGTTTTTTATTAATTTCAACATTCAAAGTTTGCTTAGCACATTCAAAAAAATTATCTGAATCTATTCGCCACTTCAAATTTGAAGGATTTGCAAATTTCAAATTAGCATGACACCTTCCACCATCAAACGGTCATATTATCATACAAACGATGAAAATGAAAAGTGCCAATATGCATGGTTTTTTATTATTTTCAACATTCAAAAAATGCTTAGTACATTCAAAAAAATTACCTCAATCTATTCTCCACTTCAATTTGAAGGATTTGCAAATTTCAAATTGGTATGACACCTAGCAACATCTAGGGTTCATATTATCATCAAAATGAAAAGTGCCAATATGCATGGTATTTTATTAATTTCAACATTCAAAAAATGCTTAGCACATTCAAAAAAATTATCTGAATCTATTTGCCACTTCAAATTTGAAGGATTTGCAAATTTTAAATTAGCATGACACCTTCCAACATCAAACATTCATATTATCATACAAACGATGAAAATGAAAAGTGCCAATATGCATGGTTTTTTATTAATTTCAACATTCAAAAAAGGCTTAGCACATTCAAAAAAATTATCTGAATCTATTTGCCACTTCAAATTTGAAGGATTTGCAAATTTTAAATTAGCATGACACCTTCCAACATCAAACATTCATATTATCATACAAACGATGAAAATGAAAAGTGCCAATATGCATGGTTTTTTATTAATTTCATTATTCAAAAAATGCTTAGTACATTCAAAAAAATTATCTGAATCTATTCGCCACTTCAAATTTGAAGGATTTGCAAATTTCAAATTAGCATGAACCCTACCACCATCAAACGTTCATATTATCATACAAATGATGAAAATGAAAAGTGCCAATATGCATGGTTTTTATTAATTTCAACATTCAAAAAATGCTAAGTACATTCAAAAAAATTATCTGAATCTATTCGCCACTTCAAATTTGAAGGATTTGCAAATTTCAAATTACCTTGACACCTACCACCATCAAATCCTCATATTATCATACAAAAGATGAAAATGAAAAGTACCAATATGCATGGTTTTTTATTAATTTCAACATTCAAAAAATGCTTAGTACATTCAAAAAAATTATCTGAATCTATTCGCCACTTCAAATTTGAAGGATTTGCAAATTTCAAATTAGCTTGACACCTACCACCATCAAACCCTCATATTATCATACAAAAGATGAAAATGAAAAGTACCAATAGGCATGGTTTTTTATTAATTTCAACATTCAAAAAAGGCTTAGCACATTCAAAAAAATTATCTGAATCTATTCGCCACTTCAAATTTGAAGGATTTGCAAATTTCAAATTACCTTGACACCTACCACCATCATACGTTCATATTATCATACAAAAGATGAAAATGAAAAGTACCAATATGCATGGTTTTTTATTAATTTCAACATTCAAAAAATGCTTAGTACATTCAAAAAAATTATCTGAATCTATTCGCCACTTCAAATTTGAAGGATTTGCAAATTTCAAATTACCTTGACACCTACCACCATCATACGTTCATAGTATCATACAAAAGATGAAAATGAAAAGTACCAATATGCATGGTTTTTTATTAATTTCAACATTCAAAAAAGGCTTAGCACATTCAAAAAAATTACCTGAATCTATTTGCCACTTCAAATTTGAAGGATTTGCAAATTTTAAATTAGCATGACACCTTCCAACATCAAACATTCATATTATCATACAAACGATGAAAATGAAAAGTGCCAATATGCATGGTTTTTTATTAATTTCATTATTCAAAAAATGCTTAGTACATTCAAAAAAATTATCTGAATCTATTCGCCACTTCAAATTTGAAGGATTTGCAAATTTCAAATTAGCATGACACCTTCCACCATCAAACGGTCATATTATCATACAAACGATGAAAATGAAAAGTGCCAATATGCATGGTTTTTTATTATTTTCAACATTCAAAAAATGCTTAGCACATTCCAAAAAATTATCTGAATCTATTCGCCACTTCAAATTTGAAGGATTTGCAAATTTCAAATTAGCTTGACACCTACCACCATCAAACGTTCATATTATCATACAAATGATGAAAATGAAAAGTGCCAATATGCAAGGTTTTTTATTAATTTCAACATTCAAAAAATGCTTAGCACATTCAAAAAAAATACCTGAATCTATTCGCCACTTCAAATTTGAAGGATTTGCAAATTTCAAATTACCTTGACACCTACCACCATCATACGTTCATATTATCATACAAAAGATGAAAATGAAAAGTACCAATATGCATGGTTTTTTATTAATTTCAACATTCAAAAAAGGCTTAGCACATTCTAAAAAATTACCTGAATCTATTCGCCACTTCAAATTTGAAGGATTTGCAAATTTCAAATTAGCATGACACCTTCCACCATCAAACGGTCATATTATCATACAAACGATGAAAATGAAAAGTACCAATATGCATGGTTTTTTATTAATTTCAACATTCAAAAAAGGCTTAGCACATTCAAAAAAATTATCTGAATCTATTCGCCACTTCAAATTTGAAGGATTTGCAAATTTCAAATTACCTTGACACCTACCACCATCATACGTTCATATTATCATACAAAAGATGAAAATGAAAAGTACCAATATGCATGGTTTTTTATTAATTTCAACATTCAAAAAATGCTTAGTACATTCAAAAAAATTATCTGAATCTATTCGCCACTTCAAATTTGAAGGATTTGCAAATTTCAAATTACCTTGACACCTACCACCATCATACGTTCATAGTATCATACAAAAGATGAAAATGAAAAGTACCAATATGCATGGTTTTTTATTAATTTCAACATTCAAAAAAGGCTAAGCACATTCAAAAAAATTACCTGAATCTATTTGCCACTTCAAATTTGAAGGATTTGCAAATTTTAAATTAGCATGACACCTTCCAACATCAAACATTCATATTATCATACAAACGATGAAAATGAAAAGTGCCAATATGCATGGTTTTTTATTAATTTCATTATTCAAAAAATGCTTAGTACATTCAAAAAAATTATCTGAATCTATTCGCCACTTCAAATTTGAAGGATTTGCAAATTTCAAATTAGCATGACACCTTCCACGATCAAACGGTCATATTATCATACAAACGATGAAAATGAAAAGTGCCAATATGCATGGTTTTTTATTATTTTCAACATTCAAAAAATGCTTAGCACATTCCAAAAAATTATCTGAATCTATTCGCCACTTCAAATTTGAAGGATTTGCAAATTTCAAATTAGCTTGACACCTACCACCATCAAACGTTCATATTATCATACAAATGATGAAAATGAAAAGTGCCAATATGCAAGGTTTTTTATTAATTTCAACATTCAAAAAATGCTTAGCACATTCAAAAAAAATACCTGAATCTATTTGCCACTTCAAATTTGAAGGATTTGCAAATTTCAAATTACCTTGACACCTACCACCATCATACGTTCATATTATCATACAAAAGATGAAAATGAAAAGTACCAATATGCATGGTTTTTTATTAATTTCAACATTCAAAAAAGGCTTAGCACATTCTAAAAAATTACCTGAATCTATTCGCCACTTCAAATTTGAAGGATTTGCAAATTTCAAATTAGCATGACACCTTCCACCATCAAACGGTCATATTATCATACAAACGATGAAAATGAAAAGTGCCAATATGCATGGTTTTTTATTAATTTCAACATTCAAAGTTTGCTTAGCACATTCAAAAAAATTATCTGAATCTATTTGCCACTTCAAATTTGAAGGATTTGCAAATTTCAAATTAGCATGACACCTTCCACCATCAAACGGTCATATTATCATACAAACGATGAAAATGAAAAGTGCCAATATGCATGGTTTTTTATTAATTTCAACATTCAAAGTTTGCTTAGCACATTCAAAAAAATTATCTGAATCTATTTGCCACTTCAAATTTGAAGGATTTGCAAATTTCAAATTAGCATGACACCTTCCACCATCAAACGGTCATATTATCATACAAACGATGAAAATGAAAAGTGCCAATATGCATGGTTTTTTATTATTTTCAACATTCAAAAAATGCTTAGTACATTCAAAAAAATTACCTCAATCTATTCTCCACTTCAATTTGAAGGATTTGCAAATTTCAAATTGGTATGACACCTAGCAACATCTAGGGTTCATATTATCATCAAAATGAAAAGTGCCAATATGCATGGTATTTTATTAATTTCAACATTCAAAAAATGCTTAGCACATTCAAAAAAATTACCTGAATCTATTCGCCACTTCAAATTTGAAGGATTTGCAAATTTTAAATTAGCTTGACACCTACCACCATCATATGTTCATATTATCATACAAATGATGAAAATGAAAAGTACCAATATGCATGGTTTTTTATTGATTTCAACATTCAAAGTTTGCTTAGCACATTCCAAAAAATTATCTGAATCTATTCGCCACTTCTAATTTGAAGGATTTGCAAATTTCAAATTACCTTGACACCTACCACCATCATACGTTCATATTATCATACAAAAGATGAAAATGAAAAGTACCAATATGCATGGTATTTTATTAATTTCAACATTCAAAGTTTGCTTAGCACATTCCAAAAAATTATCTGAATCTATTCGCCACTTCAAATTTGAAGAATTTGCAAATTTCAAATTAGCATGACACCTTCCACCATCAAACGGTCATATTATCATACAAACGATGAAAATGAAAAGTGCCAATATGCATGGTTTTTTATTAATTTCAACATTCAAAGTTTGCTTAGCACATTCAAAAAAATTATCTGAATCTATTCGCCACTTCAAATTTGAAGGATTTGCAAATTTCAAATTAGCATGACACCTTCCACCATCAAACGGTCATATTATCATACAAACGATGAAAATGAAAAGTGCCAATATGCATGGTTTTTTATTATTTTCAACATTCAAAAAATGCTTAGTACATTCAAAAAAATTACCTCAATCTATTCTCCACTTCAATTTGAAGGATTTGCAAATTTCAAATTGGTATGACACCTAGCAACATCTAGGGTTCATATTATCATCAAAATGAAAAGTGCCAATATGCATGGTATTTTATTAATTTCAACATTCAAAAAATGCTTAGCACATTCAAAAAAATTATCTGAATCTATTTGCCACTTCAAATTTGAAGGATTTGCAAATTTTAAATTAGCATGACACCTTCCAACATCAAACATTCATATTATCATACAAACGATGAAAATGAAAAGTGCCAATATGCATGGTTTTTTATTAATTTCAACATTCAAAAAAGGCTTAGCACATTCAAAAAAATTATCTGAATCTATTTGCCACTTCAAATTTGAAGGATTTGCAAATTTTAAATTAGCATGACACCTTCCAACATCAAACATTCATATTATCATACAAACGATGAAAATGAAAAGTGCCAATATGCATGGTTTTTTATTAATTTCATTATTCAAAAAATGCTTAGTACATTCAAAAAAATTATCTGAATCTATTCGCCACTTCAAATTTGAAGGATTTGCAAATTTCAAATTAGCATGAACCCTACCACCATCAAACGTTCATATTATCATACAAATGATGAAAATGAAAAGTGCCAATATGCATGGTTTTTATTAATTTCAACATTCAAAAAATGCTAAGTACATTCAAAAAAATTATCTGAATCTATTCGCCACTTCAAATTTGAAGGATTTGCAAATTTCAAATTACCTTGACACCTACCACCATCAAATCCTCATATTATCATACAAAAGATGAAAATGAAAAGTACCAATATGCATGGTTTTTTATTAATTTCAACATTCAAAAAATGCTTAGTACATTCAAAAAAATTATCTGAATCTATTCGCCACTTCAAATTTGAAGGATTTGCAAATTTCAAATTAGCTTGACACCTACCACCATCAAACCCTCATATTATCATACAAAAGATGAAAATGAAAAGTACCAATAGGCATGGTTTTTTATTAATTTCAACATTCAAAAAAGGCTTAGCACATTCAAAAAAATTATCTGAATCTATTCGCCACTTCAAATTTGAAGGATTTGCAAATTTCAAATTACCTTGACACCTACCACCATCATACGTTCATATTATCATACAAAAGATGAAAATGAAAAGTACCAATATGCATGGTTTTTTATTAATTTCAACATTCAAAAAATGCTTAGTACATTCAAAAAAATTATCTGAATCTATTCGCCACTTCAAATTTGAAGGATTTGCAAATTTCAAATTACCTTGACACCTACCACCATCATACGTTCATAGTATCATACAAAAGATGAAAATGAAAAGTACCAATATGCATGGTTTTTTATTAATTTCAACATTCAAAAAAGGCTTAGCACATTCAAAAAAATTACCTGAATCTATTTGCCACTTCAAATTTGAAGGATTTGCAAATTTTAAATTAGCATGACACCTTCCAACATCAAACATTCATATTATCATACAAACGATGAAAATGAAAAGTGCCAATATGCATGGTTTTTTATTAATTTCATTATTCAAAAAATGCTTAGTACATTCAAAAAAATTATCTGAATCTATTCGCCACTTCAAATTTGAAGGATTTGCAAATTTCAAATTAGCATGACACCTTCCACCATCAAACGGTCATATTATCATACAAACGATGAAAATGAAAAGTGCCAATATGCATGGTTTTTTATTATTTTCAACATTCAAAAAATGCTTAGCACATTCCAAAAAATTATCTGAATCTATTCGCCACTTCAAATTTGAAGGATTTGCAAATTTCAAATTAGCTTGACACCTACCACCATCAAACGTTCATATTATCATACAAATGATGAAAATGAAAAGTGCCAATATGCAAGGTTTTTTATTAATTTCAACATTCAAAAAATGCTTAGCACATTCAAAAAAAATACCTGAATCTATTCGCCACTTCAAATTTGAAGGATTTGCAAATTTCAAATTACCTTGACACCTACCACCATCATACGTTCATATTATCATACAAAAGATGAAAATGAAAAGTACCAATATGCATGGTTTTTTATTAATTTCAACATTCAAAAAAGGCTTAGCACATTCTAAAAAATTACCTGAATCTATTCGCCACTTCAAATTTGAAGGATTTGCAAATTTCAAATTAGCATGACACCTTCCACCGTCAAACGGTCATATTATCATACAAACGATGAAAATGAAAAGTGCCAATATGCATGGTTTTTTATTAATTTCAACATTCAAAGTTTGCTTAGCACATTCAAAAAAATTATCTGAATCTATTTGCCACTTCAAATTTGAAGGATTTGCAAATTTCAAATTAGCATGACACCTTCCACCATCAAACGGTCATATTATCATACAAACGATGAAAATGAAAAGTGCCAATATGCATGGTTTTTTATTATTTTCAACATTCAAAAAATGCTTAGTACATTCAAAAAAATTACCTCAATCTATTCTCCACTTCAATTTGAAGGATTTGCAAATTTCAAATTGGTATGACACCAAGCAACATCTAGGGTTCATATTATCATCAAAATGAAAAGTGCCAATATGCATGGTATTTTATTAATTTCAACATTCAAAAAATGCTTAGCACAATCAAAAAAATTACCTGTATCTATTCGCCACTTCAAATTTGAAGAATTTGCAAATTTTAAATTAGCTTGACACCTACCACCATCATATGTTCATATTATCATACAAATGATGAAAATGAAAAGTACCAATATGCATGGTTTTTTATTGATTTCAACATTCAAAGTTTGCTTAGCACATTCCAAAAAATTATATGAATCTATTCGCCACTTCTAATTTGAAGGATTTGCAAATTTCAAATTACCTTGACACCTACCACCATCATACGTTCATATTATCATACAAAAGATGAAAATGAAAAGTACCAATATGCATGGTATTTTATTAATTTCAACATTCAAAGTTTGCTTAGCACATTCCAAAAAATTATCTGAATCTATTCGCCACTTCAAATTTGAAGAATTTGCAAATTTTAAATTAGCTTGACACCTACCACCATCATACGTTCATATTATCATACAAATGATGAAAATGAAAAGTGCCAATATGCATGGTTTTTTATTAATTTCAACATTCAAAAAATGCTTAGTACATTCAAAAAAATTATCTGAATCTATTCGCCACTTCAAATTTGAAGGATTTGCAAATTTCAAATTAGCTTGACACCTACCACCATCATACGTTCATATCATCATACAAAAGATGAAAATGAAAAGTACCAATATGCATGGTTTTTTATTATTTTCAACATTCAAAAAATGCTTAGTACATTCAAAAAAATTACCTCAATCTATTCTCCACTTCAATTTGAAGGATTTGCAAATTTCAAATTGGTATGACACCTAGCAACATCTAGGGTTCATATTATCATCAAAATGAAAAGTGCCAATATGCATGGTATTTTATTAATTTCAACATTCAAAAAAGGCTTAGCACATTCAAAAAAATTACCTGAATCTATTCGCCACTTCAAATTTGAAGGATTTGCAAATTTCAAATTAGCATGACACCTTCCACCATCAAACGGTCATATTATCATACAAACGATGAAAATGAAAAGTGCCAATATGCATGGTTTTTTATTAATTTCAACATTCAAAGTTTGCTTAGCACATTCAAAAAAATTATCTGAATCTATTCGCCACTTCAAATTTGAAGGATTTGCAAATTTAAAATTAGCATGACACCTTCCACCATCAAACGGTCATATTATCATACAAACGATGAAAATGAAAAGTGCCAATATGCATGGTTTTTTATTATTTTCAACATTCAAAAAATGCTTAGTACATTCAAAAAAATTACCTCAATCTATTCTCCACTTCAATTTGAAGGATTTGCAAATTTCAAATTGGTATGACACCTAGCAACATCTAGGGTTCATATTATCATCAAAATGAAAAGTGCCAATATGCATGGTATTTTATTAATTTCAACATTCAAAAAATGCTTAGCACATTCAAAAAAATTATCTGAATCTATTTGCCACTTCAAATTTGAAGGATTTGCAAATTTTAAATTAGCATGACACCTTCCAACATCAAACATTCATATTATCATACAAACGATGAAAATGAAAAGTGCCAATATGCATGGTTTTTTATTAATTTCAACATTCAAAAAAGGCTTAGCACATTCAAAAAAATTATCTGAATCTATTTGCCACTTCAAATTTGAAGGATTTGCAAATTTTAAATTAGCATGACACCTTCCAACATCAAACATTCATATTAATATACAAACGATGAAAATGAAAAGTGCCAATATGCATGGTTTTTTATTAATTTCATTATTCAAAAAATGCTTAGTACATTCAAAAAAATTATCTGAATCTATTCGCCACTTCAAATTTGAAGGATTTGCAAATTTCAAATTAGCATGAACCCTACCACCATCAAACGTTCATATTATCATACAAATGATGAAAATGAAAAGTGCCAATATGCATGGTTTTTATTAATTTCAACATTCAAAAAATTCTAAGTACATTCAAAAAAATTATCTGAATCTATTCGCCACTTCAAATTTGAAGGATTTGCAAATTTCAAATTACCTTGACACCTACCACCATCATACGTTCATATTATCATACAAAAGATGAAAATGAAAAGTACCAATATGCATGGTTTTTTATTAATTTCAACATTCAAAAAAGGCTTAGCACATTCTAAAAAATTACCTGAATCTATTCGCCACTTCAAATTTGAAGGATTTGCAAATTTCAAATTAGCATGACACCTTCCACAATCAAACGGTCATATTATCATACAAACGATGAAAATGAAAAGTGCCAATATGCATGGTTTTTTATTAATTTCAACATTCAAAGTTTGCTTAGCACATTCAAAAAAATTATCTGAATCTATTTGCCACTTCAAATTTGAAGGATTTGCAAATTTCAAATTAGCATGACACCTTCCACCATCAAACGGTCATATTATCATACAAACGATGAAAATGAAAAGTGCCAATATGCATGGTTTTTTATTATTTTCAACATTCAAAAAATGCTTAGTACATTCAAAAAAATTACCTCAATCTATTCTCCACTTCAATTTGAAGGATTTGCAAATTTCAAATTGGTATGACACCAAGCAACATCTAGGGTTCATATTATCATCAAAATGAAAAGTGCCAATATGCATGGTATTTTATTAATTTCAACATTCAAAAAATGCTTAGCACATTCAAAAAAATTACCTGAATCTATTCGCCACTTCAAATTTGAAGGATTTGCAAATTTTAAATTAGCTTGACACCTACCACCATCATATGTTCATATTATCATACAAATGATGAAAATGAAAAGTACCAATATGCATGGTTTTTTATTGATTTCAACATTCAAAGTTTGCTTAGCACATTCCAAAAAATTATCTGAATCTATTCGCCACTTCTAATTTGAAGGATTTGCAAATTTCAAATTACCTTGACACCTACCACCATCATACGTTCATATTATCATACAAAAGATGAAAATGAAAAGTGCCAATATGCATGGTTTTTTATTAATTTCAACATTCAAAAAATGCTTAGTACATTCAAAAAAATTATCTGAATCTATTCGCCACTTCAAATTTGAAGGATTTGCAAATTTCAAATTAGCTTGACACCTACCACCATCATACGTTCATATCATCATACAAAAGATGAAAATGAAAAGTACCAATATGCATGGTTTTTTATTATTTTCAACATTCAAAAAATGCTTAGTACATTCAAAAAAATTACCTCAATCTATTCTCCACTTCAATTTGAAGGATTTGCAAATTTCAAATTGGTATGACACCTAGCAACATCTAGGGTTCATATTATCATCAAAATGAAAAGTGCCAATATGCATGGTATTTTATTAATTTCAACATTCAAAAAAGGCTTAGCACATTCAAAAAAATTACCTGAATCTATTCGCCACTTCAAATTTGAAGGATTTGCAAATTTCAAATTAGCATGACACCTTCCACCATCAAACGGTCATATTATCATACAAACGATGAAAATGAAAAGTGCCAATATGCATGGTTTTTTATTAATTTCAACATTCAAAGTTTGCTTAGCACATTCAAAAAAATTATCTGAATCTATTCGCCACTTCAAATTTGAAGGATTTGCAAATTTCAAATTAGCATGACACCTTCCACCATCAAACGGTCATATTATCATACAAACGATGAAAATGAAAAGTGCCAATATGCATGGTTTTTTATTATTTTCAACATTCAAAAAATGCTTAGTACATTCAAAAAAATTACCTCAATCTATTCTCCACTTCAATTTGAAGGATTTGCAAATTTCAAATTGGTATGACACCTAGCAACATCTAGGGTTCATATTATCATCAAAATGAAAAGTGCCAATATGCATGGTATTTTATTAATTTCAACATTCAAAAAATGCTTAGCACATTCAAAAAAATTATCTGAATCTATTTGCCACTTCAAATTTGAAGGATTTGCAAATTTTAAATTAGCATGACACCTTCCAACATCAAACATTCATATTATCATACAAACGATGAAAATGAAAAGTGCCAATATGCATGGTTTTTTATTAATTTCAACATTCAAAAAAGGCTTAGCACATTCAAAAAAATTATCTGAATCTATTTGCCACTTCAAATTTGAAGGATTTGCAAATTTTAAATTAGCATGACACCTTCCAACATCAAACATTCATATTAATATACAAACGATGAAAATGAAAAGTGCCAATATGCATGGTTTTTTATTAATTTCATTATTCAAAAAATGCTTAGTACATTCAAAAAAATTATCTGAATCTATTCGCCACTTCAAATTTGAAGGATTTGCAAATTTCAAATTAGCATGAACCCTACCACCATCAAACGTTCATATTATCATACAAATGATGAAAATGAAAAGTGCCAATATGCATGGTTTTTATTAATTTCAACATTCAAAAAATGCTAAGTACATTCAAAAAAATTATCTGAATCTATTCGCCACTTCAAATTTGAAGGATTTGCAAATTTCAAATTACCTTGACACCTACCACCATCAAACCCTCATATTATCATACAAAAGATGAAAATGAAAAGTACCAATATGCATGGTATTTTATTAATTTCAACATTCAAAGTTTGCTTAGCACATTCCAAAAAATTATCTGAATCTATTCGCCACTTCAAATTTGAAGAATTTGCAAATTTTAAATTAGCTTGACACCTACCACCATCATACGTTCATATTATCATACAAATGATGAAAATGAAAAGTGCCAATATGCATGGTTTTTTATTAATTTCAACATTCAAAAAATGCTTAGTACATTCAAAAAAATTATCTGAATCTATTCGCCACTTCAAATTTGAAGGATTTGCAAATTTCAAATTAGCATGAACCCTACCACCATCAAACGTTCATATTATCATACAAATGATGAAAATGAAAAGTGCCAATATGCATGGTTTTTATTAATTTCAACATTCAAAAAATGCTAAGTACATTCAAAAAAATTATCTGAATCTATTCGCCACTTCAAATTTGAAGGATTTGCAAATTTCAAATTACCTTGACACCTACCACCATCAAACCCTCATATTATCATACAAAAGATGAAAATGAAAAGTACCAATATGCATGGTATTTTATTAATTTCAACATTCAAAGTTTGCTTAGCACATTCCAAAAAATTATCTGAATCTATTCGCCACTTCAAATTTGAAGAATTTGCAAATTTTAAATTAGCTTGACACCTACCACCATCATACGTTCATATTATCATACAAATGATGAAAATGAAAAGTGCCAATATGCATGGTTTTTTATTAATTTCAACATTCAAAAAATGCTTAGTACATTCAAAAAAATTATCTGAATCTATTCGCCACTTCAAATTTGAAGGATTTGCAAATTTCAAATTAGCTTGACACCTACCACCATCATACGTTCATATCATCATACAAAAGATGAAAATGAAAAGTACCAATATGCATGGTTTTTTATTATTTTCAACATTCAAAAAATGCTTAGTACATTCAAAAAAATTACCTCAATCTATTCTCCACTTCAATTTGAAGGATTTGCAAATTTCAAATTGGTATGACAC
This sequence comes from Lepeophtheirus nordmannii, assembly GCA_963680855.1. Taxonomy (NCBI): domain Eukaryota; kingdom Metazoa; phylum Arthropoda; class Copepoda; order Siphonostomatoida; family Caligidae; genus Lepeophtheirus; species Lepeophtheirus nordmannii. The sequence goes on along the minus strand of OY804526.1, from coordinate 15,786,482 downwards.
CTAGCAACATCTAGGGTTCATATTATCATCAAAATGAAAAGTGCCAATATGCATGGTATTTTATTAATTTCAACATTCAAAAATGGCTTAGCACATTCAAAAAAATTACCTGAATCTATTCGCCACTTCAAATTTGAAGGATTTGCAAATTTCAAATTAGCATGACACCTTCCACCATCAAACGGTCATATTATCATACAAACGATGAAAATGAAAAGTGCCAATATGCATGGTTTTTTATTAATTTCAACATTCAAAGTTTGCTTAGCACATTCAAAAAAATTATCTGAATCTATTCGCCACTTCAAATTTGAAGGATTTGCAAATTTCAAATTAGCATGACACCTTCCACCATCAAACGGTCATATTATCATACAAACGATGAAAATGAAAAGTGCCAATATGCATGGTTTTTTATTATTTTCAACATTCAAAAAATGCTTAGTACATTCAAAAAAATTACTTCAATCTATTCTCCACTTCAATTTGAAGGATTTGCAAATTTCAAATTGGTATGACACCTAGCAACATCTAGGGTTCATATTATCATCAAAATGAAAAGTGCCAATATGCATGGTATTTTATTAATTTCAACATTCAAAAAATGCTTAGCACATTCAAAAAAATTATCTGAATCTATTTGCCACTTCAAATTTGAAGGATTTGCAAATTTTAAATTAGCATGACACCTTCCAACATCAAACATTCATATTATCATACAAACGATGAAAATGAAAAGTGCCAATATGCATGGTTTTTTATTAATTTCAACATTCAAAAAAGGCTTAGCACATTCAAAAAAATTATCTGAATCTATTTGCCACTTCAAATTTGAAGGATTTGCAAATTTTAAATTAGCATGACACCTTCCAACATCAAACATTCATATTAATATACAAACGATGAAAATGAAAAGTGCCAATATGCATGGTTTTTTATTAATTTCATTATTCAAAAAATGCTTAGTACATTCAAAAAAATTATCTGAATCTATTCGCCACTTCAAATTTGAAGGATTTGCAAATTTCAAATTAGCATGAACCCTACCACCATCAAACGTTCATATTATCATACAAATGATGAAAATGAAAAGTGCCAATATGCATGGTTTTTATTAATTTCAACATTCAAAAAATGCTAAGTACATTCAAAAAAATTATCTGAATCTATTCGCCACTTCAAATTTGAAGGATTTGCAAATTTCAAATTACCTTGACACCTACCACCATCATACGTTCATATTATCATACAAAAGATGAAAATGAAAAGTACCAATATGCATGGTTTTTTATTAATTTCAACATTCAAAAAATGCTTAGCACATTCAAAAAAATTATCTGAATCTATTTGCCACTTCAAATTTGAAGGATTTGCAAATTTTAAATTAGCATGACACCTTCCAACATCAAACATTCATATTATCATACAAACGATGAAAATGAAAAGTGCCAATATGCATGGTTTTTTATTAATTTCAACATTCAAAAAAGGCTTAGCACATTCAAAAAAATTATCTGAATCTATTTGCCACTTCAAATTTGAAGGATTTGCAAATTTTAAATTAGCATGACACCTTCCAACATCAAACATTCATATTAATATACAAACGATGAAAATGAAAAGTGCCAATATGCATGGTTTTTTATTAATTTCATTATTCAAAAAATGCTTAGTACATTCAAAAAAATTATCTGAATCTATTCGCCACTTCAAATTTGAAGGATTTGCAAATTTCAAATTAGCATGAACCCTACCACCATCAAACGTTCATATTATCATACAAATGATGAAAATGAAAAGTGCCAATATGCATGGTTTTTATTAATTTCAACATTCAAAAAATGCTAAGTACATTCAAAAAAATTATCTGAATCTATTCGCCACTTCAAATTTGAAGGATTTGCAAATTTCAAATTACCTTGACACCTACCACCATCATACGTTCATATTATCATACAAAAGATGAAAATGACAAGTACCAATATGCATGGTTTTTTATTAATTTCAACATTCAAAAAAGGCTTAGCACATTCTAAAAAATTACCTGAATCTATTCGCCACTTCAAATTTGAAGGATTTGCAAATTTCAAATTAGCATGACACCTTCCACAATCAAACGGTCATATTATCATACAAACGATGAAAATGAAAAGTGCCAATATGCATGGTTTTTTATTAATTTCAACATTCAAAGTTTGCTTAGCACATTCAAAAAAATTATCTGAATCTATTTGCCACTTCAAATTTGAAGGATTTGCAAATTTCAAATTAGCATGACACCTTCCACCATCAAACGGTCATATTATCATACAAACGATGAAAATGAAAAGTGCCAATATGCATGGTTTTTTATTATTTTCAACATTCAAAAAATGCTTAGTACATTCAAAAAAATTACCTCAATCTATTCTCCACTTCAATTTGAAGGATTTGCAAATTTCAAATTGGTATGACACCAAGCAACATCTAGGGTTCATATTATCATCAAAATGAAAAGTGCCAATATGCATGGTATTTTATTAATTTCAACATTCAAAAAATGCTTAGCACATTCAAAAAAATTACCTGAATCTATTCGCCACTTCAAATTTGAAGGATTTGCAAATTTTAAATTAGCTTGACACCTACCACCATCATATGTTCATATTATCATACAAATGATGAAAATGAAAAGTACCAATATGCATGGTTTTTTATTGATTTCAACATTCAAAGTTTGCTTAGCACATTCCAAAAAATTATCTGAATCTATTCGCCACTTCTAATTTGAAGGATTTGCAAATTTCAAATTACCTTGACACCTACCACCATCATACGTTCATATTATCATACAAAAGATGAAAATGAAAAGTGCCAATATGCATGGTTTTTTATTAATTTCAACATTCAAAAAATGCTTAGTACATTCAAAAAAATTATCTGAATCTATTCGCCACTTCAAATTTGAAGGATTTGCAAATTTCAAATTAGCTTGACACCTACCACCATCATACGTTCATATCATCATACAAAAGATGAAAATGAAAAGTACCAATATGCATGGTTTTTTATTATTTTCAACATTCAAAAAATGCTTAGTACATTCAAAAAAATTACCTCAATCTATTCTCCACTTCAATTTGAAGGATTTGCAAATTTCAAATTGGTATGACACCTAGCAACATCTAGGGTTCATATTATCATCAAAATGAAAAGTGCCAATATGCATGGTATTTTATTAATTTCAACATTCAAAAAAGGCTTAGCACATTCAAAAAAATTACCTGAATCTATTCGCCACTTCAAATTTGAAGGATTTGCAAATTTCAAATTAGCATGACACCTTCCACCATCAAACGGTCATATTATCATACAAACGATGAAAATGAAAAGTGCCAATATGCATGGTTTTTTATTAATTTCAACATTCAAAGTTTGCTTAGCACATTCAAAAAAATTATCTGAATCTATTCGCCACTTCAAATTTGAAGGATTTGCAAATTTCAAATTAGCATGACACCTTCCACCATCAAACGGTCATATTATCATACAAACGATGAAAATGAAAAGTGCCAATATGCATGGTTTTTTATTATTTTCAACATTCAAAAAATGCTTAGTACATTCAAAAAAATTACCTCAATCTATTCTCCACTTCAATTTGAAGGATTTGCAAATTTCAAATTGGTATGACACCTAGCAACATCTAGGGTTCATATTATCATCAAAATGAAAAGTGCCAATATGCATGGTATTTTATTAATTTCAACATTCAAAAAATGCTTAGCACATTCAAAAAAATTATCTGAATCTATTTGCCACTTCAAATTTGAAGGATTTGCAAATTTTAAATTAGCATGACACCTTCCAACATCAAACATTCATATTATCATACAAACGATGAAAATGAAAAGTGCCAATATGCATGGTTTTTTATTAATTTCAACATTCAAAAAAGGCTTAGCACATTCAAAAAAATTATCTGAATCTATTTGCCACTTCAAATTTGAAGGATTTGCAAATTTTAAATTAGCATGACACCTTCCAACATCAAACATTCATATTAATATACAAACGATGAAAATGAAAAGTGCCAATATGCATGGTTTTTTATTAATTTCATTATTCAAAAAATGCTTAGTACATTCAAAAAAATTATCTGAATCTATTCGCCACTTCAAATTTGAAGGATTTGCAAATTTCAAATTAGCATGAACCCTACCACCATCAAACGTTCATATTATCATACAAATGATGAAAATGAAAAGTGCCAATATGCATGGTTTTTATTAATTTCAACATTCAAAAAATGCTAAGTACATTCAAAAAAATTATCTGAATCTATTCGCCACTTCAAATTTGAAGGATTTGCAAATTTCAAATTACCTTGACACCTACCACCATCAAACCCTCATATTATCATACAAAAGATGAAAATGAAAAGTACCAATATGCATGGTTTTTTATTAATTTCAACATTCAAAAAATGCTTAGTACATTCAAAAAAATTATCTGAATCTATTCGCCACTTCAAATTTGAAGGATTTGCAAATTTCAAATTAGCTTGACACCTACCACCATCAAACCCTCATATTATCATACAAAAGATGAAAATGAAAAGTACCAATATGCATGGTTTTTTATTAATTTCAACATTCAAAAAAGGCTTAGCACATTCAAAAAAATTATCTGAATCTATTCGCCACTTCAAATTTGAAGGATTTGCAAATTTCAAATTACCTTGACACCTACCACCATCAAACCCTCATATTATCATACAAAAGATGAAAATGAAAAGTACCAATATGCATGGTTTTTTATTAATTTCAACATTCAAAAAATGCTTAGTACATTCAAAAAAATTATCTGAATCTATTCGCCACTTCAAATTTGAAGGATTTGCAAATTTCAAATTACCTTGACACCTACCACCATCATACGTTCATAGTATCATACAAAAGATGAAAATGAAAAGTACCAATATGCATGGTTTTTTATTAATTTCAACATTCAAAAAAGGCTTAGCACATTCAAAAAAATTACCTGAATCTATTTGCCACTTCAAATTTGAAGGATTTGCAAATTTTAAATTAGCATGACACCTTCCAACATCAAACATTCATATTATCATACAAACGATGAAAATGAAAAGTGCCAATATGCATGGTTTTTTATTAATTTCATTATTCAAAAAATGCTTAGTACATTCAAAAAAATTATCTGAATCTATTCGCCACTTCAAATTTGAAGGATTTGCAAATTTCAAATTAGCATGACACCTTCCACCATCAAACGGTCATATTATCATACAAACGATGAAAATTAAAAGTGCCAATATGCATGGTTTTTTATTATTTTCAACATTCAAAAAATGCTTAGCACATTCCAAAAAATTATCTGAATCTATTCGCCACTTCAAATTTGAAGGATTTGCAAATTTCAAATTGGCTTGACACCTACCACCATCAAACGTTCATATTATCATACAAATGATGAAAATGAAAAGTGCCAATATGCAAGGTTTTTTATTAATTTCAACATTCAAAAAATGCTTAGCACATTCAAAAAAAATACCTGAATCTATTCGCCACTTCAAATTTGAAGGATTTGCAAATTTCAAATTACCTTGACACCTACCACCATCATACGTTCATATTATCATACAAAAGATGAAAATGAAAAGTACCAATATGCATGGTTTTTTATTAATTTCAACATTCAAAAAAGGCTTAGCACATTCTAAAAAATTACCTGAATCTATTCGCCACTTCAAATTTGAAGGATTTGCAAATTTCAAATTAGCATGACACCTTCCACCATCAAACGGTCATATTATCATACAAACGATGAAAATGAAAAGTGCCAATATGCATGGTTTTTTATTAATTTCAACATTCAAAGTTTGCTTAGCACATTCAAAAAAATTATCTGAATCTATTTGCCACTTCAAATTTGAAGGATTTGCAAATTTCAAATTAGCATGACACCTTCCACCATCAAACGGTCATATTATCATACAAATGATGAAAATGAAAAGTGCCAATATGCATGGTTTTTTATTATTTTCAACATTCAAAAAATGCTTAGTACATTCAAAAAAATTACCTCAATCTATTCTCCACTTCAATTTGAAGGATTTGCAAATTTCAAATTGGTATGACACCAAGCAACATCTAGGGTTCATATTATCATCAAAATGAAAAGTGCCAATATGCATGGTATTTTATTAATTTCAACATTCAAAAAATGCTTAGCACATTCAAAAAAATTACCTGAATCTATTCGCCACTTCAAATTTGAAGGATTTGCAAATTTTAAATTAGCTTGACACCTACCACCATCATATGTTCATATTATCATACAAATGATGAAAATGAAAAGTACCAATATGCATGGTTTTTTATTGATTTCAACATTCAAAGTTTGCTTAGCACATTCCAAAAAATTATCTGAATCTATTCGCCACTTCTAATTTGAAGGATTTGCAAATTTCAAATTACCTTGACACCTACCACCATCATACGTTCATATTATCATACAAAAGATGAAAATGAAAAGTACCAATATGCATGGTATTTTATTAATTTCAACATTCAAAGTTTGCTTTGCACATTCCAAAAAATTATCTGAATCTATTCGCCACTTCAAATTTGAAGAATTTGCAAATTTTAAATTAGCTTGACACCTACCACCATCATACGTTCATATTATCATACAAATGATGAAAATGAAAAGTGCCAATATGCATGGTTTTTTATTAATTTCAACATTCAAAAAATGCTTAGTACATTCAAAAAAATTATCTGAATCTATTCGCCACTTCAAATTTGAAGGATTTACAAATTTCAAATTAGCTTGACACCTACCACCATCATACGTTCATATCATCATACAAAAGATGAAAATGAAAAGTACCAATATGCATGGTTTTTTATTATTTTCAACATTCAAAAAATGCTTAGTACATTCAAAAAAATTACCTCAATCTATTCTCCACTTCAATTTGAAGGATTTGCAAATTTCAAATTGGTATGACACCTAGCAACATCTAGGGTTCATATTATCATCAAAATGAAAAGTGCCAATATGCATGGTATTTTATTAATTTCAACATTCAAAAAAGGCTTAGCACATTCAAAAAAATTACCTGAATCTATTCGCCACTTCAAATTTGAAGGATTTGCAAATTTCAAATTAGCATGACACCTTCCACCATCAAACGGTCATATTATCATACAAACGATGAAAATGAAAAGTGCCAATATGCATGGTTTTTTATTAATTTCAACATTCAAAGTTTGCTTAGCACATTCAAAAAAATTATCTGAATCTATTCGCCACTTCAAATTTGAAGGATTTGCAAATTTCAAATTAGCATGACACCTTCCACCATCAAACGGTCATATTATCATACAAACGATGAAAATGAAAAGTGCCAATATGCATGGTTTTTTATTATTTTCAACATTCAAAAAATGCTTAGTACATTCAAAAAAATTACCTCAATCTATTCTCCACTTCAATTTGAAGGATTTGCAAATTTCAAATTGGTATGACACCTAGCAACATCTAGGGTTCATATTATCATCAAAATGAAAAGTGCCAATATGCATGGTATTTTATTAATTTCAACATTCAAAAAAGGCTTAGCACATTCAAAAAAATTACCTGAATCTATTCGCCACTTCAAATTTGAAGGATTTGCAAATTTCAAATTAGCATGACACCTTCCACCATCAAACGGTCATATTATCATACAAACGATGAAAATGAAAAGTGCCAATATGCATGGTTTTTTATTAATTTCAACATTCAAAGTTTGCTTAGCACATTCAAAAAAATTATCTGAATCTATTCGCCACTTCAAATTTGAAGGATTTGCAAATTTCAAATTAGCATGACACCTTCCACCATCAAACGGTCATATTATCATACAAACGATGAAAATGAAAAGTGCCAATATGCATGGTTTTTTATTATTTTCAACATTCAAAAAATGCTTAGTACATTCAAAAAAATTATCTGAATCTATTCGCCACTTCAAATTTGAAGGATTTGCAAATTTCAAATTAGCTTGACACCTACCACCATCATACGTTCATATCATCATACAAAAGATGAAAATGAAAAGTACCAATATGCATGGTTTTTTATTATTTTCAACATTCAAAAAATGCTTAGTACATTCAAAAAAATTACCTCAATCTATTCTCCACTTCAATTTGAAGGATTTGCAAATTTCAAATTGGTATGACACCTAGCAACATCTAGGGTTCATATTATCATCAAAATGAAAAGTGCCAATATGCATGGTATTTTATTAATTTCAACATTCAAAAAAGGCTTAGCACATTCAAAAAAATTACCTGAATCTATTCGCCACTTCAAATTTGAAGGATTTGCAAATTTCAAATTAGCATGACACCTTCCACCATCAAACGGTCATATTATCATACAAACGATGAAAATGAAAAGTGCCAATATGCATGGTTTTTTATTAATTTCAACATTCAAAGTTTGCTTAGCACATTCAAAAAAATTATCTGAATCTATTCGCCACTTCAAATTTGAAGGATTTGCAAATTTCAAATTAGCATGACACCTTCCACCATCAAACGGTCATATTATCATACAAACGATGAAAATGAAAAGTGCCAATATGCATGGTTTTTTATTATTTTCAACATTCAAAAAATGCTTAGTACATTCAAAAAAATTACCTCAATCTATTCTCCACTTCAATTTGAAGGATTTGCAAATTTCAAATTGGTATGACACCTAGCAACATCTAGGGTTCATATTATCATCAAAATGAAAAGTGCCAATATGCATGGTATTTTATTAATTTCAACATTCAAAAAATGCTTAGCACATTCAAAAAAATTACCTGAATCTATTCGCCACTTCAAATTTGAAGGATTTGCAAATTTTAAATTAGCTTGACACCTACCACCATCAAACCCTCATATTATCATACAAATGATGAAAATGAAAAGTGCCAATATGCATGGTTTTTTATTAATTTCAACATTCAAAGTTTGCTTAGCACATTCAAAAAAATTATCTGAATCTATTCGCCACTTCAAATTTGAAGGATTTGCAAATTTCAAATTAGCATGACACCTTCCACCATCAAACGGTCATATTATCATACAAACGATGAAAATGAAAAGTGCCAATATGCATGGTTTTTTATTAATTTCAACATTCAAAAAATGCTTAGTACATTCGAAAAATTACCTCAATCTATTCTCCACTTCAATTTGAAGGATTTGCAAATTTCAAATTGGTATGACACCTAGCAACATCTAGGGTTCATATTATCATCAAAATGAAAAGTGCCAATATGCATGGTTTTTTATTAATTTCAACATTCAAAAAATGCTTAGTACATTCAAAAAAATTACCTGAATCTATTCGCCACTTCAAATTTGAAGGATTTGCAAATTTTAAATTAGCTTGACACCTACCACCATCATATGTTCATATTATAATACAAATGATGAAAATGAAAAGTACCAATATGCATGGTTTTTTATTGATTTCAACATTCAAAGTTTGCTTAGCACATTCCAAAAAATTATCTGAATCTATTCGCCACTTCTAATTTGAAGGATTTGCAAATTTCAAATTAGCATGACACCTACCACCATCAAACCTTCATATTATCATACAAATGATGAAAATGAAAAGTGCCAATATGCATGGTTTTTTATTAATTTCAACATTCAAAGTTTGCTTAGCACATTCAAAAAAATTATCTGAATCTATTCGCCACTTCAAATTTGAAGGAATTGCAAATTTCAAATTAGCATGACACCTTCCACCATCAAACGGTCATATTATCATACAAACGATGAAAATGAAAAGTGCCAATATGCATGGTTTTTTATTATTTTCAACATTCAAAAAATGCTTAGTACATTCAAAAAAATTACCTCAATCTTTTCTCCACTTCAATTTGAAGGATTTGCAAATTTCAAATTGGTATGACACCTAGCAACATCTAGGGTTCATATTATCATCAAAATGAAAATTGCCAATATGCATGGTATTTTATTAATTTCAACATTCAAAAAATGCTTAGCACATTCAAAAAAATTACCTGAATCTATTCGCCACTTCAAATTTGAAGGATTTGCAAATTTTAAATTAGCTTGACACCTACCACCATCATATGTTCATATTATCATACAAATGATGAAAATGAAAAGTACCAATATGCATGGTTTTTTATTGATTTCAACATTCAAAGTTTGCTTAGCACATTCCAAAAAATTATCTGAATCTATTCGCCACTTCAAATTTGAAGGATTTGCAAATTTTAAATTAACATGACACCACCACCATCATACGTTCATATTATCATACAAATGATGAAAATGAAATGTGCCAAATTTACCTGAATCTATTCACCACTTCAATTTGAAGGATTTGCAAATTTCAAATTGGTATGACACCTAGCAACATCTAGGGTTCATATTATCATCAAAATGAAAATTGCCAATATGCATGGTTTTTTTATTAATTTCAACATTCAAAAAATGCTTAGCACATTCAAAAAAATTACCTGAATCTATTCGCCACTTCAAATTTGAAGGATTTACAAATTTTAAATTAGCTTGACACCTACCACCATCATACGTTTATATTATCATACAAATGATGAAAATGAAATGTGCCAATATGCATGGTTTTTTATTAATTTCAACATTCAAAAAATGCTTAACACATTCAAAAAAATTACCTGAATCTATTCGCCACTTCAAATTTGAAGGATTCGCAAATTTCAAATTAACATGACACCACCACCATCATACGTTCATATTATCATACAAATGATGAAAATGAAATGTGCCAAATTTACCTGAATCTATTCACCACTTAAATTTGAAGGATTTGCAAATTTCAAATTGGTATGACACCTAGCAACATCTAGGGTTCATATTATCATCAAAATGAAAAGTGCCAATATGCATGGTTTTTTATTAATTTCAACATTCAAAAAATGCTTAGCACATTCAAAAAAATTACCTGAATCTATTCGCCACTTCAAATTTGAAGGATTTGCAAATTTTAAATTAGCTTGACACCTACCACCATCATACGTTCATATTATCATACAAATGATGAAAATGAAAAGTACCAATATGCATGGTTTTTAATTGATTTCAACATTCAAAGTTTGCTTAGCACATTCCAAAAAATTATCTGAATCTATTCACCACTTCAAATTTGAAGAATTTGCAAATTTTAAATTAGCTTGACACCTACCACCATCATACGTTCATATTATCATACAAATGATGAAAATGAAAAGTGCCAATATGCATGGTTTTTTATTAATTTCAACATTCAAAAAATGCTTAGTACATTCAAAAAAATTATCTGAATCTATTCGCCACTTCAAATTTGAAGGATTTGCAAATTTTAAATTAGCTTGACACCTACCACCATCATACGTTCATATTATCATACAAATGATGAAAATGAAAAGTGCCAATATGCATGGTATTTTATTAATTTCAACATTCAAAAAATGCTTAGCACATTCAAAAAAATTACCTGAATCTATTCGCCACTTCAAATTTGAAGGATTTACAAATTTTAAATTAGCTTGACACCTACCACCATCATACGTTCATATTATCATACAAATGATGAAAATGAAATGTGCCAATATGCATGGTTTTTTATTAATTTCAACATTCAAAAAATGCTTAACACATTCAAAAAAATTACCTGAATCTATTCGCCACTTCAAATTTGAAGGATTTGCAAATTTCAAATTAACATGACACCACCACCATCATACGTTCATATTATCATACAAATGATGAAAATGAAATGTGCCAAATTTACCTGAATCTATTCACCACTTCAATTTGAAGGATTTGCAAATTTCAAATTGGTATGACACCTAGCAACATCTAGGGTTCATATTATCATCAAAATGAAAAGTGCCAATATGCATGGTTTTTTATTAATTTCAACATTCAAAAAATGCTTAGCACATTCAAAAAAATTACCTGAATCTATTCGCCACTTCAAATTTGAAGGATTTGCAAATTTTAAATTAGCTTGACACCTACCACCATCATACGTTCATATTATCATACAAATGATGAAAATGAAAAGTACCAATATGCATGGTTTTTAATTGATTTCAACATTCAAAGTTTGCTTAGCACATTCCAAAAAATTATCTGAATCTATTCGCCACTTCAAATTTGAAGAATTTGCAAATTTTAAATTAGCTTGACACCTACCACAATCATACGTTCATATTATCATACAAATGATGAAAATGAAAAGTGCCAATATGCATGGTTTTTTATTAATTTCAACATTCAAAAAATGCTTAGTACATTCAAAAAAATTATCTGAATCTATTCGCCACTTCAAATTTGAAGGATTTGAAAATTTTAAATTAGCTTGACACCTACCACCATCATACGTTCATATTATCATACAAACGATGAAAATGAAAAGTGCCAATATGCATGGTTTTTTATTAATTTCAACATTCAAAGTTTGCTTAGCACATTCAAAAAAATTATCTGAATCTATTCACCACTTCAAATTTCAAGGATTTGCAAATTTCAAATTAGCATGACACCTTCCACCATCAAACGGTCATATTATCATACAAACGATGAAAATGAAAAGTGCCAATATGCATGGTTTTTTATTATTTTCAACATTCAAAAAATGCTTAGTACATTCAAAAAAATTACCTCAATCTATTCTCCACTTCAGTTTGAAGGATTTGCAAATTTCAAATTGGTATGACACCTAGCAACATCTAGGGTTCATATTATCATCAAAATGAAAAGTGCCAATATGCAAGGTTTTTTATTAATTTCAACATTCAAAAAATGCTTAGCACATTCAAAAAAATTACCTGAATCTATTCGCCACTTCAGTTTGAAGGATTTGCAAATTTCAAATTGGTATGACACCTAGCAACATCTAGGGTTCATATTATCATCAAAATGAAAAGTGCCAATATGCATGGTTTTTTATTAATTTCAACATTCAAAAAATGCTTAGCACATTCAAAAAAATTACTTGAATCTATTCGCCACTTCAGTTTGAAGGATTTGCAAATTTCAAATTGGTATGACACCTAGCAACATCTAGGGTTCATATTATCATCAAAATGAAAAGTGCCAATATGCATGGTTTTTTATTAATTTCAACATTCAAAAAATGCTTAGCACATTCAAAAAAATTACCTGAATCTATTCGCCACTTCAGTTTGAAGGATTTGCAAATTTCAAATTGGTATGACACCTAGCAACATCTAGGGTTCATATTATCATCAAAATGAAAAGTGCCAATATGCATGGTTTTTTATTAATTTCAACATTCAAAAAATGCTTAGCACATTCAAAAAAATTACTTGAATCTATTCGCCACTTCAGTTTGAAGGATTTGCAAATTTCAAATTGGTATGACACCTAGCAACATCTAGGGTTCATATTATCATACAAATGAAAAGTGCCAATATGCATGGTTTTTTATTCATTTCAACATTCAAAAAATGCTTAGCACATTCAAAAAAATTACCTGAATCTATTCGCCACTTCAGTTTGAAGGATTTGCAAATTTCAAATTGGTATGACACCTAGCAACATCTAGGGTTTATATTATCATCAAAATGAAAAGTGCCACTATGCATGGTTTTTTATTAATTTCAACATTCAAAAAATGCTTAGCACATTCAAAAAAATTACCTGAATCTATTCGCCACTTCAATTTGAAGGATTTGCAAATTTCAAATTGGTATGACACCTAGCAACATCTAGGGTTCATATTATCATCAAAATGAAAAGTGCCAATATGCAAGGTTTTTTATTAATTTCAACATTCAAAAAATGCTTAGCACATTCAAAAAAATTACCTGAATCTATTCGCCACTTCAGTTTGAAGGATTTGCAAATTTCAAATTGGTATGACACCTAGCAACATCTAGGGTTCATATTATCATCAAAATGAAAAGTGCCAATATGCATGGTTTTTTATTAATTTCAACATTCAAAAAATGCTTAGCACATTCAAAAAAATTACTTGAATCTATTCGCCACTTCAGTTTGAAGGATTTGCAAATTTCAAATTGGTATGACACCTAGCAACATCTAGGGTTCATATTATCATCAAAATGAAAAGTGCCAATATGCATGGTTTTTTATTAATTTCAACATTCAAAAAATGCTTAGCACATTCAAAAAAATTACCTGAATCTATTCGCCACTTCAGTTTGAAGGATTTGCAAATTTCAAATTGGTATGACACCTAGCAACATCTAGGGTTCATATTATCATCAAAATGAAAAGTGCCAATATGCATGGTTTTTTATTAATTTCAACATTCAAAAAATGCTTAGCACATTCAAAAAAATTACTTGAATCTATTCGCCACTTCAGTTTGAAGGATTTGCAAATTTCAAATTGGTATGACACCTAGCAACATCTAGGGTTCATATTATCATACAAATGAAAAGTGCCAATATGCATGGTTTTTTATTCATTTCAACATTCAAAAAATGCTTAGCACATTCAAAAAAATTACCTGAATCTATTCGCCACTTCAGTTTGAAGGATTTGCAAATTTCAAATTGGTATGACACCTAGCAACATCTAGGGTTCATATTATCATCAAAATGAAAAGTGCCACTATGCATGGTTTTTTATTAATTTCAACATTCAAAAAATGCTTAGCACATTCAAAAAAATTACCTGAATCTATTCGCCACTTCAATTTGAAGGATTTGCAAATTTCAAATTGGTATGACACCTAGCAACATCTAGGGTTCATATTATCATCAAAATGAAAAGTGCCAATATGCATGGTTTTTTATTAATTTCAACATTCAAAAAATGCTTAGCACATTCAAAAAAATTACCTGAATCTATTCGCCACTTCAATTTGAAGGATTTGCAAATTTCAAATTGGTATGACACCTAGCAACATCTAGGGTTCATATTATCATCAAAATGAAAAGTGCCAATATGCATGGTTTTTTATTAATTTCAACATACAAAAAATGCTTAGCACATTCAAAAAAATTACTTGAATCTATTCGCCACTTCAGTTTGAAGGATTTGCAAATTTCAAATTGGTATGACACCTAGCAACATCTAGGGTTCATATTATCATCAAAATGAAAAGTGCCAATATGCATGGTTTTTTATTAATTTCAACATTCAAAAAATGCTTAGCACATTCAAAAAAATTACCTGAATCTATTCGCCACTTCAGTTTGAAGGATTTGCAAATTTCAAATTGGTATGACACCTAGCAACATCTAGGGTTCATATTATCATACAAATGAGAAGTGCCAATATGCATGGTTTTTTATTAATTTCAACATACAAAAAATGCTTAGCACATTCAAAAAAATTACCTGAATCTATTCGCCACTTCAATTTGAAGGATTTGCAAATTTCAAATTGGTATGACACCTAGCAACATCTAGGGTTCATATTATCATACAAATGAAAAGTGCCAATATGCATGGTTTTTTATTAATTTCAACATACAAAAAATGCTTAGCACATTCAAAAAAATTACTTGAATCTATTCGCCACTTCAATTTGAAGGATTTGCAAATTTCAAATTGGTATGACACCTAGCAACATCTAGGGTTCATATTATCATCAAAATGAAAAGTGCCACTATGCATGGTTTTTTATTAATTTCAACATTCAAAGTTTGCTTAGCACATTCAAAAAAATTATCTGAATCTATTCGCCACTTCAAATTTGAAGGATTTGCAAATTTCAAATTAGCATGACACCTTCCACCATCAAACGGTCATATTATCATACAAACGATGAAAATGAAAAGTGCCAATATGCATGGTTTTTTATTAATTTCAACATTCAAAAAATGCTTAGTACATTCGAAAAATTACCTCAATCTATTCTCCACTTCAATTTGAAGGATTTGCAAATTTCAAATTGGTATGACACCTAGCAACATCTAGGGTTCATATTATCATCAAAATGAAAAGTGCCAATATGCATGGTTTTTTATTAATTTCAACATTCAAAAAATGCTTAGTACATTCAAAAAAATTACCTGAATCTATTCGCCACTTCAAATTTGAAGGATTTGCAAATTTTAAATTAGCTTGACACCTACCACCATCATATGTTCATATTATAATACAAATGATGAAAATGAAAAGTACCAATATGCATGGTTTTTTATTGATTTCAACATTCAAAGTTTGCTTAGCACATTCCAAAAAATTATCTGAATCTATTCGCCACTTCTAATTTGAAGGATTTGCAAATTTCAAATTAGCATGACACCTACCACCATCAAACCCTCATATTATCATACAAATGATGAAAATGAAAAGTGCCTATATGCATGGTTTTTTATTAATTTCAACATTCAAAGTTTGCTTAGCACATTCAAAAAAATTATCTGAATCTATTCGCCACTTCAAATTTGAAGGATTTGCAAATTTCAAATTAGCATGACACCTAGCAACATCTAGGGTTCATATTATCATCAAAATGAAAAGTGCCAATATGCATGGTTTTTTATTAATTTCAACATTCAAAAAATGCTTAGCACATTCAAAAAAATTACTTGAATCTATTCGCCACTTCAGTTTGAAGGATTTGCAAATTTCAAATTGGTATGACACCTAGCAACATCTAGGGTTCATATTATCATCAAAATGAAAAGTGCCAATATGCATGGTTTTTTATTAATTTCAACATTCAAAAAATGCTTAGCACATTCAAAAAAATTACCTGAATCTATTCGCCACTTCAGTTTGAAGGATTTGCAAATTTCAAATTGGTATGACACCTAGCAACATCTAGGGTTCATATTATCATCAAAATGAAAAGTGCCAATATGCATGGTTTTTTATTAATTTCAACATTCAAAAAATGCTTAGCACATTCAAAAAAATTACTTGAATCTATTCGCCACTTCAGTTTGAAGGATTTGCAAATTTCAAATTGGTATGACACCTAGCAACATCTAGGGTTCATATTATCATACAAATGAAAAGTGCCAATATGCATGGTTTTTTATTCATTTCAACATTCAAAAAATGCTTAGCACATTCAAAAAAATTACCTGAATCTATTCGCCACTTCAGTTTGAAGGATTTGCAAATTTCAAATTGGTATGACACCTAGCAACATCTAGGGTTTATATTATCATCAAAATGAAAAGTGCCACTATGCATGGTTTTTTATTAATTTCAACATTCAAAAAATGCTTAGCACATTCAAAAAAATTACCTGAATCTATTCGCCACTTCAATTTGAAGGATTTGCAAATTTCAAATTGGTATGACACCTAGCAACATCTAGGGTTCATATTATCATCAAAATGAAAAGTGCCAATATGCAAGGTTTTTTATTAATTTCAACATTCAAAAAATGCTTAGCACATTCAAAAAAATTACCTGAATCTATTCGCCACTTCAGTTTGAAGGATTTGCAAATTTCAAATTGGTATGACACCTAGCAACATCTAGGGTTCATATTATCATCAAAATGAAAAGTGCCAATATGCATGGTTTTTTATTAATTTCAACATTCAAAAAATGCTTAGCACATTCAAAAAAATTACTTGAATCTATTCGCCACTTCAGTTTGAAGGATTTGCAAATTTCAAATTGGTATGACACCTAGCAACATCTAGGGTTCATATTATCATCAAAATGAAAAGTGCCAATATGCATGGTTTTTTATTAATTTCAACATTCAAAAAATGCTTAGCACATTCAAAAAAATTACCTGAATCTATTCGCCACTTCAGTTTGAAGGATTTGCAAATTTCAAATTGGTATGACACCTAGCAACATCTAGGGTTCATATTATCATCAAAATGAAAAGTGCCAATATGCATGGTTTTTTATTAATTTCAACATTCAAAAAATGCTTAGCACATTCAAAAAAATTACTTGAATCTATTCGCCACTTCAGTTTGAAGGATTTGCAAATTTCAAATTGGTATGACACCTAGCAACATCTAGGGTTCATATTATCATACAAATGAAAAGTGCCAATATGCATGGTTTTTTATTCATTTCAACATTCAAAAAATGCTTAGCACATTCAAAAAAATTACCTGAATCTATTCGCCACTTCAGTTTGAAGGATTTGCAAATTTCAAATTGGTATGACACCTAGCAACATCTAGGGTTCATATTATCATCAAAATGAAAAGTGCCACTATGCATGGTTTTTTATTAATTTCAACATTCAAAAAATGCTTAGCACATTCAAAAAAATTACCTGAATCTATTCGCCACTTCAATTTGAAGGATTTGCAAATTTCAAATTGGTATGACACCTAGCAACATCTAGGGTTCATATTATCATCAAAATGAAAAGTGCCAATATGCATGGTTTTTTATTAATTTCAACATTCAAAAAATGCTTAGCACATTCAAAAAAATTACCTGAATCTATTCGCCACTTCAATTTGAAGGATTTGCAAATTTCAAATTGGTATGACACCTAGCAACATCTAGGGTTCATATTATCATCAAAATGAAAAGTGCCAATATGCATGGTTTTTTATTAATTTCAACATACAAAAAATGCTTAGCACATTCAAAAAAATTACTTGAATCTATTCGCCACTTCAGTTTGAAGGATTTGCAAATTTCAAATTGGTATGACACCTAGCAACATCTAGGGTTCATATTATCATCAAAATGAAAAGTGCCAATATGCATGGTTTTTTATTAATTTCAACATTCAAAAAATGCTTAGCACATTCAAAAAAATTACCTGAATCTATTCGCCACTTCAGTTTGAAGGATTTGCAAATTTCAAATTGGTATGGCACCTAGCAACATCTAGGGTTCATATTATCATACAAATGAGAAGTGCCAATATGCATGGTTTTTTATTAATTTCAACATACAAAAAATGCTTAGCACATTCAAAAAAATTACCTGAATCTATTCGCCACTTCAATTTGAAGGATTTGCAAATTTCAAATTGGTATGACACCTAGCAACATCTAGGGTTCATATTATCATACAAATGAAAAGTGCCAATATGCATGGTTTTTTATTAATTTCAACATACAAAAAATGCTTAGCACATTCAAAAAAATTACTTGAATCTATTCGCCACTTCAATTTGAAGGATTTGCAAATTTCAAATTGGTATGACACCTAGCAACATCTAGGGTTCATATTATCATCAAAATGAAAAGTGCCACTATGCATGGTTTTTTATTAATTTCAACATTCAAAGTTTGCTTAGCACATTCAAAAAAATTATCTGAATCTATTCGCCACTTCAAATTTGAAGGATTTGCAAATTTCAAATTAGCATGACACCTTCCACCATCAAACGGTCATATTATCATACAAACGATGAAAATGAAAAGTGCCAATATGCATGGTTTTTTATTAATTTCAACATTCAAAAAATGCTTAGTACATTCGAAAAATTACCTCAATCTATTCTCCACTTCAATTTGAAGGATTTGCAAATTTCAAATTGGTATGACACCTAGCAACATCTAGGGTTCATATTATCATCAAAATGAAAAGTGCCAATATGCATGGTTTTTTATTAATTTCAACATTCAAAAAATGCTTAGTACATTCAAAAAAATTACCTGAATCTATTCGCCACTTCAAATTTGAAGGATTTGCAAATTTTAAATTAGCTTGACACCTACCACCATCATATGTTCATATTATAATACAAATGATGAAAATGAAAAGTACCAATATGCATGGTTTTTTATTGATTTCAACATTCAAAGTTTGCTTAGCACATTCCAAAAAATTATCTGAATCTATTCGCCACTTCTAATTTGAAGGATTTGCAAATTTCAAATTAGCATGACACCTACCACCATCAAACCCTCATATTATCATACAAATGATGAAAATGAAAAGTGCCTATATGCATGGTTTTTTATTAATTTCAACATTCAAAGTTTGCTTAGCACATTCAAAAAAATTATCTGAATCTATTCGCCACTTCAAATTTGAAGGATTTGCAAATTTCAAATTAGCATGACACCTTCCACCATCAAACGGTCATATTATCATACAAACGATGAAAATGAAAAGTGCCAATATGCATGGTTTTTTATTAATTTCAACATTCAAAAAATGCTTAGTACATTCGAAAAATTACCTCAATCTATTCTCCACTTCAATTTGAAGGATTTGCAAATTTCAAATTGGTATGACACCTAGCAACATCTAGGGTTCATATTATCATCAAAATGAAAAGTGCCAATATGCATGGTTTTTTATTAATTTCAACATTCAAAAAATGCTTAGTACATTCAAAAAAATTACCTGAATCTATTCGCCACTTCAAATTTGAAGGATTTGCAAATTTTAAATTAGCTTGACACCTACCACCATCATATGTTCATATTATAATACAAATGATGAAAATGAAAAGTACCAATATGCATGGTTTTTTATTGATTTCAACATTCAAAGTTTGCTTAGCACATTCCAAAAAATTATCTGAATCTATTCGCCACTTCTAATTTGAAGGATTTGCAAATTTCAAATTAGCATGACACCTACCACCATCAAACCTTCATATTATCATACAAATGATGAAAATGAAAAGTGCCAATATGCATGGTTTTTTATTAATTTCAACATTCAAAGTTTGCTTAGCACATTCAAAAAAATTATCTGAATCTATTCGCCACTTCAAATTTGAAGGATTTGCAAATTTCAAATTAGCATGACACCTTCCACCATCAAACGGTCATATTATCATACAAACGATGAAAATGAAAAGTGCCAATATGCATGGTTTTTTATTATTTTCAACATTCAAAAAATGCTTAGTACATTCAAAAAAATTACCTCAATCTATTCTCCACTTCAATTTGAAGGATTTGCAAATTTCAAATTGGTATGACACCTAGCAACATCTAGGGTTCATATTATCATCAAAATGAAAATTGCCAATATGCATGGTATTTTATTAATTTCAACATTCAAAAAATGCTTAGCACATTCAAAAAAATTACCTGAATCTATTCGCCACTTCAAATTTGAAGGATTTGCAAATTTTAAATTAGCTTGACACCTACCACCATCATATGTTCATATTATCATACAAATGATGAAAATGAAAAGTACCAATATGCATGGTTTTTTATTGATTTCAACATTCAAAGTTTGCTTAGCACATTCCAAAAAATTATCTGAATCTATTCGCCACTTCAAATTTGAAGGATTTGCAAATTTTAAATTAACATGACACCACCACCATCATACGTTCATATTATCATACAAATGATGAAAATGAAATGTGCCAAATTTACCTGAATCTATTCACCACTTCAATTTGAAGGATTTGCAAATTTCAAATTGGTATGACACCTAGCAACATCTAGGGTTCATATTATCATCAAAATGAAAATTGCCAATATGCATGGTTTTTTTATTAATTTCAACATTCAAAAAATACTTAGCACATTCAAAAAAATTACCTGAATCTATTCGCCACTTCAAATTTGAAGGATTTACAAATTTTAAATTAGCTTGACACCTACCACCATCATACGTTTATATTATCATACAAATGATGAAAATGAAATGTGCCAATATGCATGGTTTTTTATTAATTTCAACATTCAAAAAATGCTTAACACATTCAAAAAAATTACCTGAATCTATTCGCCACTTCAAATTTGAAGGATTTGCAAATTTCAAATTAACATGACACCACCACCATCATACGTTCATATTATCATACAAATGATGAAAATGAAATGTGCCAAATTTACCTGAATCTATTCACCACTTCAATTTGAAGGATTTGCAAATTTCAAATTGGTATGACACCTAGCAACATCTAGGGTTCATATTATCATCAAAATGAAAAGTGCCAATATGCATGGTTTTTTATTAATTTCAACATTCAAAAAATGCTTAGCACATTCAAAAAAATTACCTGAATCTATTCGCCACTTCAAATTTGAAGGATTTGCAAATTTTAAATTAGCTTGACACCTACCACCATCATACGTTCATATTATCATACAAATGATGAAAATGAAAAGTACCAATATGCATGGTTTTTTATTGATTTCAACATTCAAAGTTTGCTTAGCACATTCCAAAAAATTATCTGAATCTATTCGCCACTTCTAATTTGAAGGATTTGCAAATTTCAAATTAGCATGACACCTACCACCATCAAACCTTCATATTATCATACAAATGATGAAAATGAAAAGTGCCAATATGCATGGTTTTTTATTAATTTCAACATTCAAAGTTTGCTTAGCACATTCAAAAAAATTATCTGAATCTATTCGCCACTTCAAATTTGAAGGATTTGCAAATTTCAAATTAGCATGACACCTTCCACCATCAAACGGTCATATTATCATACAAACGATGAAAATGAAAAGTGCCAATATGCATGGTTTTTTATTATTTTCAACATTCAAAAAATGCTTAGTACATTCAAAAAAATTACCTCAATCTATTCTCCACTTCAATTTGAAGGATTTGCAAATTTCAAATTGGTATGACACCTAGCAACATCTAGGGTTCATATTATCATCAAAATGAAAATTGCCAATATGCATGGTATTTTATTAATTTCAACATTCAAAAAATGCTTAGCACATTCAAAAAAATTACCTGAATCTATTCGCCACTTCAAATTTGAAGGATTTGCAAATTTTAAATTAGCTTGACACCTACCACCATCATATGTTCATATTATCATACAAATGATGAAAATGAAAAGTACCAATATGCATGGTTTTTTATTGATTTCAACATTCAAAGTTTGCTTAGCACATTCCAAAAAATTATCTGAATCTATTCGCCACTTCAAATTTGAAGGATTTGCAAATTTTAAATTAACATGACACCACCACCATCATACGTTCATATTATCATACAAATGATGAAAATGAAATGTGCCAAATTTACCTGAATCTATTCACCACTTCAATTTGAAGGATTTGCAAATTTCAAATTGGTATGACACCTAGCAACATCTAGGGTTCATATTATCATCAAAATGAAAATTGCCAATATGCATGGTTTTTTTATTAATTTCAACATTCAAAAAATACTTAGCACATTCAAAAAAATTACCTGAATCTATTCGCCACTTCAAATTTGAAGGATTTACAAATTTTAAATTAGCTTGACACCTACCACCATCATACGTTTATATTATCATACAAATGATGAAAATGAAATGTGCCAATATGCATGGTTTTTTATTAATTTCAACATTCAAAAAATGCTTAACACATTCAAAAAAATTACCTGAATCTATTCGCCACTTCAAATTTGAAGGATTTGCAAATTTCAAATTAACATGACACCACCACCATCATACGTTCATATTATCATACAAATGATGAAAATGAAATGTGCCAAATTTACCTGAATCTATTCACCACTTCAATTTGAAGGATTTGCAAATTTCAAATTGGTATGACACCTAGCAACATCTAGGGTTCATATTATCATCAAAATGAAAAGTGCCAATATGCATGGTTTTTTATTAATTTCAACATTCAAAAAATGCTTAGCACATTCAAAAAAATTACCTGAATCTATTCGCCACTTCAAATTTGAAGGATTTGCAAATTTTAAATTAGCTTGACACCTACCACCATCATACGTTCATATTATCATACAAATGATGAAAATGAAAAGTACCAATATGCATGGTTTTTAATTGATTTCAACATTCAAAGTTTGCTTAGCACATTCCAAAAAATTATCTGAATCTATTCACCACTTCAAATTTGAAGAATTTGCAAATTTTAAATTAGCCTGACACCTACCACCATCATACGTTCATATTATCATACAAATGATGAAAATGAAAAGTGCCAATATGCATGGTTTTTAATTGATTTCAACATTCAAAGTTTGCTTAGCACATTCCAAAAAATTATCTGAATCTATTCACCACTTCAAATTTGAAGAATTTGCAAATTTTAAATTAGCCTGACACCTACCACCATCATACGTTCATATTATCATACAAATGATGAAAATGAAAAGTGCCTATATGCATGGTTTTTTATTAATTTCAACATTCAAAGTTTGCTTAGCACATTCAAAAAAATTATCTGAATCTATTCGCCACTTCAAATTTGAAGGATTTGCAAATTTCAAATTAGCATGACACCTTCCACCATCAAACGGTCATATTATCATACAAACGATGAAAATGAAAAGTGCCAATATGCATGGTTTTTTATTAATTTCAACATTCAAAAAATGCTTAGTACATTCGAAAAATTACCTCAATCTATTCTCCACTTCAATTTGAAGGATTTGCAAATTTCAAATTGGTATGACACCTAGCAACATCTAGGGTTCATATTATCATCAAAATGAAAAGTGCCAATATGCATGGTTTTTTATTAATTTCAACATTCAAAAAATGCTTAGTACATTCAAAAAAATTACCTGAATCTATTCGCCACTTCAAATTTGAAGGATTTGCAAATTTTAAATTAGCTTGACACCTACCACCATCATATGTTCATATTATAATACAAATGATGAAAATGAAAAGTACCAATATGCATGGTTTTTTATTGATTTCAACATTCAAAGTTTGCTTAGCACATTCCAAAAAATTATCTGAATCTATTCGCCACTTCTAATTTGAAGGATTTGCAAATTTCAAATTAGCATGACACCTACCACCATCAAACCTTCATATTATCATACAAATGATGAAAATGAAAAGTGCCAATATGCATGGTTTTTTATTAATTTCAACATTCAAAGTTTGCTTAGCACATTCAAAAAAATTATCTGAATCTATTCGCCACTTCAAATTTGAAGGATTTGCAAATTTCAAATTAGCATGACACCTTCCACCATCAAACGGTCATATTATCATACAAACGATGAAAATGAAAAGTGCCAATATGCATGGTTTTTTATTATTTTCAACATTCAAAAAATGCTTAGTACATTCAAAAAAATTACCTCAATCTATTCTCCACTTCAATTTGAAGGATTTGCAAATTTCAAATTGGTATGACACCTAGCAACATCTAGGGTTCATATTATCATCAAAATGAAAATTGCCAATATGCATGGTATTTTATTAATTTCAACATTCAAAAAATGCTTAGCACATTCAAAAAAATTACCTGAATCTATTCGCCACTTCAAATTTGAAGGATTTGCAAATTTTAAATTAGCTTGACACCTACCACCATCATATGTTCATATTATCATACAAATGATGAAAATGAAAAGTACCAATATGCATGGTTTTTTATTGATTTCAACATTCAAAGTTTGCTTAGCACATTCCAAAAAATTATCTGAATCTATTCGCCACTTCAAATTTGAAGGATTTGCAAATTTTAAATTAACATGACACCACCACCATCATACGTTCATATTATCATACAAATGATGAAAATGAAATGTGCCAAATTTACCTGAATCTATTCACCACTTCAATTTGAAGGATTTGCAAATTTCAAATTGGTATGACACCTAGCAACATCTAGGGTTCATATTATCATCAAAATGAAAATTGCCAATATGCATGGTTTTTTTATTAATTTCAACATTCAAAAAATACTTAGCACATTCAAAAAAATTACCTGAATCTATTCGCCACTTCAAATTTGAAGGATTTACAAATTTTAAATTAGCTTGACACCTACCACCATCATACGTTTATATTATCATACAAATGATGAAAATGAAATGTGCCAATATGCATGGTTTTTTATTAATTTCAACATTCAAAAAATGCTTAACACATTCAAAAAAATTACCTGAATCTATTCGCCACTTCAAATTTGAAGGATTTGCAAATTTCAAATTAACATGACACCACCACCATCATACGTTCATATTATCATACAAATGATGAAAATGAAATGTGCCAAATTTACCTGAATCTATTCACCACTTCAATTTGAAGGATTTGCAAATTTCAAATTGGTATGACACCTAGCAACATCTAGGGTTCATATTATCATCAAAATGAAAAGTGCCAATATGCATGGTTTTTTATTAATTTCAACATTCAAAAAATGCTTAGCACATTTAAAAAAATTACCTGAATCTATTCGCCACTTCAAATTTGAAGGATTTGCAAATTTTAAATTAGCTTGACACCTACCACCATCATACGTTCATATTATCATACAAATGATGAAAATGAAAAGTACCAATATGCATGGTTTTTAATTGATTTCAACATTCAAAGTTTGCTTAGCACATTCCAAAAAATTATCTGAATCTATTCACCACTTCAAATTTGAAGAATTTGCAAATTTTAAATTAGCCTGACACCTACCACCATCATACGTTCATATTATCATACAAACGATGAAAATGAAAAGTGCCAATATGCATGGTTTTTTATTAATTTCAACATTCAAAGTTTGCTTAGCACATTCAAAAAAATTATCTGAATCTATTCACCACTTCAAATTTGAAGGATTTGCAAATTTCAAATTAGCATGACACCTTCCACCATCAAACGGTCATATTATCATACAAACGATGAAAATGAAAAGTGCCAATATGCATGGTTTTTTATTATTTTCAACATTCAAAAAATGCTTAGTACATTCAAAAAAATTACCTCAATCTATTCTCCACTTCAGTTTGAAGGATTTGCAAATTTCAAATTGGTATGACACCTAGCAACATCTAGGGTTCATATTATCATCAAAATGAAAAGTGCCAATATGCATGGTTTTTTATTAATTTCAACATTCAAAAAATGCTTAGCACATTCAAAAAAATTACTTGAATCTATTCGCCACTTCAGTTTGAAGGATTTGCAAATTTCAAATTGGTATGACACCTAGCAATATCTAGGGTTCATATTATCATCAAAATGAAAAGTGCCAATATGCATGGTTTTTTATTAATTTCAACATTCAAAAAATGCTTAGGACATTCAAAAAAATTACCTGAATCTATTCGCCACTTCAGTTTGAAGGATTTGCAAATTTCAAATTGGTATGACACCTAGCAACATCTAGGGTTCATATTATCATCAAAATGAAAAGTGCCAATATGCATGGTTTTTTATTAATTTCAACATTCAAAAAATGCTTAGCACATTCAAAAAAATTCCTTGAATCTATTCGCCACTTCAGTTTGAAGGATTTGCAAATTTCAAATTGGTATGACACCTAGCAACATCTAGGGTTCATATTATCATACAAATGAAAAGTGCCAATATGCATGGTTTTTTATTCATTTCAACATTCAAAAAATGCTTAGCACATTCAAAAAAATTACCTGAATCTATTCGCCACTTCAGTTTGAAGGATTTGCAAATTTCAAATTGGTATGACACCTAGCAACATCTAGGGTTCATATTATCATCAAAATGAAAAGTGCCACTATGCATGGTTTTTTATTAATTTCAACATTCAAAAAATGCTTAGGACATTCAAAAAAATTACCTGAATCTATTCGCCACTTCAGTTTGAAGGATTTGCAAATTTCAAATTGGTATGACACCTAGCAACATCTAGGGTTCATATTATCATCAAAATGAAAAGTGCCAATATGCATGGTTTTTTATTAATTTCAACATTCAAAAAATGCTTAGCACATTCAAAAAAATTACCTGAATCTATTCGCCACTTCAAATTTGAAGGATTTGCAAATTTTAAATTAGCTTGACACCTACCACCATCATACGTTCATATTATCATACAAATGATGAAAATGAAAAGTACCAATATGCATGGTTTTTAATTGATTTCAACATTCAAAGTTTGTTAGCACATTCCAAAAAATTATCTGAATCTATTCACCACTTCAAATTTGAAGAATTTGCAAATTTTAAATTAGCCTGACACCTACCACCATCATACGTTCATATTATCATACAAATGATGAAAATGAAAAGTGCCAATATGCATGGTTTTTAATTGATTTCAACATTCAAAGTTTGCTTAGCACATTCCAAAAAATTATCTGAATCTATTCACCACTTCAAATTTGAAGAATTTGCAAATTTTAAATTAGCCTGACACCTACCACCATCATACGTTCATATTATCATACAAATGATGAAAATGAAAAGTGCCTATATGCATGGTTTTTTATTAATTTCAACATTCAAAGTTTGCTTAGCACATTCAAAAAAATTATCTGAATCTATTCGCCACTTCAAATTTGAAGGATTTGCAAATTTCAAATTAGCATGACACCTTCCACCATCAAACGGTCATATTATCATACAAACGATGAAAATGAAAAGTGCCAATATGCATGGTTTTTTATTAATTTCAACATTCAAAAAATGCTTAGTACATTCGAAAAATTACCTCAATCTATTCTCCACTTCAATTTGAAGGATTTGCAAATTTCAAATTGGTATGACACCTAGCAACATCTAGGGTTCATATTATCATCAAAATGAAAAGTGCCAATATGCATGGTTTTTTATTAATTTCAACATTCAAAAAATGCTTAGTACATTCAAAAAAATTACCTGAATCTATTCGCCACTTCAAATTTGAAGGATTTGCAAATTTTAAATTAGCTTGACACCTACCACCATCATATGTTCATATTATAATACAAATGATGAAAATGAAAAGTACCAATATGCATGGTTTTTTATTGATTTCAACATTCAAAGTTTGCTTAGCACATTCCAAAAAATTATCTGAATCTATTCGCCACTTCTAATTTGAAGGATTTGCAAATTTCAAATTAGCATGACACCTACCACCATCAAACCTTCATATTATCATACAAATGATGAAAATGAAAAGTGCCAATATGCATGGTTTTTTATTAATTTCAACATTCAAAGTTTGCTTAGCACATTCAAAAAAATTATCTGAATCTATTCGCCACTTCAAATTTGAAGGATTTGCAAATTTCAAATTAGCATGACACCTTCCACCATCAAACGGTCATATTATCATACAAACGATGAAAATGAAAAGTGCCAATATGCATGGTTTTTTATTATTTTCAACATTCAAAAAATGCTTAGTACATTCAAAAAAATTACCTCAATCTATTCTCCACTTCAATTTGAAGGATTTGCAAATTTCAAATTGGTATGACACCTAGCAACATCTAGGGTTCATATTATCATCAAAATGAAAATTGCCAATATGCATGGTATTTTATTAATTTCAACATTCAAAAAATGCTTAGCACATTCAAAAAAATTACCTGAATCTATTCGCCACTTCAAATTTGAAGGATTTGCAAATTTTAAATTAGCTTGACACCTACCACCATCATATGTTCATATTATCATACAAATGATGAAAATGAAAAGTACCAATATGCATGGTTTTTTATTGATTTCAACATTCAAAGTTTGCTTAGCACATTCCAAAAAATTATCTGAATCTATTCGCCACTTCAAATTTGAAGGATTTGCAAATTTTAAATTAACATGACACCACCACCATCATACGTTCATATTATCATACAAATGATGAAAATGAAATGTGCCAAATTTACCTGAATCTATTCACCACTTCAATTTGAAGGATTTGCAAATTTCAAATTGGTATGACACCTAGCAACATCTAGGGTTCATATTATCATCAAAATGAAAATTGCCAATATGCATGGTTTTTTTATTAATTTCAACATTCAAAAAATACTTAGCACATTCAAAAAAATTACCTGAATCTATTCGCCACTTCAAATTTGAAGGATTTACAAATTTTAAATTAGCTTGACACCTACCACCATCATACGTTTATATTATCATACAAATGATGAAAATGAAATGTGCCAATATGCATGGTTTTTTATTAATTTCAACATTCAAAAAATGCTTAACACATTCAAAAAAATTACCTGAATCTATTCGCCACTTCAAATTTGAAGGATTTGCAAATTTCAAATTAACATGACACCACCACCATCATACGTTCATATTATCATACAAATGATGAAAATGAAATGTGCCAAATTTACCTGAATCTATTCACCACTTCAATTTGAAGGATTTGCAAATTTCAAATTGGTATGACACCTAGCAACATCTAGGGTTCATATTATCATCAAAATGAAAAGTGCCAATATGCATGGTTTTTTATTAATTTCAACATTCAAAAAATGCTTAGCACATTCAAAAAAATTACCTGAATCTATTCGCCACTTCAGTTTGAAGGATTTGCAAATTTCAAATTGGTATGACACCTAGCAACATCTAGGGTTCATATTATCATACAAATGAAAAGTGCCAATATGCATGGTTTTTTATTAATTTCAACATACAAAAAATGCTTAGCACATTCAAAAAAATTACCTGAATCTATTCGCCACTTCAATTTGAAGGATTTGCAAATTTCAAATTGGTATGACACCTAGCAACATCTAGGGTTCATATTATCATACAAATGAAAAGTGCCAATATGCATGGTTTTTTATTAATTTCAACATTCAAAGTTTGCTTAGCACATTCAAAAAAATTATCTGAATCTATTCACCACTTCAAATTTGAAGGATTTGCAAATTTCAAATTAGCATGACACCTTCCACCATCAAACGGTCATATTATCATACAAACGATGAAAATGAAAAGTGCCAATATGCATGGTTTTTTATTATTTTCAACATTCAAAAAATGCTTAGTACATTCAAAAAAATTACCTCAATCTATTCTCCACTTCAGTTTGAAGGATTTGCAAATTTCAAATTGGTATGACACCTAGCAACATCTAGGGTTCATATTATCATCAAAATGAAAAGTGCCAATATGCATGGTTTTTTATTAATTTCAACATTCAAAAAATGCTTAGCACATTCAAAAAAATTACTTGAATCTATTCGCCACTTCAGTTTGAAGGATTTGCAAATTTCAAATTGGTATGACACCTAGCAATATCTAGGGTTCATATTATCATCAAAATGAAAAGTGCCAATATGCATGGTTTTTTATTAATTTCAACATTCAAAAAATGCTTAGGACATTCAAAAAAATTACCTGAATCTATTCGCCACTTCAGTTTGAAGGATTTGCAAATTTCAAATTGGTATGACACCTAGCAACATCTAGGGTTCATATTATCATCAAAATGAAAAGTGCCAATATGCATGGTTTTTTATTAATTTCAACATTCAAAAAATGCTTAGCACATTCAAAAAAATTCCTTGAATCTATTCGCCACTTCAGTTTGAAGGATTTGCAAATTTCAAATTGGTATGACACCTAGCAACATCTAGGGTTCATATTATCATACAAATGAAAAGTGCCAATATGCATGGTTTTTTATTCATTTCAACATTCAAAAAATGCTTAGCACATTCAAAAAAATTACCTGAATCTATTCGCCACTTCAGTTTGAAGGATTTGCAAATTTCAAATTGGTATGACACCTAGCAACATCTAGGGTTCATATTATCATCAAAATGAAAAGTGCCACTATGCATGGTTTTTTATTAATTTCAACATTCAAAAAATGCTTAGCACATTCAAAAAAATTACCTGAATCTATTCGCCACTTCAATTTGAAGGATTTGCAAATTTCAAATTGGTATGACACCTAGCAACATCTAGGGTTCATATTATCATCAAAATGAAAAGTGCCAATATGCATGGTTTTTTATTAATTTCAACATTCAAAAAATGCTTAGCACATTCAAAAAAATTACCTGAATCTATTCGCCACTTCAATTTGAAGGATTTGCAAATTTCAATTTGGTATGACACCTAGCAACATCTAGGGTTCATATTATCATCAAAATGAAAAGTGCCAATATGCATGGTTTTTTATTAATTTCAACATACAAAAAATGCTTAGCACATTCAAAAAAATTACTTGAATCTATTCGCCACTTCAGTTTGAAGGATTTGCAAATTTCAAATTGGTATGACACCTAGCAACATCTAGGGTTCATATTATCATCAAAATGAAAAGTGCCAATATGCATGGTTTTTTATTAATTTCAACATTCAAAAAATGCTTAGCACATTCAAAAAAATTACCTGAATCTATTCGCCACTTCAGTTTGAAGGATTTGCAAATTTCAAATTGGTATGACACCTAGCAACATCTAGGGTTCATATTATCATACAAATGAAAAGTGCCAATATGCATGGTTTTTTATTAATTTCAACATACAAAAAATGCTTAGCACATTCAAAAAAATTACCTGAATCTATTCGCCACTTCAATTTGAAGGATTTGCAAATTTCAAATTGGTATGACACCTAGCAACATCTAGGGTTCATATTATCATACAAATGAAAAGTGCCAATATGCATGGTTTTTTATTAATTTCAACATACAAAAAATGCTTAGCACATTCAAAAAAATTACTTGAATCTATTCGCCACTTCAATTTGAAGGATTTGCAAATTTCAAATTGGTATGACACCTAGCAACATCTAGGGTTCATATTATCATCAAAATGAAAAGTGCCACTATGCATGGTTTTTTATTAATTTCAACATTCAAAAAATGCTTAGCACATTCAAAAAAATTACCTGAATCTATTCGCCACTTCAATTTGAAGGATTTGCAAATTTCAAATTGGTATGACACCTAGCAACATCTAGGGTTCATATTATCATCAAAATGAAAAGTGCCACTATGCATGGTTTTTTATTAATTTCAACATTCAAAGTTTGCTTAGCACATTCAAAAAAATTATCTGAATCTATTCGCCACTTCAAATTTGAAGGATTTGCAAATTTCAAATTAGCATGACACCTTCCACCATCAAACGGTCATATTATCATACAAACGATGAAAATGAAAAGTGCCAATATGCATGGTTTTTTATTAATTTCAACATTCAAAAAATGCTTAGTACATTCGAAAAATTACCTCAATCTATTCTCCACTTCAATTTGAAGGATTTGCAAATTTCAAATTAGCTTGACACCTACCACCATCATATCTTCATATTATAATACAAATGATGAAAATGAAAAGTACCAATATGCATGGTTTTTTATTGATTTCAACATTCAAAGTTTGCTTAGCACATTCCAAAAAATTATCTGAATCTATTCGCCACTTCTAATTTGAAGGATTTGCAAATTTCAAATTAGCATGACACCTACCACCATCAAACCTTCATATTATCATACAAATGATGAAAATGAAAAGTGCCAATATGCATGGTTTTTTATTAATTTCAACATTCAAAGTTTGCTTAGCACATTCAAAAAAATTATCTGAATCTATTCGCCACTTCAAATTTGAAGGATTTGCAAATTTCAAATTAGCATGACACCTTCCACCATCAAACGGTCATATTATCATACAAACGATGAAAATGAAAAGTGCCAATATGCATGGTTTTTTATTATTTTCAACATTCAAAAAATGCTTAGTACATTCAAAAAAATTACCTCAATCTATTCTCCACTTCAATTTGAAGGATTTGCAAATTTCAAATTGGTATGACACCTAGCAACATCTAGGGTTCATATTATCATACAAATGAAAAGTGCCAATATGCATGGTTTTTTATTAATTTCAACATACAAAAAATGCTTAGCACATTCAAAAAAATTACCTGAATCTATTCGCCACTTCAATTTGAAGGATTTGCAAATTTCAAATTGGTATGACACCTAGCAACATCTAGGGTTCATATTATCATACAAATGAAAAGTGCCAATATGCATGGTTTTTTATTAATTTCAACATACAAAAAATGCTTAGCACATTCAAAAAAATTACTTGAATCTATTCGCCACTTCAATTTGAAGGATTTGCAAATTTCAAATTGGTATGACACCTAGCAACATCTAGGGTTCATATTATCATCAAAATGAAAAGTGCCACTATGCATGGTTTTTTATTAATTTCAACATTCAAAAAATGCTTAGCACATTCAAAAAAATTACCTGAATCTATTCGCCACTTCAATTTGAAGGATTTGCAAATTTCAAATTGGTATGACACCTAGCAACATCTAGGGTTCATATTATCATCAAAATGAAAAGTGCCTCTATGCATGGTTTTTTATTAATTTCAACATTCAAAGTTTGCTTAGCACATTCAAAAAAATTATCTGAATCTATTCGCTCTTCAAATTTGAAGGATTTGCAAATTTCAAATTAGCATGACACCTTCCACCATCAAACGGTCATATTATCATACAAACGATGAAAATGAAAAGTGCCAATATGCATGGTTTTTTATTAATTTCAACATTCAAAAAATGCTTAGTACATTCGAAAAATTACCTCAATCTATTCACCACTTCAATTTGAAGGATTTGCAAATTTCAAATTGGTATGACACCTAGCAACATCTAGGGTTCATATTATCATCAAAATGAAAATTGCCAATATGCATGGTTTTTTTATTAATTTCAACATTCAAAAAATGCTTAGCACATTCAAAAAAATTACCTGAATCTATTCGCCACTTCAAATTTGAAGGATTTACAAATTTTAAATTAGCTTGACACCTACCACCATCATATGTTCATATTATAATACAAATGATGAAAATGAAAAGTACCAATATGCATGGTTTTTTATTGATTTCAACATTCAAAGTTTGCTTAGCACATTCCAAAAAATTATCTGAATCTATTCGCCACTTCTAATTTGAAGGATTTGCAAATTTCAAATTAGCATGACACCTACCACCATCAAACCTTCATATTATCATACAAATGATGAAAATGAAAAGTGCCAATATGCATGGTTTTTTATTAATTTCAACATTCAAAGTTTGCTTAGCACATTCAAAAAAATTATCTGAATCTATTCGCCACTTCAAATTTGAAGGATTTGCAAATTTCAAATTAGCATGACACCTTCCACCATCAAACGGTCATATTATCATACAAACGATGAAAATGAAAAGTGCCAATATGCATGGTTTTTTATTATTTTCAACATTCAAAAAATGCTTAGTACATTCAAAAAAATTACCTCAATCTATTCTCCACTTCAATTTGAAGGATTTGCAAATTTCAAATTGGTATGACACCTAGCAACATCTAGGGTTCATATTATCATCAAAATGAAAATTGCCAATATGCATGGTATTTTATTAATTTCAACATTCAAAAAATGCTTAGCACATTCAAAAAAATTACCTGAATCTATTCGCCACTTCAAATTTGAAGGATTTGCAAATTTTAAATTAGCTTGACACCTACCACCATCATATGTTCATATTATCATACAAATGATGAAAATGAAAAGTACCAATATGCATGGTTTTTTATTGATTTCAACATTCAAAGTTTGCTTAGCACATTCCAAAAAATTATCTGAATCTATTCGCCACTTCAAATTTGAAGGATTTGCAAATTTTAAATTAACATGACACCACCACCATCATACGTTCATATTATCATACAAATGATGAAAATGAAATGTGCCAAATTTACCTGAATCTATTCACCACTTCAATTTGAAGGATTTGCAAATTTCAAATTGGTATGACACCTAGCAACATCTAGGGTTCATATTATCATCAAAATGAAAATTGCCAATATGCATGGTTTTTTTATTAATTTCAACATTCAAAAAATGCTTAGCACATTCAAAAAAATTACCTGAATCTATTCGCCACTTCAAATTTGAAGGATTTACAAATTTTAAATTAGCTTGACACCTACCACCATCATACGTTTATATTATCATACAAATGATGAAAATGAAATGTGCCTATATGCATGGTTTTTTATTAATTTCAACATTCAAAAAATGCTTAACACATTCAAAAAAATTACCTGAATCTATTCGCCACTTCAAATTTGAAGGATTTGCAAATTTCAAATTAACATGACACCACCACCATCATACGTTCATATTATCATACAAATGATGAAAATGAAATGTGCCAAATTTACCTGAATCTATTCACCACTTCAATTTGAAGGATTTGCAAATTTCAAATTGGTATGACACCTAGCAACATCTAGGGTTCATAATATCATCAAAATGAAAAGTGCCAATATGCATGGTTTTTTATTAATTTCAACATTCAAAAAATGCTTAGCACATTCAAAAAAATTACCTGAATCTATTCTCCACTTCAATTTGAAGGATTTGCAAATTTCAAATTGGTATGACACCTAGCAACATCTAGGGTTCATATTATCATCAAAATGAAAATTGCCAATATGCATGGTATTTTATTAATTTCAACATTCAAAAAATGCTTAGCACATTCAAAAAAATTACCTGAATCTATTCGCCACTTCAAATTTGAAGGATTTGCAAATTTTAAATTAGCTTGACACCTACCACCATCATATGTTCATATTATCATACAAATGATGAAAATGAAAAGTACCAATATGCATGGTTTTTTATTGATTTCAACATTCAAAGTTTGCTTAGCACATTCCAAAAAATTATCTGAATCTATTCGCCACTTCAAATTTGAAGGATTTGCAAATTTTAAATTAACATGACACCACCACCATCATACGTTCATATTATCATACAAATGATGAAAATGAAATGTGCCAAATTTACCTGAATCTATTCACCACTTCAATTTGAAGGATTTGCAAATTTCAAATTGGTATGACACCTAGCAACATCTAGGGTTCATATTATCATCAAAATGAAAATTGCCAATATGCATGGTTTTTTTATTAATTTCAACATTCAAAAAATGCTTAGCACATTCAAAAAAATTACCTGAATCTATTCGCCACTTCAAATTTGAAGGATTTACAAATTTTAAATTAGCTTGACACCTACCACCATCATACGTTTATATTATCATACAAATGATGAAAATGAAATGTGCCAATATGCATGGTTTTTTATTAATTTCAACATTCAAAAAATGCTTAACACATTCAAAAAAATTACCTGAATCTATTCGCCACTTCAAATTTGAAGGATTTGCAAATTTCAAATTAACATGACACCACCACCATCATACGTTCATATTATCATACAAATGATGAAAATGAAATGTGCCAAATTTACCTGAATCTATTCACCACTTCAATTTGAAGGATTTGCAAATTTCAAATTGGTATGACACCTAGCAACATCTAGGGTTCATATTATCATCAAAATGAAAAGTGCCAATATGCATGGTTTTTTATTAATTTCAACATTCAAAAAATGCTTAGCACATTCAAAAAAATTACCTGAATCTATTCGCCACTTCAAATTTGAAGGATTTGCAAATTTTAAATTAGCTTGACACCTACCACCATCATACGTTCATATTATCATACAAATGATGAAAATGAAAAGTACCAATATGCATGGTTTTTAATTGATTTCAACATTCAAAGTTTGCTTAGCACATTCCAAAAAATTATCTGAATCTATTCACCACTTCAAATTTGAAGAATTTGCAAATTTTAAATTAGCCTGACACCTACCACCATCATACGTTCATATTATCATACAAATGATGAAAATGAAAAGTGCCAATATGCATGGTTTTTTATTAATTTCAACATTCAAAAAATGCTTAGTACATTCAAAAAAATTATCTGAATCTATTCGCCACTTCAAATTTGAAGGATTTGCAAATTTTAAATTAGCTTGACACCTACCACCATCATACGTTCATATTATCATACAAATGATGAAAATGAAAAGTACCAATATGCATGGTTTTTAATTGATTTCAACATTCAAAGTTTGCTTAGCACATTCCAAAAAATTATCTGAATCTATTCGCCACTTCAAATTTGAAGAATTTGCAAATTTTAAATTAGCTTGACACCTACCACCATCATACGTTCATATTATCATACAAACGATGAAAATGAAAAGTGCCAATATGCATGGTTTTTTATTAATTTCAACATTCAAAGTTTGCTTAGCACATTCAAAAAAATTATCTGAATCTATTCACCACTTCAAATTTGAAGGATTTGCAAATTTCAAATTAGCATGACACCTTCCACCATCAAACGGTCATATTATCATACAAATGATGAAAATGAAATGTGCCAAATTTACCTGAATCTATTCACCACTTCAATTTGAAGGATTTGCAAATTTCAAATTGGTATGACACCTAGCAACATCTAGGGTTCATATTATCATCAAAAT
The DNA here is from genome assembly GCA_963680855.1 of Lepeophtheirus nordmannii. NCBI lineage: Eukaryota > Metazoa > Arthropoda > Copepoda > Siphonostomatoida > Caligidae > Lepeophtheirus > Lepeophtheirus nordmannii. The sequence continues at coordinate 15,748,518 of OY804526.1, read as the reverse complement.
GAAAAGTGCCAATATGCATGGTATTTTATTAATTTCAACATTCAAAAAATGCTTAGCACATTCAAAAAAATTACCTGAATCTATTCGCCACTTCAAATTTGAAGGATTTACAAATTTTAAATTAGCTTGACACCTACCACCATCATACGTTCATATTATCATACAAATGATGAAAATGAAATGTGCCAATATGCATGGTTTTTTATTAATTTCAACATTCAAAAAATGCTTAACACATTCAAAAAAATTACCTGAATCTATTCGCCACTTCAAATTTGAAGGATTTGCAAATTTCAAATTAACATGACACCACCACCATCATACGTTCATATTATCATACAAATGATGAAAATGAAATGTGCCAAATTTACCTGAATCTATTCACCACTTCAATTTGAAGGATTTGCAAATTTCAAATTGGTATGACACCTAGCAACATCTAGGGTTCATATTATCATCAAAATGAAAAGTGCCAATATGCATGGTTTTTTATTAATTTCAACATTCAAAAAATGCTTAGCACATTCAAAAAAATTACCTGAATCTATTCGCCACTTCAAATTTGAAGGATTTGCAAATTTTAAATTAGCTTGACACCTACCACCATCATACGTTCATATTATCATACAAATGATGAAAATGAAAAGTACCAATATGCATGGTTTTTTATTGATTTCAACATTCAAAGTTTGCTTAGCACATTCCAAAAAATTATCTGAATCTATTCGCCACTTCAAATTTGAAGGATTTGCAAATTTTAAATTAACATGACACCACCACCATCATACGTTCATATTATCATACAAATGATGAAAATGAAATGTGCCAAATTTACCTGAATCTATTCACCACTTCAATTTGAAGGATTTGCAAATTTCAAATTGGTATGACACCTAGCAACATCTAGGGTTCATATTATCATCAAAATGAAAATTGCCAATATGCATGGTTTTTTTATTAATTTCAACATTCAAAAAATGCTTAGCACATTCAAAAAAATTACCTGAATCTATTCGCCACTTCAAATTTGAAGGATTTACAAATTTTAAATTAGCTTGACACCTACCACCATCATACGTTTATATTATCATACAAATGATGAAAATGAAATGTGCCTATATGCATGGTTTTTTATTAATTTCAACATTCAAAAAATGCTTAACACATTCAAAAAAATTACCTGAATCTATTCGCCACTTCAAATTTGAAGGATTTGCAAATTTCAAATTAACATGACACCACCACCATCATACGTTCATATTATCATACAAATGATGAAAATGAAATGTGCCAAATTTACCTGAATCTATTCACCACTTCAATTTGAAGGATTTGCAAATTTCAAATTGGTATGACACCTAGCAACATCTAGGGTTCATAATATCATCAAAATGAAAAGTGCCAATATGCATGGTTTTTTATTAATTTCAACATTCAAAAAATGCTTAGCACATTCAAAAAAATTACCTGAATCTATTCTCCACTTCAATTTGAAGGATTTGCAAATTTCAAATTGGTATGACACCTAGCAACATCTAGGGTTCATATTATCATCAAAATGAAAATTGCCAATATGCATGGTATTTTATTAATTTCAACATTCAAAAAATGCTTAGCACATTCAAAAAAATTACCTGAATCTATTCGCCACTTCAAATTTGAAGGATTTGCAAATTTTAAATTAGCTTGACACCTACCACCATCATATGTTCATATTATCATACAAATGATGAAAATGAAAAGTACCAATATGCATGGTTTTTTATTGATTTCAACATTCAAAGTTTGCTTAGCACATTCCAAAAAATTATCTGAATCTATTCGCCACTTCAAATTTGAAGGATTTGCAAATTTTAAATTAACATGACACCACCACCATCATACGTTCATATTATCATACAAATGATGAAAATGAAATGTGCCAAATTTACCTGAATCTATTCACCACTTCAATTTGAAGGATTTGCAAATTTCAAATTGGTATGACACCTAGCAACATCTAGGGTTCATATTATCATCAAAATGAAAATTGCCAATATGCATGGTTTTTTTATTAATTTCAACATTCAAAAAATGCTTAGCACATTCAAAAAAATTACCTGAATCTATTCGCCACTTCAAATTTGAAGGATTTACAAATTTTAAATTAGCTTGACACCTACCACCATCATACGTTTATATTATCATACAAATGATGAAAATGAAATGTGCCAATATGCATGGTTTTTTATTAATTTCAACATTCAAAAAATGCTTAACACATTCAAAAAAATTACCTGAATCTATTCGCCACTTCAAATTTGAAGGATTTGCAAATTTCAAATTAACATGACACCACCACCATCATACGTTCATATTATCATACAAATGATGAAAATGAAATGTGCCAAATTTACCTGAATCTATTCACCACTTCAATTTGAAGGATTTGCAAATTTCAAATTGGTATGACACCTAGCAACATCTAGGGTTCATATTATCATCAAAATGAAAAGTGCCAATATGCATGGTTTTTTATTAATTTCAACATTCAAAAAATGCTTAGCACATTCAAAAAAATTACCTGAATCTATTCGCCACTTCAAATTTGAAGGATTTGCAAATTTTAAATTAGCTTGACACCTACCACCATCATACGTTCATATTATCATACAAATGATGAAAATGAAAAGTACCAATATGCATGGTTTTTAATTGATTTCAACATTCAAAGTTTGCTTAGCACATTCCAAAAAATTATCTGAATCTATTCACCACTTCAAATTTGAAGAATTTGCAAATTTTAAATTAGCCTGACACCTACCACCATCATACGTTCATATTATCATACAAATGATGAAAATGAAAAGTGCCAATATGCATGGTTTTTTATTAATTTCAACATTCAAAAAATGCTTAGTACATTCAAAAAAATTATCTGAATCTATTCGCCACTTCAAATTTGAAGGATTTGCAAATTTTAAATTAGCTTGACACCTACCACCATCATACGTTCATATTATCATACAAATGATGAAAATGAAAAGTACCAATATGCATGGTTTTTAATTGATTTCAACATTCAAAGTTTGCTTAGCACATTCCAAAAAATTATCTGAATCTATTCGCCACTTCAAATTTGAAGAATTTGCAAATTTTAAATTAGCTTGACACCTACCACCATCATACGTTCATATTATCATACAAACGATGAAAATGAAAAGTGCCAATATGCATGGTTTTTTATTAATTTCAACATTCAAAGTTTGCTTAGCACATTCAAAAAAATTATCTGAATCTATTCACCACTTCAAATTTGAAGGATTTGCAAATTTCAAATTAGCATGACACCTTCCACCATCAAACGGTCATATTATCATACAAATGATGAAAATGAAATGTGCCAAATTTACCTGAATCTATTCACCACTTCAATTTGAAGGATTTGCAAATTTCAAATTGGTATGACACCTAGCAACATCTAGGGTTCATATTATCATCAAAATGAAAAGTGCCAATATGCATGGTATTTTATTAATTTCAACATTCAAAAAATGCTTAGCACATTCAAAAAAATTACCTGAATCTATTCGCCACTTCAAATTTGAAGGATTTACAAATTTTAAATTAGCTTGACACCTACCACCATCATACGTTCATATTATCATACAAATGATGAAAATGAAATGTGCCAATATGCATGGTTTTTTATTAATTTCAACATTCAAAAAATGCTTAACACATTCAAAAAAATTACCTGAATCTATTCGCCACTTCAAATTTGAAGGATTTGCAAATTTCAAATTAACATGACACCACCACCATCATACGTTCATATTATCATACAAATGATGAAAATGAAATGTGCCAAATTTACCTGAATCTATTCACCACTTCAATTTGAAGGATTTGCAAATTTCAAATTGGTATGACACCTAGCAACATCTAGGGTTCATATTATCATCAAAATGAAAAGTGCCAATATGCATGGTTTTTTATTAATTTCAACATTCAAAAAATGCTTAGCACATTCAAAAAAATTACCTGAATCTATTCGCCACTTCAAATTTGAAGGATTTGCAAATTTTAAATTAGCTTGACACCTACCACCATCATACGTTCATATTATCATACAAATGATGAAAATGAAAAGTACCAATATGCATGGTTTTTAATTGATTTCAACATTCAAAGTTTGCTTAGCACATTCCAAAAAATTATCTGAATCTATTCGCCACTTCAAATTTGAAGAATTTGCAAATTTTAAATTAACTTGACACCTACCACAATCATACGTTCATATTATCATACAAATGATGAAAATGAAAAGTGCCAATATGCATGGTGTTTTATTAATTTCAACATTCAAAAAATGCTTAGTACATTCAAAAAAATTATCTGAATCTATTCGCCACTTCAAATTTGAAGGATTTGCAAATTTTAAATTAGCTTGACACCTACCACCATCATACGTTCATATTATCATACAAATGATGAAAATGAAAAGTACCAATATGCATGGTTTTTAATTGATTTCAACATTCAAAGTTTGCTTAGCACATTCCAAAAAATTATCTGAATCTATTCGCCACTTCAAATTTGAAGAATTTGCAAATTTTAAATTAGCTTGACACCTACCACCATCATACGTTCATATTATCATACAAACGATGAAAATGAAAAGTGCCAATATGCATGGTTTTTTATTAATTTCAACATTCAAAGTTTGCTTAGCACATTCAAAAAAATTATCTGAATCTATTCACCACTTCAAATTTGAAGGATTTGCAAATTTCAAATTAGCATGACACCTTCCACCATCAAACGGTCATATTATCATACAAACGATGAAAATGAAAAGTGCCAATATGCATGGTTTTTTATTATTTTCAACATTCAAAAAATGCTTAGTACATTCAAAAAAATTACCTCAATCTATTCTCCACTTCAGTTTGAAGGATTTGCAAATTTCAAATTGGTATGACACCTAGCAACATCTAGGGTTCATATTATCATACAAATGAAAAGTGCCAATATGCATGGTTTTTTATTCATTTCAACATTCAAAAAATGCTTAGCACATTCAAAAAAATTACCTGAATCTATTCGCCACTTCAGTTTGAAGGATTTGCAAATTTCAAATTGGTATGACACCTAGCAACATCTAGGGTTCATATTATCATCAAAATGAAAAGTGCCACTATGCATGGTTTTTTATTAATTTCAACATTCAAAAAATGCTTAGCACATTCAAAAAAATTACCTGAATCTATTCGCCACTTCAATTTGAAGGATTTGCAAATTTCAAATTGGTATGACACCTAGCAACATCTAGGGTTCATATTATCATCAAAATGAAAAGTGCCAATATGCATGGTTTTTTATTAATTTCAACATTCAAAAAATGCTTAGCACATTCAAAAAAATTACCTGAATCTATTCGCCACTTCAATTTGAAGGATTTGCAAATTTCAAATTGGTATGACACCTAGCAACATCTAGGGTTCATATTATCATCAAAATGAAAAGTGCCAATATGCATGGTTTTTTATTAATTTCAACATACAAAAAATGCTTAGCACATTCAAAAAAATTACTTGAATCTATTCGCCACTTCAGTTTGAAGGATTTGCAAATTTCAAATTGGTATGACACCTAGCAACATCTAGGGTTCATATTATCATCAAAATGAAAAGTGCCAATATGCATGGTTTTTTATTAATTTCAACATACAAAAAATGCTTAGCACATTCAAAAAAATTACCTGAATCTATTCGCCACTTCAATTTGAAGGATTTGCAAATTTCAAATTGGTATGACACCTAGCAACATCTAGGGTTCATATTATCATACAAATGAAAAGAGCCAATATGCATGGTTTTTTATTAATTTCAACATACAAAAAATGCTTAGCACATTCAAAAAAATTACTTGAATCTATTCGCCACTTCAATTTGAAGGATTTGCAAATTTCAAATTGGTATGACACCTAGCAACATCTAGGGTTCATATTATCATCAAAATGAAAAGTGCCACTATGCATGGTTTTTTATTAATTTCAACATTCAAAAAATGCTTAGCACATTCAAAAAAATTACCTGAATCTATTCGCCACTTCAATTTGAAGGATTTGCAAATTTCAAATTGGTATGACACCTAGCAACATCTAGGGTTCATATTATCATCAAAATGAAAAGTGCCACTATGCATGGTTTTTTATTAATTTCAACATTCAAAAAATGCTTAGCACATTCAAAAAAATTACCTGAATCTATTCGCCACTTCAATTTGAAGGATTTGCAAATTTCAAATTGGTATGACACCTAGCAACATCTAGGGTTCATATTATCATACAAATGAAAAGTGCCAATATGCATGGTTTTTTATTAATTTCAACATACAAAAAATGCTTAGCACATTCAAAAAAATTACCTGAATCTATTCGCCACTTCAAATTTGAAGGATTTACAAATTTTAAATTAGCTTGACACCTACCACCATCATACGTTCATATTATCATACAAATGATGAAAATGAAATGTGCCAATATGCATGGTTTTTTATTAATTTCAACATTCAAAAAATGCTTAACACATTCAAAAAAATTACCTGAATCTATTCGCCACTTCAATTTGAAGGATTTGCAAACTTCAAATTGTTATGACACCTAGCAACATCTAGGGTTCATATTATCATACAAATGAAAAATGCCAATATGCATGGTTTTTTATTAATTACAACATTCAAAAAATGCTTAGCACATTCAAAAAAATTACCTGAATCAATTCGCCACTTCAATTTGAAGGATTTTCAAATTTCAAATTGGTATGACACCTAGCAACATCTAGGGTTCATATTATCATACAAATGAAAAGTGCCAATATGCATGGTTTTTTATTAATTTCAACATTCAAAAAATGCATAGCATATTCAAAAAAATTACTTGAATCTATTCGCTACTTCAATTTGAAGGATTTTCAAATTTCAAATTGGTATGACACCTAGCAACATCTAGGGTTCATATTATCATACAAATGAAAGTGCCAATATGCATGGTTTTTTATTAATTTCAACATTCAAAAAATGCTTAGCACATTCAAAAAAATTACCTGAATCTTTTCGCCACTTCAAATTTGAAGGATTTGCAAATTTTAAATTAGCTTGACACCTACCACCATCATATGTTCATATTATCATACAAATGATGAAAATGAAAAGTACCAATATGCATGGTTTTTTATTGATTTCAACATTCAAAGTTTGCTTAGCACATTCCAAAAAATTATCTGAATCTATTCGCCACTTCAAATTTGAAGGATTTGCAAATTTTAAATTAACATGACACCACCACCATCATACGTTCATATTATCATACAAATGATGAAAATGAAATGTGCCAAATTTACCTGAATTTATTCACCACTTCAATTTGAAGGATTTGCAAATTTCAAATTGGTATGACACCTAGCAACATCTAGGGTTCATATTATCATCAAAATGAAAATTGCCAATATGCATGGTTTTTTATTAATTTCAACATTCAAAAAATGCTTAACACATTCAAAAAAATTATCTGAATCTATTCGCCATTTCAAATTTGAAGGATTTGCAAATTTCAAATTAGCTTGACACCTACCACCATCATACGTTCATATTATCATACAAATGATGAAAATGAAATGTGCCAATATGCATGGTTTTTTATTAATTTCAACATTCAAAAAATGCTTAGCACATTCAAAAAAATTACCTGAATCTATTCGCCACTTCAAATTTGAAGGATTTGCAAATTTCAAATTACCTTGACACCTACCACCATCGTACGTTCATATTATCATACAAAAGATGAAAATGAAAAGTACCAATATGCATGGTTTTTTATTAATTTCAACATTCAAAAAATGCTTAGTACATTCAAAAAAATTATCTGAATCTATTCGCCACTTCAAATTTGAAGGATTTGCAAATTTCAAATTAGCTTGACACCTTCCACCATCAAACCCTCATATTATCATACAAAAGATGAAAATGAAAAGTACCAATATGCATGGTTTTTTATTAATTTCAACATTCAAAAAAGGCTTAGCACATTCAAAAAAATTATCTGAATCTATTCGCCACTTCAAATTTGAAGGATTTGCAAATTTCAAATTACCTTGACACCTACCACCATCATACGTTCATATTATCATACAAAAGATGAAAATGAAAAGTACCAATATGCATGGTTTTTTATTAATTTCAACATTCAAAAAATGCTTAGTACATTCAAAAAAATTATCTGAATCTATTCGCCACTTCAAATTTGAAGGATTTGCAAATTTCAAATTAGCTTGACACCTACCACCATCATACGTTCATATTATCATACAAGTGATGAAAATGAAATGTGCCAATATGCATGGTTTTTTATTAATTTCAACATTCAAAAAATGCTTAGCACATTCAAAAAAATTACCTGAATCTATTCGCCACTTCAAATTTGAAGGATTTGCAAATTTTAAATTAGCTTGACACTACCACCATCATACGTTCATATTATCATACAAATGATGAAAATGAGAAGTGCCAATATGCATTGTTTTTTATTAATTTCAACATTCAAAAAATGCTTAGTACATTCAAAAAAATTATCTGAATCTATTCGCCACTTCAAATTTGAAGGATTTGCAAATTTCAAATTACCTTGACACCTACCACCATCATACGTTCATATTATCATACAAAAGATGAAAATGAAAAGTACCAATATGCATGGTTTTTTATTAATTTCAACATTCAAAAAATGCTTAGTACATTCAAAAAAATTATCTGAATCTATTCGCCACTTCAAATTTGAAGGATTTGCAAATTTCAAATTAGCTTGACACCTTCCACCATCAAACCCTCATATTATCATACAAAAGATGAAAATGAAAAGTACCAATATGCATGGTTTTTTATTAATTTCAACATTCAAAAAAGGCTTAGCACATTCAAAAAAATTATCTGAATCTATTCGCCACTTCAAATTTGAAGGATTTGCAAATTTCAAATTACCTTGACACCTACCACCATCATACGTTCATATTATCATACAAAAGATGAAAATGAAAAGTACCAATATGCATGGTTTTTTATTAATTTCAACATTCAAAAAATGCTTAGTACATTCAAAAAAATTATCTGAATCTATTCGCCACTTCAAATTTGAAGGATTTGCAAATTTCAAATTACCTTGACACCTACCACCATCATACGTTCATATTATCATACAAAAGATGAAAATGAAAAGTACCAATATGCATGGTTTTTTATTAATTTCAACATTCAAAAAAGGCTTAGCACATTCAAAAAAATTACCTGAATCTATTTGCCACTTCAAATTTGAAGGATTTGCAAATTTTAAATTAGCATGACACCTTCCAACATCAAACATTCATATTATCATACAAACGATGAAAATGAAAAGTGCCAATATGCATGGTTTTTTATAAATTTCATTATTCAAAAAATGCTTAGAACATTCAAAAAAATTATCTGAATCTATTCGCCACTTCAAATTTGAAGGATTTGCAAATTTCAAATTAGCATGAACCCTACCACCATCAAACGTTCATATTATCATACAAATGATGAAAATGAAAAGTGCCAATATGCATGGTTTTTTATTAATTTCAACATTCAAAAAATGCTAAGTACATTCAAAAAAATTATCTGAATCTATTTGCCACTTCAAATTTGAAGGATTTGCAAATTTCAAATTACCTTGACACCTACCACCATCATACGTTCATATTATCATACAAACGATGAAAATGAAAAGTGCCAATATGCATGGTTTTTTATTAATTTCAACATTCAAAAAATGCTTAGTACATTCAAAAAAATTATCTGAATCTATTCGCCACTTCAAATTTGAAGGATTTGCAAATTTCAAATTAGCATGAACCCTACCACCATCAAACGTTCATATTATCATACAAATGATGAAAATGAAAAGTGCCAATATGCATGGTTTTTTTATTAATTTCAACATTCAAAAAATGCTTAGTACATTCAAAAAAATTATCTGAATCTATTCGCCACTTCAAATTTGAAGGATTTGCAAATTTCAAATTAGCTTGACACCTACCACCATCAAACCCTCATATTATCATACAAACGATGAAAATGAAAAGTACCAATATGCATGGTTTTTTATTGATTTCAACATTCAAAGTTTGCTTAGCACATTCCAAAAAATTATCTGAATCTATTCGCCACTTCAAATTTGAAAGATTTGCAAATTTTAAATTAACATGACACCACCACCATCATACGTTCATATTATCATACAAATGATGAAAATGAAATGTGCCAAATTTACCTGAATCTATTCACCACTTCAATTTGAAGGATTTGCAAATTTCAAATTGGTATGACACCTAGCAACATTTAGGGTTCATATTATCATCAAAATGAAAATTGCCAATATGCATGGTTTTTTATTAATTTCAACATTCAAAAAATGCTTAACACATTCAAAAAAATTATCTAAATCTATTCGCCACTTCAAATTTGAAGGATTTGCAAATTTCAAATTAGCTTGACACCTACCACCATCATACGTTCATATTATCATACAAATGATGAAAATGAAATGTGCCAATATGCATGGTTTTTTATTAATTTCAACATTCAAAAAATGCTTAGCACATTCAAAAAAATTACCTGAATCTATTCGCCACTTCAAATTTGAAGGATTTGCAAATTTCAAATTAGCATGACACCTTCCACCATCAAACGGTCATATTATCATACAAATGATGAAAATGAAATGTGCCAAATTTACCTGAATTTATTCACCACTTCAATTTGAAGGATTTGCAAATTTCAAATTGGTATGACACCTAGCAACATCTAGGGTTCATATTATCATCAAAATGAAAATTGCCAATTTGCATGGTTTTTTATTAATTTCAACATTCAAAGTTTGCTTAGCACATTCAAAAAAATTATCTGAATCTATTCGCCACTTCAAATTTGAAAGATTTGCAAATTTTAAATTAGCTTGACACCTACCACCATCATATGTTCATATTATCATACAAATGATGAAAATGAAAAGTACCAATATGCATGGTTTTTTATTGATTTCAACATTCAAAGTTTGCTTAGCACATTCCAAAAAATTATCTGAATCTATTCGCCACTTCAAATTTGAAGGATTTGCAAATTTTAAATTAACATGACACCACCACCATCATACGTTCATATTATCATACAAATGATGAAAATGAAATGTGCCAAATTTATCTGAATTTATTCACCACTTCAATTTGAAGGATTTGCAAATTTCAAATTGGTATGACACCTAGCAACATCTAGGGTTCATATTATCATCAAAATGAAAATTGCCAATATGCATGGTTTTTTATTAATTTCAACATTCAAAAAATGCTTAACACATTCAAAAAAATTATCTGAATCTATTCGCCACTTCAAATTTGAAGGATTTGCAAATTTCAAATTAGCTTGACACTACCACCATCATACGTTCATATTATCATACAAATGATGAAAATGAAATGTGCCAATATGCATGGTTTTTTATTAATTTCAACATTCAAAAAATGCTTAGCACATTCAAAAAAATTACCTGAATCTATTCGCCACTTCAAATTTGAAGGATTTGCAAATTTTAAATTAGCTTGACACTACCACCATCATACGTTCATATTATCATACAAATGATGAAAATGAAAAGTAACAATATGCATGGTTTTTTATTAATTTCAACATTCAAAAAATGCTTAGCACATTCAAAAAAATTATCTGAATCTATTTGCCACTTCAAATTTGAAGGATTTGCAAATTTTAAATTAGCTTGACACCTACCACCATCATACGTTCATATTATCATACAAATGATGAAAATGAAATGTGCCAATATGCATGGTTTTTTATTAATTTCAACATTCAAAGTTTGCTTAGCACATTCCAAAAAATTATCTGAATCTATTCGCCACTTCAAATTTGAAGGATTTGCAAATTTTAAATTAGCTTGACACCTACCACCATCATACGTTCATATTATCATACAAATGATGAAAATGAAATGTGCCAATATGCATGGTTTTTTATTAATTTCAACATTCAAAAAATGCTTAGCACATTCAAAAAAATTATCTGAATCTATTTGCCACTTCAAATTTGAAGGATTTGCAAATTTCAAATTAACATGACACCACCACCATCATACGTTCATATTATCATACAAATGATGAAAATGAGAAGTGCCAATATGCATTGTTTTTTATTAATTTCAACATTCAAAAAATGCTTAGTACATTCAAAAAAATTATCTGAATCTATTCGCCACTTCAAATTTGAAGGATTTGCAAATTTCAAATTAGCTTGACACCTACCACCATCAAACCCTCATATTATCATACAAAAGATGAAAATGAAAAGTACCAATATGCATGGTTTTTTATTAATTTCAACATTCAAAAAATGCTTAGTACATTCAAAAAAATTATCTGAATCTATTCGCCACTTCAAATTTGAAGGATTTGCAAATTTCAAATTAGCTTGACACCTACCACCATCAAACCCTCATATTATCATACAAAAGATGAAAATGAAAAGTACCAATATGCATGGTTTTTTATTAATTTCAACATTCAAAAAAGGCTTAGCACATTCAAAAAAATTATCTGAATCTATTCGCCACTTCAAATTTGAAGGATTTGCAAATTTCAAATTACCTTGACACCTACCACCATCATACGTTCATATTATCATACAAAAGATGAAAATGAAAAGTACCAATATGCATGGTTTTTTATTAATTTCAACATTCAAAAAATGGTTAGTACATTCAAAAAAATTATCTGAATCTATTCGCCACTTCAAATTTGAAGGATTTGCAAATTTCAAATTACCTTGACACCTACCACCATCATACGTTCATAGTATCATACAAAAGATGAAAATGAAAAGTACCAATATGCATGGTTTTTTATTAATTTCAACATTCAAAAAAGGCTTAGCACATTCAATAAAATTACCTGAATCTATTTGCCACTTCAAATTTGAAGGATTTGCAAATTTTAAATTAGCATGACACCTTCCAACATCAAACATTCATATTATCATACAAACGATGAAAATGAAAAGTGCCAATATGCATGGTTTTTTATTAATTTCATTATTCAAAAAATGCTTAGTACATTCAAAAAAATTATCTGAATCTATTCGCCACTTCAAATTTGAAGGATTTGCAAATTTCAAATTACCTTGACACCTACCACCATCATACGTTCATATTATCATACAAAAGATGAAAATGAAAAGTACCAATATGCATGGTTTTTTATTAATTTCAACATTCAAAAAATGCTTAGTACATTCAAAAAAATTATCTGAATCTATTCGCCACTTCAAATTTGAAGGATTTGCAAATTTCAAATTACCTTGACACCTACCACCATCATACGTTCATAGTATCATACAAAAGATGAAAATGAAAAGTACCAATATGCATGGTTTTTTATTAATTTCAACATTCAAAAAAGGCTTAGCACATTCAAAAAAATTACCTGAATCTATTTGCCACTTCAAATTTGAAGGATTTGCAAATTTTAAATTAGCATGACACCTTCCAACATCAAACATTCATATTATCATACAAACGATGAAAATGAAAAGTGCCAATATGCATGGTTTTTTATTAATTTCATTATTCAAAAAATGCTTAGTACATTCAAAAAAATTATCTGAATCTATTCGCCACTTCAAATTTGAAGGATTTGCAAATTTCAAATTAGCATGAACCCTACCACCATCAAACGTTCATATTATCATACAAATGATGAAAATGAAAAGTGCCAATATGCATGGTTTTTTATTAATTTCAACATTCAAAAAATGCTAAGTACATTCAAAAAAATTATCTGAATCTATTCGCCACTTCAAATTTGAAGGATTTGCAAATTTCAAATTACCTTGACACCTACCACCATCATACGTTCATATTATCATACAAACGATGAAAATGAAAAGTGCCAATATGCATGGTTTTTTATTAATTTCAACATTCAAAAAAGGCTTAGCACATTCAAAAAAATTATCTGAATCTATTCGCCACTTCAAATTTGAAGGATTTGCAAATTTCAAATTACCTTGACACCTACCACCATCATACGTTCATATTATCATACAAAAGATGAAAATGAAAAGTACCAATATGCATGGTTTTTTATTAATTTCAACATTCAAAAAAGGCTTAGCACATTCAAAAAAATTATCTGAATCTATTTGCCACTTCAAATTTGAAGGATTTGCAAATTTTAAATTAGCATGACACCTTCCAACATCAAACATTCATATTATCATACAAACGATGAAAATGAAAAGTGCCAATATGCATGGTTTTTTATTAATTTCATTATTCAAAAAATGCTTAGTACATTCAAAAAAATTATCTGAATCTATTCGCCACTTCAAATTTGAAGGATTTGCAAATTTCAAATTAGCATGAACCCTACCACCATCAAACGGTCATATTATCATACAAACGATGAAAATGAAAAGTGCCAATATGCATGGTTTTTTATTATTTTCAACATTCAAAAAATGCTTAGTACAATCAAAAAAATTACCTCAATCTATTCTCCACTTCAATTTGAAGGATTTGCATATTTCAAATTGGTATGACACCTAGCAACATCTAGGGTTCATATTATCATCAAAATGAAAAGTGCCAATATGCATGGTATTTTATTAATTTCAACATTCAAAAAATGCTTAGCACATTCAAAAAAATTACCTGAATCTATTCGCCACTTCAAATTTGAAGGATTTGCAAATTTTAAATTAGCTTGACACCTACCACCATCATATGTTCATATTATCATACAAATGATGAAAATGAAAAGTACCAATATGCATGGTTTTTTATTGATTTCAACATTCAAAGTTTGCTTAGCACATTCCAAAAAATTATCTGAATCTATTCGCCACTTCTAATTTGAAGGATTTGCAAATTTCAAATTACCTTGACACCTACCACCATCATACGTTCATATTATCATACAAATGATGAAAATGAAAAGTACCAATATGCATGGTTTTTTATTGATTTCAACATTCAAAGTTTGCTTAGCACATTCCAAAAAATTATCTGAATCTATTCGCCACTTCAAATTTGAAGGATTTGCAAATTTTAAATTAACATGACACCACCACCATCATACGTTCATATTATCATACAAATGATGAAAATGAAATGTGCCAAATTTATCTGAATTTATTCACCACTTCAATTTGAAGGATTTGCAAATTTCAAATTGGTATGACACCTAGCAACATCTAGGGTTCATATTATCATCAAAATGAAAATTGCCAATATGCATGGTTTTTTATTAATTTCAACATTCAAAAAATGCTTAACACATTCAAAAAAATTATCTGAATCTATTCGCCACTTCAAATTTGAAGGATTTGCAAATTTCAAATTAGCTTGACACTACAACCATCATACGTTCATATTATCATACAAATGATGAAAATGAAATGTGCCAATATGCATGGTTTTTTATTAATTTCAACATTCAAAAAATGCTTAGCACATTCAAAAAAATTACCTGAATCTATTCGCCACTTCAAATTTGAAGGATTTGCAAATTTTAAATTAGCTTGACACTACCACCATCATACGTTCATATTATCATACAAATGATGAAAATGAAAAGTAACAATATGCATGGTTTTTTATTAATTTCAACATTCAAAAAATGCTTAGCACATTCAAAAAAATTATCTGAATCTATTTGCCACTTCAAATTTGAAGGATTTGCAAATTTTAAATTAGCTTGACACCTACCACCATCATACGTTCATATTATCATACAAATGATGAAAATGAAATGTGCCAATATGCATGGTTTTTTATTAATTTCAACATTCAAAGTTTGCTTAGCACATTCCAAAAAATTATCTGAATCTATTCGCCACTTCAAATTTGAAGGATTTGCAAATTTTAAATTAGCTTGACACCTACCACCATCATACGTTCATATTATCATACAAATGATGAAAATGAAATGTGCCAATATGCATGGTTTTTTATTAATTTCAACATTCAAAAAATGCTTAGCACATTCAAAAAAATTATCTGAATCTATTTGCCACTTCAAATTTGAAGGATTTGCAAATTTCAAATTAACATGACACCACCACCATCATACGTTCATATTATCATACAAATGATGAAAATGAGAAGTGCCAATATGCATTGTTTTTTATTAATTTCAACATTCAAAAAATGCTTAGTACATTCAAAAAAATTATCTGAATCTATTCGCCACTTCAAATTTGAAGGATTTGCAAATTTCAAATTAGCTTGACACCTACCACCATCAAACCCTCATATTATCATACAAAAGATGAAAATGAAAAGTACCAATATGCATGGTTTTTTATTAATTTCAACATTCAAAAAATGCTTAGTACATTCAAAAAAATTATCTGAATCTATTCGCCACTTCAAATTTGAAGGATTTGCAAATTTCAAATTAGCTTGACACCTACCACCATCAAACCCTCATATTATCATACAAAAGCTGAAAATGAAAAGTACCAATATGCATGGTTTTTTATTAATTTCAACATTCAAAAAAGGCTTAGCACATTCAAAAAAATTATCTGAATCTATTCGCCACTTCAAATTTGAAGGATTTGCAAATTTCAAATTACCTTGACACCTACCACCATCATACGTTCATATTATCATACAAAAGATGAAAATGAAAAGTACCAATATGCATGGTTTTTTATTAATTTCAACATTCAAAAAATGCTTAGTACATTCAAAAAAATTATCTGAATCTATTCGCCACTTCAAATTTGAAGGATTTGCAAATTTCAAATTACCTTGACACCTACCACCATCATACGTTCATAGTATCATACAAAAGATGAAAATGAAAAGTACCAATATGCATGGTTTTTTATTAATTTCAACATTCAAAAAAGGCTTAGCACATTCAATAAAATTACCTGAATCTATTTGCCACTTCAAATTTGAAGGATTTGCAAATTTTAAATTAGCATGACACCTTCCAACATCAAACATTCATATTATCATACAAACGATGAAAATGAAAAGTGCCAATATGCATGGTTTTTTATTAATTTCATTATTCAAAAAATGCTTAGTACATTCAAAAAAATTATCTGAATCTATTCGCCACTTCAAATTTGAAGGATTTGCAAATTTCAAATTACCTTGACACCTACCACCATCATACGTTCATATTATCATACAAAAGATGAAAATGAAAAGTACCAATATGCATGGTTTTTTATTAATTTCAACATTCAAAAAATGCTTAGTACATTCAAAAAAATTATCTGAATCTATTCGCCACTTCAAATTTGAAGGATTTGCAAATTTCAAATTACCTTGACACCTACCACCATCATACGTTCATATTATCATACAAACGATGAAAATGAAAAGTGCCAATATGCATGGTTTTTTATTAATTTCAACATTCAAAAAAGGCTTAGCACATTCAAAAAAATTATCTGAATCTATTCGCCACTTCAAATTTGAAGGATTTGCAAATTTCAAATTACCTTGACACCTACCACCATCATACGTTCATATTATCATACAAAAGATGAAAATGAAAAGTACCAATATGCATGGTTTTTTATTAATTTCAACATTCAAAAAAGGCTTAGCACATTCAAAAAAATTATCTGAATCTATTTGCCACTTCAAATTTGAAGGATTTGCAAATTTTAAATTAGCATGACACCTTCCAACATCAAACATTCATATTATCATACAAACGATGAAAATGAAAAGTGCCAATATGCATGGTTTTTTATTAATTTCATTATTCAAAAAATGCTTAGTACATTCAAAAAAATTATCTGAATCTATTCGCCACTTCAAATTTGAAGGATTTGCAAATTTCAAATTAGCATGAACCCTACCACCATCAAACGGTCATATTATCATACAAACGATGAAAATGAAAAGTGCCAATATGCATGGTTTTTTATTATTTTCAACATTCAAAAAATGCTTAGTACAATCAAAAAAATTACCTCAATCTATTCTCCACTTCAATTTGAAGGATTTGCATATTTCAAATTGGTATGACACCTAGCAACATCTAGGGTTCATATTATCATCAAAATGAAAAGTGCCAATATGCATGGTATTTTATTAATTTCAACATTCAAAAAATGCTTAGCACATTCAAAAAAATTACCTGAATCTATTCGCCACTTCAAATTTGAAGGATTTGCAAATTTTAAATTAGCTTGACACCTACCACCATCATATGTTCATATTATCATACAAATGATGAAAATGAAAAGTACCAATATGCATGGTTTTTTATTGATTTCAACATTCAAAGTTTGCTTAGCACATTCCAAAAAATTATCTGAATCTATTCGCCACTTCTAATTTGAAGGATTTGCAAATTTCAAATTACCTTGACACCTACCACCATCATACGTTCATATTATCATACAAAAGATGAAAATGAAAAGTACCAATATGCATGGTATTTTATTAATTTCAACATTCAAAGTTTGCTTAGCACATTCCAAAAAATTATCTGAATCTATTCGCCACTTCAAATTTGAAGAATTTGCAAATTTTAAATTAGCTTGACACCTACCACCATCATACGTTCATATTATCATACAAATGATGAAAATGAAAAGTGCCAATATGCATGGTTTTTTATTAATTTCAACATTCAAAAAATGCTTAGTACATTCAAAAAAATTATCTGAATCTATTCGCCACTTCAAATTTGAAGGATTTGCAAATTTCAAATTAGCTTGACACCTACCACCATCATACGTTCATATTATCATACAAAAGATGAAAATGAAAAGTACCAATATGCATGGTTTTTTATTATTTTCAACATTCAAAAAATGCTTAGTACATTCAAAAAAATTACCTCAATCTATTCTCCACTTCAATTTGAAGGATTTGCAAATTTCAAATTGGTATGACACCTAGCAACATCTAGGGTTCATATTATCATCAAAATGAAAAGTGCCAATATGCATGGTATTTTATTAATTTCAACATTCAAAAAAGGCTTAGCACATTCAAAAAAATTACCTGAATCTATTCGCCACTTCAAATTTGAAGGATTTGCAAATTTCAAATTAGCATGACACCTTCCACCATCAAACGGTCATATTATCATACAAACGATGAAAATGAAAAGTGCCAATATGCATGGTTTTTTATTATTTTCAACATTCAAAAAATGCTTAGTACATTCAAAAAAATTACCTCAATCTATTCTCCACTTCAATTTGAAGGATTTGCAAATTTCAAATTGGTATGACACCTAGCAACATCTAGGGTTCATATTATCATCAAAATGAAAATTGCCAATATGCATGGTATTTTATTAATTTCAACATTCAAAAAATGCTTAGTACATTCAAAAAAATTATCTGAATCTATTCGCCACTTCAAATTTGAAGGATTTGCAAATTTCAAATTACCTTGACACCTACCACCATCATACGTTCATAGTATCATACAAAAGATGAAAATGAAAAGTACCAATATGCATGGTTTTTTATTAATTTCAACATTCAAAAAAGGCTTAGCACATTCAAAAAAATTACCTGAATCTATTTGCCACTTCAAATTTGAAGGATTTGCAAATTTTAAATTAGCATGACACCTTCCAACATCAAACATTCATATTATCATACAAACGATGAAAATGAAAAGTGCCAATATGCATGGTTTTTTATTAATTTCATTATTCAAAAAATGCTTAGTACATTCAAAAAAATTATCTGAATCTATTCGCCACTTCAAATTTGAAGGATTTGCAAATTTCAAATTAGCATGACACCTTCCACCATCAAACGGTCATATTATCATACAAACGATGAAAATGAAAAGTGCCAATATGCATGGTTTTTTATTATTTTCAACATTCAAAAAATGCTTAGCACATTCCAAAAAATTATCTGAATCTATTCGCCACTTCAAATTTGAAGGATTTGCAAATTTCAAATTAGCTTGACACCTACCACCATCAAACGTTCATATTATCATACAAATGATGAAAATGAAAAGTGCCAATATGCAAGGTTTTTTATTAATTTCAACATTCAAAAAATGCTTAGCACATTCAAAAAAAATACCTGAATCTATTCGCCACTTCAAATTTGAAGGATTTGCAAATTTCAAATTACCTTGACACCTACCACCATCATACGTTCATATTATCATACAAAAGATGAAAATGAAAAGTACCAATATGCATGGTTTTTTATTAATATCAACATTCAAAAAAGGCTTAGCACATTCCAAAAAATTATCTGAATCTATTCGCCACTTCTAATTTGAAGGATTTGCAAATTTCAAATTAGCATGACACCTACCACCATCAAACCCTCATATTATCATACAAATGATGAAAATGAAAAGTGCCAATATGCATGGTTTTTTATTAATTTCATTATTCAAAAAATGCTTAGTACATTCAAAAAAATTATCTGAATCTATTCGCCACTTCAAATTTGAAGGATTTGCAAATTTCAAATTACCTTGACACCTACCACCATCATACGTTCATATTATCATACAAAAGATGAAAATGAAAAGTACCAATATGCATGGTTTTTTATTAATATCAACATTCAAAGTTTGCTTAGCACATTCAAAAAAATTATCTGAATCTATTCGCCACTTCAAATTTGAAGGATTTGCAAATTTCAAATTAGCATGACACCTTCCACCATCAAACGGTCATATTATCATACAAACGATGAAAATGAAAAGTGCCAATATGCATGGTTTTTTATTAATTTCAACATTCAAAGTTTGCTTAGCACATTCAAAAAAATTATCTGAATCTATTCGCCACTTCAATTTGAAGGATTTGCAAATTTCAAATTGGTATGACACCTAGCAACATCTAGGGTTCATATTATCATCAAAATGAAAAGTGCCAATATGCATGGTTTTTTATTATTTTCAACATTCAAAAAATGCTTAGTACATTCAAAAAAATTACCTCAATCTATTCTCCACTTCAATTTGAAGGATTTGCAAATTTCAAATTGGTATGACACCTAGCAACATCTAGGGTTCATATTATCATCAAAATGAAAAGTGCCAATATGCATGGTATTTTATTAATTTCAACATTCAAAAAATGCTTAACACATTCAAAAAAATTACCTGAATCTATTCGCCACTTCAAATTTGAAGGATTTGCAAATTTCAAATTAACATGACACCACCACCATCATACGTTCATATTATCATACAAATGATGAAAATGAAATGTGCCAAATTTACCTGAATCTATTCACCACTTCAATTTGAAGGATTTGCAAATTTCAAATTGGTATGACACCTAGCAACATCTAGGGTTCATATTATCATCAAAATGAAAAGTGCCAATATGCATGGTTTTTTATTAATTTCAACATTCAAAAAATGCTTAGCACATTCAAAAAAATTACCTGAATCTATTCGCCACTTCAAATTTGAAGGATTTGCAAATTTCAAATTAGCATGACACCTTCCACCATCAAACGGTCATATTATCATACAAACGATGAAAATGAAAAGTGCCAATATGCATGGTTTTTTATTAATTTCAACATTCAAAGTTTGCTTAGCACATTCAAAAAAATTATCTGAATCTATTCGCCACTTCAAATTTGAAGGATTTGCAAATTTCAAATTAGCATGACACCTTCCACCATCAAACGGTCATATTATCATACAAACGATGCAAATGAAAAGTGCCAATATGCATGGTTTTTTATTATTTTCAACATTCAAAAAATGCTTAGTACATTCAAAAAAATTACCTCAATCTATTCTCCACTTCAATTTGAAGGATTTGCAAATTTCAAATTGGTATGACACCTAGCAACATCTAGGGTTCATATTATCATCAAAATGAAAAGTGCCAATATGCATGGTATTTTATTAATTTCAACATTCAAAAAATGCTTAGCACATTCAAAAAAATTACCTGAATCTATTCGCCACTTCAAATTTGAAGGATTTGCAAATTTTAAATTAGCTTGACACCTACCACCATCATACGTTCATATTATCATACAAATGATGAAAATGAAATGTGCCAATATGCATGGTTTTTTATTAATTTCAACATTCAAAAAATGCTTAACACATTCAAAAAAATTACCTGAATCTATTCGCCACTTCAAATTTGAAGGATTTGCATATTTCAAATTAACATGACACCACCACCATCATACGTTCATATTATCATACAAATGATGAAAATGAAATGTGCCAAATTTACCTGAATCTATTCACCACTTCAATTTGAAGGATTTGCAAATTTCAAATTGGTATGACACCTAGCAACATCTAGGGTTCATATTATCATCAAAATGAAAAGTGCCAATATGCATGGTTTTTTATTAACTTCAACATTCAAAAAATGCTTAGCACATTCAAAAAAATTACCTGAATCTATTCGCCACTTCAAATTTGAAGGATTTGCAAATTTTAAATTAGCTTGACACCTACCACCATCATACATTCATATTATCATACCAATGATGAAAATGAAAAGTACCAATATGCGTGGTTTTTAATTGATTTCAACATTCAAAGTTTGCTTAGCACATTCCAAAAAATTATCTGAATCTATTCGCCACTTCAAATTTGAAGAATTTGCAAATTTTAAATTAGCTTGACACCTACCACCATCATACGTTCATATTATCATACTAATGATGAAAATGAAAAGTGCCAATATGTATGGTTTTTTATTAATTTCAACATTCAAAGTTTGCTTAGCACATTCCAAAAAATTATCTGAATCTATTCGCCACTTCAAATTTGAAGGATTTGCAAATTTCAAATTAGCATGACACCTTCCACCATCAAACGGTCATATTATCATACAAACGATGAAAATGAAAAGTGCCAATATGCATGGTTTTTTATTATTTTCAACATTCAAAAAATGCTTAGTACATTCAAAAAAATTACCTCAATCTATTCTCCACTTCAATTTGAAGGATTTGCAAATTTCAAATTGGTATGACACCTAGCAACATCTAGGGTTCATATTATCATCAAAATGAAAATTGCCAATATGCATGGTATTTTATTAATTTCAACATTCAAAAAATGCTTAGCACATTCAAAAAAATTACCTGAATCTATTCGCCACTTCAAATTTGAAGGATTTGCAAATTTTAAATTAGCTTGACACCTACCACCATCATATGTTCATATTATCATACAAATGATGAAAATGAAAAGTACCAATATGCATGTTTTTTTATTGATTTCAACATTCAAAGTTTGCATAGCACATTCCAAAAAATTATCTGAATCTATTCGCCACTTCAAATTTGAAGGATTTGCAAATTTTAAATTAACATGACACCACCACCATCATACGTTCATATTATCATACAAATGATGAAAATGAAATGTGCCAAATTTACCTGAATCTATTCACCACTTCAATTTGAAGGATTTGCAAATTTCAAATTGGTATGACACCTAGCAACATCTAGGGTTCATATTATCATCAAAATGAAAATTGCCAATATGCATGGTTTTTTTATTAATTTCAACATTCAAAAAATGCTTAGCACATTCAAAAAAATTACCTGAATCTATTCGCCACTTCAAATTTGAAGGATTTACAAATTTTAAATTAGCTTGACACCTACCACCATCATACGTTCATATTATCATACAAATGATGAAAATGAAATGTGCCAATATGCATGGTTTTTTATTAATTTCAACATTCAAAAAATGCTTAACACATTCAAAAAAATTACCTGAATCTATTCGCCACTTCAAATTTGAAGGATTTGCAAATTTCAAATTAACATGACACCACCACCATCATACGTTCATATTATCATACAAATGATGAAAATGAAATGTGCCAAATTTACCTGAATCTATTCACCACTTCAATTTGAAGGATTTGCAAATTTCAAATTGGTATGACACCTAGCAACATCTAGGGTTCATATTATCATCAAAATGAAAAGTGCCAATATGCATGGTTTTTTATTAACTTCAACATTCAAAAAATGCTTAGCACATTCAAAAAAATTACCTGAATCTATTCGCCACTTCTAATTTGAAGGATTTGCAAATTTTAAATTAGCTTGACACCTACCACCATCATACATTCATATTATCATACCAATGATGAAAATAAAAAGTACCAATATGCATGGTTTTTAATTGATTTCAACATTCAAAGTTTGCTTAGCACATTCCAAAAAATTATCTGAATCTATTCGCCACTTCAAATTTGAAGAATTTGCAAATTTTAAATTAGTTTGACACCTACCACCATCATACGTTCATATTATCATACTAATGATGAAAATGAAAAGTGCCAATATGCATGGTTTTTTATTAATTTCAACATTCAAAAAATGCTTAGTACATTCAAAAAAATTATCTGAATCTATTCGCCACTTCAAATTTGAAGGATTTGCAAATTTCAAATTAGCATGAACCCTACCACCATCAAACGTTCATATTATCATACAAATGATGAAAATGAAAAGTGCCAATATGCATGGTTTTTTATTAATTTCAACATTCAAAAAATGCTTAGTACATTCAAAAAAATTATCTGAATCTATTTGCCACTTCAAATTTGAAGGATTTGCAAATTTCAAATTAACTTGACACCTACCACCATCATACGTTCATATTATCATACAAATGATGAAAATGAAAAGTACCAATATGCATGGTTTTTTATTAATTTCAACATTCAAAGTTTGCTTAGCACATTCCAAAAAATTATCTGAATCTATTCGCCACTTCTAATTTGAAGGATTTGCAAATTTCAAATTAGCATGACACCTACCACCATCAAACCCTCATATTATCATACAAATGATGAAAATGAAAAGTGCCAATATGCATGGTTTTTTATTAATTTCAACATTCAAAGTTTGCTTAGCACATTCAAAAAAATTATCTGAATCTATTCGCCACTTCAAATTTGAAGGATTTGCAAATTTCAAATTAGCATGACACCTTCCACCATCAAACGGTCATATTATCATACAAACGATGAAAATGAAAAGTGCCAATATGCATGGTTTTTTATTATTTTCAACATTCAAAAAATGCTTAGTACATTCAAAAAAATTACCTCAATCTATTCTCCACTTCAATTTGAAGGATTTGTAAATTTCAAATTGGTATGACACCTAGCAACATCTAGGGTTCATATTATCATCAAAATGAAAATTGCCAATATGCATGGTATTTTATTAATTTCAACATTCAAAAAATGCTTAGCACATTCAAAAAAATTACCTGAATCTATTCGCCACTTCAAATTTGAAGGATTTGCAAATTTTAAATTAGCTTGACACCTACCACCATCATATGTTCATATTATCATACAAATGATGAAAATGAAAAGTACCAATATGCATGGTTTTTTATTGATTTCAACATTCAAAGTTTGCTTAGCACATTCCAAAAAATTATCTGAATCTATTCGCCACTTCAAATTTGAAGGATTTGCAAATTTTAAATTAACATGACACCACCACCATCATACGTTCATATTATCATACAAATGATGAAGATGAAATGTGCCAAATTTACCTGAATCTATTCACCACTTCAATTTGAAGGATTTGCAAATTTCAAATTGGTATGACACCTAGCAACATCTAGGGTTCATATTATCATCAAAATGAAAAGTGCCAATATGCATGGTTTTTTATTAACTTCAACATTCAAAAAATGCTTAGCACATTCAAAAAAATTACCTGAATCTATTGGCCACTTCAAATTTGAAGGATTTGCAAATTTTAAATTAGCTTGACACCTACCACCATCATACGTTCATATTATCATACCAATGATGAAAATGAAAAGTACCAATATGCATGGTTTTTAATTGATTTCAACATTCAAAGTTTGCTTAGCACATTCCAAAAAATTATCTGAATCTATTCGCCACTTCAAATTTGAAGAATTTGCAAATTTTAAATTAGCTTGACACCTACCACCATCATACGTTCATATTATCATACTAATGATGAAAATGAAAAGTGCCAATATGCATGGTTTTTTATTAATTTCAACATTCAAAAAATGCTTAGTACATTCAAAAAAATTATCTGAATCTATTCGCCACTTCAAATTTGAAGGATTTGCAAATTTTAAATTAGCTTGACACCTACCACCATCATACGTTCATATTATCATACAAATGATGAAAATGAAAAGTACCAATATGCATGGTTTTTAATTGATTTCAACATTAAAAGTTTGCTTAGCACATTCCAAAAAATTATCTGAATCTATTCGCCACTTCAAATTTGAAGGATTTGCAAATTTCAAATTAACTTGACACCTACCACCATCATACGTTCATATTATCATACAAATGATGAAAATGAAAAGTACCAATATGCATGGTTTTTTATTAATTTCAACATTCAAAAAATGCTTAGCACATTCAAAAAAATTACCTGAATCTATTCGCCACTTCAAATTTGAAGGATTTGCAAATTTTAAATTAGCTTGACACTACCACCATCATACGTTCATATTATCATACAAATGATGAAAATGAAAAGTAACAATATGCATGGTTTTTTATTGATTTCAACATTCAAAGTTTGCTTAGCACATTCCAAAAAATTATCTGAATCTATTCGCCACTTCAAATTTGAAGGATTTGCAAATTTTAAATTAGCTTGACACCTACCACCATCATACGTTCATATTATCATACAAATGATGAAAATGAAAAGTGCCAATATGCATGGTTTTTTATTAATTTCAACATTCAAAAAAGGCTTAGCACATTCAAAAAAATTATCTGAATCTATTCGCCACTTCAAATTTGAAGGATTTGCAAATTTCAAATTAGCATGACACCTTCCACCATCAAACGGTCATATTATCATACAAACGATGAAAATGAAAAGTGCCAATATGCATGGTTTTTTATTATTTTCAACATTCAAAAATGCTTAGCACATTCAAAAAAATTATTTGAATCTCTTTGCCACTTCAAATTTGAAGGATTTGCAAATTTCAAATTACCTTGACACCTACCACCATCATACGTTCATATTATCATACAAAAGATGAAAATGAAAAGTACCAATATGCATGGTTTTTTATTAATTTCAACATTCAAAAATGCTTAGCACATTCAAAAAAATTACCTGAATCTATTTGCCACTTCAAATTTGAAGGATTTGCAAATTTTAAATTAGCATGACACCTTCCAACATCAAACATTCATATTATCATACAAACGATGAAAATGAAAAGTGCCAATATGCATGGTTTTTTATTAATTTCAACATTCAAAGTTTGCTTAGCACATTCAAAAAAATTATCTGAATCTATTCGCCACTTCAAATTTGAAGGATTTGCAAATTTTAAATTAGCATGACACCTACCACCATCATACGTTCATATTATCATACAAATGATGAAAATGAAAAGTGCCAATATGCATGGTTTTTTATTAATTTCAACATTCAAAGTTTGCTTAGCACATTCAAAAAAATTATCTGAATCTATTCGCCACTTCAAATTTGAAGGATTTGCAAATTTCAAATTAGCATGACACCTTCCAATATCAAACGGTCATATTATCATACAAACGATGAAAATGAAAAGTGCCAATATGCATGGTTTTTTATTATTTTCAACATTCAAAAAATGCTTAGTACATTCAAAAAAATTACCTCAATCTATTCTCCACTTCAATTTGAAGGATTTGCAAATTTCAAATTGGTATGACACCTAGCAACATCTAGGGTTCATATTATCATCAAAATGAAAAGTGCCAATATGCATGGTTTTTTATTAACTTCAACATTCAAAAAATGCTTAGCACATTCAAAAAAATTACCTGAATCTATTCGCCACTTCTAATTTGAAGGATTTGCAAATTTTAAATTAGCTTGACACCTACCACCATCATACATTCATATTATCATACCAATGATGAAAATAAAAAGTACCAATATGCATGGTTTTTAATTGATTTCAACATTCAAAGTTTGCTTAGCACATTCCAAAAAATTATCTGAATCTATTCGCCACTTCAAATTTGAAGAATTTGCAAATTTTAAATTAGCTTGACACCTACCACCATCATACGTTCATATTATCATACTAATGATGAAAATGAAAAGTGCCAATATGCATGGTTTTTTATTAATTTCAACATTCAAAAAATGCTTAGTACATTCAAAAAAATTATCTGAATCTATTCGCCACTTCAAATTTGAAGGATTTGCAAATTTCAAATTAGCATGAACCCTACCACCATCAAACGTTCATATTATCATACAAATGATGAAAATGAAAAGTGCCAATATGCATGGTTTTTTATTAATTTCAACATTCAAAAAATGCTTAGTACATTCAAAAAAATTATCTGAATCTATTCGCCACTTCAAATTTGAAGGATTTGCAAATTTCAAATTAACTTGACACCTACCACCATCATACGTTCATATTATCATACAAATGATGAAAATGAAAAGTACCAATATGCATGGTTTTTTATTAATTTCAACATTCAAAGTTTGCTTAGCACATTCCAAAAAATTATCTGAATCTATTCGCCACTTCTTATTTGAAGGATTTGCAAATTTCAAATTAGCATGACACCTACCACCATCAAACCCTCATATTATCATACAAATGATGAAAATGAAAAGTGCCAATATGCATGGTTTTTTATTAATTTCAACATTCAAAGTTTGCTTAGCACATTCAAAAAAATTATCTGAATCTATTCGCCACTTCAAATTTGAAGGATTTGCAAATTTCAAATTAGCATGACACCTTCCACCATCAAACGGTCATATTATCATACAAACGATGAAAATGAAAAGTGCCAATATGCATGGTTTTTTATTATTTTCAACATTCAAAAAATGCTTAGTACATTCAAAAAAATTACCTCAATCTATTCTCCACTTCAATTTGAAGGATTTGCAAATTTCAAATTGGTATGACACCTAGCAACATCTAGGGTTCATATTATCATCAAAATGAAAATTGCCAATATGCATGGTATTTTATTAATTTCAACATTCAAAAAATGCTTAGCACATTCAAAAAAATTACCTGAATCTATTCGCCACTTCAAATTTGAAGGATTTGCAAATTTTAAATTAGCTTGACACCTACCACCATCATATGTTCATATTATCATACAAATGATGAAAATGAAAAGTACCAATATGCATGGTTTTTTATTGATTTCAACATTCAAAGTTTGCTTAGCACATTCCAAAAAATTATCTGAATCTATTCGCCACTTCAAATTTGAAGGATTTGCAAATTTTAAATTAACATGACACCACCACCATCATACGTTCATATTATCATACAAATGATGAAAATGAAATGTGCCAAATTTACTTGAATCTATTCACCACTTCAATTTGAAGGATTTGCAAATTTCAAATTGGTATGACACCTAGCAACATCTAGGGTTCATATTATCATCAAAATGAAAATTGCCAATATGCATGGTTTTTTTATTAATTTCAACATTCAAAAAATGCTTAGCACATTCAAAAAAATTACCTGAATCTATTCGCCACTTCAAATTTGAAGGATTTACAAATTTTAAATTAGCTTGACACCTACCACCATCATACGTTCATATTATCATACAAATGATGAAAATGAAATGTGCCAATATGCATGGTTTTTTATTAATTTCAACATTCAAAAAATGCTTAACACATTCAAAAAAATTACCTGAATCTATTCGCCACTTCAAATTTGAAGGATTTGCAAATTTCAAATTAACATGACACCACCACCATCATACGTTCATATTATCATACAAATGATGAAAATGAAATGTGCCAAATTTACCTGAATCTATTCACCACTTCAATTTGAAGGATTTGCAAATTTCAAATTGGTATGACACCTAGCAACATCTAGGGTTCATATTATCATCAAAATGAAAAGTGCCAATATGCATGGTTTTTTATTAATTTCAACATTCAAAAAATGCTTAGCACATTCAAAAAAATTACCTGAATCTATTCGCCACTTCAAATTTGAAGGATTTGCAAATTTTAAATTAGCTTGACACCTACCACCATCATACGTTCATATTATCATACAAATGATGAAAATGAAAAGTACCAATATGCATGGTTTTTAATTGATTTCAACATTCAAAGTTTGCTTAGCACATTCCAAAAAATTATCTGAATCTATTCGCCACTTCAAATTTGAAGAATTTGCAAATTTTAAATTAGCTTGACACCTACCACCATCATATGTTCATATTATCATACAAATGATGAAAATGAAAAGTGCCAATATGCATGGTTTTTTATTAATTTCAACATTCAAAAAATGCTTAGTACATTCAAAAAAATTATCTGAATCTATTCGCCACTTCAAATTTGAAGGATTTGCAAATTTCAAATTAGCTTGACACCTACCACCATCATACGTTCATATTATCATACAAATGATGAAAATGAAAAGTACCAATATGCATGGTTTTTTATTAATTTCAACATTCAAAGTTTGCTTAGCACATTCCAAAAAATTATCTGAATCTATTCGCCACTTCTTATTTGAAGGATTTGCAAATTTCAAATTAGCATGACACCTACCACCATCAAACCCTCATATTATCATACAAATGATGAAAATGAAAAGTGCCAATATGCATGGTTTTTTATTAATTTCAACATTCAAAGTTTGCTTAGCACATTCAAAAAAATTATCTGAATCTATTCGCCACTTCAAATTTGAAGGATTTGCAAATTTCAAATTAGCATGACACCTTCCACCATCAAACGGTCATATTATCATACAAACGATGAAAATGAAAAGTGCCAATATGCATGGTTTTTTATTATTTTCAACATTCAAAAAATGCTTAGTACATTCAAAAAAATTACCTCAATCTATTCTCCACTTCAATTTGAAGGATTTGCAAATTTCAAATTGGTATGACACCTAGCAACATCTAGGGTTCATATTATCATCAAAATGAAAATTGCCAATATGCATGGTTTTTTTATTAATTTCAACATTCAAAAAATGCTTAGCACATTCAAAAAAATTACCTGAATCTATTCGCCACTTCAAATTTGAAGGATTTACAAATTTTAAATTAGCTTGACACCTACCACCATCATACGTTCATATTATCATACAAATGATGAAAATGAAATGTGCCAATATGCATGGTTTTTTATTAATTTCAACATTCAAAAAATGCTTAACACATTCAAAAAAATTACCTGAATCTATTCGCCACTTCAAATTTGAAGGATTTGCAAATTTCAAATTAACATGACACCACCACCATCATACGTTCATATTATCATACAAATGATGAAAATGAAATGTGCCAAATTTACCTGAATCTATTCACCACTTCAATTTGAAGGATTTGCAAATTTCAAATTGGTATGACACCTAGCAACATCTAGGGTTCATATTATCATCAAAATGAAAAGTGCCAATATGCATGGTTTTTTATTAATTTCAACATTCAAAAAATGCTTAGCACATTCAAAAAAATTACCTGAATCTATTCGCCACTTCAAATTTGAAGGATTTGCAAATTTTAAATTAGCTTGACACCTACCACCATCATACGTTCATATTATCATACAAATGATGAAAATGAAAAGTACCAATATGCATGGTTTTTAATTGATTTCAACATTCAAAGTTTGCTTAGCACATTCCAAAAAATTATCTGAATCTATTCGCCACTTCAAATTTGAAGAATTTGCAAATTTTAAATTAGCTTGACACCTACCACCATCATATGTTCATATTATCATACAAATGATGAAAATGAAAAGTGCCAATATGCATGGTTTTTTATTAATTTCAACATTCAAAAAATGCTTAGTACATTCAAAAAAATTATCTGAATCTATTCGCCACTTCAAATTTGAAGGATTTGCAAATTTCAAATTAGCTTGACACCTACCACCATCATACGTTCATATTATCATACAAATGATGAAAATGAAAAGTACCAATATGCATGGTTTTTTATTAATTTCAACATTCAAAGTTTGCTTAGCACATTCCAAAAAATTATCTGAATCTATTCGCCACTTCTTATTTGAAGGATTTGCAAATTTCAAATTAGCATGACACCTACCACCATCAAACCCTCATATTATCATACAAATGATGAAAATGAAAAGTGCCAATATGCATGGTTTTTTATTAATTTCAACATTCAAAGTTTGCTTAGCACATTCAAAAAAATTATCTGAATCTATTCGCCACTTCAAATTTGAAGGATTTGCAAATTTCAAATTAGCATGACACCTTCCACCATCAAACGGTCATATTATCATACAAACGATGAAAATGAAAAGTGCCAATATGCATGGTTTTTTATTATTTTCAACATTCAAAAAATGCTTAGTACATTCAAAAAAATTACCTCAATCTATTCTCCACTTCAATTTGAAGGATTTGCAAATTTCAAATTGGTATGACACCTAGCAACATCTAGGGTTCATATTATCATCAAAATGAAAATTGCCAATATGCATGGTATTTTATTAATTTCAACATTCAAAAAATGCTTAGCACATTCAAAAAAATTACCTGAATCTATTCGCCACTTCAAATTTGAAGGATTTGCAAATTTTAAATTAGCTTGACACCTACCACCATCATATGTTCATATTATCATACAAATGATGAAAATGAAAAGTACCAATATGCATGGTTTTTTATTGATTTCAACATTCAAAGTTTGCTTAGCACATTCCAAAAAATTATCTGAATCTATTCGCCACTTCAAATTTGAAGGATTTGCAAATTTTAAATTAACATGACACCACCACCATCATACGTTCATATTATCATACAAATGATGAAAATGAAATGTGCCAAATTTACTTGAATCTATTCACCACTTCAATTTGAAGGATTTGCAAATTTCAAATTGGTATGACACCTAGCAACATCTAGGGTTCATATTATCATCAAAATGAAAATTGCCAATATGCATGGTTTTTTTATTAATTTCAACATTCAAAAAATGCTTAGCACATTCAAAAAAATTACCTGAATCTATTCGCCACTTCAAATTTGAAGGATTTACAAATTTTAAATTAGCTTGACACCTACCACCATCATACGTTCATATTATCATACAAATGATGAAAATGAAATGTGCCAATATGCATGGTTTTTTATTAATTTCAACATTCAAAAAATGCTTAACACATTCAAAAAAATTACCTGAATCTATTCGCCACTTCAAATTTGAAGGATTTGCAAATTTCAAATTAACATGACACCACCACCATCATACGTTCATATTATCATACAAATGATGAAAATGAAATGTGCCAAATTTACCTGAATCTATTCACCACTTCAATTTGAAGGATTTGCAAATTTCAAATTGGTATGACACCTAGCAACATCTAGGGTTCATATTATCATCAAAATGAAAAGTGCCAATATGCATGGTTTTTTATTAATTTCAACATTCAAAAAATGCTTAGCACATTCAAAAAAATTACCTGAATCTATTCGCCACTTCAAATTTGAAGGATTTGCAAATTTTAAATTAGCTTGACACCTACCACCATCATACGTTCATATTATCATACAAATGATGAAAATGAAAAGTACCAATATGCATGGTTTTTAATTGATTTCAACATTCAAAGTTTGCTTAGCACATTCCAAAAAATTATCTGAATCTATTCGCCACTTCAAATTTGAAGAATTTGCAAATTTTAAATTAGCTTGACACCTACCACCATCATATGTTCATATTATCATACAAATGATGAAAATGAAAAGTGCCAATATGCATGGTTTTTTATTAATTTCAACATTCAAAAAATGCTTAGTACATTCAAAAAAATTATCTGAATCTATTCGCCACTTCAAATTTGAAGGATTTGCAAATTTCAAATTAGCTTGACACCTACCACCATCATACGTTCATATTATCATACAAATGATGAAAATGAAAAGTACCAATATGCATGGTTTTTAATTGATTTCAACATTCAAAGTTTGCTTAGCAAATTCCAAAAAATTATCTGAATCTATTCGCCACTTCAAATTTGAAGAATTTGCAAATTTTAAATTAGCTTGACACCTACCACCATCATACGTTCATATTATCATACAAATGATGAAAATGAAAAGTGCCAATATGCATGGTTTTTTATTAATTTCAACATTCAAAAAATGCTTAGTACATTCAAAAAAATTACCTGAATCTATTCGCCACTTCAAATTTGAAGGATTTGCAAATTTCAAATTAGCATGACACCTTCCACCATCAAACGGTCATATTATCATACAAACGATGAAAATGAAAAGTGCCAATATGCATGGTTTTTTATTAATTTCAACATTCAAAGTTTGCTTAGCACATTCAAAAAAATTATCTGAATCTATTCGCCACTTCAAATTTGAAGGATTTGCAAATTTCAAATTAGCATGACACCTTCCACCATCAAACGGTCATATTATCATACAAACGATGAAAATGAAAAGTGCCAATATGCATGGTTTTTTATTATTTTCAACATTCAAAAAATGCTTAGTACATTCAAAAAAATTGCCTCAATCTATTCTCCACTTCAATTTGAAGGATTTGCAAATTTCAAATTGGTATGACACCTAGCAACATCTAGGGTTCATATTATCATCAAAATGAAAAGTGCCAATATGCATGGTATTTTATTAATTTCAACATTCAAAAAATGCTTAGCACATTCAAAAAAATTACCTGAATCTATTCGCCACTTCAAATTTGAAGGATTTGCAAATTTTAAATTAGCTTGACACCTACCACCATCATACGTTCATATTATCATACAAATGATGAAAATGAAATGTGCCAATATGCATGGTTTTTTATTAATTTCAACATTCAAAAAATGCTTAACACATTCAAAAAAATTACCTGAATCTATTCGCCACTTCAAATTTGAAGGATTTGCAAATTTCAAATTAACATGACACCACCACCATCATACGTTCATATTATCATACAAATGATGAAGATGAAATGTGCCAAATTTACCTGAATCTATTCACCACTTCAATTTGAAGGATTTGCAAATTTCAAATTGGTATGACACCTAGCAACATCTAGGGTTCATATTATCATCAAAATGAAAAGTGCCAATATGCATGGTTTTTTATTAACTTCAACATTCAAAAAATGCTTAGCACATTCAAAAAAATTACCTGAATCTATTGGCCACTTCAAATTTGAAGGATTTGCAAATTTTAAATTAGCTTGACACCTATCACCATCATACGTTCATATTATCATACCAATGATGAAAATGAAAAGTACCAATATGCATGGTTTTTAATTGATTTCAACATTCAAAGTTTGCTTAGCACATTCCAAAAAATTATCTGAATCTATTCGCCACTTCAAATTTGAAGAATTTGCAAATTTTAAATTAGCTTGACACCTACCACCATCATACGTTCATATTATCATACTAATGATGAAAATGAAAAGTGCCAATATGCATGGTTTTTTATTAATTTCAACATTCAAAAAATGCTTAGTACATTCAAAAAAATTATCTGAATCTATTCGCCACTTCAAATTTGAAGGATTTGCAAATTTTAAATTAGCTTGACACCTACCACCATCATACGTTCATATTATCATACAAATGATGAAAATGAAAAGTACCAATATGCATGGTTTTTAATTGATTTCAACATTAAAAGTTTGCTTAGCACATTCCAAAAAATTATCTGAATCTATTCGCCACTTCAAATTTGAAGGATTTGCAAATTTCAAATTAACTTGACACCTACCACCATCATACGTTCATATTATCATACAAATGATGAAAATGAAAAGTACCAATATGCATGGTTTTTTATTAATTTCAACATTCAAAAAATGCTTAGCACATTCAAAAAAATTACCTGAATCTATTCGCCACTTCAAATTTGAAGGATTTGCAAATTTTAAATTAGCTTGACACTACCACCATCATACGTTCATATTATCATACAAATGATGAAAATGAAAAGTAACAATATGCATGGTTTTTTATTGATTTCAACATTCAAAGTTTGCTTAGCACATTCCAAAAAATTATCTGAATCTATTCGCCACTTCAAATTTGAAGGATTTGCAAATTTTAAATTAGCTTGACACCTACCACCATCATACGTTCATATTATCATACAAATGATGAAAATGAAATGTGCCAATATGCATGGTTTTTTATTAATTTCAACATTCAAAAAATGCTTAGCACATTCAAAAAAATTATTTGAATCTCTTTGCCACTTCAAATTTGAAGGATTTGCAAATTTCAAATTACCTTGACACCTACCACCATCATACGTTCATATTATCATACAAAAGATGAAAATGAAAAGTACCAATATGCATGGTTTTTTATTAATTTCAACATTCAAAAATGCTTAGCACATTCAAAAAAATTACCTGAATCTATTTGCCACTTCAAATTTGAAGGATTTGCAAATTTTAAATTAGCATGACACCTTCCAACATCAAACATTCATATTATCATACAAACGATGAAAATGAAAAGTGCCAATATGCATGGTTTTTTATTAATTTCAACATTCAAAGTTTGCTTAGCACATTCAAAAAAATTATCTGAATCTATTCGCCACTTCAAATTTGAAGGATTTGCAAATTTTAAATTAGCATGACACCTACCACCATCATACGTTCATATTATCATACAAATGATGAAAATGAAAAGTGCCAATATGCATGGTTTTTTATTAATTTCAACATTCAAAAAAGGCTTAGCACATTCAAAAAAATTATCTGAATCTATTCGCCACTTCAAATTTGAAGGATTTGCAAATTTCAAATTAGCATGACACCTTCCACCATCAAACGGTCATATTATCATACAAACGATGAAAATGAAAAGTGCCAATATGCATGGTTTTTTATTATTTTCAACATTCAAAAATGCTTAGCACATTCCAAAAAATTATCTGAATCTATTCGCCACTTCAAATTTGAAGGATTTGCAAATTTCAAATTAGCTTGACACCTACCACCATCAAACGTTCATATTATCATACAAATGATGAAAATGAAAAGTGCCAATATGCAAGGTTTTTTATTAATTTCAACATTCAAAAAATGGTTAGTACATTCAAAAAAATTATCTGAATCTATTCGCCACTTCAAATTTGAAGGATTTGCAAATTTCAAATTACCTTGACACCTACCACCATCATACGTTCATATTATCATACAAAAGATGAAAATGAAAAGTACCAATATGCATGGTTTTTTATTAATTTCAACATTCAAAAAAGGCTTAGCACATTCAAAAAAATTACCTGAATCTATTTGCCACTTCAAATTTGAAGGATTTGCAAATTTTAAATTAGCATGACACCTTCCACCATCAAACGTTCATACTATCATACAAACGATGAAAATGAAAAGTGCCAATATGCATGGTTTTTTATTAATTTCAACATTCAAAGTTTGCTTAGCACATTCCAAAAAATTATCTGAATCTATTCGCCACTTCAAATTTGAAGGATTTGCAAATTTTAAATTAGCATGACACCTACCACCATCATACGTTCATATTATCATACAAATGATGAAAATGAAAAGTGCCAATATGCATGGTTTTTTATTAATTTCAACATTCAAAAAAGGCTTAGCACATTCAAAAAAATTATCTGAATCTATTCGCCACTTCAAATTTGAAGGATTTGCAAATTTCAAATTAGCATGACACCTTCCACCATCAAACGGTCATATTATCATACAAACGATGAAAATGAAAAGTGCCAATATGCATGGTTTTTTATTATTTTCAACATTCAAAAATGCTTAGCACATTCAAAAAAATTATTTGAATCTCTTTGCCACTTCAAATTTGAAGGATTTGCAAATTTCAAATTACCTTGACACCTACCACCATCATACGTTCATATTATCATACAAAAGATGAAAATGAAAAGTACCAATATGCATGGTTTTTTATTAATTTCAACATTCAAAAATGCTTAGCACATTCAAAAAAATTACCTGAATCTATTTGCCACTTCAAATTTGAAGGATTTGCAAATTTTAAATTAGCATGACACCTTCCAACATCAAACATTCATATTATCATACAAACGATGAAAATGAAAAGTGCCAATATGCATGGTTTTTTATTAATTTCAACATTCAAAGTTTGCTTAGCACATTCAAAAAAATTATCTGAATCTATTCGCCACTTCAAATTTGAAGGATTTGCAAATTTTAAATTAGCATGACACCTACCACCATCATACGTTCATATTATCATACAAATGATGAAAATGAAAAGTGCCAATATGCATGGTTTTTTATTAATTTCAACATTCAAAGTTTGCTTAGCACATTCAAAAAAATTATCTGAATCTATTCGCCACTTCAAATTTGAAGGATTTGCAAATTTCAAATTAGCATGACACCTTCCAATATCAAACGGTCATATTATCATACAAACGATGAAAATGAAAAGTGCCAATATGCATGGTTTTTTATTATTTTCAACATTCAAAAAATGCTTAGTACATTCAAAAAAATTACCTCAATCTATTCTCCACTTCAATTTGAAGGATTTGCAAATTTCAAATTGGTATGACACCTAGCAAATTCTAGGGTTCATATTATCATCAAAATGAAAATTGCCAATATGCATGGTATTTTATTAATTTCAACATTCAAAAAATGCTTAGCACATTCAAAAAAATTACCTGAATCTATTCGCCACTTCAAATTTGAAGGATTTGCAAATTTTAAATTAGCTTGACACCTACCACCATCATATGTTCATATTATCATACAAATGATGAAAATGAAAAGTACCAATATGCATGGTTTTTTATTGATTTCAACATTCAAAGTTTGCTTAGCACATTCCAAAAAATTATCTGAATCTATTCGCCACTTCAAATTTGAAGGATTTGCAAATTTTAAATTAACATGACACCACCACCATCATACGTTCATATTATCATACAAATGATGAAAATGAAATGTGCCAAATTTACCTGAATCTATTCACCACTTCAATTTGAAGGATTTGCAAATTTCAAATTGGTATGACACCTAGCAACATCTAGGGTTCATATTATCATCAAAATGAAAAGTGCCAATATGCATGGTTTTTTATTAATTTCAACATTCAAAAAATGCTTAGCACATTCAAAAAAATTACCTGAATCTATTCGCCACTTCAAATTTGAAGGATTTGCAAATTTTAAATTAGCTTGACACCTACCACCATCATACGTTCATATTATCATACAAATGATGAAAATGAAAAGTACCAATATGCATGGTTTTTAATTGATTTCAACATTCAAAGTTTGCTTAGCACATTCCAAAAAATTATCTGAATCTATTCGCCACTTCAAATTTGAAGAATTTGCAAATTTTAAATTAGCTTGACACCTACCAC
Source organism: Lepeophtheirus nordmannii (assembly GCA_963680855.1). NCBI lineage: Eukaryota > Metazoa > Arthropoda > Copepoda > Siphonostomatoida > Caligidae > Lepeophtheirus > Lepeophtheirus nordmannii. The sequence goes on along the minus strand of OY804526.1, from coordinate 15,709,032 downwards.
CATCATATGTTCATATTATCATACAAATGATGAAAATGAAAAGTGCCAATATGCATGGTTTTTTATTAATTTCAACATTCAAAAAATGCTTAGTACATTCAAAAAAATTATCTGAATCTATTCGCCACTTCAAATTTGAAGGATTTGCAAATTTCAAATTAGCTTGACACCTACCACCATCATACGTTCATATTATCATACAAATGATGAAAATGAAAAGTACCAATATGCATGGTTTTTAATTGATTTCAACATTCAAAGTTTGCTTAGCACATTCCAAAAAATTATCTGAATCTATTCGCCACTTCAAATTTGAAGGATTTGCAAATTTCAAATTAGCTTGACACCTACCACCATCATACGTTCATATTATCATACAAATGATGAAAATGAAAAGTGCCAATATGCATGGTTTTTTATTAATTTCAACATTCAAAAAATGCTTAGTACATTCAAAAAAATTACCTGAATCTATTCGCCACTTCAAATTTGAAGGATTTGCAAATTTCAAATTAGCATGACACCTTCCACCATCAAACGGTCATATTATCATACAAACGATGAAAATGAAAAGTGCCAATATGCATGGTTTTTTATTAATTTCAACATTCAAAGTTTGCTTAGCACATTCAAAAAAATTATCTGAATCTATTCGCCACTTCAAATTTGAAGGATTTGCAAATTTCAAATTAGCATGACACCTTCCACCATCAAACGGTCATATTATCATACAAACGATGAAAATGAAAAGTGCCAATATGCATGGTTTTTTATTATTTTCAACATTCAAAAAATGCTTAGTACATTCAAAAAAATTGCCTCAATCTATTCTCCACTTCAATTTGAAGGATTTGCAAATTTCAAATTGGTATGACACCTAGCAACATCTAGGGTTCATATTATCATCAAAATGAAAAGTGCCAATATGCATGGTATTTTATTAATTTCAACATTCAAAAAATGCTTAGCACATTCAAAAAAATTACCTGAATCTATTCGCCACTTCAAATTTGAAGGATTTGCAAATTTTAAATTAGCTTGACACCTACCACCATCATACGTTCATATTATCATACAAATGATGAAAATGAAATGTGCCAATATGCATGGTTTTTTATTAATTTCAACATTCAAAAAATGCTTAACACATTCAAAAAAATTACCTGAATCTATTCGCCACTTCAAATTTGAAGGATTTGCAAATTTCAAATTAACATGACACCACCACCATCATACGTTCATATTATCATACAAATGATGAAGATGAAATGTGCCAAATTTACCTGAATCTATTCACCACTTCAATTTGAAGGATTTGCAAATTTCAAATTGGTATGACACCTAGCAACATCTAGGGTTCATATTATCATCAAAATGAAAAGTGCCAATATGCATGGTTTTTTATTAACTTCAACATTCAAAAAATGCTTAGCACATTCAAAAAAATTACCTGAATCTATTGGCCACTTCAAATTTGAAGGATTTGCAAATTTTAAATTAGCTTGACACCTACCACCATCATACGTTCATATTATCATACCAATGATGAAACTGAAAAGTACCAATATGCATGGTTTTTAATTGATTTCAACATTCAAAGTTTGCTTAGCACATTCCAAAAAATTATCTGAATCTATTCGCCACTTCAAATTTGAAGAATTTGCAAATTTTAAATTAGCTTGACACCTACCACCATCATACGTTCAAATTATCATACTAATGATGAAAATGAAAAGTGCCAATATGCATGGTTTTTTATTAATTTCAACATTCAAAAAATGCTTAGTACATTCAAAAAAATTATCTGAATCTATTCGCCACTTCAAATTTGAAGGATTTGCAAATTTTAAATTAGCTTGACACCTACCACCATCATACGTTCATATTATCATACAAATGATGAAAATGAAAAGTACCAATATGCATGGTTTTTAATTGATTTCAACATTAAAAGTTTGCTTAGCACATTCCAAAAAATTATCTGAATCTATTCGCCACTTCAAATTTGAAGGATTTGCAAATTTCAAATTAACTTGACACCTACCACCATCATACGTTCATATTATCATACAAATGATGAAAATGAAAAGTACCAATATGCATGGTTTTTTATTAATTTCAACATTCAAAAAATGCTTAGCACATTCAAAAAAATTACCTGAATCTATTCGCCACTTCAAATTTGAAGGATTTGCAAATTTTAAATTAGCTTGACACTACCACCATCATACGTTCATATTATCATACAAATGATGAAAATGAAAAGTAACAATATGCATGGTTTTTTATTGATTTCAACATTCAAAGTTTGCTTAGCACATTCCAAAAAATTATCTGAATCTATTCGCCACTTCAAATTTGAAGGATTTGCAAATTTTAAATTAGCTTGACACCTACCACCATCATACGTTCATATTATCATACAAATGATGAAAATGAAATGTGCCAATATGCATGGTTTTTTATTAATTTCAACATTCAAAAAATGCTTAGCACATTCAAAAAAATTATTTGAATCTCTTTGCCACTTCAAATTTGAAGGATTTGCAAATTTCAAATTACCTTGACACCTACCACCATCATACGTTCATATTATCATACAAAAGATGAAAATGAAAAGTACCAATATGCATGGTTTTTTATTAATTTCAACATTCAAAAATGCTTAGCACATTCAAAAAAATTACCTGAATCTATTTGCCACTTCAAATTTGAAGGATTTGCAAATTTTAAATTAGCATGACACCTTCCAACATCAAACATTCATATTATCATACAAACGATGAAAATGAAAAGTGCCAATATGCATGGTTTTTTATTAATTTCAACATTCAAAGTTTGCTTAGCACATTCAAAAAAATTATCTGAATCTATTCGCCACTTCAAATTTGAAGGATTTGCAAATTTTAAATTAGCATGACACCTACCACCATCATACGTTCATATTATCATACAAATGATGAAAATGAAAAGTGCCAATATGCATGGTTTTTTATTAATTTCAACATTCAAAAAAGGCTTAGCACATTCAAAAAAATTATCTGAATCTATTCGCCACTTCAAATTTGAAGGATTTGCAAATTTCAAATTAGCATGACACCTTCCACCATCAAACGGTCATATTATCATACAAACGATGAAAATGAAAAGTGCCAATATGCATGGTTTTTTATTATTTTCAACATTCAAAAATGCTTAGCACATTCCAAAAAATTATCTGAATCTATTCGCCACTTCAAATTTGAAGGATTTGCAAATTTCAAATTAGCTTGACACCTACCACCATCAAACGTTCATATTATCATACAAATGATGAAAATGAAAAGTGCCAATATGCAAGGTTTTTTATTAATTTCAACATTCAAAAAATGGTTAGTACATTCAAAAAAATTATCTGAATCTATTCGCCACTTCAAATTTGAAGGATTTGCAAATTTCAAATTACCTTGACACCTACCACCATCATACGTTCATATTATCATACAAAAGATGAAAATGAAAAGTACCAATATGCATGGTTTTTTATTAATTTCAACATTCAAAAAAGGCTTAGCACATTCAAAAAAATTACCTGAATCTATTTGCCACTTCAAATTTGAAGGATTTGCAAATTTTAAATTAGCATGACACCTTCCACCATCAAACGTTCATACTATCATACAAACGATGAAAATGAAAAGTGCCAATATGCATGGTTTTTTATTAATTTCAACATTCAAAAAATGCTTAGTACATTCCAAAAAATTACCTGAATCTATTTGCCACTTCAAATTTGAAGGATTTGCAAATTTCAAATTAGCATGAACCCTACCACCATCAAACGTTCATATTATCATACAAATGATGAAAATGAAAAGTGCCAATATGCATGGTTTTTTATTAATTTCAACATTCAAAAAATGCTTAGTACATTCAAAAAAATTATCTGAATCTATTTGCCACTTCAAATTTGAAGGATTTGCAAATATCAAATTAGCTTGACACCTACCACCATCATACGTTCATATTATCATACAAATGATGAAAATGAAAAGTGCCAATATGCATGGTTTTTTAGTAATTTCATCATTCAAAAAATGCTTAGCACATTCAAAAAAATTACCTGAATCTATTTGCCACTTCAAATTTGAAGGATTTGCAAATTTTAAATTAGCTTGACACTACCACCATCATACGTTCATATTATCATACAAATGATGAAAATGAAAAGTAACAATATGCATGGTTTTTTATTGATTTCAACATTCAAAGTTTGCTTAGCACATTCCAAAAAATTATCTGAATCTATTCGCCACTTCAAATTTGAAGGATTTGCAAATTTTAAATTAGCTTGACACCTACCACCATCATACGTTCATATTATCATACAAATGATGAAAATGAAATGTGCCAATATGCATGGTTTTTTATTAATTTCAACATTCAAAAAATGCTTAGCACATTCAAAAAAATTATTTGAATCTATTTGCCACTTCAAATTTGAAGGATTTGCAAATTTCAAATTAACATGACATCACCACCATCATACGTTCATATTATCATACAAATGATGAAAATGAAAAGTGCCAATATGCATGGTTTTTTATTAATTTCAACATTCAAAAAATGCTTAGTACATTCAAAAAAATTATCTGAATCTATTCGCCACTTCAAATTTGACGGATTTGCAAATTTCAAATTACCTTGACACCTACCACCATCATACGTTCATATTATCATACAAAAGATGAAAATGAAAAGTACCAATATGAATGGTTTTTTATTAATTTCAACATTCAAAAAAGGCTTAGCACATTCAAAAAAATTACCTGAATCTATTTGCCACTTCAAATTTGAAGGATTTGCAAATTTTAAATTAGCATGACACCTTCCAACATCAAACATTCATATTATCATACAAACGATGAAAATGAAAAGTGCCAATATGCATGGTTTTTTATTAATTTCAACATTCAAAAAATGCTTAGTACATTCAAAAAAATTATTTGAATCTATTCGCCACTTCAAATTTGAAGGATTTGCAAATTTTAAATTAGCATGACACCTACCACCATCAAACCCTCATATTATCATACAAATGATGAAAATGAAAAGTGCCAATATGCATGGTTTTTTATTAATTTCAACATTCAAAAAATACTTAGTACATTCAAAAAAATTATCTGAATCTATTTGCCACTTCAAATTTGAAGGATTTGCAAATATCAAATTAGCTTGACACCTACCACCATCATACGTTCATATTATCATACAAATGATGAAAATGAAAAGTGCCAATATGCATGGTTTTTTATTAATTTCAACATTCAAAAAATGCTTAGCACATTCAAAAAAATTACCTGAATCTATTTGCCACTTCAAATTTGAAGGATTTGCAAATTTTAAATTAGCTTGACACTACCACCATCATACGTTCATATTATCATACAAATGATGAAAATGAAAAGTAACAATATGCATGGTTTTTTATTGATTTCAACATTCAAAGTTTGCTTAGCACATTCCAAAAAATTATCTGAATCTATTCGCCACTTCAAATTTGAAGGATTTGCAAATTTTAAATTAGCATGACACCTACCACCATCATACGTTCATATTATCATACAAATGATGAAAATGAAATGTGCCAATATGCATGGTTTTTTATTAATTTCAACATTCAAAAAATGCTTAGCACATTCAAAAAAATTATTTGAATCTATTTGCCACTTCAAATTTGAAGGATTTGCAAATTTCAAATTAACATGACATCACCACCATCATACGTTCATATTATCATACAAATGATGAAAATGAAAAGTGCCAATATGCATGGTTTTTTATTAATTTCAACATTCAAAAAATGCTTAGTACATTCAAAAAAATTATCTGAATCTATTCGCCACTTCAAATTTGACGGATTTGCAAATTTCAAATTACCTTGACACCTACCACCATCATACGTTCATATTATCATACAAAAGATGAAAATGAAAAGTACCAATATGAATGGTTTTTTATTAATTTCAACATTCAAAAAAGGCTTAGCACATTCAAAAAAATTACCTGAATCTATTTGCCACTTCAAATTTGAAGGATTTGCAAATTTTAAATTAGCATGACACCTTCCAACATCAAACATTCATATTATCATACAAACGATGAAAATGAAAAGTGCCAATATGCATGGTTTTTTATTAATTTCAACATTCAAAAAATGCTTAGTACATTCAAAAAAATTATTTGAATCTATTCGCCACTTCAAATTTGAAGGATTTGCAAATTTTAAATTAGCATGACACCTACCACCATCAAACCCTCATATTATCATACAAATGATGAAAATGAAAAGTGCCAATATGCATGGTTTTTTATTAATTTCAACATTCAAAGTTTGCTTAGCACATTCAAAAAAATTATCTGAATCTATTTGCCACTTCAAATTTGAAGGATTTGCAAATTTCAAATTACCTTGACACCTACCACCATCATACGTTCATATTATCATACAAAAGATGAAAATGAAAAGTACCAATATGCATGGTTTTTTATTAATTTCAACATTCAAAAAAGGCTTAGCACATTCAAAAAAATTACCTGAATCTATTTGCCACTTCAAATTTGAAGGATTTGCAAATTTTAAATTAGCATGACACCTTCCACCATCAAACGTTCATACTATCATACAAACGATGAAAATGAAAAGTGCCAATATGCATGGTTTTTTATTAATTTCAACATTCAAAAAATGCTTAACACATTCAAAAAAATTATCTGAATCTATTTGCCACTTCAAATTTGAAGGATTTGCAAATTTTATATTAGCATGACACCTACCACCATCAAACCCTCATATTATCATACAAATGATGAAAATGAAATGTGCCAAATTTACCTGAATCTATTCACCACTTCAATTTGAAGGATTTGCAAATTTCAAATTGGTATGACACCTAGCAACATCTAGGGTTCATATTATCATCAAAATGAAAAGTGCCAATATGCATGGTATTTTATTAATTTCAACATTCAAAAAATGCTTAGCACATTCAAAAAAATTACCTGAATCTATTGGCCACTTCAAATTTGAAGGATTTGCAAATTTTAAATTAGCTTGACACCTACCACCATCATACGTTCATATTATCATACCAATGATGAAAATGAAAAGTACCAATATGCATGGTTTTTAATTGATTTCAACATTCAAAGTTTGCTTAGCACATTCCAAAAAATTATCTGAATCTATTCGCCACTTCAAATTTGAAGAATTTGCAAATTTTAAATTAGCTTGACACCTACCACCATCATACGTTCATATTATCATACTAATGATGAAAATGAAAAGTGCCAATATGCATGGTTTTTTATTAATTTCAACATTCAAAAAATGCTTAGTACATTCAAAAAAATTATCTGAATCTATTCGCCACTTCAAATTTGAAGGATTTGCAAATTTTAAATTAGCTTGACACCTACCACCATCATACGTTCATATTATCATACAAATGATGAAAATGAAAAGTACCAATATGCATGGTTTTTAATTGATTTCAACATTAAAAGTTTGCTTAGCACATTCCAAAAAATTATCTGAATCTATTCGCCACTTCAAATTTGAAGGATTTGCAAATTTCAAATTAACTTGACACCTACCACCATCATACGTTCATATTATCATACAAATGATGAAAATGAAAAGTACCAATATGCATGGTTTTTTATTAATTTCAACATTCAAAAAATGCTTAGCACATTCAAAAAAATTACCTGAATCTATTCGCCACTTCAAATTTGAAGGATTTGCAAATTTTAAATTAGCTTGACACTACCACCATCATACGTTCATATTATCATACAAATGATGAAAATGAAAAGTAACAATATGCATGGTTTTTTATTGATTTCAACATTCAAAGTTTGCTTAGCACATTCCAAAAAATTATCTGAATCTATTCGCCACTTCAAATTTGAAGGATTTGCAAATTTTAAATTAGCTTGACACCTACCACCATCATACGTTCATATTATCATACAAATGATGAAAATGAAATGTGCCAATATGCATGGTTTTTTATTAATTTCAACATTCAAAAAATGCTTAGCACATTCAAAAAAATTATTTGAATCTCTTTGCCACTTCAAATTTGAAGGATTTGCAAATTTCAAATTACCTTGACACCTACCACCATCATACGTTCATATTATCATACAAAAGATGAAAATGAAAAGTACCAATATGCATGGTTTTTTATTAATTTCAACATTCAAAAATGCTTAGCACATTCAAAAAAATTACCTGAATCTATTTGCCACTTCAAATTTGAAGGATTTGCAAATTTTAAATTAGCATGACACCTTCCAACATCAAACATTCATATTATCATACAAACGATGAAAATGAAAAGTGCCAATATGCATGGTTTTTTATTAATTTCAACATTCAAAGTTTGCTTAGCACATTCAAAAAAATTATCTGAATCTATTCGCCACTTCAAATTTGAAGGATTTGCAAATTTTAAATTAGCATGACACCTACCACCATCATACGTTCATATTATCATACAAATGATGAAAATGAAAAGTGCCAATATGCATGGTTTTTTATTAATTTCAACATTCAAAAAAGGCTTAGCACATTCAAAAAAATTATCTGAATCTATTCGCCACTTCAAATTTGAAGGATTTGCAAATTTCAAATTAGCATGACACCTTCCACCATCAAACGGTCATATTATCATACAAACGATGAAAATGAAAAGTGCCAATATGCATGGTTTTTTATTATTTTCAACATTCAAAAATGCTTAGCACATTCCAAAAAATTATCTGAATCTATTCGCCACTTCAAATTTGAAGGATTTGCAAATTTCAAATTAGCTTGACACCTACCACCATCAAACGTTCATATTATCATACAAATGATGAAAATGAAAAGTGCCAATATGCAAGGTTTTTTATTAATTTCAACATTCAAAAAATGGTTAGTACATTCAAAAAAATTATCTGAATCTATTCGCCACTTCAAATTTGAAGGATTTGCAAATTTCAAATTACCTTGACACCTACCACCATCATACGTTCATATTATCATACAAAAGATGAAAATGAAAAGTACCAATATGCATGGTTTTTTATTAATTTCAACATTCAAAAAAGGCTTAGCACATTCAAAAAAATTACCTGAATCTATTCGCCACTTCAAATTTGAAGGATTTGCAAATTTCAAATTAGCATGACACCTTCCACCATCAAACGGTCATATTATCATACAAACGATGAAAATGAAAAGTGCCAATATGCATGGTTTTTTATTATTTTCAACATTCAAAAATGCTTAGCACATTCCAAAAAATTATCTGAATCTATTCGCCACTTCAAATTTGAAGGATTTGCAAATTTCAAATTAGCTTGACACCTACCACCATCAAACGTTCATATTATCATACAAATGATGAAAATGAAAAGTGCCAATATGCAAGGTTTTTTATTAATTTCAACATTCAAAAAATGGTTAGTACATTCAAAAAAATTATCTGAATCTATTCGCCACTTCAAATTTGAAGGATTTGCAAATTTCAAATTACCTTGACACCTACCACCATCATACGTTCATATTATCATACAAAAGATGAAAATGAAAAGTACCAATATGCATGGTTTTTTATTAATTTCAACATTCAAAAAAGGCTTAGCACATTCAAAAAAATTACCTGAATCTATTTGCCACTTCAAATTTGAAGGATTTGCAAATTTTAAATTAGCATGACACCTTCCACCATCAAACGTTCATACTATCATACAAACGATGAAAATGAAAAGTGCCAATATGCATGGTTTTTTATTAATTTCAACATTCAAAAAATGCTTAGTACATTCCAAAAAATTACCTGAATCTATTTGCCACTTCAAATTTGAAGGATTTGCAAATTTCAAATTAGCATGAACCCTACCACCATCAAACGTTCATATTATCATACAAATGATGAAAATGAAAAGTGCCAATATGCATGGTTTTTTATTAATTTCAACATTCAAAAAATGCTTAGTACATTCAAAAAAATTATCTGAATCTATTTGCCACTTCAAATTTGAAGGATTTGCAAATATCAAATTAGCTTGACACCTACCACCATCATACGTTCATATTATCATACAAATGATGAAAATGAAAAGTGCCAATATGCATGGTTTTTTATTAATTTCAACATTCAAAAAATGCTTAGCACATTCAAAAAAATTACCTGAATCTATTTGCCACTTCAAATTTGAAGGATTTGCAAATTTTAAATTAGCTTGACACTACCACCATCATACGTTCATATTATCATACAAATGATGAAAATGAAAAGTAACAATATGCATGGTTTTTTATTGATTTCAACATTCAAAAAAGGCTTAGCACATTCAAAAAAATTACCTGAATCTATTCGCCACTTCAAATTTGAAGGATTTGCAAATTTCAAATTAGCATGACACCTTCCACCATCAAACGGTCATATTATCATACAAACGATGAAAATGAAAAGTGCCAATATGCATGGTTTTTTATTATTTTCAACATTCAAAAATGCTTAGCACATTCCAAAAAATTATCTGAATCTATTCGCCACTTCAAATTTGAAGGATTTGCAAATTTCAAATTAGCTTGACACCTACCACCATCAAACGTTCATATTATCATACAAATGATGAAAATGAAAAGTGCCAATATGCAAGGTTTTTTATTAATTTCAACATTCAAAAAATGGTTAGTACATTCAAAAAAATTATCTGAATCTATTCGCCACTTCAAATTTGAAGGATTTGCAAATTTCAAATTACCTTGACACCTACCACCATCATACGTTCATATTATCATACAAAAGATGAAAATGAAAAGTACCAATATGCATGGTTTTTTATTAATTTCAACATTCAAAAAAGGCTTAGCACATTCAAAAAAATTACCTGAATCTATTTGCCACTTCAAATTTGAAGGATTTGCAAATTTTAAATTAGCATGACACCTTCCACCATCAAACGTTCATACTATCATACAAACGATGAAAATGAAAAGTGCCAATATGCATGGTTTTTTATTAATTTCAACATTCAAAAAATGCTTAGTACATTCCAAAAAGTTACCTGAATCTATTTGCCACTTCAAATTTGAAGGATTTGCAAATTTCAAATTAGCATGAACCCTACCACCATCAAACGTTCATATTATCATACAAATGATGAAAATGAAAAGTGCCAATATGCATGGTTTTTTATTAATTTCAACATTCAAAAAATGCTTAGTACATTCAAAAAAATTATCTGAATCTATTTGCCACTTCAAATTTGAAGGATTTGCAAATATCAAATTAGCTTGACACCTACCACCATCATACGTTCATATTATCATACAAATGATGAAAATGAAAAGTGCCAATATGCATGGTTTTTTATTAATTTCAACATTCAAAAAATGCTTAGCACATTCAAAAAAATTACCTGAATCTATTTGCCACTTCAAATTTGAAGGATTTGCAAATTTTAAATTAGCTTGACACTACCACCATCATACGTTCATATTATCATACAAATGATGAAAATGAAAAGTAACAATATGCATGGTTTTTTATTGATTTCAACATTCAAAGTTTACTTAGCACATTCCAAAAAATTATCTGAATCTATTCGCCACTTCAAATTTGAAGGATTTGCAAATTTTAAATTAGCATGACACCTACCACCATCATACGTTCATATTATCATACAAATGATGAAAATGAAATGTGCCAATATGCATGGTTTTTTATTAATTTCAACATTCAAAAAATGCTTAGCACATTCAAAAAAATTATTTGAATCTATTTGCCACTTCAAATTTGAAGGATTTGCAAATTTCAAATTAACATGACATCACCACCATCATACGTTCATATTATCATACAAATGATGAAAATGAAAAGTGCCAATATGCATGGTTTTTTATTAATTTCAACATTCAAAAAATGCTTAGTACATTCAAAAAAATTATCTGAATCTATTCGCCACTTCAAATTTGACGGATTTGCAAATTTCAAATTACCTTGACACCTACCACCATCATACGTTCATATTATCATACAAAAGATGAAAATGAAAAGTACCAATATGAATGGTTTTTTATTAATTTCAACATTCAAAAAAGGCTTAGCACATTCAAAAAAATTACCTGAATCTATTTGCCACTTCAAATTTGAAGGATTTGCAAATTTTAAATTAGCATGACACCTTCCAACATCAAACATTCATATTATCATACAAACGATGAAAATGAAAAGTGCCAATATGCATGGTTTTTTATTAATTTCAACATTCAAAAAATGCTTAGTACATTCAAAAAAATTATTTGAATCTATTCGCCACTTCAAATTTGAAGGATTTGCAAATTTTAAATTAGCATGACACCTACCACCATCAAACCCTCATATTATCATACAAATGATGAAAATGAAAAGTGCCAATATGCATGGTTTTTTATTAATTTCAACATTCAAAGTTTGCTTAGCACATTCAAAAAAATTATCTGAATCTATTTGCCACTTCAAATTTGAAGGATTTGCAAATTTCAAATTACCTTGACACCTACCACCATCATACGTTCATATTATCATACAAAAGATGAAAATGAAAAGTACCAATATGCATGGTTTTTTATTAATTTCAACATTCAAAAAAGGCTTAGCACATTCAAAAAAATTACCTGAATCTATTTGCCACTTCAAATTTGAAGGATTTGCAAATTTTAAATTAGCATGACACCTTCCACCATCAAACGTTCATACTATCATACAAACGATGAAAATGAAAAGTGCCAATATGCATGGTTTTTTATTAATTTCAACATTCAAAAAATGCTTAACACATTCAAAAAAATTATCTGAATCTATTTGCCACTTCAAATTTGAAGGATTTGCAAATTTTATATTAGCATGACACCTACCACCATCAAACCCTCATATTATCATACAAATGATGAAAATGAAATGTGCCAAATTTACCTGAATCTATTCACCACTTCAATTTGAAGGATTTGCAAATTTCAAATTGGTATGACACCTAGCAACATCTAGGGTTCATATTATCATCAAAATGAAAAGTGCCAATATGCATGGTTTTTTATTAATTTCAACATTCAAAAAATGCTTAGCATATTCAAAAAAATTACCTGAATCTATTCGCCACTTCAAATTTGAAGGATTTGCAAATTTTAAATTAGCTTGACACCTACCACCATCATACGTTCATATTATCATACAAATGATGAAAATGAAAAGTACCAATATGCATGGTTTTTAATTGATTTCAACATTCAAAGTTTGCTTAGCACATTCCAAAAAATTATCTGAATCTATTCGCCACTTCAAATTTGAAGAATTTGCAAATTTCAAATTAGCATGAACCCTACCACCATCAAACGTTCATATTATCATACAAATGATGAAAATGAAAAGTGCCAATATGCATGGTTTTTTATTAATTTCAACATTCAAAAAATGCTTAGTACATTCAAAAAAATTATCTAAATCTATTCGCCACTTCAAATTTGAAGGATTTGCAAATTTCAAATTAACTTGACACCTACCACCATCATACGTTCATATTATCATACAAATGATGAAAATGAAAAGTGCCAATATGCATGGTTTTTTATTAATTTCAACATTCAAAAAATGCTTAGCACATTCAAAAAAATTACCTGAATCTATTTGCCACTTCAAATTTGAAGGATTTGCAAATTTTAAATTAGCTTGACACTACCACCATCATACGTTCATATTATCATACAAATGATGAAAATGAAAAGTAACAATATGCATGGTTTTTTATTGATTTCAACATTCAAAAAATGCTTAGTACATTCAAAAAAATTATCTGAATCTATTCGCCACTTCAAATTTGAAGGATTTGCAAATTTTAAATTAGCATGACACCTACCACCATCAAACCCTCATATTATCATACAAATGTTGAAAATGAAAAGTGCCAATATGCATGGTTTTTTATTAATTTCAACATTCAAAGTTTGCTTAGCACATTCAAAAAAATTATCTGAATCTATTTGCCACTTCAAATTTGAAGGATTTGCAAATTTTAAATTACCTTGACACCTACCACCATCATACGTTCATATTATCATACAAAAGATGAAAATGAAAAGTACCAATATGCATGGTTTTTTATTAATTTCAACATTCAAAAAAGGCTTAGCACATTCAAAAAAATTACCTGAATCTATTTGCCACTTCAAATTTGAAGGATTTGCAAATTTTAAATTAGCATGACACCTTCCACCATCAAACGTTCATACTATCATACAAACGATGAAAATGAAAAGTGCCAATATGCATGGTTTTTTATTAATTTCAACATTCAAAAAATGCTTAACACATTCAAAAAAATTATCTGAATCTATTTGCCACTTCAAATTTGAAGGATTTGCAAATTTTAAATTAGCATGACACCTACCACCATCAAACCCTCATATTATCATACAAATGATGAAATGAAATGTGCCAAATTTACCTGAATCTATTTGCCACTTCAAATTTGAAGGATTTGCAAATTTTAAATTAGCATGACACCTTCCACCATCATACGTTCATATTATCATACAAATGATGAAAATGAAAAGTGCCAATATGCATGGTTTTTTATTAATTTCAACATTCAAAAAATGCTTAGTACATTCAAAAAAATTATCTGAATCTATTCGCCACTTCAAATTTGACGGATTTGCAAATTTCAAATTACCTTGACACCTACCACCATCATACGTTCATATTATCATACAAAAGATGAAAATGAAAAGTACCAATATGCATGGTTTTTTATTAATTTCAACATTCAAAAAAGGCTTAGCACATTCAAAAAAATTACCTGAATCTATTTGCCACTTCAAATTTGAAGGATTTGCAAATTTCAAATTAGCATGAACCCTACCACCATCAAACGTTCATATTATCATACAAATGATGAAAATGAAAAGTGCCAATATGCATGGTTTTTTATTAATTTCAACATTCAAAAAATGCTTAGTACATTCAAAAAAATTATCTGAATCTATTCGCCACTTCAAATTTGAAGGATTTGCAAATTTCAAATTAACTTGACACCTACCACCATCATACGTTCATATTATCATACAAATGATGAAAATGAAAAGTGCCAATATGCATGGTTTTTTATTAATTTCAACATTCAAAAAATGCTTAGCACATTCAAAAAAATTACCTGAATCTAATTGCCACTTCAAATTTGAAGGATTTGCAAATTTTAAATTAGCTTGACACTACCACCATCATACGTTCATATTATCATACAAATGATGAAAATGAAAAGTAACAATATGCATGGTTTTTTATTGATTTCAACATTCAAAGTTTGCTTAGCACATTCCAAAAAATTATCTGAATCTATTTGCCACTTCAAATTTGAAGGATTTGCAAATTTCAAATTAACTTGACACCTACCACCATCATACGTTCATATTATCATACAAATGATGAAAATGAAAAGTGCCAATATGCATGGTTTTTTATTAATTTCAACATTCAAAAAAGGCTTAGCACATTCAAAAAAATTACCTGAATCTATTTGCCACTTCAAATTTGAAGGATTTGCAAATTTTAAATTAGCATGACACCTTCCAACATCAAACATTCATATTATCATACAAACGATGAAAATGAAAAGTTCCAATATGCATGGTTTTTTATTAATTTTAACATTCAAAAAATGCTTAGTACATTCAAAAAAATTATCTGAATCTATTCGCCACTTCAAATTTGAAGGATTTGCAAATTTTAAATTAGCATGACACCTACCACCATCAAACCCTCATATTATCATACAAATGATGAAAATGAAAAGTGCCAATATGCATGGTTTTTTATTAATTTCAACATTCAAAAAATGCTTAGCACATTCAAAAAAATTACCTGAATCTATTTGCCACTTCAAATTTGAAGGATTTGCAAATTTTAAATTAGCTTGACACTACCACCATCATACGTTCATATTATCATACAAATGATGAAAATGAAAAGTAACAATATGCATGGTTTTTTATTGATTTCAACATTCAAAAAATGCTTAGTACATTCAAAAAAATTATCTGAATCTATTCGCCACTTCAAATTTGAAGGATTTGCAAATTTTAAATTAGCATGACACCTACCACCATCAAACCCTCATATTATCATACAAATGTTGAAAATGAAAAGTGCCAATATGCATGGTTTTTTATTAATTTCAACATTCAAAGTTTGCTTAGCACATTCAAAAAAATTATCTGAATCTATTTGCCACTTCAAATTTGAAGGATTTGCAAATTTTAAATTACCTTGACACCTACCACCATCATACGTTCATATTATCATACAAAAGATGAAAATGAAAAGTACCAATATGCATGGTTTTTTATTAATTTCAACATTCAAAAAAGGCTTAGCACATTCAAAAAAATTACCTGAATCTATTTGCCACTTCAAATTTGAAGGATTTGCAAATTTTAAATTAGCATGACACCTTCCACCATCAAACGTTCATACTATCATACAAACGATGAAAATGAAAAGTGCCAATATGCATGGTTTTTTATTAATTTCAACATTCAAAAAATGCTTAACACATTCAAAAAAATTATCTGAATCTATTTGCCACTTCAAATTTGAAGGATTTGCAAATTTTAAATTAGCATGACACCTACCACCATCAAACCCTCATATTATCATACAAATGATGAAATGAAATGTGCCAAATTTACCTGAATCTATTTGCCACTTCAAATTTGAAGGATTTGCAAATTTTAAATTAGCATGACACCTTCCACCATCATACGTTCATATTATCATACAAATGATGAAAATGAAAAGTGCCAATATGCATGGTTTTTTATTAATTTCAACATTCAAAAAATGCTTAGTACATTCAAAAAAATTATCTGAATCTATTCGCCACTTCAAATTTGACGGATTTGCAAATTTCAAATTACCTTGACACCTACCACCATCATACGTTCATATTATCATACAAAAGATGAAAATGAAAAGTACCAATATGCATGGTTTTTTATTAATTTCAACATTCAAAAAAGGCTTAGCACATTCAAAAAAATTACCTGAATCTATTTGCCACTTCAAATTTGAAGGATTTGCAAATTTCAAATTAGCATGAACCCTACCACCATCAAACGTTCATATTATCATACAAATGATGAAAATGAAAAGTGCCAATATGCATGGTTTTTTATTAATTTCAACATTCAAAAAATGCTTAGTACATTCAAAAAAATTATCTGAATCTATTCGCCACTTCAAATTTGAAGGATTTGCAAATTTCAAATTAACTTGACACCTACCACCATCATACGTTCATATTATCATACAAATGATGAAAATGAAAAGTGCCAATATGCATGGTTTTTTATTAATTTCAACATTCAAAAAATGCTTAGCACATTCAAAAAAATTACCTGAATCTAATTGCCACTTCAAATTTGAAGGATTTGCAAATTTTAAATTAGCTTGACACTACCACCATCATACGTTCATATTATCATACAAATGATGAAAATGAAAAGTAACAATATGCATGGTTTTTTATTGATTTCAACATTCAAAGTTTGCTTAGCACATTCCAAAAAATTATCTGAATCTATTTGCCACTTCAAATTTGAAGGATTTGCAAATTTTAAATTAGCTTGACACCTACCACCATCATACGTTCATATTATCATACAAATGATGAAAATGAAATGTGCCAATATGCATGGTTTTTTATTAATTTCAACATTCAAAAAAAGCTTAGCACATTCAAAAAAATTATTTGAATCTATTTGCCACTTCAAATTTGAAGGATTTGCAAATTTCAAATTAACATGACACCACCACCATCATACGTTCATATTATCATACAAATGATGAAAATGAAAAGTGCCAATATGCATGGTTTTTTATTAATTTCAACATTCAAAAAAGGCTTAGCACATTCAAAAAAATTACCTGAATCTATTTGCCACTTCAAATTTGAAGGATTTGCAAATTTTAAATTAGCATGACACCTTCCAACATCAAACATTCATATTATCATACAAACGATGAAAATGAAAAGTTCCAATATGCATGGTTTTTTATTAATTTTAACATTCAAAAAATGCTTAGTACATTCAAAAAAATTATCTGAATCTATTCGCCACTTCAAATTTGAAGGATTTGCAAATTTTAAATTAGCATGACACCTACCACCATCAAACCCTCATATTATCATACAAATGATGAAAATGAAAAGTGCCAATATGCATGGTTTTTTATTAATTTCAACATTCAAAGTTTGCTTAGCACATTCAAAAAAATTATCTGAATCTATTTGCCACTTCAAATTTGAAGGATTTGCAAATTTTAAATTAGCATGACACCTACCACCATCATACGTTCATATTATCATACAAATGATTAAAATGAAAAGTGCCAATATGCATGGTTTTTTATTAATTTCAACATTCAAAAAAGGCTTAGCACATTCAAAAAAATTATTTGAATCTATTTGCCACTTCAAATTTGAAGGATTTGCAAATTTCAAATTAACATGACACCACCACCATCATACGTTCATATTATCATACAAATGATGAAAATGAAAAGTGCCAATATGCATGGTTTTTTATTAATTTCAACATTCAAAAAATGCTTAGTACATTCAAAAAAATTATCTGAATCTATTCGCCACTTCAAATTTGACGGATTTGCAAATTTCAAATTACCTTGACACCTACCACCATCATACGTTCATATTATCATACAAAAGATGAAAATGAAAAGTACCAATATGCATGGTTTTTTATTAATTTCAACATTCAAAAAAGGCTTAGCACATTCAAAAAAATTACCTGAATCTATTTGCCACTTCAAATTTGAAGGATTTGCAAATTTTAAATTAGCATGACACCTTCCAACATCAAACATTCATATTATCATACAAACGATGAAAATGAAAAGTTCCAATATGCATGGTTTTTTATTAATTTCAACATTCAAAAAATGCTTAGTACATTCAAAAAAATTATCTGAATCTATTCGCCACTTCAAATTTGAAGGATTTGCAAATTTTAAATTAGCATGACACCTACCACCATCAAACCCTCATATTATCATACAAATGATGAAAATGAAAAGTGCCAATATGCATGGTTTTTTATTAATTTCAACATTCAAAAAATGCTTAGTACATTCAAAAAAATTATCTGAATCTATTCGCCACTTCAAATTTGAAGGATTTGCAAATTTCAAATTAACTTGACACCTACCACCATCATACGTTCATATTATCATACAAATGATGAAAATGAAAAGTGCCAATATGCATGGTTTTTTATTAATTTCAACATTCAAAAAATGCTTAGCACATTCAAAAAAATTACCTGAATCTAATTGCCACTTCAAATTTGAAGGATTTGCAAATTTTAAATTAGCTTGACACTACCACCATCATACGTTCATATTATCATACAAATGATGAAAATGAAAAGTAACAATATGCATGGTTTTTTATTGATTTCAACATTCAAAGTTTGCTTAGCACATTCCAAAAAATTATCTGAATCTATTTGCCACTTCAAATTTGAAGGATTTGCAAATTTTAAATTAGCTTGACACCTACCACCATCATACGTTCATATTATCATACAAATGATGAAAATGAAATGTGCCAATATGCATGGTTTTTTATTAACTTCAACATTCAAAAAATGCTTAGCACATTCAAAAAAATTATTTGAATCTATTTGCCACTTCAAATTTGAAGGATTTGCAAATTTCAAATTAACATGACACCACCACCATCATACGTTCATATTATCATACAAATGATGAAAATGAAAAGTGCCAATATGCATGGTTTTTTATTAATTTCAACATTCAAAAAATGCTTAGTACATTCAAAAAAATTATCTGAATCTATTCGCCACTTCAAATTTGACGGATTTGCAAATTTCAAATTACCTTGACACCTACCACCATCATACGTTCATATTATCATACAAAAGATGAAAATGAAAAGTACCAATATGCATGGTTTTTTATTAATTTCAACATTCAAAAAAGGCTTAGCACATTCAAAAAAATTACCTGAATCTATTTGCCACTTCAAATTTGAAGGATTTGCAAATTTTAAATTAGCATGACACCTTCCAACATCAAACATTCATATTATCATACAAACGATGAAAATGAAAAGTTCCAATATGCATGGTTTTTTATTAATTTCAACATTCAAAAAATGCTTAGTACATTCAAAAAAATTATCTGAATCTATTCGCCACTTCAAATTTGAAGGATTTGCAAATTTTAAATTAGCATGACACCTACCACCATCAAACCCTCATATTATCATACAAATGATGAAAATGAAAAGTGCCAATATGCATGGTTTTTTATTAATTTCAACATTCAAAGTTTGCATAGCACATTCAAAAAAATTATCTGAATCTATTTGCCACTTCAAATTTGAAGGATTTGCAAATTTTAAATTAGCATGACACCTACCACCATCATACGTTCATATTATCATACAAATGATGAAAATGAGAAGTGCCAATATGCATGGTTTTTTATTAATTTCAACATTCAAAAAAGGCTTAGCACATTCAAAAAAATTATCTGAATCTATTCGCCACTTCAAATTTGAAGGATTTGCAAATTTTAAATTAGCATGACACCTACCACCATCAAACCCTCATATTATCATACAAATGATGAAAATGAAAAGTGCCAATATGCATGGTTTTTTATTAATTTCAACATTCAATGTTTGATTAGCACATTCAAAAAAATTATCTGAATCTATTCGCCACTTCAAATTTGAAGGATTTGCAAATTTCAAATTAGCATGACACCTTCCACCATCAAACGGTCATATTATCATACAAACGATGAAAATGAAAAGTGCCAATATGCATGGTTTTTTATTAATTTCAACATTCAAAAAATGCTTAGCACATTCAAAAAAATTATTTGAATCTATTTGCCACTTCAAATTTGAAGGATTTGCAAATTTCAAATTAACATGACACCACCACCATCATACGTTCATATTATCATACAAATGATGAAAATGAAAAGTGCCAATATGCATGGTTTTTTATTAATTTCAACATTCAAAAAATGCTTAGTACATTCAAAAAAATTATCTGAATCTATTCGCCACTTCAAATTTGACGGATTTGCAAATTTCAAATTACCTTGACACCTACCACCATCATACGTTCATATTATCATACAAAAGATGAAAATGAAAAGTACCAATATGCATGGTTTTTTATTAATTTCAACATTCAAAAAAGGCTTAGCACATTCAAAAAAATTACCTGAATCTATTTGCCACTTCAAATTTGAAGGATTTGCAAATTTTAAATTAGCATGACACCTTCCAACATCAAACATTCATATTATCATACAAACGATGAAAATGAAAAGTTCCAATATGCATGGTTTTTTATTAATTTCAACATTCAAAAAATGCTTAGTACATTCAAAAAAATTATCTGAATCTATTCGCCACTTCAAATTTGAAGGATTTGCAAATTTTAAATTAGCATGACACCTACCACCATCAAACCCTCATATTATCATACAAATGATGAAAATGAAAAGTGCCAATATGCATGGTTTTTTATTAATTTCAACATTCAAAGTTTGCATAGCACATTCAAAAAAATTATCTGAATCTATTTGCCACTTCAAATTTGAAGGATTTGCAAATTTTAAATTAGCATGACACCTACCACCATCATACGTTCATATTATCATACAAATGATGAAAATGAGAAGTGCCAATATGCATGGTTTTTTATTAATTTCAACATTCAAAAAAGGCTTAGCACATTCAAAAAAATTATCTGAATCTATTCGCCACTTCAAATTTGAAGGATTTGCAAATTTTAAATTAGCATGACACCTACCACCATCAAACGTTCATATTATCATACAAATGATGAAAATGAAAAGTGCCAATATGCATGGTTTTTTATTAATTTCAACATTCAATGTTTGATTAGCACATTCAAAAAAATTATCTGAATCTATTCGCCACATCAAATTTGAAGGATTTGCAAATTTTAAATTAGCATGACACCTTCCACCATCAAACGTTCATACTATCATACAAACGATGAAAATGAAAAGTGCCAATATTCATGGTTTTTTATTAATTTCAACATTCAAAAAATGCTTAGTACATTCAAAAAAATTATCTGAATCTATTCGCCACTTCAAATTTGACGGATTTGCAAATTTTAAATTAGCATGACACCTACCACCATCAAACCCTCATATTATCATACAAATGATGAAAATGAAAAGTGCCAATATGCATGGTTTTTTATTAATTTCAACATTCAATGTTTGATTAGCACATTCAAAAAAATTATCTGAATCTATTCGCCACTTCAAATTTGAAGGATTTGCAAATTTTAAATTAGCATGACACCTTCCACCATCAAACGTTCATACTATCATACAAACGATGAAAATGAAAAGTGCCAATATGCATGGTTTTTTATTAATTTCAACATTCAAAAAATGCTTAGTACATTCAAAAAAATTATCTGAATCTATTCGCCACTTCAAATTTGAAGGATTTGCAAATTTTAAATTAGCATGACACCTACCACCATCATACGTTCATATTATCATACAAATGATGAAAATGAAAAGTGCCAATATGCATGGTTTTTTATTAATTTCAACATTCAAAGTTTGCTTAGCACATTCAAAAAAATTATCTGAATCTATTTGCCACTTCAAATTTGAAGGATTTGCAAATTTTAAATTAGCATGACACCTACCACCATCATACGTTCATATTATCATACAAATGATGAAAATGAGAAGTGCCAATATGCATGGTTTTTTATTAATTTCAACATTCAAAAAAGGCTTAGCACATTCAAAAAAATTATCTGAATCTATTCGCCACTTCAAATTTGAAGGATTTGCAAATTTTAAATTAGCATGACACCTACCACCATCAAACCCTCATATTATCATACAAATGATGAAAATAAAAAGTGCCAATAAGCATGGTTTTTTATTAATTTCAACATTCAAAAAAGGCTTAGCACATTCCAAAAAATTATCTGAATCTATTCGCCACTTCAAATTTGAAGGATTTGCAAATTTTAAATTAGCATGACACCTACCACCATCAAACGTTCATATTATCATACAAATGATGAAAATGAAAAGTGCCAATATGCATGGTTTTTTATTAATTTCAACATTCAATGTTTGATTAGCACATTCAAAAAAATTATCTGAATCTATTCGCCACTTCAAATTTGAAGGATTTGCAAATTTTAAATTAGCATGACACCTTCCACCATCAAACGTTCATACTATCATACAAACGATGAAAATGAAAAGTGCCAATATGCATGGTTTTTTATTAATTTCAACATTCAAAAAATGCTTAGTACATTCAAAAAAATTATCTGAATCTATTCGCCACTTCAAATTTGACGGATTTGCAAATTTCAAATTACCTTGACACCTACCACCATCATACGTTCATATTATCATACAAAAGATGAAAATGAAAAGTACCAATATGCATGGTTTTTTATTAATTTCAACATTCAAAAAAGGCTTAGCACATTCAAAAAAATTACCTGAATCTATTTGCCACTTCAAATTTGAAGGATTTGCAAATTTTAAATTAGCATGACACCTTCCACCATCAAACGTTCATACTATCATACAAACGATGAAAATGAAAAGTGCCAATATGCATGGTTTTTTATTAATTTCAACATTCAAAAAATGCTTAGTACATTCAAAAAAATTATCTGAATCTATTCGCCACTTCAAATTTGAAGGATTTGCAAATTTTAAATTAGCATGACACCTACCACCATCATACGTTCATATTATCATACAAATGATGAAAATGAAAAGAGCCAATATGCATGGTTTTTTATTAATTTCAACATTCAAAAAAGGCTTAGCACATTCAAAAAAATTATCTGAATCTATTCGCCACTTCAAATTTGAAGGATTTGCAAATTTTAAATTAGCATGACACCTACCACCATCAAACCCTCATATTATCATACAAATGATGAAAATGAAAAGTGCCAATATGCATGGTTTTTTATTAATTTCAACATTCAATGTTTGATTAGCACATTCAAAAAAATTATCTGAATCTATTCGCCACTTCAAATTTGAAGGATTTGCAAATTTTAAATTAGCATGACACCTTCCACCATCAAACGTTCATACTATCATACAAACGATGAAAATGAAAAGTGCCAATATGCATGGTTTTTTATTAATTTCAACATTCAAAAAATGCTTAGTACATTCAAAAAAATTACCTGAATCTATTTGCCACTTCAAATTTGAAGGATTTGCAAATTTTAAATTAGCATGACACCTTCCACCATCAAACGTTCATACTATCATACAAACGATGAAAATGAAAAGTGCCAATATGCATGGTTTTTTATTAATTTCAACATTCAAAAAATGCTTAGTACATTCAAAAAAATTATCTGAATCTATTCGCCACTTCAAATTTGACGGATTTGCAAATTTCAAATTACCTTGACACCTACCACCATCATACGTTCATATTATCATACAAAAGATGAAAATGAAAAGTACCAATATGCATGGTTTTTTATTAATTTCAACATTCAAAAAAGGCTTAGCACATTCAAAAAAATTACCTGAATCTATTTGCCACTTCAAATTTGAAGGATTTGCAAATTTTAAATTAACATGACACCACCACCATCATACGTTCATATTATCATACAAATGATGAAAATGAAAAGTGCCAATATGCATGGTTTTTTATTAATTTCAACATTCAAAAAATGCTTAGTACATTCAAAAAAATTATCTGAATCTATTTGCCACTTCAAATTTGAAGGATTTGCAAATTTTAAATTAACATGACACCACCACCATCATACGTTCATATTATCATACAAATGATGAAAATGAAAAGTGCCAATATGCATGGTTTTTTATTAATTTCAACATTCAAAAAATGCTTAGTACATTCAAAAAAATTATCTGAATCTATTCGCCACTTCAAATTTGACGGATTTGCAAATTTCAAATTACCTTGACACCTTCCAACATCAAACATTCATATTATCATACAAACGATGAAAATGAAAAGTTCCAATATGCATGGTTTTTTATTAATTTCAACATTCAAAAAATGCTTAGTACATTCAAAAAAATTATCTGAATCTATTCGCCACTTCAAATTTGAAGGATTTGCAAATTTTAAATTAGCATGACACCTACCACCATCAAACCCTCATATTATCATACAAATGATGAAAATGAAAAGTGCCAATATGCATGGTTTTTTATTAATTTCAACATTCAAAGTTTGCATAGCACATTCAAAAAAATTATCTGAATCTATTTGCCACTTCAAATTTGAAGGATTTGCAAATTTTAAATTAGCATGACACCTACCACCATCATACGTTCATATTATCATACAAATGATGAAAATGAGAAGTGCCAATATGCATGGTTTTTTATTAATTTCAACATTCAAAAAAGGCTTAGCACATTCAAAAAAATTATCTGAATCTATTCGCCACTTCAAATTTGAAGGATTTGCAAATTTTAAATTAGCATGACACCTACCACCATCAAACCCTCATATTATCATACAAATGATGAAAATGAAAAGTGCCAATATGCATGGTTTTTTATTAATTTCAACATTCAATGTTTGATTAGCACATTCAAAAAAATTATCTGAATCTATTCGCCACTTCAAATTTGAAGGATTTGCAAATTTCAAATTAGCATGACACCTTCCACCATCAAACGGTCATATTATCATACAAACGATGAAAATGAAAAGTGCCAATATGCATGGTTTTTTATTATTTTCAACATTCAAAAAATGCTTAGTACATTCAAAAAAATTACCTCAATCTATTCTCCACTTCAATTTGAAGGATTTGCAAATTTCAAATTGGTATGACACCTAGCAACATCTAGGGTTCATATTATCATCAAAATGAAAAGTGCCAATATGCATGGTATTTTATTAATTTCAACATTCAAAAAATGCTTAGCACATTCAAAAAAATTACCTGAATCTATTCGCCACTTCAAATTTGAAGGATTTGCAAATTTTAAACTAGCTTGACACCTACCACCATCATATGTTCATATTATCATACAAATGATGAAAATGAAAAGTACCAATATGCATGGTTTTTTATTGATTTCAACATTCAAAGTTTGCTTAGCACATTCCAAAAAATTATCTGAATCTATTCGCCACTTCAAATTTGAAGGATTTGCAAATTTCAAATTAACATGACACCACCACCATCATACGTTCATATTATCATACAAATGATGAAAATGAAATGTGCCAAATTTACCTGAATCTATTCACCACTTCAATTTGAAGGATTTGCAAATTTCAAATTGGTATGACACCTAGCAACATCTAGGGTTCATATTATCATCAAAATGAAAAGTGCCAATATGCATGGTTTTTTATTAATTTCAACATTCAAAAAATGCTTAGCACATTCAAAAAAATTACCTGAATCTATTCGCCACTTCAAATTTGACGGATTTGCAAATTTCAAATTACCTTGACACCTACCACCATCATACGTTCATATTATCATACAAATGATTAAAATGAAAAGTGCCAATATGCATGGTTTTTTATTAATTTCAACATTCAAAAAAGGCTTAGCACATTCAAAAAAATTATCTGAATCTATTCGCCACTTCAAATTTGAAGGATTTGCAAATTTTAAATTAGCATGACACCTACCACCATCAAACGTTCATATTATCATACAAATGATGAAAATGAAAAGTGCCAATATGCATGGTTTTTTATTAATTTCAACATTCAATGTTTGATTAGCACATTCAAAAAAATTATCTGAATCTATTCGCCACTTCAAATTTGAAGGATTTGCAAATTTTAAATTAGCATGACACCTTCCACCATCAAACGTTCATACTATCATACAAACGATGAAAATGAAAAGTGCCAATATGCATGGTTTTTTATTAATTTCAACATTCAAAAAATGCTTAGTACATTCAAAAAAATTATCTGAATCTATTCGCCACTTCAAATTTGACGGATTTGCAAATTTCAAATTACCTTGACACCTACCACCATCATACGTTCATATTATCATACAAAAGATGAAAATGAAAAGTACCAATATGCATGGTTTTTTATTAATTTCAACATTCAAAAAAGGCTTAGCACATTCAAAAAAATTACCTGAATCTATTTGCCACTTCAAATTTGAAGGATTTGCAAATTTTAAATTAGCATGACACCTTCCACCATCAAACGTTCATACTATCATACAAACGATGAAAATGAAAAGTGCCAATATGCATGGTTTTTTATTAATTTCAACATTCAAAAAATGCTTAGTACATTCAAAAAAATTATCTGAATCTATTCGCCACTTCAAATTTGAAGGATTTGCAAATTTTAAATTAGCATGACACCTACCACCATCATACGTTCATATTATCATACAAATGATGAAAATGAAAAGAGCCAATATGCATGGTTTTTTATTAATTTCAACATTCAAAAAAGGCTTAGCACATTCAAAAAAATTATCTGAATCTATTCGCCACTTCAAATTTGAAGGATTTGCAAATTTTAAATTAGCATGACACCTACCACCATCAAACCCTCATATTATCATACAAATGATGAAAATGAAAAGTGCCAATATGCATGGTTTTTTATTAATTTCAACATTCAATGTTTGATTAGCACATTCAAAAAAATTATCTGAATCTATTCGCCACTTCAAATTTGAAGGATTTGCAAATTTTAAATTAGCATGACACCTTCCACCATCAAACGTTCATACTATCATACAAACGATGAAAATGAAAAGTGCCAATATGCATGGTTTTTTATTAATTTCAACATTCAAAAAATGCTTAGTACATTCAAAAAAATTACCTGAATCTATTTGCCACTTCAAATTTGAAGGATTTGCAAATTTTAAATTAGCATGACACCTTCCACCATCAAACGTTCATACTATCATACAAACGATGAAAATGAAAAGTGCCAATATGCATGGTTTTTTATTAATTTCAACATTCAAAAAATGCTTAGTACATTCAAAAAAATTATCTGAATCTATTCGCCACTTCAAATTTGACGGATTTGCAAATTTCAAATTACCTTGACACCTACCACCATCATACGTTCATATTATCATACAAAAGATGAAAATGAAAAGTACCAATATGCATGGTTTTTTATTAATTTCAACATTCAAAAAAGGCTTAGCACATTCAAAAAAATTACCTGAATCTATTTGCCACTTCAAATTTGAAGGATTTGCAAATTTCAAATTAGCATGAACCCTACCACCATCAAACGTTCATATTATCATACAAATGATGAAAATGAAAAGTGCCAATATGCATGGTTTTTTATTAATTTCAACATTCAAAAAATGCTTAGTACATTCAAAAAAATTATCTGAATCTATTTGCCACTTCAAATTTGAAGGATTTGCAAATTTTAAATTAACATGACACCACCACCATCATACGTTCATATTATCATACAAATGATGAAAATGAAAAGTGCCAATATGCATGGTTTTTTATTAATTTCAACATTCAAAAAATGCTTAGTACATTCAAAAAAATTATCTGAATCTATTCGCCACTTCAAATTTGACGGATTTGCAAATTTCAAATTACCTTGACACCTTCCAACATCAAACATTCATATTATCATACAAACGATGAAAATGAAAAGTTCCAATATGCATGGTTTTTTATTAATTTCAACATTCAAAAAATGCTTAGTACATTCAAAAAAATTATCTGAATCTATTCGCCACTTCAAATTTGAAGGATTTGCAAATTTTAAATTAGCATGACACCTACCACCATCAAACCCTCATATTATCATACAAATGATGAAAATGAAAAGTGCCAATATGCATGGTTTTTTATTAATTTCAACATTCAAAGTTTGCATAGCACATTCAAAAAAATTATCTGAATCTATTTGCCACTTCAAATTTGAAGGATTTGCAAATTTTAAATTAGCATGACACCTACCACCATCATACGTTCATATTATCATACAAATGATGAAAATGAGAAGTGCCAATATGCATGGTTTTTTATTAATTTCAACATTCAAAAAAGGCTTAGCACATTCAAAAAAATTATCTGAATCTATTCGCCACTTCAAATTTGAAGGATTTGCAAATTTTAAATTAGCATGACACCTACCACCATCAAACCCTCATATTATCATACAAATGATGAAAATGAAAAGTGCCAATATGCATGGTTTTTTATTAATTTCAACATTCAATGTTTGATTAGCACATTCAAAAAAATTATCTGAATCTATTCGCCACTTCAAATTTGAAGGATTTGCAAATTTCAAATTAGCATGACACCTTCCACCATCAAACGGTCATATTATCATACAAACGATGAAAATGAAAAGTGCCAATATGCATGGTTTTTTATTATTTTCAACATTCAAAAAATGCTTAGTACATTCAAAAAAATTACCTCAATCTATTCTCCACTTCAATTTGAAGGATTTGCAAATTTCAAATTGGTATGACACCTAGCAACATCTAGGGTTCATATTATCATCAAAATGAAAAGTGCCAATATGCATGGTATTTTATTAATTTCAACATTCAAAAAATGCTTAGCACATTCAAAAAAATTACCTGAATCTATTCGCCACTTCAAATTTGAAGGATTTGCAAATTTTAAACTAGCTTGACACCTACCACCATCATATGTTCATATTATCATACAAATGATGAAAATGAAAAGTACCAATATGCATGGTTTTTTATTGATTTCAACATTCAAAGTTTGCTTAGCACATTCCAAAAAATTATCTGAATCTATTCGCCACTTCAAATTTGAAGGATTTGCAAATTTCAAATTAACATGACACCACCACCATCATACGTTCATATTATCATACAAATGATGAAAATGAAATGTGCCAAATTTACCTGAATCTATTCACCACTTCAATTTGAAGGATTTGCAAATTTCAAATTGGTATGACACCTAGCAACATCTAGGGTTCATATTATCATCAAAATGAAAAGTGCCAATATGCATGGTTTTTTATTAATTTCAACATTCAAAAAATGCTTAGCACATTCAAAAAAATTACCTGAATCTATTCGCCACTTCAAATTTGACGGATTTGCAAATTTCAAATTACCTTGACACCTACCACCATCATACGTTCATATTATCATACAAATGATTAAAATGAAAAGTGCCAATATGCATGGTTTTTTATTAATTTCAACATTCAAAAAAGGCTTAGCACATTCAAAAAAATTATCTGAATCTATTCGCCACTTCAAATTTGAAGGATTTGCAAATTTTAAATTAGCATGACACCTACCACCATCAAACGTTCATATTATCATACAAATGATGAAAATGAAAAGTGCCAATATGCATGGTTTTTTATTAATTTCAACATTCAATGTTTGATTAGCACATTCAAAAAAATTATCTGAATCTATTCGCCACTTCAAATTTGAAGGATTTGCAAATTTTAAATTAGCATGACACCTTCCACCATCAAACGTTCATACTATCATACAAACGATGAAAATGAAAAGTGCCAATATGCATGGTTTTTTATTAATTTCAACATTCAAAAAATGCTTAGTACATTCAAAAAAATTATCTGAATCTATTCGCCACTTCAAATTTGACGGATTTGCAAATTTCAAATTACCTTGACACCTACCACCATCATACGTTCATATTATCATACAAAAGATGAAAATGAAAAGTACCAATATGCATGGTTTTTTATTAATTTCAACATTCAAAAAAGGCTTAGCACATTCAAAAAAATTACCTGAATCTATTTGCCACTTCAAATTTGAAGGATTTGCAAATTTTAAATTAGCATTACACCTTCCACCATCAAACGTTCATACTATCATACAAACGATGAAAATGAAAAGTGCCAATATGCATGGTTTTTTATTAATTTCAACATTCAAAAAATGCTTAGTACATTCAAAAAAATTATCTGAATCTATTCGCCACTTCAAATTTGAAGGATTTGCAAATTTTAAATTAGCATGACACCTACCACCATCATACGTTCATATTATCATACAAATGATGAAAATGAAAAGTGCCAATATGCATGGTTTTTTATTAATTTCAACATTCAAAGTTTGCTTAGCACATTCAAAAAAATTATCTGAATCTATTTGCCACTTCAAATTTGAAGGATTTGCAAATTTTAAATTAGCATGACACCTACCACCATCATACGTTCATATTATCATACAAATGATGAAAATGAGAAGTGCCAATATGCATGGTTTTTTATTAATTTCAACATTCAAAAAAGGCTTAGCACATTCAAAAAAATTATCTGAATCTATTCGCCACTTCAAATTTGAAGGATTTGCAAATTTTAAATTAGCATGACACCTACCACCATCAAACCCTCATATTATCATACAAATGATGAAAATAAAAAGTGCCAATAAGCATGGTTTTTTATTAATTTCAACATTCAAAAAAGGCTTAGCACATTCCAAAAAATTATCTGAATCTATTCGCCACTTCAAATTTGAAGGATTTGCAAATTTTAAATTAGCATGACACCTACCACCATCAAACGTTCATATTATCATACAAATGATGAAAATGAAAAGTGCCAATATGCATGGTTTTTTATTAATTTCAACATTCAATGTTTGATTAGCACATTCAAAAAAATTATCTGAATCTATTCGCCACTTCAAATTTGAAGGATTTGCAAATTTTAAATTAGCATGACACCTTCCACCATCAAACGTTCATACTATCATACAAACGATGAAAATGAAAAGTGCCAATATGCATGGTTTTTTATTAATTTCAACATTCAAAAAATGCTTAGTACATTCAAAAAAATTATCTGAATCTATTCGCCACTTCAAATTTGACGGATTTGCAAATTTCAAATTACCTTGACACCTACCACCATCATACGTTCATATTATCATACAAAAGATGAAAATGAAAAGTACCAATATGCATGGTTTTTTATTAATTTCAACATTCAAAAAAGGCTTAGCACATTCAAAAAAATTACCTGAATCTATTTGCCACTTCAAATTTGAAGGATTTGCAAATTTTAAATTAGCATGACACCTTCCACCATCAAACGTTCATACTATCATACAAACGATGAAAATGAAAAGTGCCAATATGCATGGTTTTTTATTAATTTCAACATTCAAAAAATGCTTAGTACATTCAAAAAAATTATCTGAATCTATTCGCCACTTCAAATTTGAAGGATTTGCAAATTTTAAATTAGCATGACACCTACCACCATCATACGTTCATATTATCATACAAATGATGAAAATGAAAAGAGCCAATATGCATGGTTTTTTATTAATTTCAACATTCAAAAAAGGCTTAGCACATTCAAAAAAATTATCTGAATCTATTCGCCACTTCAAATTTGAAGGATTTGCAAATTTTAAATTAGCATGACACCTACCACCATCAAACCCTCATATTATCATACAAATGATGAAAATGAAAAGTGCCAATATGCATGGTTTTTTATTAATTTCAACATTCAATGTTTGATTAGCACATTCAAAAAAATTATCTGAATCTATTCGCCACTTCAAATTTGAAGGATTTGCAAATTTTAAATTAGCATGACACCTTCCACCATCAAACGTTCATACTATCATACAAACGATGAAAATGAAAAGTGCCAATATGCATGGTTTTTTATTAATTTCAACATTCAAAAAATGCTTAGTACATTCAAAAAAATTACCTGAATCTATTTGCCACTTCAAATTTGAAGGATTTGCAAATTTTAAATTAGCATGACACCTTCCACCATCAAACGTTCATACTATCATACAAACGATGAAAATGAAAAGTGCCAATATGCATGGTTTTTTATTAATTTCAACATTCAAAAAATGCTTAGTACATTCAAAAAAATTATCTGAATCTATTCGCCACTTCAAATTTGACGGATTTGCAAATTTCAAATTACCTTGACACCTACCACCATCATACGTTCATATTATCATACAAAAGATGAAAATGAAAAGTACCAATATGCATGGTTTTTTATTAATTTCAACATTCAAAAAAGGCTTAGCACATTCAAAAAAATTACCTGAATCTATTTGCCACTTCAAATTTGAAGGATTTGCAAATTTCAAATTAGCATGAACCCTACCACCATCAAACGTTCATATTATCATACAAATGATGAAAATGAAAAGTGCCAATATGCATGGTTTTTTATTAATTTCAACATTCAAAAAATGCTTAGTACATTCAAAAAAATTATCTGAATCTATTTGCCACTTCAAATTTGAAGGATTTGCAAATTTTAAATTAGCTTGACACCTACCACCATCATACGTTCATATTATCATACAAATGATGAAAATGAAATGTGCCAATATGCATGGTTTTTTATTAATTTCAACATTCAAAAAATGCTTAGCACATTCAAAAAAATTATTTGAATCTATTTGCCACTTCAAATTTGAAGGATTTGCAAATTTCAAATTAACATGACACCACCACCATCATACGTTCATATTATCATACAAATGATGAAAATGAAAAGTGCCAATATGCATGGTTTTTTATTAATTTCAACATTCAAAAAATGCTTAGTACATTCAAAAAAATTATCTGAATCTATTCGCCACTTCAAATTTGACGGATTTGCAAATTTCAAATTACCTTGACACCTTCCAACATCAAACATTCATATTATCATACAAACGATGAAAATGAAAAGTTCCAATATGCATGGTTTTTTATTAATTTCAACATTCAAAAAATGCTTAGTACATTCAAAAAAATTATCTGAATCTATTCGCCACTTCAAATTTGAAGGATTTGCAAATTTTAAATTAGCATGACACCTACCACCATCAAACCCTCATATTATCATACAAATGATGAAAATGAAAAGTGCCAATATGCATGGTTTTTTATTAATTTCAACATTCAAAGTTTGCATAGCACATTCAAAAAAATTATCTGAATCTATTTGCCACTTCAAATTTGAAGGATTTGCAAATTTTAAATTAGCATGACACCTACCACCATCATACGTTCATATTATCATACAAATGATGAAAATGAGAAGTGCCAATATGCATGGTTTTTTATTAATTTCAACATTCAAAAAAGGCTTAGCACATTCAAAAAAATTATCTGAATCTATTCGCCACTTCAAATTTGAAGGATTTGCAAATTTTAAATTAGCATGACACCTACCACCATCAAACCCTCATATTATCATACAAATGATGAAAATGAAAAGTGCCAATATGCATGGTTTTTTATTAATTTCAACATTCAATGTTTGATTAGCACATTCAAAAAAATTATCTGAATCTATTCGCCACTTCAAATTTGAAGGATTTGCAAATTTCAAATTAGCATGACACCTTCCACCATCAAACGGTCATATTATCATACAAACGATGAAAATGAAAAGTGCCAATATGCATGGTTTTTTATTATTTTCAACATTCAAAAAATGCTTAGTACATTCAAAAAAATTACCTCAATCTATTCTCCACTTCAATTTGAAGGATTTGCAAATTTCAAATTGGTATGACACCTAGCAACATCTAGGGTTCATATTATCATCAAAATGAAAAGTGCCAATATGCATGGTATTTTATTAATTTCAACATTCAAAAAATGCTTAGCACATTCAAAAAAATTACCTGAATCTATTCGCCACTTCAAATTTGAAGGATTTGCAAATTTTAAACTAGCTTGACACCTACCACCATCATATGTTCATATTATCATACAAATGATGAAAATGAAAAGTACCAATATGCATGGTTTTTTATTGATTTCAACATTCAAAGTTTGCTTAGCACATTCTAAAAAATTATCTGAATCTATTCGCCACTTCAAATTTGAAGGATTTGCAAATTTCAAATTAACATGACACCACCACCATCATACGTTCATATTATCATACAAATGATGAAAATGAAATGTGCCAAATTTACCTGAATCTATTCACCACTTCAATTTGAAGGATTTGCAAATTTCAAATTGGTATGACACCTAGCAACATCTAGGGTTCATATTATCATCAAAATGAAAAGTGCCAATATGCATGGTTTTTTATTAATTTCAACATTCAAAAAATGCTTAGCACATTCAAAAAAATTACCTGAATCTATTCGCCACTTCAAATTTGACGGATTTGCAAATTTCAAATTACCTTGACACCTACCACCATCATACGTTCATATTATCATACAAATGATTAAAATGAAAAGTGCCAATATGCATGGTTTTTTATTAATTTCAACATTCAAAAAAGGCTTAGCACATTCAAAAAAATTATCTGAATCTATTCGCCACTTCAAATTTGAAGGATTTGCAAATTTTAAATTAGCATGACACCTACCACCATCAAACGTTCATATTATCATACAAATGATGAAAATGAAAAGTGCCAATATGCATGGTTTTTTATTAATTTCAACATTCAATGTTTGATTAGCACATTCAAAAAAATTATCTGAATCTATTCGCCACTTCAAATTTGAAGGATTTGCAAATTTTAAATTAGCATGACACCTTCCACCATCAAACGTTCATACTATCATACAAACGATGAAAATGAAAAGTGCCAATATGCATGGTTTTTTATTAATTTCAAAATTCAAAAAATGCTTAGTACATTCAAAAAAATTATCTGAATCTATTCGCCACTTCAAATTTGACGGATTTGCAAATTTCAAATTACCTTGACACCTACCACCATCATACGTTCATATTATCATACAAAAGATGAAAATGAAAAGTACCAATATGCATGGTTTTTTATTAATTTCAACATTCAAAAAAGGCTTAGCACATTCAAAAAAATTACCTGAATCTATTTGCCACTTCAAATTTGAAGGATTTGCAAATTTTAAATTAGCATTACACCTTCCACCATCAAACGTTCATACTATCATACAAACGATGAAAATGAAAAGTGCCAATATGCATGGTTTTTTATTAATTTCAACATTCAAAAAATGCTTAGTACATTCAAAAAATGCTTAGTACATTCAAAAAAATTATCTGAATCTATTCGCCACTTCAAATTTGAAGGATTTGCAAATTTTAAATTAGCATGACACCTACCACCATCATACGTTCATATTATCATACAAATGATGAAAATGAAAAGTGCCAATATGCATGGTTTTTTATTAATTTCAACATTCAAAGTTTGCTTAGCACATTCAAAAAAATTATCTGAATCTATTTGCCACTTCAAATTTGAAGGATTTGCAAATTTTAAATTAGCATGACACCTACCACCATCATACGTTCATATTATCATACAAATGATGAAAATGAGAAGTGCCAATATGCATGGTTTTTTATTAATTTCAACATTCAAAAAAGGCTTAGCACATTCAAAAAAATTATCTGAATCTATTCGCCACTTCAAATTTGAAGGATTTGCAAATTTTAAATTAGCATGACACCTACCACCATCAAACCCTCATATTATCATACAAATGATGAAAATAAAAAGTGCCAATAAGCATGGTTTTTTATTAATTTCAACATTCAAAAAAGGCTTAGCACATTCCAAAAAATTATCTGAATCTATTCGCCACTTCAAATTTGAAGGATTTGCAAATTTTAAATTAGCATGACACCTACCACCATCAAACGTTCATATTATCATACAAATGATGAAAATGAAAAGTGCCAATATGCATGGTTTTTTATTAATTTCAACATTCAATGTTTGATTAGCACATTCAAAAAAATTATCTGAATCTATTCGCCACTTCAAATTTGAAGGATTTGCAAATTTTAAATTAGCATGACACCTTCCACCATCAAACGTTCATACTATCATACAAACGATGAAAATGAAAAGTGCCAATATGCATGGTTTTTTATTAATTTCAACATTCAAAAAATGCTTAGTACATTCAAAAAAATTATCTGAATCTATTCGCCACTTCAAATTTGACGGATTTGCAAATTTCAAATTACCTTGACACCTACCACCATCATACGTTCATATTATCATACAAAAGATGAAAATGAAAAGTACCAATATGCATGGTTTTTTATTAATTTCAACATTCAAAAAAGGCTTAGCACATTCAAAAAAATTACCTGAATCTATTTGCCACTTCAAATTTGAAGGATTTGCAAATTTTAAATTAGCATGACACCTTCCACCATCAAACGTTCATACTATCATACAAACGATGAAAATGAAAAGTGCCAATATGCATGGTTTTTTATTAATTTCAACATTCAAAAAATGCTTAGTACATTCAAAAAAATTATCTGAATCTATTCGCCACTTCAAATTTGAAGGATTTGCAAATTTTAAATTAGCATGACACCTACCACCATCATACGTTCATATTATCATACAAATGATGAAAATGAAAAGAGCCAATATGCATGGTTTTTTATTAATTTCAACATTCAAAAAAGGCTTAGCACATTCAAAAAAATTATCTGAATCTATTCGCCACTTCAAATTTGAAGGATTTGCAAATTTTAAATTAGCATGACACCTACCACCATCAAACCCTCATATTATCATACAAATGATGAAAATGAAAAGTGCCAATATGCATGGTTTTTTATTAATTTCAACATTCAATGTTTGATTAGCACATTCAAAAAAATTATCTGAATCTATTCGCCACTTCAAATTTGAAGGATTTGCAAATTTTAAATTAGCATGACACCTTCCACCATCAAACGTTCATACTATCATACAAACGATGAAAATGAAAAGTGCCAATATGCATGGTTTTTTATTAATTTCAACATTCAAAAAATGCTTAGTACATTCAAAAAAATTACCTGAATCTATTTGCCACTTCAAATTTGAAGGATTTGCAAATTTTAAATTAGCATGACACCTTCCACCATCAAACGTTCATACTATCATACAAACGATGAAAATGAAAAGTGCCAATATGCATGGTTTTTTATTAATTTCAACATTCAAAAAATGCTTAGTACATTCAAAAAAATTACCTGAATCTATTTGCCACTTCAAATTTGAAGGATTTGCAAATTTCAAATTAGCATGAACCCTACCACCATCAAACGTTCATATTATCATACAAATGATGAAAATGAAAAGTGCCAATATGCATGGTTTTTTATTAATTTCAACATTCAAAAAATGCTTAGTACATTCAAAAAAATTATCTGAATCTATTTGCCACTTCAAATTTGAAGGATTTGCAAATTTTAAATTAGCTTGACACCTACCACCATCATACGTTCATATTATCATACAAATGATGAAAATGAAATGTGCCAATATGCATGGTTTTTTATTAATTTCAACATTCAAAAAATGCTTAGCACATTCAAAAAAATTATTTGAATCTATTTGCCACTTCAAATTTGAAGGATTTGCAAATTTCAAATTAACATGACACCACCACCATCATACGTTCATATTATC
The DNA here is from genome assembly GCA_963680855.1 of Lepeophtheirus nordmannii. Lineage (NCBI taxonomy): Eukaryota > Metazoa > Arthropoda > Copepoda > Siphonostomatoida > Caligidae > Lepeophtheirus > Lepeophtheirus nordmannii. Next base: position 15,670,458 of record OY804526.1, on the reverse strand, counting down.
ATACAAATGATGAAAATGAAAAGTGCCAATATGCATGGTTTTTTATTAATTTCAACATTCAAAAAATGCTTAGTACATTCAAAAAAATTATCTGAATCTATTCGCCACTTCAAATTTGACGGATTTGCAAATTTCAAATTACCTTGACACCTACCACCATCATACGTTCATATTATCATACAAAAGATGAAAATGAAAAGTACCAATATGCATGGTTTTTTATTAATTTCAACATTCAAAAAAGGCTTAGCACATTCAAAAAAATTACCTGAATCTATTTGCCACTTCAAATTTGAAGGATTTGCAAATTTCAAATTACCTTGACACCTACCACCATCATACGTTCATATTATCATACAAAAGATGAAAATGAAAAGTTCCAATATGCATGGTTTTTTATTAATTTCAACATTCAAAAAATGCTTAGTACATTCAAAAAAATTATCTGAATCTATTCGCCACTTCAAATTTGAAGGATTTGCAAATTTTAAATTAGCATGACACCTACCACCATCAAACCCTCATATTATCATACAAATGATGAAAATGAAAAGTGCCAATATGCATGGTTTTTTATTAATTTCAACATTCAAAGTTTGCTTAGCACATTCAAAAAAATTATCTGAATCTATTTGCCACTTCAAATTTGAAGGATTTGCAAATTTTAAATTAGCATGACACCTACCACCATCATACGTTCATATTATCATACAAATGATGAAAATGAGAAGTGCCAATATGCATGGTTTTTTATTAATTTCAACATTCAAAAAAGGCTTAGCACATTCAAAAAAATTATCTGAATCTATTCGCCACTTCAAATTTGAAGGATTTGCAAATTTTAAATTAGCATGACACCTACCACCATCATACGTTCATATTATCATACAAATGATGAAAATGAAAAGTGCCAATATGCATGGTTTTTTATTAATTTCAACATTCAAAGTTTGCTTAGCACATTCAAAAAAATTATCTGAATCTATTTGCCACTTCAAATTTGAAGGATTTGCAAATTTTAAATTAGCATGACACCTACCACCATCATACGTTCATATTATCATACAAATGATGAAAATGAGAAGTGCCAATATGCATGGTTTTTTATTAATTTCAACATTCAAAAAAGGCTTAGCACATTCAAAAAAATTATCTGAATCTATTCGCCACTTCAAATTTGAAGGATTTGCAAATTTTAAATTAGCATGACACCTACCACCATCAAACCCTCATATTATCATACAAATGATGAAAATAAAAAGTGCCAATAAGCATGGTTTTTTATTAATTTCAACATTCAAAAAAGGCTTAGCACATTCCAAAAAATTATCTGAATCTATTCGCCACTTCAAATTTGAAGGATTTGCAAATTTTAAAAGAGCATGACACCTACCACCATCAAACGTTCATATTATCATACAAATGATGAAAATGAAAAGTGCCAATATGCATGGTTTTTTATTAATTTCAACATTCAAAGTTTGCTTAGCACATTCAAAAAAATTATCTGAATCTATTTGCCACTTCAAATTTGAAGGATTTGCAAATTTTAAATTAGCATGACACCTACCACCATCATACGTTCATATTATCATACAAATGATGAAAATGAGAAGTGCCAATATGCATGGTTTTTTATTAATTTCAACATTCAAAAAAGGCTTAGCACATTCAAAAAAATTATCTGAATCTATTCGCCACTTCAAATTTGAAGGATTTGCAAATTTTAAATTAGCATGACACCTACCACCATCAAACCCTCATATTATCATACAAATGATGAAAATAAAAAGTGCCAATAAGCATGGTTTTTTATTAATTTCAACATTCAAAAAAGGCTTAGCACATTCCAAAAAATTATCTGAATCTATTCGCCACTTCAAATTTGAAGGATTTGCAAATTTTAAAAGAGCATGACACCTACCACCATCAAACATTCATATTATCATACAAACGATGAAAATGAAAAGTGCCAATATGCATGGTTTTTTATTAATTTCAACATTCAAAAAATGCTTAGTACATTCAAAAAAATTACCTGAATCTATTTGCCACTTCAAATTTGAAGGATTTGCAAATTTCAAATTAGCATGAACCCTACCACCATCAAACGTTCATATTATCATACAAATGATGAAAATGAAAAGTGCCAATATGCATGGTTTTTTATTAATTTCAACATTCAAAAAATGCTTAGTACATTCAAAAAAATTATCTGAATCTATTTGCCACTTCAAATTTGAAGGATTTGCAAATTTTAAATTAGCTTGACACCTACCACCATCATACGTTCATATTATCATACAAATGATGAAAATGAAATGTGCCAATATGCATGGTTTTTTATTAATTTCAACATTCAAAAAATGCTTAGCACATTCAAAAAAATTATTTGAATCTATTTGCCACTTCAAATTTGAAGGATTTGCAAATTTCAAATTAACATGACACCACCACCATCATACGTTCATATTATCATACAAATGATGAAAATGAAAAGTGCCAATATGCATGGTTTTTTATTAATTTCAACATTCAAAAAATGCTTAGTACATTCAAAAAAATTATCTGAATCTATTCGCCACTTCAAATTTGACGGATTTGCAAATTTCAAATTACCTTGACACCTACCACCATCATACGTTCATATTATCATACAAAAGATGAAAATGAAAAGTACCAATATGCATGGTTTTTTATTAATTTCAACATTCAAAAAAGGCTTAGCACATTCAAAAAAATTACCTGAATCTATTTGCCACTTCAAATTTGAAGGATTTGCAAATTTTAAATTAGCATGACACCTTCCAACATCAAACATTCATATTATCATACAAACGATGAAAATGAAAAGTTCCAATATGCATGGTTTTTTATTAATTTCAACATTCAAAAAATGCTTAGTACATTCAAAAAAATTATCTGAATCTATTCGCCACTTCAAATTTGAAGGATTTGCAAATTTTAAATTAGCATGACACCTACCACCATCAAACCCTCATATTATCATACAAATGATGAAAATGAAAAGTGCCAATATGCATGGTTTTTTATTAATTTCAACATTCAAAGTTTGCTTAGCACATTCAAAAAAATTATCTGAATCTATTTGCCACTTCAAATTTGAAGGATTTGCAAATTTTAAATTAGCATGACACCTACCACCATCATACGTTCATATTATCATACAAATGATGAAAATGAGAAGTGCCAATATGCATGGTTTTTTATTAATTTCAACATTCAAAAAATGCTTAGTACATTCAAAAAAATTATCTGAATCTATTCGCCACTTCAAATTTGACGGATTTGCAAATTTCAAATTACCTTGACACCTACCACCATCATACGTTCATATTATCATACAAAAGATGAAAATGAAAAGTACCAATATGCATGGTTTTTTATTAATTTCAACATTCAAAAAAGGCTTAGCACATTCAAAAAAATTACCTGAATCTATTTGCCACTTCAAATTTGAAGGATTTGCAAATTTTAAATTAGCATGACACCTTCCAACATCAAACATTCATATTATCATACAAACGATGAAAATGAAAAGTTCCAATATGCATGGTTTTTTATTAATTTCAACATTCAAAAAATGCTTAGTACATTCAAAAAAATTATCTGAATCTATTCACCACTTCAAATTTGAAGGATTTGCAAATTTTAAATTAGCATGACACCTACCACCATCAAACCCTCATATTATCATACAAATGATGAAAATGAAAAGTGCCAATATGCATGGTTTTTTATTAATTTCAACATTCAAAGTTTGCTTAGCACATTCAAAAAAATTATCTGAATCTATTTGCCACTTCAAATTTGAAGGATTTGCAAATTTTAAATTAGCATGACACCTACCACCATCATACGTTCATATTATCATACAAATGATGAAAATGAAAAGTAACAATATGCATGGTTTTTTATTGATTTCAACATTCAAAGTTTGCTTAGCACATTCCAAAAAATTATCTGAATCTATTTGCCACTTCAAATTTGAAGGATTTGCAAATTTTAAATTAGCTTGACACCTACCACCATCATACGTTCATATTATCATACAAATGATGAAAATGAAATGTGCCAATATGCATGGTTTTTTATTAATTTCAACATTCAAAAAAGGCTTAGCACATTCAAAAAAATTACCTGAATCTATTTGCCACTTCAAATTTGAAGGATTTGCAAATTTCAAATTACCTTGACACCTACCACCATCATACGTTCATATTATCATACAAAAGATGAAAATGAAAAGTACCAATATGCATGGTTTTTTATTAATTTCAACATTCAAAAAAGGCTTAGCACATTCAAAAAAATTACCTGAATCTATTTGCCACTTCAAATTTGAAGGATTTACAAATTTTAAATTAGCATGACACCTTCCAACATCAAACATTCATATTATCATACAAACGATGAAAATGAAAAGTTCCAATATGCATGGTTTTTTATTAATTTCAACATTCAAAAAATGCTTAGTACATTCAAAAAAATTATCTGAATCTATTCGCCACTTCAAATTTGAAGGATTTGCAAATTTTAAATTAGCATGACACCTACCACCATCAAACCCTCATATTATCATACAAATGATGAAAATGAAAAGTGCCAATATGCATGGTTTTTTATTAATTTCAACATTCAAAGTTTGCTTAGCACATTCAAAAAAATTATCTGAATCTATTTGCCACTTCAAATTTGAAGGATTTGCAAATTTTAAATTAGCATGACACCTACCACCATCATACGTTCATATTATCATACAAATGATGAAAATGAGAAGTGCCAATATGCATGGTTTTTTATTAATTTCAACATTCAAAAAAGGCTTAGCACATTCAAAAAAATTATCTGAATCTATTCGCCACTTCAAATTTGAAGGATTTGCAAATTTTAAATTAGCATGACACCTACCACCATCAAACCCTCATATTATCATACAAATGATGAAAATGAAAAGTGCCAATATGCATGGTTTTTTATTAATTTCAACATTCAATGTTTGATTAGCACATTCAAAAAAATTATCTGAATCTATTCGCCACTTCAAATTTGAAGGATTTGCAAATTTCAAATTAGCATGACACCTTCCACCATCAAACGGTCATATTATCATACAAACGATGAAAATGAAAAGTGACAATATGCATGGTTTTTTATTATTTTCAACATTCAAAAAATGCTTAGTACATTCAAAAAAATTACCTCAATCTATTCTCCACTTCAATTTGAAGGATTTGCAAATTTCAAATTGGTATGACACCTAGCAACATCTAGGGTTCATATTATCATCAAAATGAAAAGTGCCAATATGCATGGTATTTTATTAATTTCAACATTCAAAAAATGCTTAGCACATTCAAAAAAATTACCTGAATCTATTCGCCACTTCAAATTTGAAGGATTTGCAAATTTTAAACTAGCTTGACACCTACCACCATCATATGTTCATATTATCATACAAATGATGAAAATGAAAAGTACCAATATGCATGGTTTTTTATTGATTTCAACATTCAAAGTTTGCTTAGCACATTCCAAAAAATTATCTGAATCTATTCGCCACTTCAAATTTGAAGGATTTGCAAATTTCAAATTAACATGACACCACCACCATCATACGTTCATATTATCATACAAATGATGAAAATGAAATGTGCCAAATTTACCTGAATCTATTCACCACTTCAATTTGAAGGATTTGCAAATTTCAAATTGGTATGACACCTAGCAACATCTAGGGTTCATATTATCATCAAAATGAAAAGTGCCAATATGCATGGTTTTTTATTAATTTCAACATTCAAAAAAGGCTTAGCACATTCAAAAAAATTACCTGAATCTATTCGCCACTTCAAATTTGACGGATTTGCAAATTTCAAATTAGCATGACAGCTACCACCATCAAACCCTCATATTATCATACAAATGATGAAAATGAAAAGTGCCAATATGCATGGTTTTTTATTAATTTCAACATTCAAAGTTTGCTTAGCACATTCAAAAAAATTATCTGAATCTATTTGCCACTTCAAATTTGAAGAATTTGCAAATTTTAAATTAGCATGACACCTACCACCATCATACGTTCATATTATCATACAAATAATGAAAATGAAAAGTGCCAATATGCATGGTTTTTTATTAATTTCAACATTCAAAAAAGGCTTAGCACATTCAAAAAAATTATCTGAATCTATTCGCCACTTCAAATTTGAAGGATTTGCAAATTTTAAATTAGCATGACACCTACCACCATCAAACCCTCATATTATCATACAAATGATGAAAATGAAAAGTGCCAATATGCATGGTTTTTTATTAATTTCAACATTCAAAGTTTGCTTAGCACATTCAAAAAAATTATCTGAATCTATTCGCCACTTCAAATTTGAAGGATTTGCAAATTTCAAATTGGTATGACACCTAGCAACATCTAGGGTTCATATTATCATCAAAATGAAAAGTGCCAATATGCATGGTTTTTTATTGATTTCAACATTCAAAGTTTGCTTAGCACATTCCAAAAAATTATCTGAATCTATTCGCCACTTCAAATTTGAAGGATTTGCAAATTTCAAATTAACATGACACCACCACCATCATACGTTCATATTATCATACAAATGATGAAAATGAAATGTGCCAAATTTACCTGAATCTATTCACCACTTCAATTTGAAGGATTTGCAAATTTCAAATTGGTATGACACCTAGCAACATCTAGGGTTCATATTATCATCAAAATGAAAAGTGCCAATATGCATGGTTTTTTATTAATTTCAACATTCAAAAAATGCTTAGCACATTCAAAAAAATTACCTGAATCTATTCGCCACTTCAAATTTGAAGGATTTGCAAATTTTAAATTAGCTTGACACCTACCACCATCATACGTTCATATTATCATACAAATGATGAAAATGAAAAGTACCAATATGTATGGTTTTTAATTGATTTCAACATTCAAAGTTTGCTTAGCACATTCCAAAAAATTATCTGAATCTATTCGCCACTTCAAATTTGAAGAATTTGCAAATTTTAAATTAGCTTGACACCTACCACCATCATACGTTCATATTATCATACAAATGATGAAAATGAAAAGTGCCAATATGCATGGTTTTTTATTAATTTCAACATTCAAAAAATGCTTAGTACATTCAAAAAAATTATCTGAATCTATTCGCCACTTCAAATTTGAAGGATTTGCAAATTTTAAATTAGCTTGACACCTACCACCATCATACGTTCATATTATCATACAAATGATGAAAATGAAAAGTACCAATATGTATGGTTTTTAATTGATTTCAACATTCAAAGTTTGCTTAACACATTCCAAAAAATTATCTGAATCTATTCGCCACTTCAAATTTGAAGAATTTGCAAATTTTAAATTAGCTTGACACCTACCACCATCATACGTTCATATTATCATACAAATGATGAAAATGAAAAGTGCCAATATGCATGGTTTTTTATTAATTTCAACATTCAAAAAATGCTTAGTACATTCAAAAAAATTACCTCAATCTATTCTCCACTTCAATTTGCAGGATTTGCAAATTTCAAATTGGTATGACACCTAGCAACATCTAGGGTTCATATTATCATCAAAATGAAAAGTGCCAATATGCATGGTATTTTATTAATTTCAACATTCAAAAAATGCTTAGCACATTCAAAAAAATTACCTGAATCTATTCGCCACTTCAAATTTGAAGGATTTGCAAATTTCAAATTAGCTTGACATCTACCACCATCATACGTTCATATTATCATACAAATGATGAAAATGAAAAGTGCCAATATGCATGGTTTTTTTTTAATTTCAACATTCAAAAAATGCTTAGCACATTCAAAAAAATTACCTGAATCTATTCGCCACTTCAAATTTGAAGGATTTGCAAATTTTAAATTAGCTTGACACTACCACCATCATACGTTCATATTATCATACAAATGATGAAAATGAAAAGTGCCAATATGCATGGTTTTTTATTGATTTCAACATTCAAAGTTTGCTTAGCACATTCCAAAAAATTATCTGAATCTATTCGCCACTTCAAATTTGAAGGATTTGCAAATTTTAAATTAGCTTGACACCTACCATCATCATACGTTCATATTATCATACAAATGATGAAAATGAAATGTGCCAAATTTACCTGAATCTATTCACCACTTCAATTTGAAGGATTTGCAAATTTCAAATTGGTATGACACCTAGCAACATCTAGGGTTCATATTATCATCAAAATGAAAAGTGCCAATATGCATGGTTTTTTATTAATTTCAACATTCAAAAAATGCTTAGCACATTCAAAAAAATTACCTGAATCTATTCGCCACTTCAAATTTGAAGGATTTGCAAATTTTAAATTAGCTTGACACCTACCACCATCATACGTTCATATTATCATACAAATGATGAAAATGAAAAGTGCCAATATGCATGGTTTTTTATTAATTTCAACATTCAAAAAATGCTTAGTACATTCAAAAAAATTATCTGAATCTATTCGCCACTTCAAATTTGAACGATTTGCAAATTTTAAATTAGCTTGACACCTACCACCATCATACGTTCATATTATCATACAAATGATGAAAATGAAAAGTGCCAATATGCATGGTTTTTTATTAATTTCAACATTCAAAAAATGCTTAGTACATTCAAAAAAATTATCTGAATCTATTCGCCACTTCAAATTTGAAGGATTTGCAAATTTCAAATTACCTTGACACCTACCACCATCATACGTTCATATTATCATACAAAAGATGAAAATGAAAAGTACCAATATGCATGGTTTTTTATTAATTTCAACATTCAAAAAAGGCTTAGCACATTCAAAAAAATTATCTGAATCTATTCGCCACTTCAAATTTGAAGGATTTGCAAATTTCAAATTAGCATGACACCTTCCACCATCAAACGGTCATATTATCATACAAACGATGAAAATGAAAAGTGCCAATATGCATGGTTTTTTATTAATTTCAACATTCAAAAAATGCTTAGCACATTCAAAAAAATTACCTGAATCTATTTGCCACTTCAAATTTGAAGGATTTGCAAATTTTAAATTAGCTTGACACTACCACCATCATACGTTCATATTATCATACAAATGATGAAAATGAAATATGCCAAATTTACCTGAATCTATTCACCACTTCAATTTGAAGGATTTGCAAATTTCAAATTGGTATGACACCTAGCAACATCTAGGGTTCATATTATCATCAAAATGAAAAGTGCCAATATGCATGGTTTTTTATTAATTTCAACATTCAAAAAATGCTTAGCACATTCAAAAAAATTACCTGAATCTATTCGCCACTTCAAATTTGAAGGATTTGCAAATTTTAAATTAGCTTGACACCTACCACCATCATACGTTCATATTATCATACAAATGATGAAAATGAAAAGTGCCAATATGCATGGTTTTTTATTAATTTCAACATTCAAAAAATGCTTAGTACATTCAAAAAAATTACCTGAATCTATTCGCCACTTCAAATTTGAAGGATTTGCAAATTTTAAATTAGCTTGACACCTACCACCATCATATGTTCATATTATCATACAAATGATGAAAATGAGAAGTAACAATATGCATGGTTTTTTATTGATTTCAACATTCAAAGTTTGCTTAGCACATTCCAAAAAATTATCTGAATCTATTCGCCACTTCAAATTTGAAGGATTTGCAAATTTTAAATTAGCTTGACACCTACCACCATCATACGTTCATATTATCATACAAATGATGAAAATGAAAAGTGCCAATATGCATGGTTTTTTATTAATTTCAACATTCAAAAAATGCTTAGTACATTCAAAAAAATTATCTGAATCTATTCGCCACTTCAAATTTGAAGGATTTGCAAATTTCAAATTAGCATGAACCCTACCACCATCAAACGTTCATATTATCATACAAATGATGAAAATGAAAAGTGCCAATATGCATGGTTTTTTATTAATTTCAACATTCAAAAAATGCTTAGCACATTCCAAAAAATTATCTGAATCTATTTGCCACTTCAAATTTGAAGGATTTGCAAATTTCAAATTAGCTTGACACCTACCACCATCATACGTTCATATTATCATACAAATGATGAAAATGAAATGTGCCAAGTTTACCTGAATCTATTCACCACTTCAATTTGAAGGATTTGCAAATTTCAAATTGGTATGACACCTAGCAACATCTAGGGTTCATATTATCATCAAAATGAAAAGTGCCAATATGCATGGTATTTTATTAATTTCAACGATCAAAAAATGCTTAGCACATTCAAAAAAATTACCTGAATCTATTCGCCACTTCAAATTTGAAGGATTTGCAAATTTTAAATTAGCTTGACACCTACCACCATCATATGTTCATATTATCATACAAATGATGAAAATGAAAAGTACCAATATGCATGGTTTTTTATTGATTTTAACATTCAAAGTTTGCTTAGTACATTCAAAAAAAATATCTGAATCTATTTGCCACTTCAAATTTGAAGGATTTGCAAATTTTAAATTAGCTTGACACCTACCACCATCATACGTTCATATTATCATACAAATGATGAAAATGAAATGTGCCAATATGCATGGTTTTTTATTAATTTCAACATTCAAAAAATGCTTAGCACATTCAAAAAAATTATTTGAATCTATTTGCCACTTCAAATTTGAAGGATTTGCAAATTTCAAATTAACATGACACCACCACCATCATACGTTCATATTATCATACAAATGATGAAAATGAAAAGTGCCAATATGCATGGTTTTTTATTAATTTCAACATTCAAAAAATGCTTAGTACATTCAAAAAAATTATCTGAATCTATTTGCCACTTCAAATTTGAAGGATTTGCAAATTTCAAATTAGCTTGACACCTACCACCATCAAACGTTCATATTATCATACAAATGATGAAAATGAGAAGTGCCAATATGCATGGTTTTTTATTAATTTCAACATTCAAAAAAAGGCTTAGCACATTCAAAAAAATTATCTGAATCTATTCGCCACTTCAAATTTGAAGGATTTGCAAATTTTAAATTAGCATGACACCTACCACCATCAAACCCTCATATTATCATACAAATGATGAAAATGAAAAGTGCCAATATGCATGGTTTTTTATTAATTTCAACATTCAATGTTTGATTAGCACATTCAAAAAAATTATCTGAATCTATTCGCCACTTCAAATTTGAAGGATTTGCAAATTTCAAATTAGCATGACACCTTCCACCATCAAACGGTCATATTATCATACAAACGATGAAAATGAAAAGTGCCAATATGCATGGTTTTTTATTAATTTCAACATTCAAAAAATGCTTAGTACATTCAAAAAAATTACCTCAATCTATTCTCCACTTCAATTTGAAGGATTTGCAAATTTCAAATTGGTATGACACCTAGCAACATCTAGGGTTCATATTATCATACAAATGATGAAAATGAAATGTGCCAAGTTTACCTGAATCTATTCACCACTTCAATTTGAAGGATTTGCAAATTTCAAATTGGTATGACACTTAGCAACATCTAGGGTTCATATTATCATCAAAATGAAAAGTGCCAATATGCATGGTATTTTATTAATTTCAACATTCAAAAAATGCTTAGTACATTCAAAAAAATTATCTGAATCTATTCGCCACTTCAAATTTGAAGGATTTGCAAATTTTAAATTAGCTTGACACCTACCACCATCATACGTTCATATTATCATACAAATGATGAAAATGAAAAGTGTCAATATGCATGGTTTTTTATTAATTTCAACATTCAAAAAATGCTTAGTACATTCAAAAAAATTATCTGAATCTATTCGCCACTTCAAATTTGAAGGATTTGCAAATTTCGAATTACCTTGACACCTACCACCATCATACGTTCATATTATCATACAAAAGATGAAAATGAAAAGTACCAATATGCATGGTTTTTTATTAATTTCAACATTCAAAAAAGGCTTAGCACATTCAAAAAAATTATCTGAATCTATTCGCCACTTCAAATTTGAAGGATTTGTAAATTTTAAATTAGCATGACACCTACCACCATCAAACCCTCATATTATCATACAAATGATGAAAATGAAAAGTGCCAATATGCATGGTTTTTTATTAATTTCAACATTCAATGTTTGATTAGCACATTCAAAAAAATTATCTGAATCTATTCGCCACTTCAAATTTGAAGGATTTGCAAATTTCAAATTAGCATGACACCTTCCACCATCAAACGGTCATATTATCATACAAACGATGAAAATGAAAAGTGCCAATATGCATGGTTTTTTATTATTTTCAACATTCAAAAAATGCTTAGTACATTCAAAAAAATTATCTGAATCTATTAGCCACTTCAAATTTGAAGGATTTGCAAATTTCAAATTACCTTGACACCTACCACCATCATACGTTCATATTATCATACAAAAGATGAAAATGAAAAGTACCAATATGCATGGTTTTTTATTAATTTCAACATTCAAAAAAGGCTTAGCACATTCAAAAAAATTACCTGAATCTATTTGCCACTTCAAATTTGAAGGATTTGCAAATTTTAAATTAGCATGACACCTTCCACCATCAAACGTTCATACTATCATACAAACGATGAAAATGAAAAGTGCCAATATGCATGGTTTTTTATTAATTTCAACATTCAAAAAATGCTTAGTACATTCAAAAAAATTATCTGAATCTATTTGCCACTTCAAATTTGAAGGATTTGCAAATTTTAAATTAGCATAACACCTACCACCATCAAACCCTCATATTATCATACAAATGATGAAAATGAAAAGTGCCAATATGCATAGTTTTTTATTAATTTCAACATTCAAAGTTTGCTTAGCACGTTCAAAAAAATTATCTGAATCTATTCGCCACTTCAAATTTGAAGACTTTGCAAATTTCAAATTAGCACGACACCTTCCACCATCAAACGGTCATATTATCATACAAACGATGAAAATGAAAAGTGCCAATATGCATGGTTTTTTATTATTTTCAACATTCAAAAAATGCTTAGTACATTCAAAAAAATTACCTCAATCTATTCTCCACTTCAATTTGCAGGATTTGCAAATTTCAAATTGGTATGACACCTAGCAACATCTAGGGTTCATATTATCATCAAAATGAAAAGTGCCAATATGCATGGTATTTTATTAATTTCAACATTCAAAAAATGCTAAGCACATTCAAAAAAATTACCTGAATCTATTCGCCACTTCAAATTTGAAGGATATGCAAATTTTAAATTAGCTTGACACCTTCCACCATCATATGTTCATATTATCATACAAATGATGAAAATGAAAAGTACCAATATGCATGGTTTTTTATTGATTTCAACATTCAAAGTTTGCTTAGCACATTCCAAAAAATTATCTGAATCTATTCGCCACTTCAAATTTGAAGGATTTGCAAATTTCAAATTAGCATGAACCCTACCACCATCAAACGTTCATATTATCATACAAATGATGAAAATGAAAAGTGCCACTATGCATGGTTTTTTATTAATTTCAACATTCAAAAAATGCTTAGCACATTCAAAAAAATTACCTGAATCTATTCGCCACTTCAAATTTGAAGGATTTGCAAATTTTAAATGAGCTTGACACTACCACCATCATACGTTCATATTATCATACAAATGATGAAAATGAAAAGTAACAATATGCATGGTTTTTTATGATTTCAACATTCAAAGTTTGCTTAGCACATTCCAAAAAATTATCTGAATCTATTCGCCACTTCAAATTTGAAGGATTTGCAAATTTTAAATTAGCTTGACACCTACCACCATCATACGTTCATATTATCATACAAATGATGAAAATGAAATGTGCCAATATGCATGGTTTTTTATTAATTTCAACATTCAAAAAATGCTTAGCACATTCAAAAAAATTATCTGAATCTATTTGCCACTTCAAATTTGAAGGATTTGCAAATTTCAAATTAACATGACACCACCACCATCATACGTTCATATTATCATACAAATGATGAAAATGAAAAGTGCCAATATGCATGGTTTTTTATTAATTTCAACATTCAAAAAATGCTTAGTACATTCAAAAAAATTATCTGCATCTATTCGCCACTTCAAATTTGAAGGATTTGCAAATTTCAAATTACCTTGACACCTACCACCATCATACGTTCATATTATCATACAAATGATGAAAATGAAAAGTACCAATATGTATGGTTTTTAATTGATTTCAACATTCAAAGTTTGCTTAGCACATTCCAAAAAATTATCTGAATCTATTCACCACTTCAAATTTGAAGAATTTGCAAATTTTAAATTAGCTTGACACCTACCACCATCATACGTTCATATTATCATACAAATGATGAAAATGAAAAGTGCCAATATGCATGGTTTTTTATTAATTTCAACATTCAAAAAATGCTTAGTACATTCAAAAAAATTATCTGAATCTATTCACCACTTCAAATTTGAAAGATTTGCAAATTTCAAATTAGCATGAACCCTACCACCATCAAACGTTCATATTATCATACAAATGATGAAAATGAAAAGTGCCAATATGCATGGTTTTTTATTAATTTCAACATTAAAAAAATGCTTAGTACATTCAAAAAAATTATCTGAATCTATTTGCCACTTCAATTTTGAAGGATTTGCAAATTTCAAATTAGCTTGACACCTACCACCATCATACGTTCATATTATCATACAAACGATGAAAATGAAAAGTGCCAATATGCATGGTTTTTTATTAATTTCAACATTCAAAAAATGCTTAGTACATTCAAAAAAATTATCTGAATCTATTCGCCACTTCAAATTTGAAGGATTTGCAAATTTCAAATTAGCTTGACACCTACCACCATCATACGTTCATATTATCATACAAATGATGAAAATGAAAAGTGCCAATATGCATGGTTTTTTATTAATTTCAACATTCAAAATATGCTTAGCACATTCAAAAAAATTACCTGAATCTATTCGCCACTTCAAATTTGAAGGATTTGCAAATTTTAAATGAGCTTGACACTACCACCATCATACGTTCATATTATCATACAAATGATGAAAATGAAAAGTAACAATATGCATGGTTTTTTATGATTTCAACATTCAAAGTTTGCTTAGCACATTCCAAAAAATTATCTGAATCTATTCGCCACTTCAAATTTGAAGGATTTGCAAATTTTAAATTAGCTTGACACCTACCACCATCATACGTTCATATTATCATACAAATGATGAAAATGAAATGTGCCAATATGCATGGTTTTTTATTAATTTCAACATTCAAAAAATGCTTAGCACATTCAAAAAAATTATTTGAATCTATTTGCCACTTCAAATTTGAAGGATTTGCAAATTTCAAATTAACATGACACCACCACCATCATACGTTCATATTATCATACAAATGATGAAAATGAAAAGTGCCAATATGCATGGTTTTTTATTAATTTCAACATTCAAAAAATGCTTAGTACATTCAAAAAAATTATCTGAATCTATTCGCCACTTCAAATTTGAAGGATTTGCAAATTTTAAATTAGCATGACAGCTACCACCATCAAACCCTCATATTATCATACAAATGATGAAAATGAAAAGTGCCAATATGCATGGTTTTTTATTAATTTCAACATTCAAAGTTTGCTTAGCACATTCAAAAAAATTATCTGAATCTATTTGTCACTTCAAATTTGAAGAATTTGCAAATTTTAAATTAGCATGACACCTACCACCATCATACGTTCATATTATCATACAAATGATGAAAATGAAAAGTGCCAATATGCATGGTTTTTTATTAATTTCAACATTCAAAAAATGCTTAGTACATTCAAAAAAATTATCTGAATCTATTCGCCACTTCAAATTTGACGGATTTG
The DNA here is from genome assembly GCA_963680855.1 of Lepeophtheirus nordmannii. NCBI lineage: Eukaryota > Metazoa > Arthropoda > Copepoda > Siphonostomatoida > Caligidae > Lepeophtheirus > Lepeophtheirus nordmannii. The sequence goes on along the minus strand of OY804526.1, from coordinate 15,654,494 downwards.
CAAATTTCAAATTACCTTGACACCTACCACCATCATACGTTCATATTATCATACAAACGATGAAAATGAAAAGTGCCAATATGCATGGTTTTTTATTAATTTCAACATTCAAAAAATGCTTAGTACATTCAAAAAAATTATCTGAATCTATTCGCCACTTCAAATTTGAAGGATTTGCAAATTTTAAATTAGCATGACAGCTACCACCATCAAACCCTCATATAATCATACAAATGATGAAAATGAAAAGTGCCAATATGCATGGTTTTTTATTAATTTCAACATTCAAAGTTTGCTTAGCACATTCAAAAAAATTATCTGAATCTATTTGTCACTTCAAATTTGAAGAATTTGCAAATTTTAAATTAGCATGACACCTACCACCATCATACGTTCATATTATCATACAAATGATGAAAATGAAAAGTGCCAATATGCATGGTTTTTTATTAATTTCAACATTCAAAAAAGGCTTAGCACATTCAAAAAAATTATCTGAATCTATTCGCCACTTCAAATTTGAAGGATTTGCAAATTTTAAATTAGCATGACACCTACCACCATCAAACCCTCATATTATCATACAAATGATGAAAATGAAAAGTGCCAATATGCATGGTTTTTTATTAATTTCAACATTCAAAAAATGCTTAGCACATTCAAAAAAATTATCTGAATCTATTCGCCACTTCAAATTTGAAGGATTTGCAAATTTTAAATTAGCTTGACACCTACCACCATCATACGTTCATATTATCATACAAATGATGAAAATGAAATGTGCCAATATGCATGGTTTTTTATTAATTTCAACATTCAAAAAATGCTTAGCACATTCAAAAAAATTATCTGAATCTATTTGCCACTTCAAATTTGAAGGATTTGCAAATTTCAAATTAACATGACACCACCACCATCATACGTTCATATTATCATACAAATGATGAAAATGAAAAGTGCCAATATGCATGGTTTTTTATTAATTTCAACATTCAAAAAATGCTTAGTACATTCAAAAAAATTATCTGCATCTATTCGCCACTTCAAATTTGAAGGATTTGCAAATTTCAAATTACCTTGACACCTACCACCATCATACGTTCATATTATCATACAAATGATGAAAATGAAATGTGCCAATATGCATGGTTTTTTATTAATTTCAACATTCAAAAAATGCTTAGCACATTCAAAAAAATTATCTGAATCTATTTGCCACTTCAAATTTGAAGGATTTGCAAATTTCAAATTAACATGACACCACCACCATCATACGTTCATATTATCATACAAATGATGAAAATGAAAAGTGCCAATATGCATGGTTTTTTATTAATTTCAACATTCAAAAAATGCTTAGTACATTCAAAAAAATTATCTGCATCTATTCGCCACTTCAAATTTGAAGGATTTGCAAATTTCAAATTACCTTGACACCTACCACCATCATACGTTCATATTATCATACAAATGATGAAAATGAAAAGTACCAATATGTATGGTTTTTAATTGATTTCAACATTCAAAGTTTGCTTAGCACATTCCAAAAAATTATCTGAATCTATTCACCACTTCAAATTTGAAGGATTTGCAAATTTCAAATTACCTTGACACCTACCACCATCATACGTTCATATTATCATACAAATGATGAAAATGAAAAGTGCCAATATGCATGGTTTTTTATTAATTTCAACATTCAAAAAATGCTTAGTACATTCAAAAAAATTATCTGAATCTATTCACCACTTCAAATTTGAAAGATTTGCAAATTTCAAATTAGCATGAACCCTACCACCATCAAACGTTCATATTATCATACAAATGATGAAAATGAAAAGTGCCAATATGCATGGTTTTTTATTAATTTCAACATTAAAAAAATGCTTAGTACATTCAAAAAAATTATCTGAATCTATTTGCCACTTCAATTTTGAAGGATTTGCAAATTTCAAATTAGCTTGACACCTACCACCATCATACGTTCATATTATCATACAAACGATGAAAATGAAAAGTGCCAATATGCATGGTTTTTTATTAATTTTAACATTCAAAAAATGCTTAGTACATTCAAAAAAATTATCTGAATCTATTCGCCACTTCAAATTTGAAGGATTTGCAAATTTCAAATTAGCTTGACACCTACCACCATCATACGTTCATATTATCATACAAATGATGAAAATGAAAAGTGCCAATATGCATGGTTTTTTATTAATTTCAACATTCAAAAAATGCTTAGCACATTCAAAAAAATTACCTGAATCTATTCGCCACTTCAAATTTGAAGGATTTGCAAATTTTAAATGAGCTTGACACTACCACCATCATACGTTCATATTATCATACAAATGATGAAAATGAAAAGTAACAATATGCATGGTTTTTTATGATTTCAACATTCAAAGTTTGCTTAGCACATTCCAAAAAATTATCTGAATCTATTCGCCACTTCAAATTTGAAGGATTTGCAAATTTTAAATTAGCTTGACACCTACCACCATCATACGTTCATATTATCATACAAATAATGAAAATGAAATGTGCCAATATGCATGGTTTTTTATTAATTTCAACATTCAAAAAATGCTTAGCACATTCAAAAAAATTATTTGAATCTATTTGCCACTTCAAATTTGAAGGATTTGCAAATTTCAAATTAACATGACACCACCACCATCATACGTTCATATTATCATACAAATGATGAAAATGAAAAGTGCCAATATGCATGGTTTTTTATTAATTTCAACATTCAAAAAATGCTTAGTACATTCAAAAAAATTATCTGAATCTATTCGCCACTTCAAATTTGACGGATTTGCAAATTTCAAATTACCTTGACACCTACCACCATCATACGTTCATATTATCATACAAACGATGAAAATGAAAAGTGCCAATATGCATGGTTTTTTATTAATTTCAACATTCAAAAAATGCTTAGTACATTCAAAAAAATTATCTGAATCTATTCGCCACTTCAAATTTGAAGGATTTGCAAATTTTAAATTAGCATGACAGCTACCACCATCAAACCCTCATATTATCATACAAATGATGAAAATGAAAAGTGCCAATATGCATGGTTTTTTATTAATTTCAACATTCAAAGTTTGCTTAGCACATTCAAAAAAATTATCTGAATCTATTTGTCACTTCAAATTTGAAGAATTTGCAAATTTTAAATTAGCATGACACCTACCACCATCATACGTTCATATTATCATACAAATGATGAAAATGAAAAGTGCCAATATGCATGGTTTTTTATTAATTTCAACATTCAAAAAAGGCTTAGCACATTCAAAAAAATTATCTGAATCTATTCGCCACTTCAAATTTGAAGGATTTGCAAATTTTAAATTAGCATGACACCTACCACCATCAAACCCTCATATTATCATACAAATGATGAAAATGAAAAGTGCCAATATGCATGGTTTTTTATTAATTTCAACATTCAAAGTTTGCTTAGCACATTCCAAAAAATTATCTGAATCTATTCGCCACTTCAAATTTGAAGGATTTGCAAATTTCAAATTAACATGACACCACCACCATCATACGTTCATATTATCATACAAATGATGAAAATGAAATGTGCCAAATTTACCTGAATCTATTCACCACTTCAATTTGAAGGATTTGCAAATTTCAAATTGGTATGACACCTAGCAACATCTAGGGTTCATATTATCATCAAAATGAAAAGTGCCAATATGCATGGTTTTTTATTAATTTCAACATTCAAAAAATGCTTAGCACATTCAAAAAAATTACCTGAATCTATTCGCCACTTCAAATTTGAAGGATTTGCAAATTTTAAATTAGCTTGACACCTACCACCATCATACGTTCATATTATCATACAAATGATGAAAATGAAAAGTACCAATATGCATGGTTTTTTATTAATTTCAACATTCAAAAAATGCTTAGTACATTCAAAAAAAATATCTGAATCTATTCGCCACTTCAAATTTGAAGGATTTGCAAATTTCAAATTAGCATGAACCCTACCACCATCAAACGTTCATATTATCATACAAATGATGAAAATGAAAAGTGCCAATATGCATGGTTTTTTATTAATTTCAACATTCAAAGTTTGCTTAGCACATTCAAAAAAATTATCTGAATCTATTTGTCACTTCAAATTTGAAGAATTTGCAAATTTTAAATTAGCATGACACCTACCACCATCATACGTTCATATTATCATACAAATGATGAAAATGAAAAGTGCCAATATGCATGGTTTTTTATTAATTTCAACATTCAAAAAATGCTTAGTACATTCAAAAAAATTATCTGAATCTATTCGCCACTTCAAATTTGACGGATTTGCAAATTTCAAATTACCTTGACACCTACCACCATCATACGTTCATATTATCATACAAACGATGAAAATGAAAAGTGCCAATATGCATGGTTTTTTATTAATTTCAACATTCAAAAAATGCTTAGTACATTCAAAAAAATTATCTGAATCTATTCGCCACTTCAAATTTGAAGGATTTGCAAATTTTAAATTAGCATGACAGCTACCACCATCAAACCCTCATATTATCATACAAATGATGAAAATGAAAAGTGCCAATATGCATGGTTTTTTATTAATTTCAACATTCAAAGTTTGCTTAGCACATTCAAAAAAATTATCTGAATCTATTTGTCACTTCAAATTTGAAGAATTTGCAAATTTTAAATTAGCATGACACCTACCACCATCATACGTTCATATTATCATACAAATGATGAAAATGAAAAGTGCCAATATGCATGGTTTTTTATTAATTTCAACATTCAAAAAAGGCTTAGCACATTCAAAAAAATTATCTGAATCTATTCGCCACTTCAAATTTGAAGGATTTGCAAATTTTAAATTAGCATGACACCTACCACCATCAAACCCTCATATTATCATACAAATGATGAAAATGAAAAGTGCCAATATGCATGGTTTTTTATTAATTTCAACATTCAAAGTTTGCTTAGCACATTCAAAAAAATTATCTGAATCTATTCGCCACTTCAAATTTGAAGGATTTGCAAATTTTAAATTAGCTTGACACCTACCACCATCATACGTTCATATTATCATACAAATGATGAAAATGAAATGTGCCAATATGCATGGTTTTTTATTAATTTCAACATTCAAAAAATGCTTAGCACATTCAAAAAAATTATCTGAATCTATTTGCCACTTCAAATTTGAAGGATTTGCAAATTTCAAATTAACATGACACCACCACCATCATACGTTCATATTATCATACAAATGATGAAAATGAAAAGTGCCAATATGCATGGTTTTTTATTAATTTCAACATTCAAAAAATGCTTAGCACATTCAAAAAAATTATCTGAATCTATTTGCCACTTCAAATTTGAAGGATTTGCAAATTTCAAATTAACATGACACCACCACCATCATACGTTCATATTATCATACAAATGATGAAAATGAAAAGTGCCAATATGCATGGTTTTTTATTAATTTCAACATTCAAAAAATGCTTAGTACATTCCAAAAAATTATCTGCATCTATTCGCCACTTCAAATTTGAAGAATTTGCAAATTTTAAATTAGCTTGACACCTACCACCATCATACGTTCATATTATCATACAAATGATGAAAATGAAAAGTGCCAATATGCATGGTTTTTTATTAATTTCAACATTCAAAAAATGCTTAGTACATTCAAAAAAATTATCTGAATCTATTCACCACTTCAAATTTGAAAGATTTGCAAATTTCAAATTAGCATGAACCCTACCACCATCAAACGTTCATATTATCATACAAATGATGAAAATGAAAAGTGCCAATATGCATGGTTTTTTATTAATTTCAACATTAAAAAAATGCTTAGTACATTCAAAAAAATTATCTGAATCTATTTGCCACTTCAATTTTGAAGGATTTGCAAATTTCAAATTAGCTTGACACCTACCACCATCATACGTTCATATTATCATACAAACGATGAAAATGAAAAGTGCCAATATGCATGGTTTTTTATTAATTTCAACATTCAAAAAATGCTTAGTACATTCAAAAAAATTATCTGAATCTATTCGCCACTTCAAATTTGAAGGATTTGCAAATTTCAAATTAGCTTGACACCTACCACCATCATACGTTCATATTATCATACAAATGATGAAAATGAAAAGTGCCAATATGCATGGTTTTTTATTAATTTCAACATTCAAAAAATGCTTAGCACATTCAAAAAAATTACCTGAATCTATTCGCCACTTCAAATTTGAAGGATTTGCAAATTTTAAATGAGCTTGACACTACCACCATCATACGTTCATATTATCATACAAATGATGAAAATGAAAAGTAACAATATGCATGGTTTTTTATGATTTCAACATTCAAAGTTTGCTTAGCACATTCCAAAAAATTATCTGAATCTATTCGCCACTTCAAATTTGAAGGATTTGCAAATTTTAAATTAGCTTGACACCTACCACCATCATACGTTCATATTATCATACAAATAATGAAAATGAAATGTGCCAATATGCATGGTTTTTTATTAATTTCAACATTCAAAAAATGCTTAGCACATTCAAAAAAATTATTTGAATCTATTTGCCACTTCAAATTTGAAGGATTTGCAAATTTCAAATTAACATGACACCACCACCATCATACGTTCATATTATCATACAAATGATGAAAATGAAAAGTGCCAATATGCATGGTTTTTTATTAATTTCAACATTCAAAAAATGCTTAGTACATTCAAAAAAATTATCTGAATCTATTCGCCACTTCAAATTTGACGGATTTGCAAATTTCAAATTACCTTGACACCTACCACCATCATACGTTCATATTATCATACAAACGATGAAAATGAAAAGTGCCAATATGCATGGTTTTTTATTAATTTCAACATTCAAAAAATGCTTAGTACATTCAAAAAAATTATCTGAATCTATTCGCCACTTCAAATTTGAAGGATTTGCAAATTTTAAATTAGCATGACAGCTACCACCATCAAACCCTCATATTATCATACAAATGATGAAAATGAAAAGTGCCAATATGCATGGTTTTTTATTAATTTCAACATTCAAAGTTTGCTTAGCACATTCAAAAAAATTATCTGAATCTATTTGTCACTTCAAATTTGAAGAATTTGCAAATTTTAAATTAGCATGACACCTACCACCATCATACGTTCATATTATCATACAAATGATGAAAATGAAAAGTGCCAATATGCATGGTTTTTTATTAATTTCAACATTCAAAAAAGGCTTAGCACATTCAAAAAAATTATCTGAATCTATTCGCCACTTCAAATTTGAAGGATTTGCAAATTTTAAATTAGCATGACACCTACCACCATCAAACCCTCATATTATCATACAAATGATGAAAATGAAAAGTGCCAATATGCATGGTTTTTTATTAATTTCAACATTCAAAGTTTGCTTAGCACATTCCAAAAAATTATCTGAATCTATTCGCCACTTCAAATTTGAAGGATTTGCAAATTTCAAATTAACATGACACCACCACCATCATACGTTCATATTATCATACAAATGATGAAAATGAAATGTGCCAAATTTACCTGAATCTATTCACCACTTCAATTTGAAGGATTTGCAAATTTCAAATTGGTATGACACCTAGCAACATCTAGGGTTCATATTATCATCAAAATGAAAAGTGCCAATATGCATGGTTTTTTATTAATTTCAACATTCAAAAAATGCTTAGCACATTCAAAAAAATTACCTGAATCTATTCGCCACTTCAAATTTGAAGGATTTGCAAATTTTAAATTAGCTTGACACCTACCACCATCATACGTTCATATTATCATACAAATGATGAAAATGAAAAGTACCAATATGTATGGTTTTTAATTGATTTCAACATTCAAAGTTTGCTTAGCACATTCCAAAAAATTATCTGAATCTATTCGCCACTTCAAATTTGAAGAATTTGCAAATTTTAAATTAGCTTGACACCTACCACCATCATACGTTCATATTATCATACAAATGATGAAAATGAAAAGTGCCAATATGCATGGTTTTTTATTAATTTCAACATTCAAAAAATGCTTAGTACATTCAAAAAAAATATCTGAATCTATTCGCCATTTCAAATTTGAAGGATTTGCAAATTTCAAATTAGCATGAACCCTACCACCATCAAACGTTCATATTATCATACAAATGATGAAAATGAAAAGTGCCAATATGCATGGTTTTTTATTAATTTCAACATTCAAAAAATGCTTAGTACATTCAAAAAAATTATCTGAATCTATTTGCCACTTCAAATTTGAAGGATTTGCAAATTTCAAATTAGCTTGACACCTACCACCATCATACGTTCATATTATCATACAAATGATGAAAATGAAAAGTGCCAATATGCATGGTTTTTTATTAATTTCAACATTCAAAAAATGCTTAGCACATTCAAAAAAATTACCTGAATCTATTTGCCACTTCAAATTTGAAGGATTTGCAAATTTTAAATTAGCTTGACACTACCACCATCATACGTTCATATTATCATACAAATGATGAAAATGAAATGTGCCAAATTTACCTGAATCTATTCACCACTTCAATTTGAAGGATTTGCAAATTTCAAATTGGTATGACACCTAGCAACATCTAGGGTTCATATTATCATCAAAATGAAAAGTGCCAATATGCATGGTATTTTATTAATTTCAACATTCAAAAAATGCTTAGCACATTCAAAAAAATTACCTGAATCTATTTGCCACTTCAAATTTGAAGGATTTGCAAATTTTAAATTAGCTTGACACTACCACCATCATACGTTCATATTATCATACAAATGATGAAAATGAAATGTGCCAAATTTACCTGAATCTATTCACCACTTCAATTTGAAGGATTTGCAAATTTCAAATTGGTATGACACCTAGCAACATCTAGGGTTCATATTATCATCAAAATGAAAAGTGCCAATATGCATGGTTTTTTATTAATTTCAACATTCAAAAAATGCTTAGCACATTCAAAAAAATTACCTGAATCTATTTGCCACTTCAAATTTGAAGGATTTGCAAATTTTAAATTAGCTTGACACTACCACCATCATACGTTCATATTATCATACAAATGATGAAAATGAAATGTGCCAAATTTACCTGAATCTATTCGCCACTTCAAATTTGAAGGATTTGCAAATTTCAAATTAGCATGACACCTTCCACCATCAAACGGTCATATTATCATACAAACGATGAAAATGAAAAGTGCCAATATGCATGGTTTTTTATTAATTTCAACATTCAAAAAATGCTTAGCACATTCAAAAAAATTACCTGAATCTATTTGCCACTTCAAATTTGAAGGATTTGCAAATTTCAAATTAGCTTGACACCTACCACCATCAAACGTTCATATTATCATACAAATGATGAAAATGAAAAGTGCCAATATGCAAGGTTTTTTATTAATTTCAACATTCAAAAAATGGTTAGTACATTCAAAAAAATTATCTGAATCTATTAGCCACTTCAAATTTGAAGGATTTGCAAATTTTAAATTAGCATGACACCTTCCACCATCAAACGTTCATACTATCATACAAACGATGAAAATGAAAAGTGCCAATATGCATGGTTTTTTATTAATTTCAACATTCAAAAAATGCTTAGTACATTCAAAAAAATTATCTGAATCTATTTGCCACTTCAAATTTGAAGGATTTGCAAATTTTAAATTAGCATAACACCTACCACCATCAAACCCTCATATTATCATACAAATGATGAAAATGAAAAGTGCCAATATGCATAGTTTTTTATTAATTTCAACATTCAAAGTTTGCTTAGCACGTTCAAAAAAATTATCTGAATCTATTCGCCACTTCAAATTTGAAGGATTTGCAAATTTCAAATTAGCACGACACCTTCCACCATCAAACGGTCATATTATCATACAAACGATGAAAATGAAAAGTGCCAATATGCATGGTTTTTTATTATTTTCAACATTCAAAAAATGCTTAGTACATTCAAAAAAATTACCTCAATCTATTCTCCACTTCAATTTGCAGGATTTGCAAATTTCAAATTGGTATGACACCTAGCAACATCTAGGGTTCATATTATCATCAAAATGAAAAGTGCCAATATGCATGGTATTTTATTAATTTCAACATTCAAAAAATGCTTAGCACATTCAAAAAAATTACCTGAATCTATTCGCCACTTCAAATTTGAAGGATATGCAAATTTTAAATTAGCTTGACACCTTCCACCATCATATGTTCATATTATCATACAAATGATGAAAATGAAAAGTACCAATATGCATGGTTTTTTATTGATTTCAACATTCAAAGTTTGCTTAGCACATTCCAAAAAATTATCTGAATCTATTCGCCACTTCAAATTTGAAGGATTTGCAAATTTCAAATTAGCATGAACCCTACCACCATCAAACGTTCATATTATCATACAAATGATGAAAATGAAAAGTGCCAATATGCATGGTTTTTTATTAATTTCAACATTCAAAAAATGCTTAGTACATTCAAAAAAATTATCTGAATCTATTCGCCACTTCAAATTTGAAGGATTTGCAAATTTCAAATTAGCTTGACACCTACCACCATCATACGTTCATATTATCATACAAATGATGAAAATGAAAAGTGCCAATATGCATGGTTTTTTATTAATTTCAACATTCAAAAAATGCTTAGCACATTCAAAAAAATTACCTGAATCTATTCGCCACTTCAAATTTGAAGGATTTGCAAATTTTAAATGAGCTTGACACTACCACCATCATACGTTCATATTATCATACAAATGATGAAAATGAAAAGTAACAATATGCATGGTTTTTTATGATTTCAACATTCAAAGTTTGCTTAGCACATTCCAAAAAATTATCTGAATCTATTCGCCACTTCAAATTTGAAGGATTTGCAAATTTTAAATTAGCTTGACACCTACCACCATCATACGTTCATATTATCATACAAATGATGAAAATGAAATGTGCCAATATGCATAGTTTTTTATTAATTTCAACATTCAAAAAATGCTTAGCACATTCAAAAAAATTACCTGAATCTATTCGCCACTTCAAATTTGAAGGATTTGCAAATTTCAAATTAGCTTGACACCTACCACCATCATACGTTCATATTATCATACAAATGATGAAAATGAAAAGTGCCAATATGCATGGTTTTTTATTAATTTCAACATTCAAAAAATGCTTAGTACATTCAAAAAAATTATCTGCATCTATTCGCCACTTCAAATTTGAAGGATTTGCAAATTTCAAATTACCTTGACACCTACCACCATCATACGTTCATATTATCATACAAATGATGAAAATGAAAAGTACCAATATGTATGGTTTTTAATTGATTTCAACATTCAAAGTTTGCTTAGCACATTCCAAAAAATTATCTGAATCTATTCACCACTTCAAATTTGAAGAATTTGCAAATTTTAAATTAGCTTGACACCTACCACCATCATACGTTCATATTATCATACAAATGATGAAAATGAAAAGTGCCAATATGCATGGTTTTTTATTAATTTCAACATTCAAAAAATGCTTAGTACATTCAAAAAAATTATCTGAATCTATTCACCACTTCAAATTTGAAGGATTTGCAAATTTCAAATTGGTATGACACCTAGCAACATCTAGGGTTCATATTATCATCAAAATGAAAAGTGCCAATATGCATGGTATTTTATTAATTTCAACATTCAAAAAATGCTTAGTACATTCAAAAAAATTATCTGAATCTATTTGCCACTTCAATTTTGAAGGATTTGCAAATTTCAAATTAGCTTGACACCTACCACCATCATACGTTCATATTATCATACAAACGATGAAAATGAAAAGTGCCAATATGCATGGTTTTTTATTAATTTCAACATTCAAAAAATGCTTAGTACATTCAAAAAAATTATCTGAATCTATTCGCCACTTCAAATTTGAAGGATTTGCAAATTTCAAATTAGCTTGACACCTACCACCATCATACGTTCATATTATCATACAAATGATGAAAATGAAAAGTGCCAATATGCATGGTTTTTTATTAATTTCAACATTCAAAAAATGCTTAGCACATTCAAAAAAATTACCTGAATCTATTCGCCACTTCAAATTTGAAGGATTTGCAAATTTTAAATGAGCTTGACACTACCACCATCATACGTTCATATTATCATACAAATGATGAAAATGAAAAGTAACAATATGCATGGTTTTTTATGATTTCAACATTCAAAGTTTGCTTAGCACATTCCAAAAAATTATCTGAATCTATTCGCCACTTCAAATTTGAAGGATTTGCAAATTTTAAATTAGCTTGACACCTACCACCATCATACGTTCATATTATCATACAAATGATGAAAATGAAATGTGCCAATATGCATGGTTTTTTATTAATTTCAACATTCAAAAAATGCTTAGCACATTCAAAAAAATTATTTGAATCTATTTGCCACTTCAAATTTGAAGGATTTGCAAATTTCAAATTAACATGACACCACCACCATCATACGTTCATATTATCATACAAATGATGAAAATGAAAAGTGCCAATATGCATGGTTTTTTATTAATTTCAACATTCAAAAAATGCTTAGTACATTCAAAAAAATTATCTGAATCTATTCGCCACTTCAAATTTGACGGATTTGCAAATTTCAAATTACCTTCACACCTACCACCATCATACGTTCATATTATCATACAAACGATGAAAATGAAAAGTGCCAATATGCATGGTTTTTTATTAATTTCAACATTCAAAAAATGCTTAGTACATTCAAAAAAATTATCTGAATCTATTCGCCACTTCAAATTTGAAGGATTTGCAAATTTTAAATTAGCATGACAGCTACCACCATCAAACCCTCATATTATCATACAAATGATGAAAATGAAAAGTGCCAATATGCATGGTTTTTTATTAATTTCAACATTCAAAGTTTGCTTAGCACATTCAAAAAAATTATCTGAATCTATTTGCCACTTCAAATTTGAAGAATTTGCAAATTTTAAATTAGCATGACACCTACCACCATCATACGTTCATATTATCATACAAATGATGAAAATGAAAAGTGCCAATATGCATGGTTTTTTATTAATTTCAACATTCAAAAAAGGCTTAGCACATTCAAAAAAATTATCTGAATCTATTCGCCACTTCAAATTTGAAGGATTTGCAAATTTTAAATTAGCATGACACCTACCACCATCAAACCCTCATATTATCATACAAATGATGAAAATGAAAAGTGCCAATATGCATGGTTTTTTATTAATTTCAACATTCAAAGTTTGCTTAGCACATTCAAAAAAATTATCTGAATCTATTCGCCACTTCAAATTTGAAGGATTTGCAAATTTCAAATTGGTATGACACCTAGCAACATCTAGGGTTCATATTATCATCAAAATGAAAAGTGCCAATATGCATGGTATTTTATTAATTTCAACATTCAAAAAATGCTTAGCACATTCAAAAAAATTACCTGAATCTATTCGCCACTTCAAATTTGAAGGATTTGCAAATTTTAAATTAGCTTGACACCTACCACCATCATATGTTCATATTATCATACAAATGATGAAAATGAAAAGTACCAATATGCATGGTTTTTTATTGATTTCAACATTCAAAGTTTGCTTAGCACATTCCAAAAAATTATCTGAATCTATTCGCCACTTCAAATTTGAAGGATTTGCAAATTTCAAATTAACATGACACCACCACCATCATACGTTCATATTATCATACAAATGATGAAAATGAAATGTGCCAAATTTACCTGAATCTATTCACCACTTTAATTTGAAGGATTTGCAAATTTCAAATTGGTATGACACCTAGCAACATCTAGGGTTCATATTATCATCAAAATGAAAAGTGCCAATATGCATGGTTTTTTATTAATTTCAACATTCAAAAAATGCTTAGCACATTCAAAAAAATTACCTGAATCTATTCGCCACTTCAAATTTGAAGGATTTGCAAATTTTAAATTAGCTTGACACCTACCACCATCATACGTTCGTATTATCATACAAATGATGAAAATGAAAAGTACCAATATGTATGGTTTTTAATTGATTTCAACATTCAAAGTTTGCTACGCACATTCCAAAAAATTATCTGAATCTATTCGCCACTTCAAATTTGAAGAATTTGCAAATTTTAAATTAGCTTGACACCTACCACCATCATACGTTCATATTATCATACAAATGATGAAAATGAAAAGTGCCAATATGCATGGTTTTTTATTAATTTCAACATTCAAAAAATGCTTAGTACATTCAAAAAAAATATCTGAATCTATTCGCCACTTCAAATTTGAAGGATTTGCAAATTTCAAATTAGCATGAACCCTACCACCATCAAACGTTCATATTATCATACAAATGATGAAAATGAAAAGTGCCAATATGCATGGATTTTTATTAATTTCAACATTCAAAAAATGCTTAGTACATTCAAAAAAATTATCTGAATCTATTTGCCACTTCAAATTTGAAGGATTTGCAAATTTCAAATTAGCTTGACACCTACCACCATCATACGTTCATATTATCATACAAATGATGAAAATGAAAAGTGCCAATATGCATGGTTTTTTATTAATTTCAACATTCAAAAAATGCTTAGCACATTCAAAAAAATTACCTGAATCTATTTGCCACTTCAAATTTGAAGGATTTGCAAATTTTAAATTAGCTTGACACTACCACCATCATACGTTCATATTATCATACAAATGATGAAAATGAAATGTGCCAAATTTACCTGAATCTATTCACCACTTCAATTTGAAGGATTTGCAAATTTCAAATTGGTATGACACCTAGCAACATCTAGGGTTCATATTATCATCAAAATGAAAAGTGCCAATATGCATGGTATTTTATTAATTTCAACATTCAAAAAATGCTTAGCACATTCAAAAAAATTACCTGAATCTATTCGCCACTTCAAATTTGAAGGATTTGCAAATTTTAAATTAGCTTGACACCTACCACCATCATATGTTCATATTATCATACAAATGATGAAAATGAAAAGTACCAATATGCATGGTTTTTTATTGATTTCAACATTCAAAAAATGCTTAGCACATTCAAAAAAATTACCTGAATCTATTCGCCACTTCAAATTTGAAGGATTTGCAAATTTTAAATTAGCTTGACACTACCACCATCATACGTTCATATTATCATACAAATGATGAAAATGAGAAGTAACAATATGCATGGT
This sequence comes from Lepeophtheirus nordmannii, assembly GCA_963680855.1. Lineage (NCBI taxonomy): Eukaryota > Metazoa > Arthropoda > Copepoda > Siphonostomatoida > Caligidae > Lepeophtheirus > Lepeophtheirus nordmannii. The sequence goes on along the minus strand of OY804526.1, from coordinate 15,639,155 downwards.
TTTTTATTGATTTCAACATTCAAAGTTTGCTTAGCACATTCCAAAAAATTATCTGAATCTATTCGCCACTTCAAATTTGAAGGATTTGCAAATTTTAAATTAGCTTGACACCTACCACCATCATACGTTCATATTATCATACAAATGATGAAAATGAAAAGTACCAATATGTATGGTTTTTAATTGATTTCAACATTCAAAGTTTGCTTAGCACATTCCAAAAAATTATCTGAATCTATTCGCCACTTCAAATTTGAAGAATTTGCAAATTTTAAATTAGCTTGACACCTACCACCATCATACGTTCATATTATCATACAAATGATGAAAATGAAAAGTGCCAATATGCATGGTTTTTTATTAATTTCAACATTCAAAAAATGCTTAGTACATTCAAAAAAATTATCTGAATCTATTCGCCACTTCAAATTTGAAGGATTTGCAAATTTCAAATTAGCATGAACCCTACCACCATCAAACGTTCATATTATCATACAAATGATGAAAATGAAAAGTGCCAATATGCATGGTTTTTTATTAATTTCAACATTCAAAAAATGCTTAGCACATTCCAAAAAATTATCTGAATCTATTTGCCACTTCAAATTTGAAGGATTTGCAAATTTCAAATTAGCTTGACACCTACCACCATCATACGTTCATATTATCATACAAATGATGAAAATGAAAAGTGCCAATATGCATGGTTTTTTATTAATTTCAACATTCAAAAAATGCTTAGCACATTCAAAAAAATTACCTGAATCTTTTTGCCACTTCAAATTTGAAGGATTTGCAAATTTTAAATTAGCTTGACACTACCACCATCATACGTTCATATTATCATACAAATGATGAAAATGAAATGTGCCAAATTTACCTGAATCTATTCACCACTTCAATTTGAAGGATTTGCAAATTTCAAATTGGTATGACACCTAGCAACATCTAGGGTTCATATTATCATCAAAATGAAAAGTGCCAATATGCATGGTATTTTATTAATTTCAACATTCAAAAAATGCTTAGCACATTCAAAAAAATTACCTGAATCTATTCGCCACTTCAAATTTGAAGGATTTGCAAATTTTAAATTAGCTTGACACCTACCACCATCATATGTTCATATTATCATACAAATGATGAAAATGAAAAGTACCAATATGCATGGTTTTTTATTGATTTCAACATTCAAAGTTTGCTTAGCACATTCCAAAAAATTATCTGAATCTATTTGCCACTTCAATTTTGAAGGATTTGCAAATTTCAAATTAGCTTGACACCTACCACCATCATACGTTCATATTATCATACAAATGATGAAAATGAAAAGTAACAATATGCATGGTTTTTAATTGATTTCAACATTCAAAGTTTGCTTAGCACATTCCAAAAAATTATCTGAATCTATTCGCCACTTCAAATTTGAAGAATTTGCAAATTTTAAATTAGCTTGACACCTACCACCATCATATGTTCATATTATCATACAAATGATGAAAATGAAAAGTGCCAATATGCATGGTTTTTTATTAATTTCAACATTCAAAAAATGCTTAGTACATTCAAAAAAATTATCTGAATCTATTTGCCACTTCAATTTTGAAGGATTTGCAAATTTCAAATTAGCTTGACACCTACCACCATCATACGTTCATATTATCATACAAATGATGAAAATGAAAAGTAACAATATGCATGGTTTTTTATTGATTTCAACATTCAAAGTTTGCTTAGCACATTCAAAAAAATTATCTGAATCTATTCGCCACTTCAAATTTGAAGGATTTGCAAATTTCAAATTGGTATGACACCTAGCAACATCTAGGGTTCATATTATCATCAAAATGAAAAGTGCCAATATGCATGGTATTTTATTAATTTCAACATTCAAAAAATGCTTAGCACATTCAAAAAAATTACCTGAATCTATTCGCCACTTCAAATTTGAAGGATTTGCAAATTTTAAATTAGCTTGACACCTACCACCATCATATGTTCATATTATCATACAAATGATGAAAATGAAAAGTACCAATATGCATGGTTTTTTATTGATTTCAACATTCAAAGTTTGCTTAGCACATTCCAAAAAATTATCTGAATCTATTCGCCACTTCAAATTTGAAGGATTTGCAAATTTCAAATTAACATGACACCACCACCATCATACGTTCATATTATCATACAAATGATGAAAATGAAATGTGCCAAATTTACCTGAATCTATTCACCACTTCAATTTGAAGGATTTGCAAATTTCAAATTGGTATGACACCTAGCAACATCTAGGGTTCATATTATCATCAAAATGAAAAGTGCCAATATGCATGGTTTTTTATTAATTTCAACATTCAAAAAATGCTTAGCACATTCAAAAAAATTACCTGAATCTATTCGCCACTTCAAATTTGAAGGATTTGCAAATTTTAAATTAGCTTGACACCTACCACCATCATACGTTCATATTATCATACAAATGATGAAAATGAAAAGTACCAATATGTATGGTTTTTAATTGATTTCAACATTCAAAGTTTGCTTAGCACATTCAAAAAAATTATCTGAATCTATTCGCCACTTCAAATTTGAAGGATTTGCAAATTTCAAATTGGTATGACACCTAGCAACATCTAGGGTTATATTATCATCAAAATGAAAAGTGCCAATATGCATGGTATTTTATTAATTTCAACATTCAAAAAATGCTTAGCACATTCAAAAAAATTACCTGAATCTATTCGCCACTTCAAATTTGAAGGATTTGCAAATTTTAAATTAGCTTGACACCTACCACCATCATATGTTCATATTATCATACAAATGATGAAAATGAAAAGTACCAATATGCATGGTTTTTTATTGATTTCAACATTCAAAGTTTGCTTAGCACATTCCAAAAAATTATCTGAATCTATTCGCCACTTCAAATTTGAAGGATTTGCAAATTTCAAATTAACATGACACCACCACCATCATACGTTCATATTATCATACAAATGATGAAAATGAAATGTGCCAAATTTACCTGAATCTATTCACCACTTCAATTTGAAGGATTTGCAAATTTCAAATTGGTATGACACCTAGCAACATCTAGGGTTCATATTATCATCAAAATGAAAAGTGCCAATATGCATGGTTTTTTATTAATTTCAACATTCAAAAAATGCTTAGCACATTCAAAAAAATTACCTGAATCTATTTGCCACTTCAAATTTGAAGGATTTGCAAATTTTAAATTAGCTTGACACTACCACCATCATACGTTCATATTATCATACAAATGATGAAAATGAAATGTGCCAAATTTACCTGAATCTATTCACCACTTCAATTTGAAGGATTTGCAAATTTCAAATTGGTATGACACCTAGCAACATCTAGGGTTCATATTATCATCAAAATGAAAAGTGCCAATATGCATGGTATTTTATTAATTTCAACATTCAAAAAATGCTTAGCACATTCAAAAAAATTACCTGAATCTATTCGCCACTTCAAATTTGAAGGATTTGCAAATTTTAAATTAGCTTGACACCTACCACCATCATATGTTCATATTATCATACAAATGATGAAAATGAAAAGTACCAATATGCATGGTTTTTTATTGATTTCAACATTCAAAGTTTGCTTAGCACATTCCAAAAAATTATCTGAATCTATTTGCCACTTCAATTTTGAAGGATTTGCAAATTTCAAATTAGCTTGACACCTACCACCATCATACGTTCATATTATCATACAAATGATGAAAATGAAAAGTAACAATATGCATGGTTTTTAATTGATTTCAACATTCAAAGTTTGCTTAGCACATTCCAAAAAATTATCTGAATCTATTCGCCACTTCAAATTTGAAGAATTTGCAAATTTTAAATTAGCTTGACACCTACCACCATCATATGTTCATATTATCATACAAATGATGAAAATGAAAAGTGCCAATATGCATGGTTTTTTATTAATTTCAACATTCAAAAAATGCTTAGTACATTCAAAAAAATTATCTGAATCTATTTGCCACTTCAATTTTGAAGGATTTGCAAATTTCAAATTAGCTTGACACCTACCACCATCATACGTTCATATTATCATACAAATGATGAAAATGAAAAGTAACAATATGCATGGTTTTTTATTGATTTCAACATTCAAAGTTTGCTTAGCACATTCAAAAAAATTATCTGAATCTATTCACCACTTCAAATTTGAAGGATTTGCAAATTTCAAATTGGTATGACACCTAGCAACATCTAGGGTTCATATTATCATCAAAATGAAAAGTGCCAATATGCATGGTATTTTATTAATTTCAACATTCAAAAAATGCTTAGCACATTCAAAAAAATTACCTGAATCTATTCGCCACTTCAAATTTGAAGGATTTGCAAATTTTAAATTAGCTTGACACCTACCACCATCATATGTTCATATTATCATACAAATGATGAAAATGAAAAGTACCAATATGCATGGTTTTTTATTGATTTCAACATTCAAAGTTTGCTTAGCACATTCCAAAAAATTATCTGAATCTATTCGCCACTTCAAATTTGAAGGATTTGCAAATTTCAAATTAACATGACACCACCACCATCATACGTTCATATTATCATACAAATGATGAAAATGAAATGTGCCAAATTTACCTGAATCTATTCACCACTTCAATTTGAAGGATTTGCAAATTTCAAATTGGTATGACACCTAGCAACATCTAGGGTTCATATTATCATCAAAATGAAAAGTGCCAATATGCATGGTTTTTTATTAATTTCAACATTCAAAAAATGCTTAGCACATTCAAAAAAATTACCTGAATCTATTCGCCACTTCAAATTTGAAGGATTTGCAAATTTTAAATTAGCTTGACACCTACCACCATCATACGTTCATATTATCATACAAATGATGAAAATGAAAAGTACCAATATGTATGGTTTTTAATTGATTTCAACATTCAAAGTTTGCTTAGCACATTCCAAAAAATTATCTGAATCTATTCGCCACTTCAAATTTGAAGAATTTGCAAATTTTAAATTAGCTTGACACTACCACCATCATACGTTCATATTATCATACAAATGATGAAAATGAAATGTGCCAAATTTACCTGAATCTATTCACCACTTCAATTTGAAGGATTTGCAAATTTCAAATTGGTATGACACCTAGCAACATCTAGGGTTCATATTATCATCAAAATGAAAAGTGCCAATATGCATGGTATTTTATTAATTTCAACATTCAAAAAATGCTTAGCACATTCAAAAAAATTACCTGAATCTATTCGCCACTTCAAATTTGAAGGATTTGCAAATTTTAAATTAGCTTGACACCTACCACCATCATATGTTCATATTATCATACAAATGATGAAAATGAAAAGTACCAATATGCATGGTTTTTTATTGATTTCAACATTCAAAGTTTGCTTAGCACATTCCAAAAAATTATCTGAATCTATTCGCCACTTCAAATTTGAAAGATTTGCAAATTTTAAATTAGCTTGACACTACCACCATCATACGTTCATATTATCATACAAATGATGAAAATGAGAAGTAACAATATGCATGGTTTTTTATTGATTTCAACATTCAAAGTTTGCTTAGCACATTCCAAAAAATTATCTGAATCTATTCGCCACTTCAAATTTGAAGGATTTGCAAATTTTAAATTAGCTTGACACCTACCACCATCATACGTTCATATTATCATACAAATGATGAAAATGAAAAGTACCAATATGTATGGTTTTTAATTGATTTCAACATTCAAAGTTTGCTTAGCACATTCCAAAAAATTATCTGAATCTATTCGCCACTTCAAATTTGAAGAATTTGCAAATTTTAAATTAGCTTGACACCTACCACCATCATACGTTCATATTATCATACAAATGATGAAAATGAAAAGTGCCAATATGCATGGTTTTTTTATTAATTTCAACATTCAAAAAATGCTTAGTACATTCAAAAAAATTATCTGAATCTATTCGCCACTTCAAATTTGAAGGATTTGCAAATTTCAAATTAGCATGAACCCTACCACCATCAAACGTTCATATTATCATACAAATGATGAAAATGAAAAGTGCCAATATGCATGGTTTTTTATTAATTTCAACATTCAAAAAATGCTTAGCACATTCCAAAAAATTATCGGAATCTATTTGCCACTTCAAATTTGAAGGATTTGCAAATTTCAAATTAGCTTGACACCTACCACCATCATACGTTCATATTATCATACAAATGATGAAAATGAAAAGTACCAATATGTATGGTTTTTAATTGATTTCAACATTCAAAGTTTGCTTAGCACATTCCAAAAAATTATCTGAATCTATTCGCCACTTCAAATTTGAAGAATTTGCAAATTTTAAATTAGCTTGACACCTACCACCATCATACGTTCATATTATCATACAAATGATGAAAATGAAAAGTGCCAATATGCATGGTTTTTTATTAATTTCAACATTCAAAAAATGCTTAGTACATTCAAAAAAAATATCTGAATCTATTCGCCACTTCAAATTTGAAGGATTTGCAAATTTCAAATTAGCATGAACCCTACCACCATCAAACGTTCATATTATCATACAAATGATGAAAATGAAAAGTGCCAATATGCATGGTTTTTTATTAATTTCAACATTCAAAAAATGCTTAGTACATTCAAAAAAATTATCTGAATCTATTTGCCACTTCAAATTTGAAGGATTTGCAAATTTCAAATTAGCTTGACACCTACCACCATCATACGTTCATATTATCATACAAATGATGAAAATGAAAAGTGCCAATATGCATGGTTTTTTATTAATTTCAACATTCAAAAAATGCTTAGCACATTCAAAAAAATTACCTGAATCTATTTGCCACTTCAAATTTGAAGGATTTGCAAATTTTAAATTAGCTTGACACTACCACCATCATACGTTCATATTATCATACAAATGATGAAAATGAAATGTGCCAAATTTACCTGAATCTATTCACCACTTCAATTTGAAGGATTTGCAAATTTCAAATTGGTATGACACCTAGCAACATCTAGGGTTCATATTATCATCAAAATGAAAAGTGCCAATATGCATGGTATTTTATTAATTTCAACATTCAAAAAATGCTTAGCACATTCAAAAAAATTACCTGAATCTATTCGCCACTTCAAATTTGAAGGATTTGCAAATTTTAAATTAGCTTGACACCTACCACCATCATATGTTCATATTATCATACAAATGATGAAAATGAAAAGTACCAATATGCATGGTTTTTTATTGATTTCAACATTCAAAGTTTGCTTAGCACATTCCAAAAAATTATCTGAATCTATTCGCCACTTCAAATTTGAAGGATTTGCAAATTTTAAATTAGCTTGACACTACCACCATCATACGTTCATATTATCATACAAATGATGAAAATGAGAAGTAACAATATGCATGGTTTTTTATTGATTTCAACATTCAAAGTTTGCTTAGCACATTCCAAAAAATTATCTGAATCTATTCGCCACTTCAAATTTGAAGGATTTGCAAATTTTAAATTAGCTTGACACCTACCACCATCATACGTTCATATTATCATACAAATGATGAAAATGAAAAGTACCAATATGTATGGTTTTTAATTGATTTCAACATTCAAAGTTTGCTTAGCACATTCCAAAAAATTATCTGAATCTATTCGCCACTTCAAATTTGAAGAATTTGCAAATTTTAAATTAGATTGACACCTACCACCATCATACGTTCATATTATCATACAAATGATGAAAATGAAAAGTGCCAATATGCATGGTTTTTTATTAATTTCAACATTCAAAAAATGCTTAGTACATTCAAAAAAATTATCTGAATCTATTCGCCACTTCAAATTTGAAGGATTTGCAAATTTCAAATTAGCATGAACCCTACCACCATCAAACGTTCATATTATCATACAAATGATGAAAATGAAAAGTGCCAATATGCATGGTTTTTTATTAATTTCAACATTCAAAAAATGATTAGCACATTCCAAAAAATTATCTGAATCTATTTGCCACTTCAAATTTGAAGGATTTGCAAATTTCAAATTAGCTTGACACCTACCACCATCATACGTTCATATTATCATACAAATGATGAAAATGAAAAGTGCCAATATGCATGGTTTTTTATTAATTTCAACATTCAAAAAATGCTTAGCACATTCAAAAAAATTACCTGAATCTATTTGCCACTTCAAATTTGAAGGATTTGCAAATTTTAAATTAGCTTGACACTACCACCATCATACGTTCATATTATCATACAAATGATGAAAATGAAATGTGCCAAATTTACCTGAATCTATTCACCACTTCAATTTGAAGGATTTGCAAATTTCAAATTGGTATGACACCTAGCAACATCTAGGGTTCATATTATCATCAAAATGAAAAGTGCCAATATGCATGGTATTTTATTAATTTCAACATTCAAAAAATGCTTAGCACATTCAAAAAAATTACCTGAATCTATTCGCCACTTCAAATTTGAAGGATTGGCAAATTTTAAATTAGCTTGACACCTACCACCATCATATGTTCATATTATCATACAAATGATGAAAATGAAAAGTACCAATATGCATGGTTTTTAATTGATTTCAACATTCAAAGTTTGCTTAGCACATTCCAAAAAATTATCTGAATCTATTCGCCACTTCAAATTTGAAGAATTTGCAAATTTTAAATTAGCTTGACACCTACCACCATCATACGTTCATATTATCATACAAATGATGAAAATGAAAAGTTCCAATATGCATGGTTTTTTATTAATTTCAACATTCAAAAAATGCTTAGTACATTCAAAAAAATTATCTGAATCTATTCGCCACTTCAAATTTGAAGGATTTGCAAATTTTAAATTAGCTTGACACCTACCACCATCATACGTTCATATTATCATACAAATGATGAAAATGAAAAGTACCAATATGTATGGTTTTTAATTGATTTCAACATTCAAAGTTGGCTTAGCACATTCCAAAAAATTATCTGAATCTATTCGCCACTTCAAATTTGAAGAATTTGCAAATTTTAAATTAGCTTGACACCTACCACCATCATACGTTCATATTATCATACAAATGATGAAAATGAAAAGTGCCAATATGCATGGTTTTTTATTAATTTCAACATTCAAAAAATGCTTAGTACATTCAAAAAAATTACCTCAATCTATTCTCCACTTCAATTTGCAGGATTTGCAAATTTCAAATTGGTATGACACCTAGCAACATCTAGGGTTCATATTATCATCAAAATGAAAAGTGCCAATATGCATTGTATTTTATTAATTTCAACATTCAAAAAATGCTTAGCACATTCAAAAAAATTACCTGAATCTATTCGCCACTTCAAATTTGAAGGATTTGCAAATTTCAAATTAGCTTGACACCTACCACCATCATACGTTCATATTATCATACAAATGATGAAAATGAAAAGTGCCAATATGCATGGTTTTTTTTTAATTTCAACATTCAAAAAATGCTTAGCACATTCAAAAAAATTACCTGAATCTATTCGCCACTTCAAATTTGAAGGATTTGCAAATTTTAAATTAGCTTGACACTACCACCATCATACGATCATATTATCATACAAATGATGAAAATGAAAAGTAACAATATGCATGGTTTTTTATTGATTTCAACATTCAAAGTTTGCTTAGCACATTCCAAAAAATTATCTGAATCTATTCGCCACTTCAAATTTGAAGGATTTGCAAATTTTAAATTAGCTTGACACCTACCATCATCATACGTTCATATTATCATACAAATGATGAAAATGAAATGTGCCAAATTTACCTGAATCTATTCACCACTTCAATTTGAAGGATTTGCAAATTTCAAATTGGTATGACACCTAGCAACATCTAGGGTTCATATTATCATCAAAATGAAAAGTGCCAATATGCATGGTTTTTTATTAATTTCAACATTCAAAAAATGCTTAGCACATTCAAAAAAATTACCTGAATCTATTCGCCACTTCAAATTTGAAGGATTTGCAAATTTTAAATTAGCTTGACACCTACCACCATCATACGTTCATATTATCATACAAATGATGAAAATGAAAAGTGCCAATATGCATGGTTTTTTATTAATTTCAACATTCAAAAAATGCTTAGTACATTCAAAAAAATTATCTGAATCTATTCGCCACTTCAAATTTGAAGGATTTGCAAATTTTAAATTAGCTTGACACCTACCACCATCATACGTTCATATTATCATACAAATGATGAAAATGAAAAGTGCCAATATGCATGGTTTTTTATTAATTTCAACATTCAAAAAAGGCTTAGCACATTCAAAAAAATTATCTGAATCTATTCGCCACTTCAAATTTGAAGGATTTGCAAATTTCAAATTAGCATGACACCTTCCACCATCATACGTTCATATTATCATACAAAAGATGAAAATGAAAAGTACCAATATGCATGGTTTTTTATTAATTTCAACATTCAAAAAAGGCTTAGCACATTCAAAAAAATTATCTGAATCTATTCGCCACTTCAAATTTGAAGGATTTGCAAATTTCAAATTAGCATGACACCTTCCACCATCAAACGGTCATATTATCATACAAACGATGAAAATGAAAAGTGCCAATATGCATGGTTTTTTATTAATTTCAACATTCAAAAAATGCTTAGCACATTCAAAAAAATTATCTGAATCTATTCGCCACTTCAAATTTGAAGGATTTGCAAATTTCAAATTAGCATGACACCTTCCACCATCAAACGGTCATATTATCATACAAACGATGAAAATGAAAAGTGCCAATATGCATGGTTTTTTATTAATTTCAACATTTAAAAAATTCTTAGCACATTCAAAAAAATTACCTGAATCTATTCGCCACTTCAAATTTGAAGGATTTGCAAATTTTAAATTAGCATGACACCTTCCACCATCAAACGGTCATATTATCATACAAACGATGAAAATGAAAAGTGCCAATATGCAAGGTTTTTTATTAATTTCAACATTCAAAAAATGGTTAGTACATTCAAAAAAATTATTTGAATCTATTAGCCACTTCAAATTTGAAGGATTTGCAAATTTCAAATTACCTTGACACCTACCACCATCATACGTTCATATTATCATACAAAAGATGAAAATGAAAAGTACCAATATGCATGGTTATTTATTAATTTCAACATTCAAAAAAGGCTTAGCACATTCAAAAAAATTACCTGAATCTATTTGCCACTTCAAATTTGAAGGATTTGCAAATTTTAAATTAGCGTGACACCTTCCACCATCAAACGTTCATACTATCATACAAACGATGAAAATGAAAAGTGCCAATATGCATGGTTTTTTATTAATTTCAACATTCAAAAAATGCTTAGTACATTCAAAAAAATTATCTGAATCTATTCGCCACTTCAAATTTGAAGGATTTGCAAATTTTAAATTAGCATGACACCTACCACCATCATACGTTCATATTATCATACAAATGATGAAAATGAAAAGTGCCAATATGCATGGTTTTTTATTAATTTCAACATTCAAAAAATGCTTAGTACATTCAAAAAAATTATCTGAATCTATTCGCCACTTCAAATTTGAAGGATTTGCAAATTTCAAATTACCTTGACACCTACCACCATCATACGTTCATATTATCATACAAAAGATGAAAATGAAAAGTACCAATATGCATGGTTTTTTATTAATTTCAACATTCAAAAAAGGCTTAGCACATTCAAAAAAATTACCTGAATCTATTTGCCACTTCAAATTTGAAGGATTTGCAAATTTTAAATTAGCTTGACACCTACCATCATCATACGTTCATATTATCATACAAATGATGAAAATGAAATGTGCCAAATTTACCTGAATCTATTCACCACTTCAATTTGAAGGATTTGCAAATTTCAAATTGGTATGACACCTAGCAACATCTAGGGTTCATATTATCATCAAAATGAGAAGTGCCAATATGCATGGTTTTTTATTAATTTCAACATTCAAAAAATGCTTAGCACATTCAAAAAAATTACCTGAATCTATTCGCCACTTCAAATTTGAAGGATTTGCAAATTTTAAATTAGCTTGACACCTACCACCATCATACGTTCATATTATCATACAAATGATGAAAATGAAAAGTGCCAATATGCATGGTTTTTTATTAATTTCAACATTCAAAAAATGCTTAGTACATTCAAAAAAATTATCTGAATCTATTCGCCACTTCAAATTTGAAGGATTTGCAAATTTTAAATTAGCTTGACACCTACCACCATCATACGTTCATATTATCATACAAATGATGAAAATGAAAAGTACCAATATGTATGGTTTTTAATTGATTTCAACATTCAAAGTTTGCTTAGCACATTCCAAAAAATTATCTGAATCTATTCGCCACTTCAAATTTGAAGAATTTGCAAATTTTAAATTAGCTTGACACCTACCACCATCATACGTTCATATTATCATACAAATGATGAAAATGAAAAGTGCCAATATGCATGGTTTTTTATTAATTTCAACATTCAAAAAATGCTTAGTACATTCAAAAAAATTACTTCAATCTATTCTCCACTTCAATTTGCAGGATTTGCAAATTTCAAATTGGTATGACACCTAGCAACATCTAGGGTTCATATTATCATCAAAATGAAAAGTGCCAATATGCATGGTATTTTATTAATTTCAACATTCAAAAAATGCTTAGCACATTCAAAAAAATTACCTGAATCTATTCGCCACTTCAAATTTGAAGGATTTGCAAATTTCAAATTAGCTTGACACCTACCACCATCATACGTTCATATTATCATACAAATGATGAAAATGAAAAGTGCCAATATGCATGGTTTTTTTTTAATTTCAACATTCAAAAAATGCTTAGCACATTCAAAAAAATTACCTGAATCTATTCGCCACTTCAAATTTGAAGGATTTGCAAATTTTAAATTAGCTTGACACTACCACCATCATACGTTCATATTATCATACAAATGATGAAAATGAAAAGTAACAATATGCATGGTTTTTTATTGATTTCAACATTCAAAGTTTGCTTAGCACATTCCAAAAAATTATCTGAATCTATTCGCCACTTCAAATTTGAAGGATTTGCAAATTTTAAATTAGCTTGACACCTACCATCATCATACGTTCATATTATCATACAAATGATGAAAATGAAATGTGCCAAATTTACCTGAATCTATTCACCACTTCAATTTGAAGGATTTGCAAATTTCAAATTGGTATGACACCTAGCAACATCTAGGGTTCATATTATCATCAAAATGAAAAGTGCCAATATGCATGGTTTTTTATTAATTTCAACATTCAAAAAATGCTTAGCACATTCAAAAAAATTACCTGAATCTATTCGCCACTTCAAATTTGAAGGATTTGCAAATTTTAAATTAGCTTGACACCTACCACCATCATACGTTCATATTATCATACAAATGATGAAAATGAAAAGTGCCAATATGCATGGTTTTTTATTAATTTCAACATTCAAAAAATGCTTAGTACATTCAAAAAAATTATCTGAATCTATTCGCCACTTCAAATTTGAAGGATTTGCAAATTTTAAATTAGCTTGACACCTACCACCATCATACGTTCATATTATCATACAAATGATGAAAATGAAAAGTGCCAATATGCATGGTTTTTTATTAATTTCAACATTCAAAAAATGCTTAGTACATTCAAAAAAATTATCTGAATCTATTTGCCACTTCAAATTTGAAGGATTTGCAAATTTCAAATTACCTTGACACCTACCACCATCATACGTTCATATTATCATACAAAAGATGAAAATGAAAAGTACCAATATGCATGGTTTTTTATTAATTTCAACATTCAAAAAAGGCTTAGCACATTCAAAAAAATTATCTGAATCTATTCGCCACTTCAAATTTGAAGGATTTGCAAATTTCAAATTAGCATGACACCTTCCACCATCAAACGGTCATATTATCATACAAACGATGAAAATGAAAAGTGCCAATATGCATGGTTTTTTATTAATTTCAACATTCAAAAAATGCTTAGCACATTCAAAAAAATTACCTGAATCTATTCGCCACTTCAAATTTGAAGGATTTGCAAATTTTAAATTAGCATGACACCTTCCACCATCAAACGGTCATATTATCATACAAACGATGAAAATGAAAAGTGCCAATATGCAAGGTCTTTATTAATTTCAACATTCAAAAAATGGTTAGTACATTCAAAAAAATTATTTGAATCTATTAGCCACTTCAAATTTGAAGAATTTGCAAATTTCAAATTACCTTGACACCTACCACCATCATACGTTCATATTATCATACAAAAGATGAAAATGAAAAGTACCAATATGCATGGTTTTTTATTAATTTCAACATTCAAAAAAGGCTTAGCACATTCAAAAAAATTACCTGAATCTATTTGCCACTTCAAATTTGAAGGATTTGCAAATTTTAAATTAGCTTGACACCTACCACCATCAAACGTTCATACTATCATACAAACGATGAAAATGAAAAGTGCCAATATGCATTGTTTTTTATTAATTTCAACATTCAAAAAATGCTTAGTACATTCAAAAAAATTATCTGAATCTATTCGCCACTTCAAATTTGAAGGATTTGCAAATTTTAAATTAGCATGACACCTACCACCATCATACGTTCATATTATCATACAAATGATGAAAATGAAAAGTGCCAATATGCATGGTTTTTTATTAATTTCAACATTCAAAAAATGCTTAGTACATTCAAAAAAATTATCTGAATCTATTCGCCACTTCAAATTTGAAGGATTTGCAAATTTCAAATTACCTTGACACCTACCACCATCATACGTTCATATTATCATACAAAAGATGAAAATGAAAAGTACCAATATGCATGGTTTTTTATTAATTTCAACATTCAAAAAAGGCTTAGCACATTCAAAAAAATTACCTGAATCTATTTGCCACTTCAAATTTGAAGGATTTGCAAATTTTAAATTAGCTTGACACCTACCATCATCATACGTTCATATTATCATACAAATGATGAAAATGAAATGTGCCAAATTTACCTGAATCTATTCACCACTTCAATTTGAAGGATTTGCAAATTTCAAATTGGTATGACACCTAGCAACATCTAGGGTTCATATTATCATCAAAATGAAAAGTGCCAATATGCATGGTTTTTTATTAATTTCAACATTCAAAAAATGCTTAGCACATTCAAAAAAATTACCTGAATCTATTCGCCACTTCAAATTTGAAGGATTTGCAAATTTTAAATTAGCTTGACACCTACCATCATCATACGTTCATATTATCATACAAATGATGAAAATGAAATGTGCCAAATTTACCTGAATCTATTCACCACTTCAATTTGAAGGATTTGCAAATTTCAAATTGGTATGACACCTAGCAACATCTAGGGTTCATATTATCATCAAAATGAAAAGTGCCAATATGCATGGTTTTTTATTAATTTCAACATTCAAAAAATGCTTAGCACATTCAAAAAAATTACCTGAATCTATTCGCCACTTCAAATTTGAAGGATTTGCAAATTTTAAATTAGCTTGACACCTACCACCATCATACGTTCATATTATCATACAAATGATGAAAATGAAAAGTGTCAATATGCATGGTTTTTTATTAATTTCAACATTCAAAAAATGCTTAGCACATTCAAAAAAATTACCTGAATCTATTTGCCACTTCAAATTTGAAGGATTTGCAAATTTCAAATTAGCTTGACACCTACCACCATCAAACGTTCATATTATCATACAAATGATGAAAATGAAAAGTGCCAATATGCAAGGTTTTTTATTAATTTCAACATTCAAAAAATGGTTAGTACATTCAAAAAAATTATCTGAATCTATTAGCCACTTCAAATTTGAAGGATTTGCAAATTTCAAATTACCTTGACACCTACCACCATCATACGTTCATATTATCATACAAAAGATGAAAATGAAAAGTACCAATATGCATGGTTTTTTATTAATTTCAACATTCAAAAAAGGCTTAGCACATTCAAAAAAATTACCTGAATCTATTTGCCACTTCAAATTTGAAGGATTTGCAAATTTTAAATTAGCATGACACCTTCCACCATCAAACGTTCATACTATCATACAAACGATGAAAATGAAAAGTGCCAATATGCATGGTTTTTTATTAATTTCAACATTCAAAAAATGCTTAGTACATTCAAAAAAATTATCTGAATCTATTTGCCACTTCAAATTTGAAGGATTTGCAAATTTTAAATTAGCATGACACCTACCACCATCAAACCCTCATATTATCATACAAATGATGAAAATGAAAAGTGCCAATATGCATAGTTTTTTATTAATTTCAACATTCAAAGTTTGCTTAGCACGTTCAAAAAAATTATCTGAATCTATTCGCCACTTCAAATTTGAAGGATTTGCAAATTTCAAATTAGCACGACACCTTCCACCATCAAACGGTCATATTATCATACAAACGATGAAAATGAAAAGTGCCAATATGCATGGTTTTTTATTATTTTCAACATTCAAAAAATGCTTAGTACATTCAAAAAAATTACCTCAATCTATTCTCCACTTCAATTTGCAGGATTTGCAAATTTCAAATTGGTATGACACCTAGCAACATCTAGGGTTCATATTATCATCAAAATGAAAAGTGCCAATATGCATGGTATTTTATTAATTTCAACATTCAAAAAATGCTTAGCACATTCAAAAAAATTACCTGAATCTATTCGCCACTTCAAATTTGAAGGATATGCAAATTTTAAATTAGCTTGACACCTTCCACCATCATATGTTCATATTATCATACAAATGATGAAAATGAAAAGTACCAATATGCATGGTTTTTTATTGATTTCAACATTCAAAGTTTGCTTAGCACATTCCAAAAAATTATCTGAATCTATTCGCCACTTCAAATTTGAAGGATTTGCAAATTTCAAATTAGCATGAACCCTACCACCATCAAACGTTCATATTATCATACAAATGATGAAAATGAAAAGTGCCTATATGCATGGTTTTTTATTAATTTCAACATTCAAAAAATGCTTAGTACATTCAAAAAAATTATCTGAATCTATTCGCCACTTCAAATTTGAAGGATTTGCAAATTTCAAATTAGCTTGACACCTACCACCATCATACGTTCATATTATTATACAAATGATGAAAATGAAAAGTGCCAATATGCATGGTTTTTATTAATTTCAACATTCAAAAAATGCTGAGCACATTCAAAAAAATTACGTGAATCTATTCGCCACTTCAAATTTGAAGGATTTGCAAATTTTAAATGAGCTTGACACTACCACCATAATACGTTCATATTATTATACAAATGATGAAAATGAAAAGTAACAATATGCATGGTTTTTTATGATTTCAACATTCAAAGTTTGCTTAGCACATTCCAAAAAATTATCTGAATCTATTCGCCACTTCAAATTTGAAGGATTTGCAAATTTTAAATTAGCTTGACACCTACCACCATCATACGTTCATATTATCATACAAATGATGAAAATGAAATGTGCCAATATGCATGGTTTTTTATTAATTTCAACATTCAAAAAATGCTTAGCACATTCAAAAAAATTATCTGAATCTATTTGCCACTTCAAATTTGAAGGATTTGCAAATTTCAAATTAACATGACACCACCACCATCATACGTTCATATTATCATACAAATGATGAAAATGAAAAGTGCCAATATGCATGGTTTTTTATTAATTTCAACATTCAAAAAATGCTTAGTACATTCAAAAAAATTATCTGCATCTATTCGCCACTTCAAATTTGAAGGATTTGCAAATTTCAAATTACCTTGACACCTACCACCATCAAACGTTCATATTATCATACAAATGATGAAAATGAAAAGTGCCAATATGCAAGGTTTTTTATTAATTTCAACATTCAAAAAATGGTTAGTACATTCAAAAAAATTATCTGAATCTATTAGCCACTTCAAATTTGAAGGATTTGCAAATTTCAAATTACCTTGACACCTACCACCATCATACGTTCATATTATCATACAAAAGATGAAAATGAAAAGTACCAATAATCATGGTTTTTTATTAATTTCAACATTCAAAAAAGGCTTAGCACATTCAAAAAAATTACCTGAATCTATTTGCCACTTCAAATTTGAAGGATTTGCAAATTTTAAATTAGCATGACACCTTCCACCATCAAACGTTCATACTATCATACAAACGATGAAAATGAAAAGTGCCAATATGCATGGTTTTTTATTAATTTCAACATTCAAAAAAAGCTTAGTACATTCAAAAAAATTATCTGAATCTATTTGCCACTTCAAATTTGAAGGATTTGCAAATTTTAAATTAGCATGACACCTACCACCATCAAACCCTCATATTATCATACAAAAGATGAAAATGAAAAGTGCGAATATGCATAGTTTTTTATTAATTTCAACATTCAAAGTTTGCTTAGCACGTTCAAAAAAATTATCTGAATCTATTCGCCACTTCAAATTTGAAGGATTTGCAAATTTCAAATTAGCACGACACCTTCCACCATCAAACGGTCATATTATCATACAAACGATGAAAATGAAAAGTGCCAATATGCATGGTTTTTTATTGATTTCAACATTCAAAGTTTGCTTAGCACATTCCAAAAAATTATCTGAATCTATTCGCCACTTCAAATTTGAAGGATTTGCAAATTTCAAATTAACATGACACCACCACCATCATACGTTCATATTATCATACAAATGATGAAAATGAAATGTGCCAAATTTACTTGAATCTATTCACCACTTCAATTTGAAGGATTTGCAAATTTCAAATTGGTATGACACCTAGCAACATCTAGGGTTCATATTATCATCAAAATGAAAAGTGCCAATATGCATGGTTTTTTATTAATTTCAACATTCAAAAAATGCTTAGCACATTCAAAAAAATTACCTGAATCTATTCGCCACTTCAAATTTGAAGGATTTGCAAATTTTAAATTAGCTTGACACCTACCACCATCATACGTTCATATTATCATAAAAATGATGAAAATGAAAAGTACCAATATGCATGGTTTTTAATTAATTTCAACATTCAAAAAATGCTTAGCACATTCAAAAAAATTACCTGAATCTATTCGCCACTTCAAATTTGAAGGATATGCAAATTTTAAATTAGCTTGACACCTACCACCATCATACGTTCATATTATCATACAAATGATGAAAATGAAAAGTACCAATATGTATGGTTTTTAATTGATTTCAACATTCAAAGTTTGCTTAGCACATTCCAAAAAATTATCTGAATCTATTCGCCACTTCAAATTTGAAGAATTTGCAAATTTTAAATTAGCTTGACACCTACCACCATCATACGTTCATATTATCATACAAATGATGAAAATGAAAAGTGCCAATATGCATGGTTTTTTATTAATTTCAACATTCAAAAAATGCTTAGTACATTCAAAAAAATTACCTCAATCTATTCTCCACTTCAATTTGCAGGATTTGCAAATTTCAAATTGGTATGACACCTAGCAACATCTAGGGTTCATATTATCATCAAAATGAAAAGTGCCAATATGCATGGTATTTTATTAATTTCAACATTCAAAAAATGCTTAGCACATTCAAAAAAATTACCTGAATCTATTCGCCACTTCAAATTTGAAGGATTTGCAAATTTCAAATTAGCTTGACACCTACCACCATCATACGTTCATATTATCATACAAATGATGAAAATGAAAAGTGCCAATATGCATGGTTTTTTTTTAATTTCAACATTCAAAAAATGCTTAGCACATTCAAAAAAATTACCTGAATCTATTCGCCACTTCAAATTTGAAGGATTTGCAAATTTTAAATTAGCTTGACACTACCACCATCATACGTTCATATTATCATACAAATGATGAAAATGAAAAGTAACAATATGCATGGTTTTTTATTGATTTCAACATTCAAAGTTTGCTTAGCACATTCCAAAAAATTATCTGAATCTATTCGCCACTTCAAATTTGAAGGATTTGCAAATTTTAAATTAGCTTGACACCTACCATCATCATACGTTCATATTATCATACAAATGATGAAAATGAAATGTGCCAAATTTACCTGAATCTATTCACCACTTCAATTTGAAGGATTTGCAAATTTCAAATTGGTATGACACCTAGCAACATCTAGGGTTCATATTATCATCAAAATGAAAAGTGCCAATATGCATGGTTTTTTATTAATTTCAACATTCAAAAAATGCTTAGCACATTCAAAAAAATTACCTGAATCTATTCGCCACTTCAAATTTGAAGGATTTGCAAATTTTAAATTAGCTTGACACCTACCACCATCATACGTTCATATTATCATACAAATGATGAAAATGAAAAGTGCCAATATGCATGGTTTTTTATTAATTTCAACATTCAAAAAATGCTTAGTACATTCAAAAAAATTATCTGAATCTATTCGCCACTTCAAATTTGAAGGATTTGCAAATTTTAAATTAGCTTGACACCTACCACCATCATACGTTCATATTATCATACAAATGATGAAAATGAAAAGTGCCAATATGCATGGTTTTTTATTAATTTCAACATTCAAAAAATGCTTAGTACATTCAAAAAAATTATCTGAATCTATTCGCCACTTCAAATTTGAAGGATTTGCAAATTTCAAATTACCTTGACACCTACCACCATCATACGTTCATATTATCATACAAAAGATGAAAATGAAAAGTACCAATATGCATGGTTTTTTATTAATTTCAACATTCAAAAAAGGCTTAGCACATTCAAAAAAATTATCTGAATCTATTCGCCACTTCAAATTTGAAGGATTTGCAAATTTCAAATTAGCATGACACCTTCCACCATCAAACGGTCATATTATCATACAAACGATGAAAATGAAAAGTGCCAATATGCATGGTTTTTTATTAATTTCAACATTCAAAAAATGCTTAGCACATTCAAAAAAATTACCTGAATCTATTCGCCACTTCAAATTTGAAGGATTTGCAAATTTTAAATTAGCATGACACCTTCCACCATCAAACGTTCATACTATCATACAAACGATGAAAATGAAAAGTGCCAATATGCATGGTTTTTTATTAATTTCAACATTCAAAAAATGCTTAGTACATTCAAAAAAATTATCTGAATCTATTTGCCACTTCAAATTTGAAGGATTTGCAAATTTTAAATTAGCATGACACCTACCACCATCAAACCCTCATATTATCATACAAATGATGAAAATGAAAAGTGCCAATATGCATAGTTTTTTATTAATTTCAACATTCAAAGTTTGCTTAGCACGTTCAAAAAAATTATCTGAATCTATTCGCCACTTCAAATTTGAAGGATTTGCAAATTTCAAATTAGCACGACACCTTCCACCATCAAACGGTCATATTATCATACAAACGATGAAAATGAAAAGTGCCAATATGCATGGTTTTTTATTATTTTCAACATTCAAAAAATGCTTAGTACATTCAAAAAAATTACCTCAATCTATTCTCCACTTCAATTTGCAGGATTTGCAAATTTCAAATTGGTATGACACCTAGCAACATCTAGGGTTCATATTATCATCAAAATGAAAAGTGCCAATATGCATGGTATTTTATTAATTTCAACATTCAAAAAATGCTTAGCACATTCAAAAAAATTACCTGAATCTATTCGCCACTTCAAATTTGAAGGATATGCAAATTTTAAATTAGCTTGACACCTTCCACCATCATATGTTCATATTATCATACAAATGATGAAAATGAAAAGTACCAATATGCATGGTTTTTTATTGATTTCAACATTCAAAGTTTGCTTAGCACATTCCAAAAAATTATCTGAATCTATTCGCCACTTCAAATTTGAAGGATTTGCAAATTTCAAATTAGCATGAACCCTACCACCATCAAACGTTCATATTATCATACAAATGATGAAAATGAAAAGTGCCTATATGCATGGTTTTTTATTAATTTCAACATTCAAAAAATGCTTAGTACATTCAAAAAAATTATCTGAATCTATTCGCCACTTCAAATTTGAAGGATTTGCAAATTTCAAATTAGCTTGACACCTACCACCATCATACGTTCATATTATTATACAAATGATGAAAATGAAAAGTGCCAATATGCATGGTTTTTATTAATTTCAACATTCAAAAAATGCTGAGCACATTCAAAAAAATTACGTGAATCTATTCGCCACTTCAAATTTGAAGGATTTGCAAATTTTAAATGAGCTTGACACTACCACCATAATACGTTCATATTATTATACAAATGATGAAAATGAAAAGTAACAATATGCATGGTTTTTTATGATTTCAACATTCAAAGTTTGCTTAGCACATTCCAAAAAATTATCTGAATCTATTCGCCACTTCAAATTTGAAGGATTTGCAAATTTTAAATTAGCTTGACACCTACCACCATCATACGTTCATATTATCATACAAATGATGAAAATGAAATGTGCCAATATGCATGGTTTTTTATTAATTTCAACATTCAAAAAATGCTTAGCACATTCAAAAAAATTATCTGAATCTATTTGCCACTTCAAATTTGAAGGATTTGCAAATTTCAAATTAACATGACACCACCACCATCATACGTTCATATTATCATACAAATGATGAAAATGAAAAGTGCCAATATGCATGGTTTTTTATTAATTTCAACATTCAAAAAATGCTTAGTACATTCAAAAAAATTATCTGCATCTATTCGCCACTTCAAATTTGAAGGATTTGCAAATTTCAAATTACCTTGACACCTACCACCATCAAACGTTCATATTATCATACAAATGATGAAAATGAAAAGTGCCAATATGCAAGGTTTTTTATTAATTTCAACATTCAAAAAATGGTTAGTACATTCAAAAAAATTATCTGAATCTATTAGCCACTTCAAATTTGAAGGATTTGCAAATTTCAAATTACCTTGACACCTACCACCATCATACGTTCATATTATCATACAAAAGATGAAAATGAAAAGTACCAATAATCATGGTTTTTTATTAATTTCAACATTCAAAAAAGGCTTAGCACATTCAAAAAAATTACCTGAATCTATTTGCCACTTCAAATTTGAAGGATTTGCAAATTTTAAATTAGCATGACACCTTCCACCATCAAACGTTCATACTATCATACAAACGATGAAAATGAAAAGTGCCAATATGCATGGTTTTTTATTAATTTCAACATTCAAAAAAAGCTTAGTACATTCAAAAAAATTATCTGAATCTATTTGCCACTTCAAATTTGAAGGATTTGCAAATTTTAAATTAGCATGACACCTACCACCATCAAACCCTCATATTATCATACAAAAGATGAAAATGAAAAGTGCGAATATGCATAGTTTTTTATTAATTTCAACATTCAAAGTTTGCTTAGCACGTTCAAAAAAATTATCTGAATCTATTCGCCACTTCAAATTTGAAGGATTTGCAAATTTCAAATTAGCACGACACCTTCCACCATCAAACGGTCATATTATCATACAAACGATGAAAATGAAAAGTGCCAATATGCATGGTTTTTTATTGATTTCAACATTCAAAGTTTGCTTAGCACATTCCAAAAAATTATCTGAATCTATTCGCCACTTCAAATTTGAAGGATTTGCAAATTTCAAATTAACATGACACCACCACCATCATACGTTCATATTATCATACAAATGATGAAAATGAAATGTGCCAAATTTACTTGAATCTATTCACCACTTCAATTTGAAGGATTTGCAAATTTCAAATTGGTATGACACCTAGCAACATCTAGGGTTCATATTATCATCAAAATGAAAAGTGCCAATATGCATGGTTTTTTATTAATTTCAACATTCAAAAAATGCTTAGCACATTCAAAAAAATTACCTGAATCTATTCGCCACTTCAAATTTGAAGGATATGCAAATTTTAAATTAGCTTGACACCTACCACCATCATACGTTCATATTATCATAAAAATGATGAAAATGAAAAGTACCAATATGCATGGTTTTTAATTAATTTCAACATTCAAAAAATGCTTAGCACATTCAAAAAAATTACCTGAATCTATTCGCCACTTCAAATTTGAAGGATATGCAAATTTTAAATTAGCTTGACACCTACCACCATCATACGTTCATATTATCATACAAATGATGAAAATGAAAAGTACCAATATGTATGGTTTTTAATTGATTTCAACATTCAAAGTTTGCTTAGCACATTCCAAAAAATTATCTGAATCTATTCGCCACTTCAAATTTGAAGAATTTGCAAATTTTAAATTAGCTTGACACCTACCACCATCATACGTTCATATTATCATACAAATGATGAAAATGAAAAGTGCCAATATGCATGGTTTTTTATTAATTTCAACATTCAAAAAATGCTTAGTACATTCAAAAAAATTACCTCAATCTATTCTCCACTTCAATTTGCAGGATTTGCAAATTTCAAATTGGTATGACACCTAGCAACATCTAGGGTTCATATTATCATCAAAATGAAAAGTGCCAATATGCATGGTATTTTATTAATTTCAACATTCAAAAAATGCTTAGCACATTCAAAAAAATTACCTGAATCTATTCGCCACTTCAAATTTGAAGGATTTGCAAATTTCAAATTAGCTTGACACCTACCACCATCATACGTTCATATTATCATACAAATGATGAAAATGAAAAGTGCCAATATGCATGGTTTTTTTTTAATTTCAACATTCAAAAAATGCTTAGCACATTCAAAAAAATTACCTGAATCTATTCGCCACTTCAAATTTGAAGGATTTGCAAATTTTAAATTAGCTTGACACTACCACCATCATACGTTCATATTATCATACAAATGATGAAAATGAAAAGTAACAATATGCATGGTTTTTTATTGATTTCAACATTCAAAGTTTGCTTAGCACATTCCAAAAAATTATCTGAATCTATTCGCCACTTCAAATTTGAAGGATT
The DNA here is from genome assembly GCA_963680855.1 of Lepeophtheirus nordmannii. NCBI lineage: Eukaryota > Metazoa > Arthropoda > Copepoda > Siphonostomatoida > Caligidae > Lepeophtheirus > Lepeophtheirus nordmannii. Next base: position 15,614,041 of record OY804526.1, on the reverse strand, counting down.
TGCAAATTTTAAATTAGCTTGACACCTACCATCATCATACGTTCATATTATCATACAAATGATGAAAATGAAATGTGCCAAATTTACCTGAATCTATTCACCACTTCAATTTGAAGGATTTGCAAATTTCAAATTGGTATGACACCTAGCAACATCTAGGGTTCATATTATCATCAAAATGAAAAGTGCCAATATGCATGGTTTTTTATTAATTTCAACATTCAAAAAATGCTTAGCACATTCAAAAAAATTACCTGAATCTATTCGCCACTTCAAATTTGAAGGATTTGCAAATTTTAAATTAGCTTGACACCTACCACCATCATACGTTCATATTATCATACAAATGATGAAAATGAAAAGTGCCAATATGCATGGTTTTTTATTAATTTCAACATTCAAAAAATGCTTAGTACATTCAAAAAAATTATCTGAATCTATTCGCCACTTCAAATTTGAAGGATTTGCAAATTTTAAATTAGCTTGACACCTACCACCATCATACGTTCATATTATCATACAAATGATGAAAATGAAAAGTGCCAATATGCATGGTTTTTTATTAATTTCAACATTCAAAAAATGCTTAGTACATTCAAAAAAATTATCTGAATCTATTCGCCACTTCAAATTTGAAGGATTTGCAAATTTCAAATTACCTTGACACCTACCACCATCATACGTTCATATTATCATACAAAAGATGAAAATGAAAAGTACCAATATGCATGGTTTTTTATTAAATTCAACATTCAAAAAAGGCTTAGCACATTCAAAAAAATTATCTGAATCTATTCGCCACTTCAAATTTGAAGGATTTGCAAATTTCAAATTAGCATGACACCTTCCACCATCAAACGGTCATATTATCATACAAACGATGAAAATGAAAAGTGCCAATATGCATGGTTTTTTATTAATTTCAACATTCAAAAAATGCTTAGCACATTCAAAAAAATTACCTGAATCTATTCGCCACTTCAAATTTGAAGGATTTGCAAATTTTAAATTAGCATGACACCTTCCACCATCAAACGGTCATATTATCATACAAACGATGAAAATGAAAAGTGCCAATATGCAAGGTTTTTTATTAATTTCAACATTCAAAAAATGGTTAGTACATTCAAAAAAATTATTTGAATCTATTAGCCACTTCAAATTTGAAGGATTTGCAAATTTCAAATTACCTTGACACCTACCACCATCATACGTTCATATTATCATACAAAAGATGAAAATGAAAAGTACCAATATGCATGGTTTTTTATTAATTTCAACATTCAAAAAAGGCTTAGCACATTCCAAAAAATTACCTGAATCTATTTGCCACTTCAAATTTGAAGGATTTGCAAATTTCAAATTAGCATGACACCTTCCACCATCAAACGGTCATATTATCATACAAACGATGAAAATGAAATGTGCCAATATGCAAGGTTTTTTATTAATTTCAACATTCAAAAAATGGTTAGTACATTCAAAAAAATTATTTGAATCTATTAGCCACTTCAAATTTGAAGGATTTGCAAATTTCAAATTACCTTGACACCTACCACCATCATACGTTCATATTATCATACAAAAGATGAAAATGAAAAGTACCAATATGCATGGTTTTTTATTAATTTCAACATTCAAAAAAGGCTTAGCACATTCAAAAAAATTACCTGAATCTATTTGCCACTTCAAATTTGAAGGATTTGCAAATTTTAAATTAGCGTGACACCTTCCACCATCAAACGTTCATACTATCATACAAACGATGAAAATGAAAAGTGCCAATATGCATTGTTTTTTATTAATTTCAACATTCAAAAAATGCTTAGTACATTCAAAAAAATTATCTGAATCTATTCGCCACTTCAAATTTGAAGGATTTGCAAATTTTAAATTAGCATGACACCTACCACCATCATACGTTCATATTATCATACAAATGATGAAAATGAAAAGTGCCAATATGCATGGTTTTTTATTAATTTCAACATTCAAAAAATGCTTAATACATTCAAAAAAATTATCTGAATCTATTCGCCACTTCAAATTTGAAGGATTTGCAAATTTCAAATTACCTTGACACCTACCACCATCATACGTTCATATTATCATACAAAAGATGAAAATGAAAAGTACCAATATGCATGGTTTTTTATTAATTTCAACATTCAAAAAAGGCTTAGCACATTCAAAAAAATTACCTGAATCTATTTGCCACTTCAAATTTGAAGGATTTGCAAATTTTAAATTAGCTTGACACCTACCATCATCATACGTTCATATTATCATACAAATGATGAAAATGAAATGTGCCAAATTTACCTGAATCTATTCACCACTTCAATTTGAAGGATTTGCAAATTTCAAATTGGTATGACACCTAGCAACATCTAGGGTTCATATTATCATCAAAATGAAAAGTGCCAATATGCATGGTTTTTTATTAATTTCAACATTCAAAAAATGCTTAGCACATTCAAAAAAATTACCTGAATCTATTCGCCACTTCAAATTTGAAGGATTTGCAAATTTTAAATTAGCTTGACACCTACCACCATCATACGTTCATATTATCATACAAATGATGAAAATGAAAAGTGCCAATATGCATGGTTTTTTATTAATTTCAACATTCAAAAAATGCTTAGTACATTCAAAAAAATTATCTGAATCTATTCGCCACTTCAAATTTGAAGGATTTGCAAATTTTAAATTAGCTTGACACCTACCACCATCATACGTTCATATTATCATACAAATGATGAAAATGAAAAGTGTCAATATGCATGGTTTTTTATTAATTTCAACATTCAAAAAATGCTTAGTACATTCAAAAAAATTATCTGAATCTATTCGCCACTTCAAATTTGAAGGATTTGCAAATTTCGAATTACCTTGACACCTACCACCATCATACGTTCATATTATCATACAAAAGATGAAAATGAAAAGTACCAATATGCATGGTTTTTTATTAATTTCAACATTCAAAAAAGGCTTAGCACATTCAAAAAAATTACCTGAATCTATTTGCCACTTCAAATTTGAAGGATTTGCAAATTTTAAATTAGCATGACACCTTCCACCATCAAACGTTCATACTATCATACAAACGATGAAAATGAAAAGTGCCAATATGCATGGTTTTTTATTAATTTCAACATTCAAAAAATGCTTAGTACATTCAAAAAAATTATCTGAATCTATTTGCCACTTCAAATTTGAAGGATTTGCAAATTTTAAATTAGCATGACACCTACCACCATCAAACCCTCATATTATCATACAAATGACGAAAATGAAAAGTGCCAATATGCATAGTTTTTTATTAATTTCAACATTCAAAGTTTGCTTAGCACGTTCAAAAAAATTATCTGAATCTATTCGCCACTTCAAATTTGAAGGATTTGCAAATTTCAAATTAGCACGACACCTTCCACCATCAAACGGTCATATTATCATACAAACGATGAAAATGAAAAGTGCCAATATGCATGGTTTTTTATTATTTTCAACATTCAAAAAATGCTTAGTACATTCAAAAAAATTACCTCAATCTATTCTCCACTTCAATTTGCAGGATTTGCAAATTTCAAATTGGTATGACACCTAGCAACATCTAGGGTTCATATTATCATCAAAATGAAAAGTGCCAATATGCATGGTATTTTATTAATTTCAACATTCAAAAAATGCTTAGCACATTCAAAAAAATTACCTGAATCTATTCGCCACTTCAAATTTGAAGGATATGCAAATTTTAAATTAGCTTGACACCTTCCACCATCAAACGTTCATATTATCATACAAATGATGAAAATGAAAAGTACCAATATGCATGGTTTTTTATTGATTTCAACATTCAAAGTTTGCTTAGCACATTCCAAAAAATTATCTGAATCTATTCGCCACTTCAAATTTGAAGGATTTGCAAATTTCAAATTAGCATGAACCCTACCACCATCAAACGTTCATATTATCATACAAATGATGAAAATGAAAAGTGCCAATATGCATGGTTTTTTATTAATTTCAACATTCAAAAAATGCTTAGTACATTTAAAAAATTTATCTGAATCTATTCGCCACTTCAAATTTGAAGGATTTGCAAATTTCAAATTAGCTTGACACCTACCACCATCATACGTTCATATTATCATACAAATGATGAAAATGAAAAGTGCCAATATGCATGGTTTTTTATTAATTTCAACATTCAAAAAATGCTTAGCACATTCAAAAAAATTACCTGAATCTATTCGCCACTTCAAATTTGAAGGATTTGCAAATTTTAAATGAGCTTGACACTACCACCATCATACGTTCATATTATCATACAAATGATGAAAATGAAAAGTAACAATATGCATGGTTTTTTATGATTTCAACATTCAAAGTTTGCTTAGCACATTCCAAAAAATTATCTGAATCTATTCGCCACTTCAAATTTGAAGGATTTGCAAATTTTAAATTAGCTTGACACCTACCACCATCATACGTTCATATTATCATACAAATGATGAAAATGAAATGTGCCAATATGCATGGTTTTTTATTAATTTCAACATTCAAAAAATGCTTAGCACATTCAAAAAAATTATCTGAATCTATTTGCCACTTCAAATTTGAAGGATTTGCAAATTTCAAATTAACATGACACCACCACCATCATACGTTCATATTATCATACAAATGATGAAAATGAAAAGTGCCAATATGCATGGTTTTTTATTAATTTCAACATTCAAAAAATGCTTAGTACATTCAAAAAAATTATCTGCATCTATTCGCCACTTCAAATTTGAAGGATTTGCAAATTTCAAATTACCTTGACACCTACCACCATCAAACGTTCATATTATCATACAAATGATGAAAAGTGCCAATATGCATGGTATTTTATTAATTTCAACATTCAAAAAATGCTTAGCACATTCAAAAAAATTACCTGAATCTATTCGCCACTTCAAATTTGAAGGATATGCAAATTTTAAATTAGCTTGACACCTTCCACCATCATATGTTCATATTATCATACAAATGATGAAAATGAAAAGTACCAATATGCATGGTTTTTTATTGATTTCAACATTCAAAGTTTGCTTAGCACATTCCAAAAAATTATCTGAATCTATTCGCCACTTCAAATTTGAAGGATTTGCAAATTTCAAATTAGCATGAACCCTACCACCATCAAACGTTCATATTATCATACAAATGATGAAAATGAAAAGTGCCAATATGCATGGTTTTTTATTAATTTCAACATTCAAAAAATGCTTAGTACATTCAAAAAAATTATCTGAATCTATTCGCCACTTCAAATTTGAAGGATTTGCAAATTTCAAATTAGCTTGACACCTACCACCATCATACGTTCATATTATCATACAAATGATGAAAATGAAAAGTGCCAATATGCATGGTTTTTTATTAATTTCAACATTCAAAAAATGCTTAGCACATTCAAAAAAATTACCTGAATCTATTCGCCACTTCAAATTTGAAGGATTTGCAAATTTTAAATGAGCTTGACACTACCACCATCATACGTTCATATTATCATACAAATGATGAAAATGAAAAGTAACAATATGCATGGTTTTTTATGATTTCAACATTCAAAGTTTGCTTAGCACATTCCAAAAAATTATCTGAATCTATTCGCCACTTCAAATTTGAAGGATTTGCAAATTTTAAATTAGCTTGACACCTACCACCATCATACGTTCATATTATCATACAAATGATGAAAATGAAATGTGCCAATATGCATGGTTTTTTATTAATTTCAACATTCAAAAAATGCTTAGCACATTCAAAAAAATTATCTGAATCTATTTGCCACTTCAAATTTGAAGGATTTGCAAATTTCAAATTAACATGACACCACCACCATCATACGTTCATATTATCATACAAATGATGAAAATGAAAAGTGCCAATATGCATGGTTTTTTATTAATTTCAACATTCAAAAAATGCTTAGTACATTCAAAAAAATTATCTGCATCTATTCGCCACTTCAAATTTGAAGGATTTGCAAATTTCAAATTACCTTGACACCTACCACCATCAAACGTTCATATTATCATACAAATGATGAAAATGAAAAGTGCCAATATGCAAGGTTTTTTATTAATTTCAACATTCAAAAAATGGTTAGTACATTCAAAAAAATTATCTGAATCTATTAGCCACTTCAAATTTGAAGGATTTGCAAATTTCAAATTACCTTGACACCTACCACCATCATACGTTCATATTATCATACAAAAGATGAAAATGAAAAGTACCAATATGCATGGTTTTTTATTAATTTCAACATTCAAAAAAGGCTTAGCACATTCAAAAAAATTACCTGAATCTATTTGCCACTTCAAATTTGAAGGATTTGCAAATTTTAAATTAGCATGACACCTTCCACCATCAAACGGTCATATTATCATACAAACGATGAAAATGAAAAGTGCCAATATGCATGGTTTTTTATTAATTTCAACATTCAAAAAAAGCTTAGTACATTCAAAAAAATTATCTGAATCTATTTGCCACTTCAAATTTGAAGGATTTGCAAATTTTAAATTAGCATGACACCTACCACCATCAAACCCTCATATTATCATACAAATGATGAAAATGAAAAGTGCCAATATGCATAGTTTTTTATTAATTTCATTATTCAAAGTTTGCTTAGCACGTTCAAAAAAATTATCTGAATCTATTCGCCACTTCAAATTTGAAGGATTTGCAAATTTCAAATTAGCACGACACCTTCCACCATCAAACGGTCATATTATCATACAAACGATGAAAATGAAAAGTGCCAATATGCATGGTTTTTTATTATTTTCAACATTCAAAAAATGCTTAGTACATTCAAAAAAATTACCTCAATCTATTCTCCACTTCAATTTGCAGGATTTGCAAATTTCAAATTGGTATGACACCTAGCAACATCTAGGGTTCATATTATCATCAAAATGAAAAGTGCCAATATGCATGGTATTTTATTAATTTCAACATTCAAAAAATGCTTAGCACATTCAAAAAAATTACCTGAATCTATTCGCCACTTCAAATTTGAAGGATTTGCAAATTTTAAATTAGCTTGACACCTTCCACCATCATATGTTCATATTATCATACAAATGATGAAAATGAAAAGTACCAATATGCATGGTTTTTTATTGATTTCAACATTCAAAGTTTGCTTAGCACATTCCAAAAAATTATCTGAATCTATTCGCCACTTCAAATTTGAAGGATTTGCAAATTTCAAATTAGCATGAACCCTACCACCATCAAACGTTCATATTATCATACAAATGATGAAAATGAAAAGTGCCAATATGCATGGTTTTTTATTAATTTCAACATTCAAAAAATGCTTAGTACATTCAAAAAAATTATCTGAATCTATTCGCCACTTCAAATTTGAAGGATTTGCAAATTTCAAATTAGCTTGACACCTACCACCATCATACGTTCATATTATCATACAAATGATGAAAATGAAAAGTGCCAATATGCATGGTTTTTTATTAATTTCAACATTCAAAAAATGCTTAGCACATTCAAAAAAATTACCTGAATCTATTCGCCACTTCAAATTTGAAGGATTTGCAAATTTTAAATGAGCTTGACACTACCACCATCATACGTTCATATTATCATACAAATGATGAAAATGAAAAGTAACAATATGCATGGTTTTTTATTGATTTCAACATTCAAAGTTTGCTTAGCACATTCCAAAAAATTATCTGAATCTATTCGCCACTTCAAATTTGAAGGATTTGCAAATTTTAAATTAGCTTGACACCTACCACCATCATACGTTCATATTATCATACAAATGATGAAAATGAAATGTGCCAATATGCATGGTTTTTTATTAATTTCAACATTCAAAAAATGCTTAGCACATTCAAAAAAATTATCTGAATCTATTTGCCACTTCAAATTTGAAGGATTTGCAAATTTCAAATTAACATGACACCACCACCATCATACGTTCATATTATCATACAAATGATGAAAATGAAAAGTGCCAATATGCATGGTTTTTTATTAATTTCAACATTCAAAAAATGCTTAGTACATTCAAAAAAATTATCTGAATCTATTCGCCACTTCAAATTTGAAGGATTTGCAAATTTCAAATTACCTTGACACCTACCACCATCATACGTTCATATTATCATACAAAAGATGAAAATGAAAAGTACCAATATGCATGGTTTTTTATTAATTTCAACATTCAAAAAAGGCTTAGCACATTCAAAAAAATTACCTGAATCTATTTGCCACTTCAAATTTGAAGGATTTGCAAATTTTAAATTAGCATGACACCTACCACCATCAAACCCTCATATTATCATACAAATGATGAAAATGAAAAGTGCCAATATGCATGGTTTTTTATTAATTTCAACATTCAAAGTTTGCTTAGCACATTCAAAAAAATTATCTGAATCTATTCGCCACTTCAAATTTGAAGGATTTGCAAATTTTAAATTAGCATGACACCTACCACCATCATATGTTCATATTATCATACAAATGATGAAAATGAAAAGTGCCAATATGCATGGTTTGTTATTAATTTCAACATTCAAAGTTTGCTTAGCACATTCAAAAAAATTATCTGAATCTATTCGCCACTTCAAATTTGAAGGATTTGCAAATTTTAAATTAGCATGACACCTACCACCATCATACGTTCATATTATCATACAAATGATGAAAATGAAAAGTGCCAATATGCATGGTTTTTTATTAATTTCAACATTCAAAAAAGGCTTAGCACATTCAAAAAAATTATCTGAATCTATTCGCCACTTCAAATTTGAAGGATTTGCAAATTTCAAATTAGCATGACACCTTCCACCATCAAACGGTCATATTATCATACAAACGATGAAAATGAAAAGTGCCAATATGCATGGTTTTTTATTATTTTCAACATTCAAAAAATGCTTAGCACATTCCAAAAAATTATCTGAATCTATTCGCCACTTCAAATTTGAAGGATTTGCAAATTTCAAATTAGCTTGACACCTACCACCATCATACGTTCATATTATCATACAAATGATGAAAATGAAAAGTACCAATATGCATGAATTTTTATTAATTTCAACATTCGAAAAATGCTTAGCACATTCAAATAAATTACCTGAATCTATTCGCCACTTCAAATTTGAAGGATTTGCAAATTTCAAATTAGCATGAACCCTACCACCATCAAACAGTCATATTATTATACAAACGATGAAAATGAAAAGTGCCAATATGCATGGTTTTTTATTAATTTCAACATTCAAAAATGCTTAGTACATTCAAAAAAATTACCTGAATCTATTCGCCACTTCAAATATGAAGGATTTGCAAATTTCAATTTAGCATGACACCTACCACCATCATACGTTCATATTATCATACAAATGATGAAAATGAAAAGTACCAATATGCATGAATTTTTATTAATTTCAACATTCAAAAAATGCTTAGCACATTCAAAAAAATTACCTGAATCTATTCGCCACTTCAATTTGAAGGATTTGCAAATTTCAAATTGGTATGACACCTAGCAACATCTAGGGTTCATATTATCATACAAATGAAATGTGCCAATATGCATGGTTTTTTATTAATTTCAACATTCAAAGTTTGCCTAGCACAGACAAAAAAATTATCTGAATCTATTCGCCACTTCAAATTTGAAGGATTTGCAAATTTCAAATTAGCATGACACTTACTACTTAATGGCAAGCCGGATATGTGCATTATCTTTTAGTTCTAACGAATGGTGTGGAATTCAAGGGGGCTCAAGAGAAAGAAAAAGTATACAATTTGATTTGATCATGCATAATATCCACTCATTAGTTAATAATTGATTGTCTCATAAGTGTTTAAAAAGGTCTGATATAGATATAATGGCAATTTATTTTTTGGTAGTTTTTTCATTTAACTAGTCGTGGATATGAAGATTTAGAAAAATATCGTTCACAAAATCTTTTATTTAAGATCAGGCCTTCAAAATCAATTAATTTTGAAAAGTAAGTTTGCAAATCTATCTAACAACTGATTTCCATTGAAATATGATCTACACCTACCTATATAAACAAAGCAAATAAATAAAAAAACCAAAGAAGATAGAGTTGATACAGTAGAAGAGGGAGTTTTGGTACAGGTGTGACCTCTCTCATATGTAATAAAAACAAATTTTTAAGATTTTATATCAGGTTAAAAAATTTTTTTTTCGTATTAGCAGCGATCCACTGTTGATATACAAATGGATCGAACTTGATGCACAAGACCAGCAGAGACAAAAGAGATGAAAGCGAAATCTAAAAACAAATAAGGCCCTGTTTATGAAGAAAAGTAATGTAATACATATGTGTATATTATAAAAAAATATATATACAAACACACTTCACTTGCTTTATATTTTGAAAAAGAGCATATTGAAATATATTAATTTTCGCTACTGGTGTATCAACTCTCCCTATCAGGTGGGGGAATGGATACATTTGACAATTTTTTTTAAGCAGTTTCTATCTCCCTATGGTTGTTTTACAAGACCAAACTATGACTTTGAAACGTCGAGATAAAGACAAGACAAGATTTTAAAAAATTGAGGCTAATAAACAACCAGGATGATGATTAAAAGAGGAAGGGATGAATAAGCTTTTGGTAGATGTGCAAAGTATGAAAATCATGCAGAGGATTCATGATGGTGTAATCCCCTGTTTTCGAAAGCATTATGCATAACAATATATTCGGGGCAAATCAATCTAGCTTGGTTTCAATAGGTGGTGGATATCTCCATTGAATTAAGTTATTTCTTGGTAAAATATGAAATTTCAAGAAAGGAAAGTACCCCAAAACTAGGATTAGGAGGACAAGTTGAATTGAACTTGATTAATAAAGTCAAACTTCCACCAAAGAACGATTTATATGTATAACTAATAGTTATAAGTGTTGTTTAGGATTGTTTATAATCGAAATTGTACGAAAGCAGATTCACATCAGGGAGATCATTAATCTGTAGTAAAACGATATAATTGAAAAAGATACTTCTCAGATCTTGCAGTTCAAAGGAAACAGAAATTTATTATTACTTCCTCTAGTTGGTCCATATTCTTCAATACATTTGCATTCAATATGGATCTCACTATAATTTTCAAAAGAATTTTAAAGCTTTATAACAAAAATTATATACAATAATTCTTTTGAGGTATACATCAAATACACAATTTAGTCATATTGATTATTTCCTTTCATATCTTTTTTGACAAAAATTACGCTAGAGTGATAATCCAATGAGTTCTATTAATATCCCATATGCTGTGAAAATTAAATTTTAAATTTTTACTCAACATTTTTTTTAGCATTTAAAAGTTATTGAATGCTTTTGAAGATAAGAAAATTGTCAACTTTTTTGAAAATTTCATATTCTTATTTGATTGCAATCAAATATTTCCAACTAATGTCTTTCTACTATATATACATATATATCAGTTAGTTAAGGTTTTATTTCCGATTACCAACAAAAAATTGTACAGGCTATGAGTACGACCACACAAAACGGGGTATTTATACTACTACGGAATTAGATACTAATATTTAACATATACAATAATTTTTTTCCATAATTTTTTTAATTTTGGCACATTTAAAAATATTTAATATCCGATCATAATCGGCTCCGCACTGCATGGCTTCGCATCTTTCTTGAGCCAGCGCGGGGCATCTATTGATGAGGTGGTCGGCTGTCTGTGGCTCTTCTTCACAAATGTCACATGTGGCACTGGTGTCCTTCCATTTGCTCAAGTGAGCCAGAAAAGGTCCATGCCCAGTATAGGCTTGAACTAGCAGCCGCATGTTTTGTCTGCTGAGCATGACGACATTTTTGTTCGGTTTTTCCAGCAAAACGCGTGTATGAATCATGTTACATCGATTCCTATAACGTTTACACCATGTTTTTTAGAACACTTCATTTATGGATTTCTTTATGAAGCTTGAAGATACTCCGACACATTTGAAGTTTTGGCTCGTTGTGCCACTTTTTGCTAGGAAGTCAGCGAATTCATTTCCCGTCAGATCGTTGTGGCCTTTGCACCATGCAAGTTGAATTTTTTTCCTACTTTTTGCCTTCAGTAAAAATTCTTTGCATTCACTCACTCCAACACTGGTGGTAAGAGGATTCATAATTGCGGCAATTGCTGACTGAGAATCTGACAGAATTTTTACATCACCTGAGGGTTTTTCAAATTCCAGAAGATCTCCAACCACTTGAATGATTGCAAAAACTTCCACTTGAAACACCGTTGCTTCGCTATTCAGAGATGCGAAGGACTGATGAAATGACCTGTCGCCTCGAGTGATTGCCCATCCAGCACCAGTTTTACCATGATCATCTTTAGATCCGTCAGTGTATATGATTATGTAAGGGTCATGAACATTGTGATTCTCTACCCACATTCGACTGCCTCGGATGAAGTCACATTTTTGATTTATTTGGATCCTTTTTAAGATGGTGTCAGATGAAAAGCGGTGTCCACGACGTCGAGGAAGTCCTCCTATTCCATCCCAGGTATCCTTGAGAAAATGCCTCGTTCTCCATCTCGATTTTGTCGCACTTGATTTTATATATAAGTCCAGGGGGGTTATACCCAATACGGACTCCATTCCCGCCGTTGGTGTTGATCTAAATGTATGAGTCATTCCGAGAAGTACATTTCTTTGGATCTTATTTAAAACTCGCATTGCACTCATCTTTGTTGTAATGGCATGCCCCCAAACAACACACCCATAAGTCAACGTGGGCCTAATTATTGCTTCATAAAGCCATAATATTTTCTCTAGTGTTAATCCCCATTTTTGCCCTATTACGGCCTTGGCCATATTCCACAAACGAGAGCACTTGGCAGCTTTTTCGGCTAGGTGTTCCTTCTATGTAAATCCTTGGTTAAAAGTTACTCCCAGATATTTCATTTTTGAGGAGTACTCTAATACTTTTCCATTCATAAATAAACTCGGAAAATATTTAGATCTGAGTTTGTATGCTTTTGAAAATACCAAGGCTGTAGATTTGGAAGGGTTAAACGTGAGACCATTCATATCTCCCCATTCCAGAACTGTACCAATTGCTTCTTGCATGAAGTTGACTAAGGTGTGAGGATATTTACCGCTGACTAGTAGAAGAATGTCATCTGCATAACAAACTACTTTGACAGTGCCTTTTTGGAACTTCCTTAGTAACGTGTCTATAACGATGTTCCACACTGTTGGTGATAGCACGCCACCTTGAGGACTACCCCGCGTTGGAGTAATGGAACTTATTTCGCCTTTGATCTCAGCTATAACTGCTCTTCTTTTTAGCAAACTAGTATACCAAGATACAATACATTCCGGTACTCCTGCTTCTGACATAGCTGAGCTAGCAGAATGAAATTGAAGATGATCGAAAGCACCTATGCAATCAAGACTTACAGCTAACGTACACTGTTGTTGATAAATTGATTTCTCAATAATATCCGTCGCTTGCGATAGTGCTGTCTCTGTCGAAAATCCCTTCGTGTAGGCATGTTGAAATTGGAATGGTGAAATTACTTCTTCAACTCTCCACTAAACAATCCTCTCAAGTCCTTTAAGGATGAAATTAGAGAGTGTTATGGGCCTAAAAGATTTGGCAGAGTTGTATTCATCTTTTCCTGTTTTTGACAAAAAAGTGACCTTCATCTCCCGCCAGCATTTTGGAGTGTAACCTGTCCTAAGTATTGTTAGTCTTGATATATACATTACGATACCATCTCCAAGTTGTTGTAATGCCACTGGCTTAATACCGTCTGGTCCCGAGCTCTTGTAAGGGCCGAACGAGTCAAAAGACTCTCTAACCTTGCTGCAATCAACAAAGTCAACCACAAAACTATGAACTCGTAGAGGCCGAACGCAAGTGTCATTGAGTAAATAGCCAGGAAAGTGTGCCTCCAAAAGTGTTTGTAAGGATTCTGCAGGTGTTTGTGCATAGCCTTGGATTGTTTTGAGGAGCCCAATAGACTCATTCATGGGTGTCTGAACTCGGATGAGTCTGGCAATATCCCTTGACCCTTCAGCTTTGCTACAAAAGTGTCTCCAGGATTCCTTTTGTGCCTTTCTTATGGCCGTTCTATATGCGTTCTTTGTAATAAGGTATTCTTCTCTGTGGGAGCCATTATTACATTTTGGTTCCTACTTATTTAATTTGCATCTAAGAATAGCTAGCTGTTTCGTCCACCATGGAATCGATTTTGCTTTCAATGTTTTACTAAGAGGGCAGGCAATATCCAACGCATTATTAATGATTTTTATGAGTGACTCCGCGCATTGGTCAATCGCATCTGGAGTTGGGTGTATTTCAGGCAAAACAGATCTCTCTGTTTTACGTCTGAACTTCTCCCAAAGAGCTTTTCTAAAATTTCTCGATTTTTCTAAAATGGGCCTATATTGTCCAAAATTAAAAACCACATAGCGATGATCCGACATTGATGGCCTACGATCAACATGCCATCCCGCCATATCAAAATTAAGGAATGCATACTGATTCACCATTGTAACGTCGATGGTAGAGCTGGCCCGTTGGGTCACAAAAGTAGGCTCGTTTCCCTGGTTCATAAGGGTGAGATTGTTTTCGTCTATAATTACTTCCAGACTTTCTCCTCTTGAATCCGTGTCTTTGCTCCCCCAGAGAGGATTGTGTGCATTTGAATCCATGGTTATGAGAAGTAGCTTCTGTTCTTGTTCACAATGTTTTACAAGTCTGATTAATGTTTCATTTTCAACGGTTAACATCTGGTCTAGATAAGCTGCACAAATATACGACAAAGAACCATCAAATTTGAGACAAATTGTGCATATATCCCTATCCGAATATTCTGGTACAAACCATGCATGCAACTGATTTGGCGTTCGTATACAAGCCCTCGGTCTAGAGTCCAGTTTGCTATGTATGGTATAACCAATCAGGTTCAGACTTTTAGTGGAGCCTTGAATCAGATAAGGTTCTGTTATCAGAGCAATGTGGGACGTTCTGAGCTTGAGTTCCGCGTTTGCAGCTTTACAGTGTTGAGTGTTTATGTATAAACAGTTTATTAAGGCCATTCACTACCAATACAGAAGACCTTGAATAGCTACTCCAAGTTTGTAAAATAATATGTCTTTATTTGATCCGCTTCCTCGGACAGCTTGGTACAGAATTATGATCAGAATTATGTCCAGTGCTACTAAAATTGTTCTAAAAGCACGCAGAAGTCCTTGAAATTTTGTAAAATTTTGATAAAAGAGTATATTAAACGATATTGTAAAAATGGCCATATTAGGCTTAAGATTTAAAAGAAGTCTCCGTAGGCTTCAAGTTAAGTTCTCGAGTTCTTTTGTGGTTTTCAGACTCAGGACTACTAAAAGCTCGTTTGCTTGACTTAGACTGAAGACTGGAGGCCGGCTTCTTTGTGGGTATCGCTGAACCCGCGCACATGATTCTATTCCAGTCATCTCTCAGAGCAAGGGACTTCAATCCTTTTGAACTTGAGTTATCCTCTTGTGAGGTTTCATCCTGGGCCACTATACTTTTAGACGCAGTAGACTCATTGAGTCCGGAGTCTATTTCTGTTGATTCAAGATTCGTCGTTGAAAATCCTTCTCCTTCCATCTCGGCCTACTCTATTAACTCCTGTCGTGCCGCTTCTTCCGTTGCTTTTCTTTCCTCGTCGCCGGAGATCCAAGTCTGAAGACCAAGACTACGTCTGAAGTTATATTCAAACTAAGAGTATCCAATTTTGCAAGGAGACTGACATTTAACTTTCGTATGCCCGAATTTCAAGCACTTGAAGCATTGTGTTTGTTGTAAAGTAGATAGTAGTTCTACCTTACGCCCTCTAACAGGAACTATCATCGGAAGTTTTCTTTTTGGCTTTATTCGGAATTTGGTTCTTCCCGACATAATTTTATTGAAGACTTCCATAAAAGGCTTATCTTCATCTTTTTCGGC
This sequence comes from Lepeophtheirus nordmannii, assembly GCA_963680855.1. NCBI lineage: Eukaryota > Metazoa > Arthropoda > Copepoda > Siphonostomatoida > Caligidae > Lepeophtheirus > Lepeophtheirus nordmannii. The sequence continues at coordinate 15,598,005 of OY804526.1, read as the reverse complement.
TTTTGAAGAATGAGGGACACTCTCAAACTCTCCAACCAAATCTCCGTATTCTTCCATTATTTCTTTCAAAGCTTGAAGGTTCGTTTCTGAGCCATTCTTTATGATGACCTCGATGTGTTCCTGGAGAGCTCGCGCACTCTGAAGGCCTCTAATATTAAAGTAAACATCAGTGTCTATTTCAATCACTCCTTTAACGTGATTAAATTTTGTGACAACATTTAAGTCTTGTTTAAAGGTAATAATAATGAATCCGCCCTCGCTTTTACAAGCATTTATCCGGAATATTTCTTCACCTTTTAGATTGAGAGCTTCAAAGACTTTTTTATAATGATGTAATCTTGGAGAGAATCCCCTCAAACATTGTCCGTCATTTCCCCTCCAGTCTATAAAAATCTTATCCCATAGAGGACTTCTATTCAAGGTCTTGGCTCCTGGCTTGAGCATCTTAGTGACGCACGAATATGAGGGATTATTTGTTTTGATTGAGAAACTCTCCTCTTGATGCAATTCATTTTCTTTTGTTGTTATTCAACACAGGACGTTTTTCTTCTAAACACACTCCAACTCCGGGCGTGACCTTTCCTTCTCGAAGACTACCCGCACCCACAATTTGCAGGTCAGGGGGTTTATCTGGAGAGAGCATTTCATGACGTTTGAAATAATAAGAATTACCTCTCTTTCCTCTCGTTGTTAACTCAGGAGGTATGATGTCAGAGTATACGTCAAAATTCTTGGGAGGAAATTCAGGACTTGAGTATAACCAAAAATTTGGGCGCTCTGTCCAACTTGAGGCTTGATTTCCTATCCAACGGAGATATTCGATACAATACCTTTCTGTAGATACCACAAACACCTCTCAGAGACCACTGCAACACTGCTTAATTTATTTATTTTTTAGGAGCACAAAATAAACAAACGTCTGTCACAGCAGAGGTACATAAGACATTAAGAGCATTTATATTTAATTCATATTAACTAAGAAGAAATCGTTCATCTAAATGTGTAAATTTTCAATCCATTTTTATCAAAAACCCGCTAGAAATCAAAAGATTCACGGTAGAAACATTAAAAAACAAGTACAATATACTGAAGTAATAACGCGCATAAGAATTGTGAAATCAGCTGAAAGTAACAAAATTCAAAAACATTGAGCTCCTGTTTAATAACAAGGCAACTCAGAAGAAAGAGGGGGATCGCATGGCCATGGGTATCTAATGAAAGGAATAGCGTTCCTTGATGAGTCATCATAGGAATTTTGTCAAGAGTGGTACGGCACACGGTAACCCTTCATCAGTATGGATATGAACAAAATTGCAATGAGGAATGCTCGATCAGTCTCCTTAATTTGATGAATACGAGATTGGAGTTGACATCTCATTCGAAAGTTGTGGGCTTTAGCTCTTTAATGTATTCCTTATTAATCCATTTTTTTGTAATATTAAACTAATTACACAGGTCAACAAATTAGAAATGACAAAAATTCTAAGGGGTATAAGTATAATAAAAGTTATTCGGCTTTGCACGCTGATTTCAAATCTGTAAAAGAAAAAAAAATCAAGAGTCCAATGGTTTTCGAGAAATCGAACCCTATTTTTTGAGCTTGTTTGGCCCATTTTCCAACTTGAATTTAAGCCAAGAAGAATGATCCGAGTTTATAAATGAGATGTCAAGCGCCCGATAAGAACCTTAACTAAGAAGAAATTGTCCATCTAAATATATAAATTTTCATTCAATTTCGAGCAAAAATTCGAAAGAAATCAAAAGACTCACGGTAGACCTACTAAAAAACAAGAGCAATAGACTGACATAATAGCGCACACAAGGATTGCGAAAACAGCTTTTTTTATTTTTTTTAGGAGCACAAAATAAACAAACGACTGTCACAGCAGAGATACATAATCCAACCTATACATATATATCTACACGGTAGTAAAAACTGGGATATAGGCTTCATTTGAGGTCCCAAAACTTTTGAAAAAGTTTACTAATTATCAATATTTTTTTTTTTTTTTTGGGGGGGGGGGGGGGGAAGTTTAATGCCTCAATAGCTGAGATTTATATCTATCATATTATTTTATTAAAACAAGTTGTACAGTCCCTATTTAATACCGTAATTCATCCTTGAACTTTTTTTTAACGTAAACAAAAAAAAAACACGATAGATCAAGAGAAAACCCTCATTTTCTCAAAAACTACATTTAAAAAAGTTGCTTATCTAGAAACACATAATCTAGACTATAGGGAGTAATGGTTTCAAAAGTTTTAGGACCTCAAATGAAACCTATTTCACGGTTTTTACCACCGTGTGTAATATATATATATATATATATACGGACATTGTAAGGAAAGAGAAAGAAAGGCAAAGAGACACATCATTCGTACTAAGGAGGAGTGGAATCCACGAAGCAGATATCCAATCATTATAGCAAGAAGGTTTTGATTGGGGATACCATTGTCAGGGGCTCCCTCCCACATATGTACATAGACTCCTCCATTGATAAACACTGGATCCAGATTCTACCCTCAATAAAGATTTACTTTGAGAATTGATTTTTTGTTTTTCATTCACAAGGGAAGCTGATGGAATAAAAACTCATCTGAGGAAGCCACCAAGCCTTATGAGAGAGTAGAGTCAACTCTTCTCTAGAATGTAGATTAAAAATTTCAAACAAAAGCAATGAAGGGATCCATTTATAGATAAAGTAGATAATAAATATTATATATGTGTGTCAAATAATTATTTTATTTCAATTAGTTCGAAAAGGGATATGATATTTACTACAGAGGTGCGACGTCAATTGGGAACTTTGAAATTGTAAAAATAGATGGAATATTTTCCAATAAAATAGACTATGATATTCTTCTTTACAATGAAAGATGATTGATAAATAAGATATAAGGGTCGAAAGTAGAGTGTCGTTGTTCCTTATTCTTCAGCTTTTAAAAAGGAAATACCTCTAGTTCAGAAAAGATACAGAAACGATAAAAAACATTGTCAAATCCTTAACTACTTTTTAAAAACTTTTATAAATTGTACTTTTAATTTTCTGATTGTCTTAGAAGTGAAAAGTGACTCTCAACAGTTATAGTCATAAATAATTATCAGTCCCAATTACTCAAAAAAGCATATTTGTGAGAAAAAGACTAAGATCAGAATTTACGCTTAAAGATAAATTTCATGTGATAATTTTTCACCCTACAATTGTTTTCTTGTCTGATTTTAGATTTTAAAAACATATTATTCATTAGAAAAATGAATTTCTACGATTTGTGATTTTTTGACTTTTTGCTAATATCAATTTCAGTAAGTTTTCTTTTCATGGAGGTTGTAATTATTTATGAACATACCAACCGATTTTCAGAACTTTTTCATCATTAATTTTAGAAAAGAAAGTTTTCCAACTTTGGTTTATAATTACTTTTGACTTAAATGTCTAATAATATATATATTTTTTTTCTTACTATACTTATTAGCAAATTAACAACCACTTGTTGTAAAATATGACAAAAACACCATCGTATATCCAGAACTTGACGTACTGATACTAAGTAGTTTGCTCCCGAAAATTGGTGATACCACCTATTTCTAGTTTCTATAAAATTACTCAACTTGTCCAAGAAGGATGTAGTCGAAGTTACATTCCGATAATAGGTACATGGCCAGACCAGCTGTGGCATCAGTAATTTGGCTCATAGCAGTAAAAGTTTACAAAGTGAGCTCAACAAACTAGCTGCACAAGTTTGTTGCATGCACAAACCTTGTTGGACACACTCTCTTCTTTCCTCTGTTTCATCTATTTATTGAAGTCCTCAAGATATAGAACATTTTCATGATCCAAAGTGTGATTCGAAATATCCCTCTTGTCTAGTCCTGCCGATGGTGTTTTTAGTTCACGATGTTCCAGTACTTTCGTATGATCAGAGTATTGCTCTGAGTGTTGTCTATGTGGTGCAATAGTTCTCTTTCATTAATTACACAATCAGCCAAAAGGTGGTTTGTTTTTTCGATGGCTGTTAGATAGAGGGATTTGAACGTTAGTATAAGAGCTATTTTTATCACCTTGAGTTTCTCCATCACATAAAGTTCAAAAATAGGGTCGAAGATTGAGTCAGAGAGGGTCCTTGAAATTTGGGTACATTGAAAACAGTTAAAAATGGTCTAAAAGTTGTGCATCCAATCGAAATGGAGGATAAAAGGCTTTTATGAAGAAAGAGATTTTGGAATACTAGACTTCCCCGATCCTTTACATAGTTTGTACAAAAAACATATTCCATTAGGAGTAGCATTATCCGTAGAGGTGGCTATATCCAATCTTGATAAAGAAGAGTTGATTTGTAAAAGTAGCTCATTCACATTCAGATTGATGAGAGTCAAGCTCAGAAGTTGCATTTTAATAAGATTATCTATGTCATCCAGAATGTGGTTAATGATATCTCACGACGAGCTTTTTGGGATAAACAAAAACACTATGTATTCTCCCTTCAGCTGATTTTCATCATTTGACTCCTTTGATTTAAAGCAGCTGACCCTACGTATTATGAACTCTAAAAGGGTATTATTATTATTTCTGATGTTGATGCATACAAAATATATTAAATCAAGAATTGCGCGCCCTTTTTTTGAATTTTGAATATATTAGGAGTAGTAACGATTGGTTTATGATTGGTAAAATTTATAAGTATATAGTATATCTAAATAATAAATTCTGCCAAATATTAACAAGTTGGCAACATGGAAAATACAGAAGAGTAGCTACCAGTTGTTTTTCCAAATTTTTCCTTTCCCTTTTGTGAGTCGAGGTTGCGAGTGGCCAAAAAAGCTCGACGTGATCTTGAGTAGGATGCCTAATAATATTTTGAAGGGCCCTTATCGATGTAATTTTCTCTTCTGTTGTGATGTGATAGATGATCTTTTAACTTACTTTATAATTTTTAAAGGACATGTCCACTTTAACATTGATAGTGAAATCGATATTAATAAAATCATTTTGTTCAGATAGGCAATGAAACTGAACAAAATCATCCATCTTTTTGAAGTGAATATTATGAGGAAGTATTTCATCACTAATTTTAATGCACCAATCACTGAAATCACTAATGACTAGGAATGTAAATCATATGCAATTCGGGCGTGTTATAAAAAAGAAAGAGAAAATCAACCTGGCAACCCTGACAATTCAATGAATGTCGAGGGGGGAAGCAGCTTGAGCTGTCATGACGTTTTACTGAGCTACAAGCCGCTATTTTCCTTTATATATGTATACAAATGAAAACATCAAACCACAGACATTACAATACGTTACTCCAGATTCATTATTATATTCACAAATATCATTAACTCCATTCTCCTCAATGAATGATATCCATTTTTTAATTTTTCCTTTGTTCCTCTCCATGATATAATCTTTGCAGACTGTTCTTTTCTTGTAAAACATTATGTTGAGGTAAAGTTGATGTTACCTTCTTAAGGGAAAAAAATGATAAAAACTTCGGAATATAAAAAGACCTGTTTGAAGAGCCAACTCCACTTTTTTATTACATGCCCGATTTGCATATGATTTACATTGCTACTAATGACATCCTGCTGGGAAAAAGCTTCCTCAGCTTAAATAATAGCTCCATTCTCACTTGATAGCAGATGAAGTGGCTTAGGACGTCAATTTGATAGACTTAAGAGTAGACAGATATTTAGGAAGATTATTGATATATGCAGGGAATAGCTGAAGGCTTCAAATAACGCTTCTGGTTATTGAGTAACTTATATTTCCGAAATTATCTCCGTTTGTCAGTACTCTCACAGACAAAATCCTACTGATAGTGCAGTGAACATACTCGTGAATACATAGAAGGTGTTTAGGCTACTTTACTTTGACGATGAATAGCTCTGAGCCAGGCACCTTTTGTGGATTCATCCTGAGGGAATGATATTGAGGGATTCGTGGATTTGTTATCATATCCAAAAGGAACGCAACATTTGTTTGGCATTATGATTGATGAGAAACGAACGACTGAAATTGGAAAAAAAACATGCAATAAATACTTTTGCTTGGAGGCTTTTGAAATAGATCCTTTGATATACTTACATTTATAGGCTTAATTTGAAGAATTTAACTGATTTGTCTATAATTGAGTAAAGGATATGTTTTAAAAAACTTTGAGACTCACCACTCTTATAGATGAAATTTCAGCTATTGAAAAAGCTTTTTTTCCTACATGCGAACACATGTAATCCTAGGAATCAGATATAAAACAAAAAACTGTCGGCCTCAGGCAGGTCCCCCTTTTTTTTACTGCCGTGAGCATTTCATATTATCTATATATAGATATTCATGCCTCATTCATGATTTTGTGCAAACATAACTTCCTTTAGGACCATGAGCAGTGATGTATAAAAAGGGTCCACATCCCCTCATCATGCAAAAGCCCTCTCAGAATCACAATTGACAATCGGAGTATTTTAGTACAAGCAAAAATTCTTTAAGTCAATGCTTATCACGGCAACAATATTCTTCCACTCGATGTATCAGGCATTCTTTATATGTACTATCCACTTTTGAATGTTTCAAGTGGAATATCTTTCCGACTATTGTCACACTAATAAGTAGAGGCATTCTTTCTTCTCAGGCTTGTATTATTATTTTCCTTCACCTTTGAAATAGTAAACTACATGAGATAAATACTGTTTTTATTACGTATAAAATAGGTTCAGGTGGTACGGGAATGAATAAGGCAAAAACGTCCAAGGAAATGCCCATTTAGAGCATCGTATTATATCGTATTAGAGTTAATCGTATTATGCACAAACTCATTTATTTTTTATACCATTTCTGATTAGGAATTTTATGTTTTCCATGAATTTGTTACATTGAAGAGATTAAATATTTTAGTTTATCAAAATATATAACATATTGTACATAATTATTTTAAGATTTAAAATATAATTTCAAAGAAATCATAGATGTTTGGTACTAGATTTACGCTTGAACTTCTTTTCAGACTCATTATGATACAACATGCAACAATAATAACAATAATCAAACATTGATGATTTAATTATACTTGTAAAGAATTATGTAAATTATGTTATGTTTTTGATATATTTTGTATTTGAGAACATTCATTAGAAATGGTATAAAAAATAAATGAGTTTGTTCAGAATACGATTGACGTTAACAAAGACACTTCATGATTATTCCTTGTTCTCCACTTTAGACATAAAGAAGGGAACTCAGTACTGAGAGACATAAACGGTAAACTAAGGGACTTTCAGTAATGTGATAGGTACATGAGTGTAAAAAAGTGTCCATTCGAATGAAGATGTGTGTTAGTAGACTAGAAAAGGCCAGATGCGCGAGTCCAGTGTATACAAGAGCCGTCGTAGCGATATAAGCGATAACATCGGTTTAAATTTTGAGATGAATGTGGAAACTAGTTTCTTCCATACAAACATTGACTCCTCAATGGAATCTTAATTTCTTTCCCCATTCTTGACTTAACAGCGATGTTTATTGTTAATCTGAAAAGGGAATTGTTCTTAGTGTACTCAAAGATGATCCAAATGACAAATACTTTCTCATGAAGATGAATCTCTAGTTTTATAACACGTCGAAACTCCGATCCCGTCTTCTTCAAATTAAGGCGACTGATCCATCATTCCTCAAAGCAGTTTCGTTCATATCCATGATGATGAAGATGAAGGGTACTGAGACATAACTCATCAAGGAACACTATTCCTTTCATTGGATATCCATGGCCCTGCGATCCCACTTTTTCCTCGGAGTTGCCTTGTAAGTAAATAAGAGATCCATGTTTTTGAATTTGGTTATCTTCAGCTGATGTCAGAGTCTTCTTCTGCGCTCTACAGCTACAGTCTATAGCACTTGTTTTTTATTAGATCTACCGTGAGTCTTAGATTTCTAGCGCATTTTTGCTCAAAATTGGAAGAAAATTTACACACTTTGATGGACGATTTCTTCAAAGCTAAAGGCTCTTATTGGGCGCTTGACATCTTGTTTGAAAGCTGTGGGTCTAATCTCTTATCTCTTTAATGCATTCCTTATTAATCCATTTTATGCAATATTCAAGGAGTTATTTAAGTATAAAGGATTTCATCGACTTTTGGGCCTACTCCGGCACTCTACGCCCCTAGGAGTCCTTTTAGGTCAAAACAAAGACTAGAAATGAAATTTCCATAAAAAACACTAGCCAATCATCATTTTTTAATGCACAAAATGTGTATCCTTCTAGGCTTAAATTGAAATTGAAGTTGGAAAATGGGCCAAAAAAGCTAAAAAAGTAGCGACCGATTTCTAGAAAACCGTCGGACTCTCGAAAAAAAAGAATTACAGATTTGAAATCAGTGAGCAAAATTGAATAACTTTTATTATACTTATACCCCAGAAGATTTTTGAAAGTTCAAATTTGTTGACCTGTGTTATTATCACCCATTTATACACAAGCAATATGTCTTTACGTTTTTGAACCGGGGAAGAGGGAAATTCACGATTCTTAGATCCTTTTTCTGGGTTCTGACCCAAACCAAGGGATCTTCTAGAGTCTATTTGAGTCTGAGGAGCACCAACTCATCGTGTCGGGGAATAATCAACTTTCCAAAGATATGCTATAACTCTCTGGTGTTGTTTGCTCGTATCTTCAATTTAAGACTCATCATTTTGAAATGTTCCATCTTCACTTCCAATGCAATCAATTAATTTAAAGATAATGACATTTAGGATTCTTTCATTTCAAAATGTATATTATCGTGGGCATTATGCATGAACTATGATGTGAATCAGAAGAATTGACATTCAAGCTTTATACATCCCATAATTTCATTTATTTCTGTTAAATAATATCCTTTAATCTCCATCCTCTTCAATATAAGAAAAAAATCAGAGATGGTTTAAAATTCACATGCCCTGAGTCTGGACTAGAGTACTACAGCTCTGTCAATCATTATATAATTTGTAAAAGTGTAGTTTTTAAAATAGTTAGGATGGAAATTTGAGACTATGATAGATAGTATGTTTTTTTCATTATAAAACAGATTCACTAAAGACACATCTAGCATACATACCACATCAACCATAATCAAAATTACCTTTACTAACATAAAATAAAAACATTATTTGAAATTTCAAAAATTATGGGTCAGATATTCCATAGAAAAATTAAAAATGTTTGTATATTTAATGAAATCTATCAAATGAAATTTTATTCTTCAGCATCCATATCTTGTTCATTTTTGAAAATCTCGGGAAGGAGTTTGAAAATCAGTGTTGATCATGAGTAAACTTATAAAAAGTATAGTAACAGAGATCGTATAATTTTTTGTCCCAAATGACATCTATTCCGAGACAAGTCTGAACCCAAATGGGTGAAATCCAATATAATTAGCTCTGAGTCAAATCTGAATTCATAAAAATAAATGAAATCCGAAGCAACTCCAGATAGTCATAGCACATCTTTGGATGATTAATGATTCCCTGAACGATGAGTTGGAGCCCCTCGACATCCAAGATTATTTATTAAATATATTTTATTCTTAAATACCCTTGAACTATCAGTATTAGGTTTAAAAAAATGTTTTTACCTTTATATTTTTTAGCAAATGAATTATTTATATTTTATAATAATATTTTCATAATTATAAAATTTATTAATACAATCCACCATGGTATAAAAGTTTTCTCAATTTTCATACTTGGACTTACACAGGGAAAATGAGCTAGGATCGTACGAGCTTCCTTCCTTGTTTTGCTTTTGATAATTGCTTGAAGTATCAATAATATGACAATGAAGACAATGTAAACATACAGGACATGAACCAATCTTCGTTGCAATAGCTGCTTTGAATTTTAATACGGGCCCAAGTTTCATATTCATCTTGTTAACAAGGTGTTCTTCTGTGAGAAGGAGAAGGGCAAATCCATCGATTGATTGCTCACGAAAAACCTGAAATAAACCTAATTTTAAAGCTATTTTTAGGCTAGTTTTCAAATTTAAGAGCTATTTCTCTGGAGAAAGTGCAATCATAGTAGATAAATATCGATCAAAATTAAGTTTATTTTTTAAATTTAATAAACAAATGATGTAATATTGAATTACATGGACAAATGGCCTGCAAATTTCAATAGATTCTACAAATTCACAAACTTCGTTCACACTCCATCCTTGAACAGTTTTAGTTTCATCAGAGCACGGAATTGAGTTACATAGAAATCCCATGTTATTATATTCCTTTCGAATTATTTTATTTGGTCTATTGTGTGAAGGTATATCCAATGATGAGCGTTTAAGTACTTTTTGATTTATTAGATTAATAAGAGTTGAGTTTTCAAAAGAAGTTTGGGCTTTAAAAGATGAATTTTTCTTTTTCTTTCTTGAGGCTGCTGCAAGCCCTGCAAGAATTGGAAATGTTGAAGTCGTTTGATAATTTTTATTAAATAAAATATTAAATCCAGTAAATGGTGTGGTTTCCGTCAAATTTAATCCATTAACTTTTAAACGATCCACATCAAAAGGTGGATCTAAAAGTTTTCGAGTTTCGGATGTCGTTCTATAAAAAGAATTGAATTACATTGCTCAATTAAAATAGCTTCATACTCATTATTAGATGATGTGTTATTATATTTAGCAGCAAGTCTTCGCATAAAATCACTATAGCTTACTATTTCATCATGTGTGTGACCTGAAAAAAAAATGTTTCTTCATTAATTGAACTTTTTTTCCTCTATAATGAAATATGTTACCAATTCCTTGACTCGTACTAGCTGATGTTGCCATGATAAAGAATTTCATATCATAAAGCTATGGTTAAAATTTTAATTAATATATGTACCATATGTTGTAATATAATGGTCAGATATATATATAAAGTCACTGTAAATGATATTATTAATAAATTTCTTGTAAATAATAATAAACATTAACTTACTTAGTTTTGAATGTACTTCAAATAATTAAGAATTATTGTTTATTCCTAAAAAAATTCATGGTTGAAAATAGAATTGGTAACTGGCTTATAAAAATTATAATTCGGAAAAAAAGACGATCGCCCTCAGTGTATTTTACAGGTTAGGTATATACTTCACTTCTGTAATGCATTGAAGAGGCGTGGTAATATTTTGTCTTTGAATGTTTAAAATATATTTCTTATTAAAATGAGACCTTTCATATTATCAAACTTGTTCTAGATTTATCATTCATAAATTGTTTTTCCGTTTCTTATAGCATTCTGATGAATAAAAAGTAACTACTATATCTTATAAACGCATTTATGATTATTTTTAAGATGTGACGCTTGTTAAAGTATAATATTGAGTTAAAATTATTTCACATTAACTTCAATTTTGAAATTAGCGATCATATATTATTGTAAAATAAAATATAATTACTTATACTTTTTAAAATAATATTGATAACATTTAAATACTATGTTATGGTAAACTTTGTGGTGATTTAAAAAAAAATTATACACATATGTGGGTATGAATAGATTTGAGGATATTAAATTAACTTAGTCCAAGTTTGTAAATGAATAAGTTAATATTCACTACCTGGAATGACCTTGATATGGTGTTTAATTTGATCTTGTGGATAATATTTTAGTCAATATAGAATTTATCTAATTTAATTATTCTTCCCAATAAATCGAACAAATATACAGTATTAATTATTTGGAATATTATATCACGTTAACTAAAGAAAGTGTATGCAAACATAGTATAACTAATTAAGTACTCTATCAAATGTAAAAAGTATACTAAATTAATATAAAAAATACATTTATCTATAAAATTTGACTAAAAACTTTGATACTTTTGTGTCTAATACAACTAAAAACCATGATTGAATAATATCAATTGTTTGTTTTTGTCGTTCATACAAACAGGTTTGTACATATTTGACTTCATTTGTCGAAATTTTATCCAAATAGATGAATATTTTCAAATTAATATCCACATAAATTATTATTTGTATGTCATTCATCAATAAAAAAGAATAAGTAATATAGATATTATTAGTCATTTTAATGAAACCTCGTGCAATAATACCTGATAGTTTCATAACAAAATAGTACTTCTTTTGTCTTAACGATATTAGTGGGTGCTATGTCCATGATTGAACTATACGTAAGAAATGAATCTAAAGATCTTATGCAGCCTTCTCCGTAAGTCAGATTTAAGAATAAACCCAACAAGGTATAAAATACCATGAAAGTCACAATATGGATTACTGATGTTAGGAATTTTTTTAATTTTAGGGTTCTCACTCTTCTGATTGAATTGACAGAAGATACGGGTTAATTGATAAATATGCATTTTACATATCGTTTCTCCAACATCTGCTTAATTTATCTTTATTTCATCATTGTTCAAGATAAATATTAATTTTTCATAATTCCTAATCAACTCTCGAATGAAGAAATATTCTATGTTAAGTACCTTTCATCATAATTATAAAATCATTAAAAAATACCAATGAAACCTTGAATGAAATTTATTTAAACAAAAAGTATAAAAATAAATACATAAAGAATTGCTATTATATTAATAGCTTAAAAACTAGAGAAATTATTTTTTTAAATTTGCGTTACTGTAATGCCTGTAGGTAACTAACATTTACTGTATTTCTCTCTGGAGCCATAAAAAAGAGACTGATCTTCATTGAAAGTTAAAAAAGTTATTTTCTGAGTACCATGAAATTCAGCTAATCTTCACGATAGTTCAAGGTCGTCTGACATGGTATAATTATAGTTAGATCTATAGAAATAGTGTGAGTGAAAAAATTACCCTTCAGATGACACCATACAGTTGTAAAAGAAACAATTTAAACATTATCTTAATTTATTTGTAATGTCAAAATATATTTATTCACCAAATGTGCCCTCTATGAGAATTAAGAAAGTTCTTGAGTTTTTGAAAACAAAAATTGAAAATAAATAGTATAAGATACTTGTAATATTGTAAGACAAATCATAAAATACCTTTGACATGGTTTTATAAGCACAAATGACCAAGATATGAATAGTTTTGTTTATAAACTTTCAAGACTAGTAAGTCCATACTTAAACAAAGTCTAAAAATTAATGAAATTATAAATATTGTTACTTGAAATATTTACTTACGATATTTAAGTATTAGGTATGTATATTTATTAAAAAACCCAAAATCAAAATTATTTTTTGCATTTAAAACATGAATTAAATTTTTTTGGATGGAGAGATGATTTTTCTTTGATTAATAAATCTCTTTTTTGAAATAAATAAAGTTGGTATAACGTTTAGCACTGATTTCAAAAATGTATATAATGTCGCATTAATTATTTCTTAAAGTATTGATATACGTAATAAACATTATTAGAAATGAAATGATAAATTAAATTTTTCATGCAAAAATCCCTTTTGCATGCAAATATAATAAACAATTATTACATAATTAATTCACACATTAAATTATTCTTCATTTTAATTTTATTAATGACTTATATGATACAATTTTTTCTCTCATTCTCATATTTTGAGTTCCAAATCCATTATAATTATTCTTCCTATCTTTTCTTATATTTGTTCGCACAACTTCAAAAAATTTGTCTCTTCAATAAATTTTATTGCTATTCCAACAATTAATCAATAACTTATCATCATATTGACAGGAGGTACGTCTTCTAAGATGTAAAATTGTTTCCTGAATTATATCGTCAAGTTAATTTTTTGGGCATCTCATACACTATGAAATTTATTATTAGATTATGGGGTTTAAATCATATTTACCACTGAAATAACAATGTTGTAACACATTTTCTTTGACTGCAACACACTTGGTTGATGAAAAAATAATATAAATTTCTAGCCCGAACATCGTAATAAATAAGTTTTAACATCCATAAGGTGGCACAATTTTTTTGTTTTACTAAACATTTTCAAGAACTCTGAATAAAAATTTAGGCTTGTAGAAAAGGAACGTATAGTCAACTATATTAGGCCATAATAACTATTATTATTGCAATAAAAGAAAAGTCACAAAATTGAATGACTGAATAGTTAAATACAGTTGATAACTGGTGGGTCCTCCGATTATATAATGAAAATTAACGATCAATAAGATCCACGAGGGATTGTAGTTATAAAATATCTACTAAACCGAAACATCAAACATACCAAGTAGGCTAAGAAGATAATTGTTTAATTATTTTGAGTCTAAAACTATTATATAACTAGATCACAAAACGTCATTTTTAAATGAGCATATTCCTAATGGTTCCGGTGCCTATGGGCTAAAGAGGTTATAAGCCTCTTACAACTTTATCGGCAACATAATATTCAAGGAGCAAATTTAATATACCTTTCATCCATAACAAGACCAAAAATTTTGTCACTTTCATCCATAGTTTGAGTTTTCAAATGAAGAAGGTTCATTATAACACAAAAACTCCAGATAGAAAATTAACACACTGAAGGTTTATTTGTAATGTCCGGTTGTTCGGGACACTTTGATGGACGATTTCTTCAAAGCTAAAGGCTCTTATTGGGCGCTTGACATCTTGTTTGAAAGCTGTGGGTCTAATCTCTTATCTCTTTAATGCATTCCTTATTAATCCATTTTATGCAATATTCAAGGAGTTATTTAAGTATAAAGGATTTCATCGACTTTTGGGCCTACTCCGGCACTCTACGCCCCTAGGAGTCCTTTTAGGTCAAAACAAAGACTAGAAATGAAATTTCCATAAAAAACACTAGCCAATCATCATTTTTTAATGCACAAAATGTGTATCCTTCTAGGCTTAAATTGAAGTTGAAGTTGGAAAATGGGCCAAAAAAGCTAATAAAGTAGGGACCGATTTCTCGAAAACCGTCGGACTCTCGAAAAAAAGAATTACAGATTTGAAATCAGTGAGCAAAACTGAATAACTTTTATTATACTTATACCCCAGAAGATTTTTGAAAGTTCAAATTTGTTGACCTGTGTAATTATTCGAGGACTTGAACCCTTTTTTGTTTACATTTTATTTGCTTTATTAACGTTAATGCATGTATTCCTTTCGACTGGAAACCTAAAGAATGGATAGTATGTATATGCAAAAAGTGCAATCCAAATAACCCCTTGAGTCCTCTTCCTTCGGCGAAGTAGCTCAATTTGACTCTAAAATTACTTAGTATGCATAAGCGCATTAAATCAATATATATTTTTTATTCAGTACTAGATTGAAACAATATATTACAATGTGATTAAGACTTTAAATGAATTTGATACTAAATATATGCTTAAATTAAACACAAAGATATAATATATGTAGAAACTCAAATTTGAACAAAATAATTTAAACTCAAAGAAAATTAAGCCTCAAATGTAAATGTTGTGACGGACGTCGAGTCATGTACGTGATAATTTAGTTAATGAAGGAAAAATCTTATATATACATATATATATTGAAAACGTTTAGTGGCAATTACAAAATTAATAAACGATTAACAATTTAATAAACTCATCCATAAAGTAAGAGTAAATAAATTATCAAATCGAGTCAGCATAAAATCTTTGATCGTTGATAATGAAAATGATATATTTTAAAGTTATATCGAAGATCCTAGGTTTGTGAAATGACATCTTAATGAATTTGGGACAGAAGCCTTGAGAAAACTAAACATTATACAACACGTTTAAAGTCGTAATCAAGAGATATATTCAAGGAACGTAATTGAAGACAATTATGATATTTTTGATTGCATCACTAACAATGTCCAACTCAACATCGTTTTAGTCAATTTTATGTTCTATACTGAAAAATCCGATCCTTCATATTACAGCATTTGAAAGTAAAGAAGTGTTGTCCAAGGCTTAGAAATAAGTTTAGCGAAAGGATATTTCCACCATCATGTCATGTTATTACATTTCAATTACTCAAAAGTAAATGTCTGTTTGTGATTGAGAGAAACAAGGGATACATATAACTGAAGAAAATGTCAACAGAATCTATAATTCACGATAGCGATATCTTTACTATCAGGTAGATTTTCTCCCCTCAGTAATTAAGGAAAAATGATAACAGCTTTGCAAAACAAAAAGTACAGTTAAAAGTGCTAACTCCACAAAATCTCGCACGCGGCATTTTTTTACATTCCTAAGTATGCATAAGTCCTTAGTCGTTTAGGCATAGCGTCGTTTAGTTTTTGTCCGAATCATCTTGATCCTCTGAGAGACATCACTGGGGGACTTTTGCATTGCAGACTCGTGTGTTGAAATATGGGATCTGAGATTTTGGCCATAAATTACTTGATTGGGTGAGTAGCCGCATTCACGTGGTGTGTTCCTGTACTTCAATAATTCGTCACGAAATTCATCTGATGTGATACTTCGAGCATTACACTTGTCTAGGATATATTTCATATTCTTTACAGCAGCTTCGGACATGCCATTGCTTTAGGAATTATGTGGACTTGATGGGGACCAAACGACTTTTGAGAAATTATTGGAATTTTTTGCTTGAGTATACACTTCCTTGGTCCGTCCTAAAGTTCTTTGGATATCCAAAATCCATAAACCACTAGGAAAATGTCTCAACCACATTATCTGCATTGGGTTCTCTTCTAAATTCCTCTATGACCGTCATTTGAGTCATTATTAACGCCTCTTGTTAAACACATCCATAATTAGTATATGACATCGGCGTTTAGTATGCCTAAGCATAGCATACATACGAACCACACTTTTTTTATATTGACATAGGCGGCAGGTCAATACTTTGGTTTCGTTGTCGTAGATCTAAACAGACTCACATCCATAGATATTAGTTTACTCTCACTAAACATTCTCGTATAAGTTAATAAGTCCAAATGGGGCTAATACTGTTTATGTATTTGTTTGTAATAAGCAGTGATGTGAAAACAGCGCATCCGGCGTGTATAAATCAGCCCTTCCACTTGATGACATGAAAAATGATATGGTAACCATGAAAAACAACTTATTTGCTGTCGATATAACACTATAAATGTAGTTGTGACAGCCTTGCTCAAGGCTCAAGACAGCTCTTCTTGGACTTATAGTAATTTATAGTAATTAATTCAACTAAATTGATGTTTTAGAAAGATATTATTGAAATCAAAGTTGTAGATATTACTTTAAACAAACAGGACATTTTCCAAATTTCAAAATCGGTTCATTAGTTTTGGATTTATTGCTATTTTTGTTAAAATTTGATTATTTGTATTAATTTTTAAGAAAAATAAGTGCATAAATACTAATCCTCTGCTCTGAATATGTAATTATCTTCAAGTTTTTAGTTTTAGAATAATGGTTATTCACTCATTAACAAAATTAAGCTTTAAGTTTTTGATATTTGCATTTTTTTTTAAATAATGATCGAAGATTTAATAATGATATTTGTAATTATTCTACCTTTTCTATAACTCAAGAAAATGGCTGGAAACATATTAATATGTCAACAAATGAAATATATTATAGGATAGAAGTATATCTATTTTATTTCGAGCAAATTTTTTCCCATAGTCACTTTTTCGAGAGATATTAACATTAAGAAAGTTTTCAACCAAAATTGAAGGAAAAGTTGTGTGATATTATCGTAACTTTTATAATAGATAATATAATATACATATAATAAGAATTATTAAGTCAAAATGAATAGGGAAGCAGTTTGATGTTTTATGAATGATGAAAGAATATTATGTAGGGTTTCAACTAACATGCATTTTGAGAACTACTCGCACGCTTCAATATGCGACGTTTTTTACATCTCTAGTAATAACTATATGAAGTACTCAAAGAATACGAAGGAAGAAAATAAGAAAAGGAAAATAATTCTAAGTACTACCTCAGAAAATCATTCGAAACGGACACCCCCAAAAATATCATTAAAAACGTTTCTTAGAAAAATATTCTGCCCTTCAGATCCGGATCTAACCGGAAGAGAACAATATCTTCTTCCTAATCGTCTCGAAGAACATCTTCACCTAAACAACAAATACATGAATGGCCCTATCTATACTTTCTTTGAATGTAAATTCACTCCAAAGTATAAATCGTAAATATAACATAGCCAGATTTCTCAAATACGCAAAACTACCAGACATTGTCATTCTTTGTGACACAAGATGTAATTTAGAAAATCATTTTTCCATTCCATCAGGTTATCTGTCATTTTCCTCCTTCTGTAATGACAACTGGAACCCAAAATGAGGAGTTAAATTTCTTGTAAAATTAACCCTCAGCTCAAGAGTCTAATACCGCTGTGCAGAATGAAATCTTTTAAAATTGCACTGTAGCTTTCTCGATTCTAACTTCGACGTCATCGGCTTATATTGATCAAATAAAGACGATCCGGATTATTACAATACTGTCCATCATTTCACCAAGACCAACACTATTGGTGGTGACTTCAATGTGAAACTCAATCTAAACAGAGATTCCTCCTGCAAAGTAATTGCCCATCCACATTCGAGGAAGGTGTTGTTATCAACTATAACAACCATCGACTTAAGATATGTGGGCTCGGAAGTGAACAACTTTAATCACACTTACTTTTCAAACGATAAAAATTTTAAACCTGTCTCCTCTAGAATTGATTTATTTCTAATAAAAGTATTTCAAGAGGAAGCCATAAACTCATATAATGTTATTGATGCAAAGGTATCTGATCATAGAGCTATTCACTTGGTGTTGGACCCTGTAATGAAAGAAATTAGAACAAAAAATCAGTAGATTCTCATCTCTCGTACTATAAATGACTCTGAAATTAACGAACAAATTATAAATATCATTCATACCAACAAAGCTATACTACCGAGAAGATGTGTTTCTGGTCGTCTAGTCAATGTTTAATAAAATCAAAAATATCTGCTGACAAAAAGGATCAGTCATAGCCACAAAAAAGTGGGAATACCTTAACGAAATTGAGACAATTTCTAAAAGCGAGATGTCAGAAGAGGAAACGAAGGCAAAACTTGATCAAATCTACCGAAAGGAAGATATAAAGCATAGAGTTAAACTGAAAATCAATAATATAAGGGATCTTTCACACTCGAGACTGCAATGTGTACGACAAGAAAAACTACGAAATAAAACAAAAAATATCAATCTCTTAGATCGCAATGGCACGATTTGAAAAGATCCAAAATACACATGTAGTGAAATAAGTAAATATAACTCTGGATTATACTCATGTTTTGATTGCAAGAAGAAGAATAGATCCAGGAGATGTACAACAAATACTGCTGCCTTTTGTGAAGAACTACGATGCGAAGCAAAAAATGCTTATAAAATATCAGAAGCAGGTAAAAATAGGACCGAAAAACATTTTACAAGCACAGAAATAAGAAATACAATTATCAGAAATGTCAAGTTCCATAAATCTCCGGGTCCCTCGAGTCAGAGATAAATACTTCTGTAATGGCCATAGACTTCACTAAAGCCTTCGACACGCTCTTCCACGAGTATATTATACATAGACTGTATCAGAAGGGATTTAGAGATTTTATCATTAGAATGCTTGGAATAATTGTAGCAGGTTCCCCTACTATTGTAAGGTATGGGGATCAGGAAACATCCTTCAGAAATAAAAGAGGAGTTAAGCAAGGCGACCCAGTTTCCACAATTGTATTTAACTTTGGGATCGATAAAATTCATCAAGACATTCACCAAGACAATATAATTATTGGCGTCTCATCGAACCAGGTCAACTTAAAAAGCCTCTGTTATGCAGACGTCCTGACATTGATTCATTGTGGTAGTCCTCTCGTCACCATTAAAAGTCTAAAAAGGACTATGAGCCTTCTCTCCGAATTCTCTCTTGCTTCTGGACTAGTAATTAGTCCAGAAAAACGGAAATAATCTGTCCCTTTGGAGGCCTCATAGAAAAGGGATGGCCAAGCTTCCGCACCGTAGAAAATATCAAACTTCTGGGAACCTGGATGGGAAAATTTGCATGCCTTAATAATGAAAAAGATATTTTTAAGAAAATTTGTCTGGTTAATCTTAACATTTGGGACAAAATAGTAGCATGGAATTTCTAAATTGTCTCAAAAGTCCTCCATCTTCTCAAAGTTACCCCATATAGTAAGGAAGTCATATTGAAAATAAATGAAATTAAAACTTCATTCCTACAATTAAACAAAAGGAAAAATATATCTCATAATAGGCTACACGGTCCCTTGAAGAGTGGAGGTCTGTCATTGATAAATATATCAAGTATGTGGAAAACAATGAATTTTTACTGGGTGCAGAAAAAGTGGAGAAGCCAAGTGACCTGGTGTTTCCCTTTTAATAATTTTTTAATAGAAAGAGGAGTTGATTTTACTAATAAATCACGTGCAAATTGCAGAAAAGTTTTAAAAAAGATCTCCCTATTCTCTGAGCGCATGAAGTAGATGAGTGAGGGGTAAGAGGAACTTGTTGCAACATTGGAACTCTCTCTAGGTTGGGAACTGCCTTTAGACGAACGTCTAAACTTTCCTGAAGTGCGCACAATTTCGTCTGATAATACTGCAGAGGTTATCTGGTCAACCTCAATGAATGGCTATATTATCTTTATAAAACAAACTGGGAAGATTTTGAGGCGTTTAGAGGCAGCTGATTCCTTTCAATATGAAAGTATGTATGGCCTCAACATCACACATAAGAGGTGTGTTCCAAACCAAAACCATGGACTCTTTTTGTGCTTACCTCAGAAGAAGAGAAGTTATCAACAAGGAGGCATCAGGAAATATCCGAGCAATAGAAAACCGTTAACTATCATCTTCAGAAAAATTGTTCAAATACCGCCTACTTTCGGGGACATTGGAGGTGTGATCTAAGTTTTTTCAAGGCTTAGAGAGTGTCTGTATCTTCTTTAAGGACGAAAAGGAGACCACAGATCATCTCCTTTGGAGCTGTAAGATGTTAAAAGAAACTTGCAAATCAATATCGAATGAGTTGGCCAATCACTTCGGAGCTATGATAGGCAAAGAGCAGTTTTTAAACATATTTTAGCAGAAAAGATGAACTAAAAGTCAACGCTATTTTAACAAAGGCACAACAAGTCGTCTACGCAAAAATTTTATTCCTTGTTAGTCCCTTTTGAGCTATGTTATTTATACAAATGAACGAATATTATGAATAAAGTTTCGCCTTTTTACTAAGAAAAATAATAATAATAAAATAAAATATGGATTCGTGTATCCAGACGACAGTGTACATAACATCACATGTTTAGGTTATAGAAAATTTATTTATAATACCACCACACTATAGTATTCATACCTTAACAATTATTTTTCTCAAAACAAAGAGGTTCTGTGAACACAAACTTTTCCTGTTTGTAGGAGAGAAAATGCAACAAAAATTATGTCTTAGGAAATCATCTTAATTTCCCTAAAGTGGACACTAAAAGTGTACTCTTTCTTGATAAAAAAAGGAGATATTTTTATTTACATATATATTTAATGATTCATTTTTATATCTTTTTAAAAAGATTTATTATATGAAATAATTTTAATTCTTTGATTTTTCATAAATCCATATTTTTACAAGTGATGGTTCTTACTCATGCGTAACTTTTCCTTTTTCCTCTACTTCTTTATATAATGAGAAAGAAAAATATAGATTTTTAGAAAAAGTTGAATGAAATATATCGGGGTTGAAAATGACAAATTCGTGTTAGTAAACATTAACAAAAACATAATTTTGTTAGATTATAGAGGTATGTATGCAAAAAAATCATTATTCACTATTTATTATATATACGCAAGAAACATGTATTTTAGATTTTAAAATTGAGTTCAAGATGTCTGAAAGCGAAAAGAAGACAAATTCATACTCCGAAAGATTACTCCCCCAAATTATTTTAGGCAATCTTGGTTCAAAGTCATCATTGCCGAATTTGAGTGTACTTGAATCCCCAAGGCTCACTAAGGATCGACAAAAAGATTTTGTGGTATGCAGTATTTGTAATCAAACTATGACTGAACCATGTTTGTTATCATGTTTTCATGTGGCCTGTGCTCAATGTCTAAATACTCAAGTAACCATTGGTCAAAATGAAAAATTAGTGTGTCCAATATGTGGGTAAGAAACTATTGTTTTTATGTTATACTATTATTCAAAAAACATTTTTTGATTGTCCAAATGAATAAATTTAAAGAAAAATCATGCACCAAAAATAGAATAATACATACATTGCATAATCCAGAGGTTTTCAAACTCTTCTGTGAGGTTAAGGTATCCTCATGACGTTCCAACCTCCTTTTTTCAGTAAGTAAAAGAAAATATTAACCAAATTACGGTTTGCATTAGATACAATTTATGTTTTCATAACTTTCATATATAGATTAAATATTCTCTGGCCTTAATAATCTTGGTATTATTGTAATTAAAATAGGAGTGTTACGATGTACTATTTTCAAAATACAATACAATGTACGATATTTCCTAAAATTTACTATATTAATAGTGAATTTATTCAATCGTGTTGTTTTATAAATATTGTCGAGAATCACTGATTCTGAATTTGAACTGTCGTTTATGCAATCCCAATTATATCTTTTATTTTTATACATTTCCTTTTTTTCTTTGTTTAGTTTTCTGATTATTATACTTTTAGGGTGTAATCAATAATTGGTTTTACTATTTATTTTGTGGTTTATTCACGATACGCCTAACCAGAATAAGGAAGAAAAGTTGTAGATTTGTGATTTTTTGAAACATTTGAACATCCAAACTGAAGAATAATTCCCGTCATGTGTAAACCTGACAGGGATGTTCGGGGATATAAAGGTTCAAACAATAAATTCAATTCAAGAAAACTAGAAAAAGTTATCAAAAATATGAACCTTTACTATTTGGGTGCTGGTTGACCAAAAATGACTTTACATACCAAATCAAGGTAAGGGAAGGTGATATATGGACCTCTTGATTATGCCACATCTTCATATAGAGTATCAAATCCTTTAAAAGAATTTATACCATTGTCGCTTTCCACGTCGAATCATCACTCGATTTTTAAGATCTTCCCACCTCCAACAAGACACTAAATCTAAATGTCACTCTATTGGATTATCTGATAACACTGGTCAATATTCAAAAATCCTAAGGGATATAATTATAATAAAAGTTATTCAATTTTACACACTGATTTCAAATCTGTAACTTTTTTCATCGTGGGTCTGACAGTTTTCGAGAAATTCTTGGGGATCCTAGGGGTCTACAGGATTGGAGTAGGCCAAAAAGTCTAAAAGGAATAAAATAAAATATGGATTCGTGTATCCAGATGACAGTGTACATAACATCACATGTTTAGGTTATAGAAAATTTATTTATAATACCACCACACTATAGTATTCATACCTTAACAATTTTTAAAACCGATTTCTCGAAAACCGTCGGACTCTCGAAAAAAAGAATTACAGATTTGAAATCAATGTGTAAAACTGAATAACTTTTATTATACTTATACCCCTTAGGATTTTTGAAAGTTCAAATTTGTTGACCTATGTAATTTGAGTTTTTTTTTCTTCATAAACTTTTTAATCCATCTATAGTCTAATTATGTCTTCATCTGTAAACATGGAAGAAAATAATTGCTTGTATCTGATATATTAAAGCTGCTCCCATCACAAATATTCATGAAATTGTTGGGTTTTGTTTTTTGCTTTTTTACATACTGGCATATTATTTACAACTCTTTTTATATCCCACCACTTATATAAAACGATTCAATCTATCATTGTTAATTGATCGTCATATATAATTGAATATAAAATCTGGTGAATAATTTATAAAGGACGATAAAGGAAGATCGATTATCTTTTAATTTATCTACCACCTTCAGTCCATTAATTACCTTATCCAGTTTTTTCTTATAACGATATCAGTAAGTGATAAAATTAGTATCGGAATCACAGCCTTGAAGTGAATTAAGATTGACAATGGACAAATTTTTAAGTAATAGCGTTTTTATAGCCACTGAAAGAATTTTAAGATACTCTTTTTGAATTATTTACAGATTTATAGACTTTCATAAAGTGATAAATTTATCTAAATGATAAACTAATTTTGTATATGTAATATTTTAATTCATTATTTTCAAACTTAGTTCATTTAAAGACTGTGGTCGTTTATTTAAAGGGTAATTATGTTACTTTTATATATTTAAATATTTTTGAAGTTGAAGTTGGAAAATGGGCCAAATTAGCTAAAAAAGTAGGAACCGATTTCTCAAAAACAGTCGGACTCTCAAAAAAAAGAATTACAGATTTGAAATATTAAATATTTAATATTGGAACCTAGAAAAAGATTGAAAAAGCTCTTGTAACGTTTTTCAAAAGATTTTTTATATTTATTTTTCAAAGCAAACTCTTTCAATTCTTCTACCTTTCGACAATTTATTTGATCTTTTTCTCATCCAATTCTTCTTCACTAGGGTCCTAATAAGTACTTCTATTTAAGGTATATAATATAATATACATATAGAGTTGTAGATAATATGCACTTATCGTGTGCGATATCTTTTGGGTTGGGACTCTGAACAGTACTTTTTGTTTGCCAAAGCTGATATCCTTTTTTCTTATATTCATAAGGGGAGAACATCTACGGTATAATAAGAATCTTGAATGATCTGTGTAACACGTGTAATACTCTTTTGAAAAATTTCAATAAAAGGCCTATTCGAGTGAATCATCGATAATGAATTTGGAAATGTTTGGAGTTAAAGAGTTCGTCATTGCCTTTACGGACTCTATAAATACCTTGTGTTCTTACTACGAGTAGACAATGGCTCTAAGAACGAGCTTTCAATAGCTCTATGGACTTCTCAAAATATATCTTCATACGAAGAGTTGGCAAATGCTCTAATGCCCTACTTAAACTATAATAATTAATAAGTATCAAATGTTAGAAATTAATGCGATAATTTATATCAACTCTTGGATTTTTAGGATGCTTCCCAAGATTCCTCCACTACTGAGATCATTTCATTATGGTCATCGTAAATCTCCATTTTTGATAGAATCCGAGTTTCATCTGATGATCATCGAATCCCTCATCCCCTTCACCGTGTTGATAACTCTAAAGGCGTTACAGTTTACCATAGGAGTTTTTCTGTATTTAAAGAACTTGCTATATGTATCCCTTGTTCCTCTCAGTTACATACAGACAATAACTTTTGAATGATTCAAGTGTAATATCATGATATGATGGTCAACACTTCTTCACTTTCAAATGCCGTAGTAGGAAGGATCGGATTTTTCAGTATAGAACATGAAATTGACTAAAACAATGGTGACTTGGAAAGCGTCTTGGTCTTGTTAGTGATGAAATTAAAATTATCAGAATTGTTTTCAATTACGTTCTTTGAATAAATCTCAATATTTATCTCGTGATTACGACTATGAACGTGTTGTATAATGTTTAGGTTTCTCTATGCTTTTGTCCCAAATTCCTTTAGATGACATTTCATTAACCTAGGATCTTCGTTATAACTTTAAAATTTTTCACTTCTATTATCAGCGATCAATGATTTTATGATATTTCAATTAGATAATTTACTAAATCTTGTTTAATAAATGGATTTATTGAATTGTTATCAGCTGAAATGCTACTACTTCAGTCTATTGCACATACTTTTTAGTAGATCTACCGTGAGTCTTTGATTTTTAATTCCCTCGATGAATTGATGGTCGATGAATTTACCTATCGATGAATTGATGTCGATGAATTTTCCTTGACCCATATTAGGCAACAACTCATTTTTGTTGGCTCTTAAAAATTTCGAATTTCTTGCCTTCAAACTACAATGCTGTGTGGTTCCTGGCATCAGCATGGTATGATTAGGTACGAGTTGTTAAAACCTGACGAAACAGTTGATTTAATTTTGATTTTGTAATTTTCATCATATGTTTTCAAATATGTATATACCAGGTCTATCATTATGAAATGATACCTTATTTTTCAATTTCTTACGTTTATTTTGAAATAATGGTGCCAAATTTAATCTTCAAAATAATAGCCATAGCTAGCGACACATCGTCATTAAGAAAAATTACTTGATGACGCCGATCGAAATATTCTGGTCGTTTTTGGCGTATAGCGCTGTTTAAGTCGACCTATTGTCGTTGGTAGCGTGCACCGTCAACTGTTTCGTCAGGTTTTAACAACTCGTACCTAATCATACCATGCTGATGCCAGGAACCACACAGCATTGTAGTTTGAAGGCAAGAAATTCGACATTTTTAAGAACCAACAAAAATGAGTTGTTGCCTAATATGGGTCAAGGAAAATTCATCGACATCAATTCATCGATAAGTAAATTCATCGAAAGTCAATTCATCGACCATCAATTCATCTAGGGAAAGATTCATCGACTTTCTTCTCCCAATGAATACTTTCAACAGCAAATTTCTTTGGCAGGGTTTTTTGCATGAACACCGACCAGATTAAGATTATATAAAGTAATTTTGTGCATAAAATAGCAAAAATTATGATTCTATTCACATATTTAGGACTTATATTTCCTGAAATGTACGACAACCAATTTTGAAACTCCTACAAAAAACCGTAAATTATATTTATTTTTAGATTTTGAAGGATGTTTTTTTTTTATTCCAAGGTAACAGAGATTCCTTGAACTTAATAAATCCCTCTCCTTAAAAATTGAACTAAGCAAAAACAATGGCGTAGAATAAGGTGTATATAATCTTAATCTGGTCGGTGTTCACCTGAAAAACCCTGCCAAAACAAATTTGCTCTAAGCTGTTGAAAGTATTTATTGGGAGAAAAAAGTCGATGAATCTTTCCATCGATGCATTTACAAATGGATGAATTGATGATCGATGAATTTACCGGATACCGCCAAATATATATATGTATATATGATCCTTCCCATCATTAGTTCTTTGAAATTAAATGGAAGGAAATTAACACACATTCATACCAATGAGAAGATTATATTCATCAAGGATTATAAATTTAATCGATTAGGCATTTATTGATTAGTTATTACTTGTAGACGGTGTGTATCACTGCATTTCACGTGATAATTGCTACATATTTTCCACTCAATAATTGAGAAATAATAAAAAGATTCACTCGCTATAAAAAAGTTTTTCCTCTGTATTTGGAAATTTGACCTGTTTATAATATTTGAAGAATTTTTTTAAATTATATTATAATCAATCGATTTTTCCCCTTTTTTATTTTACTCTCATATTCAAATCATGTTGAACTGCCACAAATGTAAGGTCTCATATTGATGAACAACTAAAGTATTATCATCTAGAGTTTGAAGTTTCTGGAGACGAAATTTACAGTAGCATAATTTATCTTAGCTTGATTTAAATACTTCCTTCCACTGTTCACAAGGCCTTTATTATACAATGAATTTATTTATATCCATGAAGTATGAAATAATTTTATGAAAAATCACGAATAGTTTTTATTTTTAATAAAATCAAAATTATCCAAAAAAGGGCTATACGAAACATTACAAATTTAGAAAAGTGTGCAAGAAACTTCCAAGAAACAAATTCTGCACAATGTCAGTAAATGATCATTTAAAAATTAGATTGGGGATTTTTGTCCATAATAGTCTCCAGAATCTACATACAAATAAATATATACATGACTTGTTTTATTTGTGACAAACAAGTTAAAACTGAATATTGCGGTAAAAAAAAATAGCGTATTTTATAAATACTAAACTAAATAGATCACTAATTTTAAGAATACCTTAAATATAGAATCAGATAGATTAAGACATAAGAAAAAAATAAGAACTATATTGTGTTTGTCAATAAAATGAATAGACACTTCTTTAATAAACAGGCAAATTTAGACTTTATATGAAACTTTTTGATGTAAACACTGGGGATTTTTTTAAATTCGTATATGATTTAAATTTCTCTAAATGTTTCGTATTTAATTTATATATATATATTGTGTGGGTCTCCAAGAATGTCTTCAGCTCGAGCTAGATGGAAAGACACGACCAAAGGTGGAAAATAAATATATAAATATTATCTGTAAGAAAAGTCTGATTTTCCAACACTATTAGACTATTCCAACCACAAAAACAAACATTTAATATTCTAATTTTAATAAATATATTAAACAATTTCTATATTTCAGAAAATGTACAAGCCTTCGTGATGGAGATACGTATCCACCAGTTGATAATTTATTAAAGACCTTAATAGAATCGGTCAGTACAAATCTCTCAACATGTGCTAATTGTGATCGAAGAGCAAAAAGTCCAATGTTTTTTTGTAATACGTGTGGTAAGAATAATTATGCTAATATATACATATAAAGGATTTTTCAATAGGGATGACGCATTTTTATTTTATTAGGGACGGCGAAATACGTCATATGTTTTTTTGTTTTTTTCTTTTCTTTTCTACCTACAAATAGCTTACAAATCATCATGGAGCAGTACAACCTTGAGCAGCGTTTGCAAATTATTCAAATTTATTACCGAAATTCACGTTCGATCATGGCAACTTAAAGAGGCTTTCATCAAAAAAATTTCTTCAACGACAAAGCTCATTTATGGCTCAATAGGTTTGTTAATTAGCAAAATATGTGTCATTGGTCAGGCTAAAACACACATATTCTTTACGAGACACCTTTGCACCCCGAAAAACTAACTGCTTGGTGTGGACTTCATGCCGGTGGGGTTATAAGACCATACTTTTTGTCGATGATAATAATTGCCTGTGAAGAAAAATTGATATCGACCCATGACAAAGAATTATTTTTGGCCCCAATTGGATGTTATGGACTTAAATGATATATGGACTCAATAAGACAGTGCTACTTGCCACACAGCAAACAATACAATCGAGCAAATTCAGTGAACGTGTTATTTTCAGAAATGGACCAGTCAATTGGCCGTCTCGCTCATGCAATTTGACACCTTTGGACTATTTTCTATGGGGCCACGTAAAGTCATTGCTCTACACCAACAAGTCAGCAACACTTGAGGAGCTCAAAGCAAATATTGAACGCAAAATTCCTGCAATTTCGGGCAATTTATGCAAAAAAGTGGTAGAAAACTGGGTTCAACGATTGGACTTCTGCAAACGTGCCCGTTTTGGTCATGCAAAAGAAATTGAATTCCATACTTAATTGTAATTGAATATACTTCAACGCTAAAAAAGAAACTCGTTTATATCTCAAACTCTCTTAATTTTATTTAAAAAAGAAATGCGTCGCTCTTATAGAAAAACCCTTTATAATCAACAGTTACAGTTGTTTTATTCGTATTATATAAAAATAATCTTATAATGAATACAACTTCATTACAGTATCCTTTAAATCTTTTAAAAGATTTATTTCTTCGAAAAAAACTATTTTTTCCTTTAAATGTTCTTTTTAAGTATAACTTAAAAATGAATTTCATTTTTTTAATTCTATAAAATTCATGATTTATTCCTTCATTAAGTATTCGATATTCAACCTTATTTTTCACGAAACACTATCTCTGATATACTTAACCTATATATATATATATATATATATATATATATTGGTGTAGGTGACAGACTACCCAGTTGAATGTCCACCTTTTTTTATGAAAGAAACGAGGGAACATTTTCCACGTTGACTTTGGGGATCTAGATTAACTTAATCTATTAGTATAAAATCCTAAAGTGATTTTAGCTTTTCTCACACAAGTCTAGTTTCTGAGTAATTTTGGTTTATAGTAATTCGTGATTAATATTATTCAGCTATTTTTCACCTGTAAGACAATAAGAAAAAAAAAAAAAAAAAAAAAGATTATGTAAAGGTTTTTAATTATTTCAAAAATGATTTTACTGTTTTTTTATCCCATTCTCAACTGGAGATATTTCCTTTTCATGGCTGAAAAATTAGGGAAAATGACGCTCTACTTTAGACCATTGCAACTTATTTATTATTCTAAGTAACGATAAATGTCATAAATAACTTTATCAAAAAAATTTCTATTTTTTAATTCAAAAAGTATTTATTCAAAAAATATGCGACTTGAAAGTTTTTTGTTCGATTTAGTATTTTCTGGTTTTTCCTATTTTTGTGGGATTTTAATATCAAAAAGACAACATGATGTTAATAATAACTATAATCAGAAGAACAACGTATTAAAATAACAAAGAACCTTGTAAGAAATAAGGATAGTGACATCACTATAGGTTTTTGATACTTATAACTTTATCATCATTCACTAGATGTGCTCCAATTTGACTTTTTTACGGGGGACAACGGAATGAAATTTATGATTTGGTGATTTAAAATTACAATAATTTCAATCTACTACTTCTATGTCCTAAATTTCCATTCTACAGATTCAACGAACAAGCGAGTCCATCGATTTCGTTCTTGTAGACTGGGACTCTGTATAGATAAATTTACCTTAAATCAGTGCTTCTCAAATAGTGGGGCGCCCCCCCCCCGGGGGGGGGGGGCAGTGCGATGCCTGGGGGGGGGCGTGTGTGACCCTGTTACAGACTAAAAAAATGTTAATAAAGTTATTCTTTGTTGTAAGTTGAACTGTATCTCTTTCTTTTTTATTTTCTTTAATGTTAACAAGATTACAATGTTATGCAGAGGTGTATTCATAACAATTTTATAGACAAATGATATTATTTATAGTCGCCGCGAAGAGTGGGGGGGGGGGGCGCGAATTGTTTTCTTCTTGCTAGGGGGGCATACCAGAAAATAATTGAGAAGCACTGCCTTAAATGAACAGAGAGGCTACATAAATACACGCCTTGAGTTGTACATAAAACAACACCTGTCAACCAAATTTGAAAATACCACATCTCTCCTGGGCAGCAAAAAATCTTTCTTCATTGAACACCGATACCCAAACGAAGATATAACTTCTTTGACTGCCATCAGGAAATAGTAACTCCGACTTGAATTGGAGGGCCAAGAAGCGGAATTTAAAAAAATAGACGTAGACTATCTTTATGTAATTCGTATAGTCACAAGGATACGTGACAAGAGACTGAAACAGGAGTTACTTCGACGTCAAGATCCAACCTGTGAGGAGCCTGTTAATATGACAACTATTTGGGAATAAATTCTGCCCAATATTAAAAAGTTGGTAACAAGGAAAATACAGAAGGGTAGCTACTAGCTGTTTTTCCAAATTTTTCCTTTCCAATTCGAGAATCGAGGTTGCGAGTGGACAAAAAAGCTCGACGTGTATATATTCGTTATATTTTTGAATGTTTTCGACTTTCCAGATACTTTGGTAGGTCGATTATTGGGGACCACAGATTTCCTGAAAGGATTTAAACATATGATGGACCTCAATTTCGGTCAAAGTTGACAAAATTCTGTCAAAAAAAGGATATTATACATGAATTAACTTATCTATATCACTTTGCTTCGAATAGTCTCGCGGAATCTAATGTCAAGTTTATGAAGCACCTTCTCCTCAAGTCATTCAGAAATTCCCTAATCGAGTGTAGTAATGTTCATGGAGAAGATCATCTTAATTGGATTAATGGCTCTTTAAAAGAAGATTGAGAACGACTTCAGTTGGATAGCACAGAATTAGTATTGAAGTATATAAGAAGATAATTAAAAGACACGACGAGCTTTTTAGGATAAACAAAAACACACAGTATTCTCCCTTCAACTGATTTTCATCATTTGACTCCTTTGATTTAAAGCAGCTGACCCTACGTATTATGAACTCTAAAAGGGTATTATTATTATTTCTGATGTTGATGCATACAAAATATATTAAATCAAGAATTGTGCGCGCTTTTTTTGAATTTTGAATATATTAGGAGTAGTAACAATTGGTTTATGATTGGTAAAATTTATAAATATATAGTATATCTAAATAATAAATTCTGCCAAATATTAACAAGTTGGCAACATGGAAAATACAGAAGAGTAGCTACCAGTTGTTTTTCCAAATTTTTCCTTTCCCTTTTGTGAGTCGAGGTTGCGAGTGGCCAAAAAAGCTCGACGTGAGAAGATACGAAGCATATGAGAGAAATGATCAACATTTTAACATCCACTCCAAAGAATCATCTGTACTTAAGGATCAGTGGTCACCTAATCAGCCAGAATTTCTTGGATAAAATACTGTTACCTAAAATTTTACGCACTGACTCCATTAATATTATATTCAGTCCCTCTGATATACCATTCTTTTGAGGATTCCTCGGTACGGGGATTTTCATCTTTATGCCTTCACGAACAAAATATTTCTCAATTATCTGAAGATAAAGATTTTACCCTTTTCCCAGTTTCTTTCTCTACCATGACTTCCTAGTACTTAAATTTCATTAAACCTCATCTTTATTCTTCAGAATATATTCTCAAGTGGCATCTTCGATTTGGCATCAATGAAGGTAGTGAAGTAGTGACATCCACTCAGCGAAGAGGTCTGTATGTATTCAGACAAATATGAATAAATTGAATAATTTAAGAACATCTATATTTAGAAATGTAAAAAATAAGGAAAATGCCGCAAAAGATTTTGTGGAGTTGGACCTTGGAATAGTACTTTTGTTTTCCAAAGCTGTTATCATTTTTGCTTTATTACTGAGGGGAGAACATCTATCTGACAGTAAAGATCTCGCATGATTTACGTAACACGTGTAATATTCTGTTGAAAAACAAACAATTATTTCAATAAAATGCCTAATGGAATTAATCCTCGAATATCGATGTGAACATGTCTGGAATTAAAACAGGGATTTCAATTCTCCGTTCGACATTGCCTTTATGGACTACTCTAAATCCCTCATTTCCTACTATGAGTAGGCAATCGTTCTGAGGACGAAACGTCCGTCCATCAGAGTTTTCATTGGCTCTCCAAATCTATCGTTCTATAAGGAGTTGCCAAATGCTGTATTGGCCAACTTAAATCATAATAAGTATTAAATGTTAGCAATAAAAGCTATAATTTCATAATAGATATTAATTATATTCACTATAGGGTTTAAGATTTTTGGGAAGTTTTCCTGGATTCCTCCACTACTGAGATAATTTCATTATGGTCATTTTATATCTTCAATTTTGTGGGAGTTCGAGTTCCATCTGATGATCATCGAATCCCTCATCCCCTTCATTGTATTTAAAGAACTTGCTATCGTTGTTTATGTATTCTTCTGACATTTTCTTTAGTTATATGTATCCCTGGTTCCTTTCAATAACATGCAGACATTTACTTTTGAGTGATATTTAATATCTTCGCATGTTTAGTCGAATGTTAAATGAGCGGAATACTTGTTTAGTCTTCATCTGACAATAAATTACTTCATTTGTGTAATGTCAATAAGAACTGAGCGTGAATCAAAAAACACGAAGAGGAGAAAAATCAATTTTTCCTTTCCTGGCTATTTTGAGTTCATTAAACAAAACAAGGCTATTCTTCTAAAACGAAATTTTGGTACTTTTCGTCAAAGTTTAAAAAGATAAATAACATGGCATGATAGCCTAGAGTCTATAGTTTCATATCATTGTGTTTTTTTAGGAATAGGATGCTTCAGAAAATACGCAAATGCCACTCAAATATTTTAAGGACTAAACTTTAACTATATTAAGGAGTAAAATATTAGGTTGGTAGAATTAGGTTATTAACTCGTTGATTCCAAATCACGCTCTTCACTTCATTTTTTTTTATTCTATGACACCATCATTCTTCTGTTGAGAATATCGCTATTTTTTCCCTTAAAAGATCCTCATTTGTGAAATATATATCTAATATCCAAACTATTGAGCATCCAGATATAACATTTCGTAGTGTGGACGAGGAAGAAAGACAGAATCGGTATTTGTTTAAAAAGTGATTGTTCTTGTTCTCTGGGACCCCCGGATAAATTTGGCGTCTTGTTTTAAATGGTTTAGCCGGGAAGAAGTTGCTTATCGACGCGACCAATGATAAGAAATTTCTTCTATTTCTCAGTCGAGTCATTCTTCACTTTCAATACTGAAGATTTGAGGTTGAAATTGGTTATTAGTGGACGTAGAGTCTGTAAAACAACATTTCCTTTTTTTTTTTGATTGCGGGGAGATCCAGAGTTCTGCGACTCTATGCTCATCATATGGAAAAGGGATTTAAACATAAACCACATATCTTTAATCCTTTTTACCTGATGAAACTCGATTATGAGCGCCTACTATTCTGAGGGAAACTTTGGAAGGAACCAGCTGCTAGATAGTTCGATTCGTCTTTCACCCCCAAATTGGAAAACCATCCAATAATTGTATTCGTCTCTTAACGTCGACTTACTTGCTTTTTACCATCTACTGTTCTACATGATCTATATCTTAAGAAATTGTGTAACATTGTCACCGCCACGGACTAATTTGAGAGGACATCTTCATGGAGGGTTCAATGAATGGAACTACCTTCTACACTTTTTGTTATTACTTTACTTATTAAAATCGAAATAATTTGATTGTATAACATATAAATATACAATCTATTCTATGGAATAATATTATCTAGGAATAGAAATCAATTTCTTGAGGAATCAGAATGTACAGAAGCCAGTTCTACTGAAATCATAAATACATGGAATAGCTAACTTCTCGATGGATTAATTTTATAAACCTCATTTTAGTTTCATTACAGTAATTGCAAACATGGAAGACAACGATATTAATATTAAATGTCAGAGAATTGTTTAATTTATATTTTTTCATATTTGGAATAACGATTATTCTTAAATATTTATTCTTGTGTTATTTGGTTATTATTAGTATTTATCCTGTATTTATCACTGTATCTAGATGCTGACCATAATAAAATGAAAAATGTATATACTAACAGCAATTTCTTGATTCTTTTTTAATTAACGAAAGGTTTTCATTTTTAATGCAGGAATATACCTATATAGAGAATTGAAAAAGTAGTATTGTTTTACGTACTTTTCCTGGTTAATTTAGTTTTACCCAATAATCATTTAACATTTAAAGGAACATAGTACCCTTATGTTGTATAATACATCCATGAAAATTAAGACTTAACGTTTAATTATTCCCACAATTACATATTAAAATTTGGGCTAATGTTCTAAAACACTAAGCTAAATACAAAACGTGTCAAAATTAATAAAAACCATTATCTTTTCTACCACATTTTTAGATAAGTTTATCATAAAATCAAATAGTTTTTAACGATAAATGAAGAATTTTGATTTTAAAATTTACACTTCTACTAAATTTAGAGCCGTTTGGAGATCCTTCGTCTAATTAAAACGAGTCCAACTGTTTAACTTACATAATTAAATTTTAATTACAACTATTACAAATGTTAAACATTCAGTATAAGGATAACACTACTAACTGATGAATGAGTATGAGAAGTTAAGACTATATTATATTAAGGACATAATAAGGTAGATGACGGTATTTTATATAACCGACTTGGTGCCAGGAGTACAGGGCATTTTTTAATACGAAATCCTCAGAGACTAGAAGAAAAGTGATGGGCAAATATATTTAGGAATCTCCAACATTGATACAAATTTTAGAATAAAATCCCGGGGGAGGACAGATGCTTATTAGACATATTCATTTGAAAATAACAAGGAAACGAACTCAAGAAATCAAACGATGGATTCGCTATTCGGTGGATTTGGAGATTTTCAAGAGTCCCCCACTATACTCAAATTATAAAGGAGAGTTATGTGATTACTTATTAGTAATAAATATATTATGAAAAGTAATAGCTTATTACTCTTCATATTTAAGGAAGCGCCTCCCCCTAAATGTAGGAATGCCAACCACTATAGCTTAAATATATTTTAGCTGGATATTTTTATAATATTTAACCTCAAATTGCGTATTTTACAGCGAATTAATAGAAAAATTTAGTAATAGAAATTGTAGTGCAGATAACGAAGAATAGTGCTATGTTATCAACTTTTTTTTGGCCGAAATCTCTTCCACACTTAATTCATATTGACATTACAAATATATCCTGAAAAATAGAAACATCAAAAACAAATAAATGAAAAAATATTACATAAAAATGGAATAATAAAATTCATGAAGACCAATATACAAGAGATGGGCTAAACTTTCATTTTGACAATAGATGAAAGTAAATCCTCCTATAATACAAAATCCCTCTTATAATCACAATTGACGATTGGAGCATTTTCGTAAACGCAAAAATTATTCTACTCAATACTTCTCTCAGCAACAATATTCCTTAACTGGATGTATTAGGCATTCTTCTTTATTATCTACTTTTGAATATTCCAAGTGGAATATCTTTTCCACTTTGTCACACTAATAAGTAGAGGCATTCTTTCTTCTAATGCTTGTATTGATTAAAAAATAATTCAATGAATATATTCAATTTTTTCTTCACCTTGATATAGTAGAACTTATATGTTGAAATTGCCTACACAACATTAAGACTACTTTTATCCAAGTTCCCTAACGTATTAAAATAATAGATTCAGGTGTTATGGGAATTAATAAAGCAAGACTAAACCAATTCTTAATGGTCCTTAATCTGGTCGACCCAAAACAGAGGGTAATAATCTATGTGTTGCCGATGGATTTTTTCAAAGTCTAAAAAAATCTACCAGAAAAGCTTCTATGGAATTGAGTATGCCACCAACCTTTATTACGCGAATTGGTTCAAAACCCTATCGACCACGGCTAATTCATAGCTTATTGGAGGATGGTCTGAACAGGCGACAGCAATTTAGTGAGATCATGCTGAGCAAAATTGATGAAAACCCAGGAATTATAGACAGCATTGAAAAAAATCAAAGCACATCAAAAACCAAGAAGTGTTGGTAATTTAAAAAATTACATCTGAGATGCATTTCAAAAAATTAATGGCCCAAGTGACTTGTATGAAAATGTTTGTCAAAGCGTAAGAGACAGACTTCAATGCATTGTAAGTGAAGAAGGAAAACAGTTTGAGTACTTGCGTTGATAAATAATATTTAATTTTCATTAATATAATTGTCTTATTACATATATTAGTTCGTAAACTTGATCTCTAAATAAATGTTTATTTATTTAGTCTACCTACTTTTGGCTCACCCTGTATAGTTATACACGATTTTTTTCCCCTTATTTGAGGTCTTTTTTTATCAATCTAAATAAATAAAAGTGGAATAAAATTGGGTTTTTAAGATTATTTTTCCACCCTAGACCTGACAACTGATAGTACTTTGATTCGTAACAAATATTAAAAATAAATAAAAAACTAAAATAATAATAAAATATAAACACATTATAAGAATCATAAAAAAACTACTAAGAAAAAATAAAACTCTGTAAGATATTAGAAAAAAAAGTGCAAAAAGTAAAGTATATAATAATACAAAATTTAAAACATGAAGTATTCTTCTTCATATGTCTTCGGTATTGTTTAATCATAAAAATAAGCGATTGAAGGTGCCGAAGACGGTAAACATTTTATCAAGTCAACAGTATGGTCCTGTGAAGAGCTAGCCATTTTTGGAACTTTTAGGGACAACACAGAATAGCCTGCCCCAGCAGCAATCCTCATGCTTTTTATGTCCAATATTTCAATCCATTCATCATTGGTCAACCTCATAACAATATATGTTTTAAAGTTGCCAATCGAAGCTCGTATTGCCCTGTTTTCCTGAGAAGAATGAAGTCTTCCGTGGGGCAAACCAAAAAGAAGTATTGCTCTCAGATACTTGGACTGAATGTATAAGCCATTCAGGTTGAGGCTCAGAAACATTTGGGCGATTAGGAGGATGGGACATTCTGCGAAGGCATGTATGACATCGTTGTCATTACAGGGATAAGAAAACCCAATTGTCCCCGTTAATACTTGAAACTAAGCTGTGAATTTCTTATCGTTGTGCAGCCCACGAAACGAGCAAGATACTCTTCTTTCCCATAATCTTGGCAGCCCCAGTTTTTCTCTATACATAGTACATATAGAAGCTACCTGAAGACACAGTTGAAGATCCAGGTCAATTTTCAGATGCCAAGGGGCTAATGTAATGTATCTTTTCGCAGTTTTAAAAAAATAGTGATAAAAATAGACTCTGGCCTGAGATCATGAATTGTCAAGACATTATTACGAAGGGCAGCTCTTTCTAGCGACTTTGAAACCTTCGTCTTAACATTTTGACAAACTATATTTATAATACTATCTGAACCAAACTTATGCTATTTGGTTCAAATAATTCGCTGGGCAGCTGCCAACTCCTCAGAGAACACTCTGACCAAGTCATTTGACATATCAGACCAAACCGTAAGAGGAAGGTAAGCCGGCGAGCAAGTTATGTTTTCTCTCCATTTCAGTGTCGGCCTCTTTGATAGATCGATGAAATTTTTTCCATAAATCTTTGGCTAAACATTTGAGAGAAGAACAAGGCCACCACCCAATTGAGAGTGTAGTCGCATAGGAGCTGAAATATATCGATGATGAAACATAATTCTTAACCAATTAATCTCATCTCGAATAGCTTTCTCAACACAAGATGAGACTGCAGTTGAGACATAGATAATTTAGGGGACCAATTTTTTGTTGTAAAGATCGAATCTCTTTAGCAAATTAAAAAATTTTCACTCAGAGCACCAACTAAGGATCCTGGAACAAAGGGTTTTCCAATTCAATGCCGAGGATCCACATGTCTCCCATTCTATACCCAATTTATTCACTTTTAGTCTTATTCTACATACCCCCCCCCCCCACTGTCGAGGCTGGAGTAGAAAACCATAAGCTTAAAGCTAGGATGGAAGTCTTCTCTAGATTAATCGCAAGATCCAATCTCATGGAATACTGTTCAAAAAAGTCATAACAGCATCAACTCTTTTTACAATCTATTTTTCTGAATTCCCTTCCGTCATTAACGTCAGGTCATCCGCATACATATCGACCAGATGCTTATTTTCACCAAAGTCAACAGTAAATCCTCTATATTTCCGTAGTGACCATCTATTTAAGAGCTCCATTGCTGCTACAAGTAGTAAAGGGGACACCAGACATCCCTGTATACAACTCTTACTTAATATTATGTGGTCACTCTGTATTCTATGTCTTTCAATAGTCGAGGTACCATTATATAAAAGGGCTCTAATAGTATAATATTAAAAAAACGCTTCGACAAAAAATTTACTCACGGCGAGTTGTATAAAATTATGTGAGATTGAATCAAATGCTTTTGAAAAGTCGATTGCAATCATGGCTCTAAATTACCCTCTCCTTCTAACAGTGTCCACTCCCGCCTGAATGTTCCTCAATATGTCTGCAATGTGTTGTTTTCTTAAGAAGCCTTTCTGTTCCAGGCCTATACATTCGTTTAGACGGGGTTCGATTTGTCTTGCTAGGATTCCTGCAAGAATTCTATAGGTATCACTAAGAATTATTAAGGGTCTCCAGTGACTGAGTCTGGCCACATCACCCTTTTTAGGTATAAGAGCAATCATTCTATGAGTCAGTTTTTTTATTGTAATAATAACCATTTCAACATACAATTTCATTGTATTAATTTATTTTTTTGGGTTTGTTTGTGAAAACTTAATTTGGAATCAAATTTCCTCTCCGAATCAATGTTCAGTTTTCTGATATAACTATATATATAATTGAGATAGTCATTATGAAATATTATACTATTTTTTTTTTTTTTTTTTTTTTTGATGAAAAATTTATGTGATTGCAAAATGTGTTACTTTTGACTGTTTGAAGTTTCTTTAATAGCTTTAAATGATAATTAAATTGTTGAATAAAAAAGATAGCAACTAGATGGTTAAATAAAATCATTTCATATAGTTATATAGTGTTTCTTAAATGTGTAATATGAATTATAGACTTCACTAAAAAATATTATTTATTTATTTAATTTCTCAATTGTTAAAACTTCGTATAAATTAATCCTTAGAACTGGGTTTGGCATCA
Organism: Lepeophtheirus nordmannii; assembly: GCA_963680855.1. Classification (NCBI taxonomy): domain Eukaryota; kingdom Metazoa; phylum Arthropoda; class Copepoda; order Siphonostomatoida; family Caligidae; genus Lepeophtheirus; species Lepeophtheirus nordmannii. The sequence goes on along the minus strand of OY804526.1, from coordinate 15,558,162 downwards.
TCTGAAGCTACAATAGTAATTTGATAAGAAAATCATACGCATAGTAATTTTGAGGTGCAATCTCGACAAAAACATATTAAAGTTTATACTCTATTTGTATTGATTAAGTACGTATTAATAAATTTTGTTCAACAAAATCCAGAACATTATTCGAATTCGGCTTTTTTCGCGTCAAGTCCGAGTCCATGCAAAAATGACTCAGGTCTCATGCTCTGATATTATTAGTATTTATCAATTCTTCATAGGACAATAGATTTTGAAAAGTACATAGAGGCCATGTCGAACTCTTTGATGAACTTATAATTACCCGGAATCTTTCTTCCTCTGTGCTGGGGTCTTGGTCTCCAGGTGTCTAACTAGCTTGCTAGGCACCATGGCTACATTATTCAAAGTCTCCAGGCAAACTGGTGAGGGACACTATACTTCATCACTCCAAGTGAGCCTATACTAGAGGTAGGAGTCGTATAATCTCACTTTTCTCTTTGGTTTGGGTTGGTCAGAATCTGAGGTCTGTTCCTGTCTTTAAAAACTCATCCATCGCTACCACTATCTGCAAGAAGTACAATACAATTAACCGTTGGCTATTGTTGTTTGTACTGCAAATACAATTTGAGTAGATGTAATTGTAATAAAATGAATTTTGAAATTATCCCTTTTTTTGTGATGGATCTACTGGTTTTGGTAGAATTTCTTTTATATATCCACTTTATTTACGTGTGAGTTTTGACAATGGGCTGTGAATTATTACAAAAAAATTGATGTGATTCCGAAAAAATTGGTCAAGCCTAAAAATTGACCAATTTTTTTAATGCTATCAAGTGATTCTTTTATTCGTATTGCCATAGTTTTTTCCTATGTAATACTTATGCCGTCTTAAAATATATCAAAGCCGAGTTATTCTAATTTATTTGTTCCAAATTCACATTTCTATTGGTTTTCTAATGATTCCAGCATATCTTCATAAGTTTCACATTCTAGTCTAAACTTCGACAATTGGACTTCAAGCTTGCCTTTTTTCATTCACATTATCCAATTTAGTATTGTATTCCATATCAATTGTATTTATATTAGTTGTATGTTCACGTTGTTCAGAAACTATTTATTTTTTCTTCTGTCATTACATTTAGTTTAAATTCCAGTTTCTAAGTTATGGAATGATGATTGCTTACAACCTTTGAAATTTAGACATATTTTCATAGTCATTTAGTTTGAATTTCATATCATAAAATTATTTTTATTTTTTTCAGACAAACAATCTGTGGTCTAGTAACATTTAATGTTGGTTTATCTAAGAATCACGATCTTCAATTATCTTTTTAAAGCGATCTTTCAGTAAAAGTTATAAATTTTCTCACCAATATCATTTAGTTTTTCCGTAGATCAATCTTTTCTTTCGTCCATGCATTAGCTTCCATATTATATGAGACACGTAATTTTTTTTTAATTTATGTGTCACAGTTGGATATTCCGTTTTAAGCTTCTTGCATTTACTTTCCAGGTCATTATTTTCGGTTTTTAATTTTGCCTTGGCTAAACTTATCTCTTCTTCAATAACATCATACTTAGATTTGAGATTTTGAAATTCCTGACTTGAAGATTTTGGTTCACGTATCCTTTTTACAGATTCATTTTCTCTTTTTAAGCTTAATATTTTTGAAATTGTGTCAATATCACAATTTTTACATTCCAGTTGCTTTTCGAAGTTTTCTCTATTCTTTGTAAATCGATTGTTTTCTAAAAATTCTTTGGTTTTTTTTACCTTATTACATTCTTCATTTAATTTTTGTTTCAAATTTGAAATTTGTTCATTGAATACTTTTACATTGAGTTTGTTTGAAATTATCTCTATTTTTTCGTGTTAATGTATCACATTCTTCCTTTATATTATTTAGTTTACTATTCGTATTTCGTATTTCTAAGTCGAATTTTGCTATACTGGAATTATCTAGAACTTATTTTTATTCTGTAAGTCTTTTTTTTTTTCCATATGCATGAACGCTTGCATTGAATATATTTTTAATAAAGGAGCATTGCCATTAATCATTTTATATGGACATTTGACTACTACTTCTTCATATATGATAATTATAGGAGGTTTAAAGGCAGTCTTCTCCTTCTGCACACTAGTACTTTAGTCTCTTGCACTTGTTTTTTAGTAGCTCTACTATGATTCTTTGTATTCTAGTATAGTGTGGTTGGGGTAGTATGGAGAATTAAGGCATTTAAATAAACAGATTGCAGTTGTTTAGTCCATACTACTTTTAACTATAAAAACACTCTCATCATCAAATATGAAAGTAAAACCAAGGTTCGGAAGGAATTAACTTACTTTGGTGAAATAATCTCCCTTATTTAAAGATAATAATTGCCCCTTTATGAATAACAGAACCCGAAATACAACGAAGAGTCAGGAACTAACCTTAGGTGGTTTTGATTAAAGCGAACTGATGTAGAGTTATATAAACTTTATTAGAACGTAATATACAAGGGATTGTATATAATACTGTATTCTGTTGAATACTAGTCGAATACTAATTTAATACTAAGAAGTATTGTCCTTTTTATACTAAATTTTAATGTACAATGACAAATATACATATTATTATTAAAACTCCTTAAAGTGCCTCTTTTGGTGCCTCTTGTGGTTGACATCTTGCTGATCGTTATCTCGTGACATTTTGTTGCATCACAATAGGTAATTAATATATGCGTTTTAATTAAGATGTACGTCTTCATTGGTATTTCCTCTTTTATTGTCATCTTCTATTGCGTCGTAATATTCGTTCGAGATCCTTCTTGTTTTGTAGTCACCGATACTACAAATTGGTCCCCACGGAAGAAGTTTGCGTCCTCGCAAAACCTCATTGGCACTCTGTCATTGGGATTCGTTGGATCTGGTTTCGTTGCTTAGCTTTGTAGATTATGAAAGAAATACATAAATATAATATAACGACTCCGATGAAAGATAGTATTAGGATTGTATCTTTCCAGTTATATTTTCTCGTTCTTAGGTATTCTCTCAAATGTGCAATGGAGACAGAAATGTCTCGTTTCTTTCCAGTGATCCGTTCGATTGCTTCATTTATTTCCTCCTCGGAATATGTGCTAATAGCTGCCTTATCATTCTCGTTCCAATACTCTAGTAACTAGTTGATTGATGGTTTCCCTATGTCCGTCGTAGTCTTTTCGCTGACCGTTGGACCTTTTGCAATGTAATGATCCTCGATTTTCATGTCGCATTGTGATGGAAGCTCCATTTTCTACGTGCCTTGACCAATTACAACTTTTTGTTTGTGGATTGAACCATTGTTCATCCAGCATAGGGATTGACCAATCAACTCTTTTGCTGTTACTAAGAATAAAGAATTCGTATTAAATTGATTAATCTTTACGTTTTTTGAATGATGTATATGTCGTTCGCAATATTCTCGTATGTTCTTTTGATCCAGATGAAATAAAGCGGGAAGGCAGGCGTTTCGTCCAGTACGTAGAACTCTCAAATGAGGACAAAGTTTCAATTTTCCGAATTGAAAACATTCCACCAAGTCTTTTGGGTTAAGTTCCATGAACGTGCCTTTGAATGTATCCGTGGCGAGGTGTGTCTTGTCTCGTGATTGATATGATGACCATATACCATCTTTCATAATCTTGATCACTTCTACGTAGCGATGTAATGTGAAGAGATGTGCCGTGTTGTAAATGGGTAATTCAATCGTTAATTTCAGACCTCGTCTTGTTCGCGTTACTTTCGTTGGGAGGCTGTATAGCGTAGCGATCCCGTCTTCAACTACAGGGTTGAGAAATGGGGAGGCTATTCGTTTTCCAATGTTGTCTAGGACTCGTTTTGCATGCTCGATCGGGAAGATGTCGGGTGTAAGTCGTCCGGAAATTGCTTCTTGTATTCCGTTAACCCATCTCATGATTCTATTCTTCCTTGACTCGAGTATGAACATTGAACTCTCTGCATTCTCAACTTGTTTTAGTCTGTAGTTAGTTCGTCTGCTCGAAGCTAAGAGTTCCTTTTCGACAGTTGCTAATTGTCGTAGGGAAATCTGTAAGCTTTGAACTTGTTGGTTGAGTTCTTTGACATTCTTTAGCATCTCGAGGTCGTAGTGATGATCTCCTCTGTGTCCGAAGATACCATCAATTGCACTTTTCAGTGCCCATCCTCCTAGCATTCCAATTCCAGCCACTATCTGTCGTTTAGGTCGTCGTGGTGTATTAAATCCTGATATCTCCTTAAGTTCGTAGAGATACTGTTTCGTTTCATTGGCTATGGTGTTCAATTCAATCAGTGTCTTCTGTTGAATCCAGGCTGTGACGTTCTTGACTGTCATATTCAAGGTAACCTGCAGTAGATTCTCAACTTCATTGACTATGTCCATAACCGGGATTTGGGATTTAATTCGGATTATCGTAAGTGAGGTTGCCACTTGTCCATCCTGTTCAAAGTATGCTGAAGATTGTACTTGCTCGATGCTAGTTGTTGCGTTTGCAGTAAGAGCGTATACTGCAAATAAGAAAAGAATTATTAAATTTTGTTTCATTTTTTAACTCTTTCTCCCTTGGCTGTTGATGAAGAACTATGATTCTTTAGGTGGAGTCATTACTTCATCGCCTTCATTGTCCTCGTTTGTCTCGTCGCTTCTATCATCTTCAATTATATTGCGTCGTTTTTGTTCGTTTGATAGGTGTGTTTCTGGTGGGCGTTTTCTCCTTGCAATCTTGTGTCTTTCAATGGTGTTGTATTACTCATTAATTCGCTACTCTTCCTTTTCTCAGTTTGCATTCTTCATATTCCTCATCTAAAGGACGTTTATGCTTAATTCGCTCTTTTTCACTCATTGGCTTTTTATCCTTCTTGAAAATACTGGGTGTCTTACTGAACCAGGGCTTCGTTGATTTCTCAAGGACCTTAGCCATTTCTTTCGTAGCCGTATCAAGTATTCCAGAGTCTTGATGTTCAATTTCATTATCTGTAGTATACTCAATAGATTGTGATGTAGGAGGAAATTCAGTATTAGTCTCGTTGTCTTTACAACTTTTACCCGTACTTCCTTCTCCCTTCTTATCGTGACTGTTATAAATAGTAACATATTTATTATAGTTACTTGTACTTTGTCGAGTTATTGGCTTTGAAGTTTCTTCAACGTCAATATCATCTTCGTTGTCGATAATTCGTTTATCATGTTGTATTGGTATATTCATTGGAATAGTTTCACTCGATATATCCTCGGCATTAACAATTCTTAGGCGGTCTCGTGCTACTACTTTAGTCTTCTCGTTGTCCATTTTGATTTTAACTTTGCGATCGTTGATAATTTCCATAACCTCGTAAGGTCCGTGGAAATACGTTGCTAGTTTTCGATTCTCAGTTGATTGAGGATCCCATAAATAGACCATTGATCCTACAAGTAGCTTTTTACTTTTTACCTTTTTGTTGTTTGCTTCTCTATTCTTGAGGTGGCTCTCCAATTGTTATACTCGTACCTTCTCTAATGAGTCGGATATTACTTGGACTAGTTGAGCGGTTGTCTTAGGAGCGTCTTTTACGTTTGAGTCTAATTGCACTGCTGGTATGACAGTCTGTAAAAAGAATGGGGAGTATCCTAGTCGTGGGATTACCATAAACCTTGCTTGAGCTAATACTCCAGGTAGACATAGATGCCATTTGTTTCCAGGTAGTCCTTCTTGGATGAGTAAAGCGCGTATTGAACGTTCCAAATCCTGGTGAAGTCGTTCCAGGATTTGTGTGGGGTTGGTAAGCTTGAGTTTCAGTCTTGATAACTCCTAACTCCTCACATACTTCCTTTGTTAGCTTGGATACGAATTGTCGTCCTCGGTCCGTGACTAACTTCATTCCTGTACCATAGCGGGGAAAGAATTCTTTTACTAAAATATTAATTACTTTTTCCGCTGTTATATCTCGTAAGGGAAATGCTTCAGGAAATTTAGTACATGCGTCTATGATTGTTAGCATATAATTTGGATCATTTGCATATCCGTTGAACATTGGGCCGACTATATCCATGTAGAAGACTTGAAATCGTTCTCCTACAGCCGTAGATGTATGTCCCATAACTTCAGAAGCTTGTTGCTTTCTTACTTTCGCTCGCATGCAAATATTGCATCCTCCAATTGCGTTCTCAATATCCCGGTCCATGTTTGGCCAATAAAAATATTGTTTAGCCAAAAGTTTTGTTTTAGTCATTCCAGGATGAGCTAATAAGGGATGTACATGTACTGAAGCTATTACCATTTTCCTTAACTGTGTTGGTACACAAACACGAAGGTCTCCTGTAACTTCGTCTTTAAGATATAATTTAGATTCAACAATACATAAATTATTATAATGTTTTAAATATATCTTAGATTCTTTTGAGAGTGATTTTAAATACTTCGTATGTATTTGTTCGACGTTCAATTTCTCTTTAATACACTTTACCATTCTTTTGATTACTCCGTCTTTCTTTTGTTCGTTGGAAAAGTTTATTTCACTGATTGGGGTGTCATGAACATTTTCATTTTCATTTTCCTTTTTCGCTTCTTCAGGTTTGCTTATCTTACTTTGACTTCTTGTTGTCATGGCATTAATCTTATGTCCAAGAAGTTTAAGATTTCCTTCGTCCTCTTCCGTTAATTGTACTGTTTTCTTTTCGTTCTGATGGTCAGGTCTCCTACTAAGAGCATCAGCATTCTGATTCTTTCGTCCAGGCTTATAGATTATAGTGAAGTCGTATTCCGTTAATCGATCTTGCCATCTATGAAGCATTCCAGACAGTACAGTTGTTTTCATAAACCATTGGAGAGGTTGATGATCAGTTTTAATTATAAATTTTCGACCTGCTAGAAAATATTTAAAATGATCAACAAATGTTACAATAGCAAGTAGCTCTTTTTTGGTTGCCGAATAGTTGATTTGACAATCGTTGAGTTTCTTACTACCATAAGCAATTGGGTGCTCTTTCCCATCTTCTCCAATTTGCGTGAGGACTGCTCCCATTGCGAAGTTTGAAGCATCCGTTTCTAAAATGAATTATTTCTCAAAGTCTGGCGTTATTAATATTGGTCGTTTTAATAAGTTGTCTTTGAGTTCATTAAAGGCTTCCTGTTGTTCATTCTCCCAATTCCATTCGTTGTCTTGGCGTAGCAAGCGTGTTAATGGCTCAACAATCTTACTGTAATGTAACACAAATTTTCTATAGTAAGATGTCTTACCCAAAAATGTTTGTAATTCTTTCACACTTTGAGGTACTGGCCATTCATTGATTGCTTGTGTTAATCGTTGTGATAGAGAAATGTGTCCTTTACCAATTTTGTGGCCTAGCCATGTCGTTTGGCTAGTAAATAGGTCCGTTTTGGTCGTTTTGATTCGTAGGTTGGCGTTTTCCGTTCTGAGTACGAATTCTGCAAATCGTGACAGTGTTTCCATAAACATTTTGCCGGTGATTAAGTTGTCGTCAAAGAAACCTAGTAGTCCTTTCCTATCAACTTGAGGTCCATAGACTTGTCTCATAAGTCTTGCATAAGTTCCACATGCATTCTTTGGACCAAAAGGCATTCGTAAAAACTTGTAAGTACCATAAGGAGATACTATCGTAAGTTTATCCTGATCGTTTTCTTTCACAGGGACTGCAAATTAGGCTCCAGCCATGTCAATGGCGACAAAGAACTTAGCTTCTCCTGACTGGGGATCAGTTAGAAGTTCCATAGAGTGGGCAATTGGGTAATTATCAGTCTTGGTAATGTCGTTTAACCGTCGATAATCAGTAGCAAATCTCCATGTTCCATCCTTCTTTTTCACTGGGACTAAAGGTGAGCCCCATTCGGAGATTGTCGGTGCCACTATCCCTTCTTTTTGCCATTGTTCAAGTTGCGCTTTGAAACATTCTCTAACCGTTGGGTCCATTTGGCTTTGATCGGACTGTTGTTTCCAGTATCAACTTCGAATTCCAATATTTCAGTTTTACCAACGTCGGATGAGTCTTGAGAGAATATGATAAAACCGAAATAGTAAATCTTCTACCAACTGTCTTTCGTTTTTACTCAGATTTTTGTTACTTCGTACTTGACCTCCAAACATTGTATCTATCTCTTTTCTTATTCTTTTTTCGTTTTTGACATTTTGAGTAGATTGACCAACATATTCCATTAGAAGTTTTCGTGCTTCTTCGTAGTTGGTGTTTGGATCGACCATTTGTAGTAGCTCGTTTGGTGGTTTTACTTCTTTTTCATGATTCGTTATAGTAGCTAAGAAGCTACTCGGTTTATATTGCCGCGTTGTTTGAATTGACCCGATTTTCATACCTTACTTCATCGTTAAGGGCTCTTCACTAATATTCGTCATAGCCAACATAATGCGAATATTACCCTTGTCTCGTCTTACTTCAGCCATTTGAGGTTTAATAACAACCTTCCAATTCGTCGTAGGAAGAGGATTGAACCATGCTAATGTTCCTTCCTGATGATCAATAGGAAGCTGTACACTAACCATAGTTGTTCTATCCGTAGGTAACGTTGTCTTCTGTTGAATTAAAAGTGGAATTTCTTTATCGTTGAGGCTGACAGTAAGTGCATCAATTCCGATCACATTGTTTGATCCTAAGAAGGTTGTTAGTTCCACTTCTTCTCTACAGGAACCAAACTCTGCGATCACTTAGTCTTGTAAGGAAAGATTGACGTTAATTTCCCTAAGGGATCCACAAGACAGAATGAATGGATATCCCAATTTCCTTACTACAATCGGACGTGTAGACCATGGCTTTGTCACTCCTTGATATAGAGGTCTACGTTTTCGTTTGGGCGTCCAATCACGTGTAATTGATTATTTCCTGCTCCAAGTACCATTGTCGTTACTGGCGTTAAGACTTGATCTATCGATGCTTTTAACCAAGTCCCTTCATCCATGGCATCGTAGCCCTTGTTTCCCGTGTCCACCATTGCTTGGAAACTCGTTGAACCCAATGTGCACCATAAGTAAATGGGTTGTCGTGCCAGTGATTGTTCAATAGATGCAATATTGAACACGTTGGTATCGTTGTTGGAAGATTCTTTCTCTCGTTTCCTATCTTCCAACGCATCGACTTCTGACGTGCTAGCAGGTGCGTCATTTTCAGAAGGAGAGGGGGGTTCTGCGCCCCTTAAGCATTTTTTGGAGCTTGTTTTCGTTGACGTTTCGGTTTGGGGCAATTCCGGCTAATATGCCCCATTTCGTTGCAGTTATAGCATTTCACCTTCGTCGGATCCCGTTTTGATTCTTGCCTCCTCAGATTGGTTATTGTTCTACATTCGTCGAGGGAGTGATTCGCCTTAGGGTGAATTGGACATGCTGTCTTCGCTTTCGGGGGCAATCTATGCGTTGATTGTCCTGAAGGTCCAGGTTTGGGATTGACCGTTTGGATCGAGTCAATTTCCATTGGCTCTTCTCCGTGGCGTTTCTTGAGAGCTGCTAGTTCCCGTTGATTCTCTAGTTTGATCTCCGCCATAATATCTCTATTGTCTGCTCCGAACCTTTTGCGATAGTCCAAATCCTCTGCTCGTATGCTCCCTTCCAGGTTAACAGCCATGGAGCATACCTGATTCGACGTCATATGTTTTGCCTTGCTCATCTCCATCCTCGTGAAGTATGCGACGGTTCGATTTTGCATGCCACTTAAGAAAGCGTATATCAGAGGCCCTTCAGGTGGTTCGTCGTTGTTCTTGTAGGCTTGTTCCCATACATTAAAACAGGCCATGAAGTACATGTTGAGTGATTCATGATCACCCTGTTTGATCGTTTCCAGTTCCATTCTGGCACGATCCGTTTCTCCCACCTGATTAAGGCATTCGTCCAATCGTTGGAGAAGTTCGCTTGTCGATTTAATCGGCCTCCTCGGGTTTTCGTTCCTCGCCGTTTTCCTAAGGTCGGTGATAATGACCTTAGCACGATAGGACGTAGAGCTGTCCATGGAGCATATGATGGCTGCTGCTTCATCCTCGAACCTCCATCCTCGAAGTTGAAATAGCGTTTCAACTTTGTTCCTCCAGCTGTTGAAGTCCGTGCTGGTGGTTAGGTTCGGGAATGATCGATCTCCAGAGGCGGACCCTTGGTTGGTATTTCTTGCTGCTGGGTTGGTTGTCATCTTAAAGGGAAGAATAATTAGAATAACTACAGAATTTCTTTCAAAGGAAATAGCATTAAACTTTGATCATTTAAGCCTCTATAAACATTGAACTCCCTTATCTAGGAATCTATAGAAATACTAAATATTCCTTAATTATTACTTTAAAAGAGATTGTGAGCTCTATTCAGTTATTCCTTCACGAGTATTGCTTTGCTTTAATTAATTTCAAAGAATAAATTTTCTTACATAGAATTATATTAATTAAATCAAAACGTTGATATTAGCCAAAGAATAAATTTTCTTGCATAGGCATTTAATCAAATACTCTTATCAAAATCCAAAGAATAATTTTTCTTGCATAGGAATAATGATAAACTTTAAATAGATTATTCTTGATGACTATAATAACAAGGTCAAGTTAGATATTGCTTAGAAGAAATATAAAAATACTATCTTCTGAACATTACCTCCCCATAACTTATTATCTATTCAATCGCAAATTATCTATTGGTACAATAGCAAAGTGATTACTGCGCCATTTTATAGTGTGGTTGGGGTAGTATGGAGAATTAAGGCATTTAAATAAACAGATTGTAGTTGTTTAGTCCATACTACTTTTAACTATAAAAACACTCATCATCAAATATGAAAGTAAAATCAAGGTTCGGAAGGAATTAACTTACTTTGGTGAAATAATCTCCCTTATTTAAAGATAATAATTGCCCCTTTATGAATAACAGAACCCGAAATACAACGAAGAGTCAGGAACTAACCTTAGGTGGTTTTGATTAAAGCGAACTGATGTAGAGTTATATAAACTTTATTAGAACGTAATATACAAGGGATTGTATATAATACTGTATTCTGTTGAATACTAGTCGAATACTAATTTAATACTAAGAAGTATTGTCCTTTTTATACTAAATTTTAATGTACAATGACTAATATACATATTATTATTAAAACTCCTTAAAGTGCCTCTTTTGGTGCCTCTTGTGGTTGACATCCTGCTGATCGTTATCTTGTAGCATTTTGTTGCATCACAATAGGTAATTAATATATGCGTTTTAATTAAGATGTACGTCTTCATTGGTATTTCCTCTTTTATTGTCATCTTCTATTGCGTCGTAATATTCGTTCGAGATCCTTCTTGATTTGTAGTCAAGATCCTTCTTGATTTGTAGTCAAGATCCTTCTTGTTTTGTAGTCACCGATACTACACTAGCGAATTTTTGCTCGAAATTGGATGAAAATTTACATATTTAGATGGACGATTTCTTCTTAGTTAAGGATTCTTATCGGGTGCTTGACACCTTGTTTGAATGCTGTGGATCTCAGCTTGGGAATGCATACCTCATTAATTCATTTCATGTAAAATTCAAGGAATGACTTAAGTACAAACGTTTTGGCCTACTTTTGGGCCTACCGCCGCCGCCTATACCCCCAGGAGTCCCTTTAGGTCAAAACAAAGATTAGAAATGTTTTGATTGACTCTCGAAAAAAGAAAAATACAAATTTGAAATGAGCGTGCAAAACTGCATAACTTTTATTATACTAATACCCCTTAGGATTTTTGACTGTTGGCCATTATTATTATCCATTTTTCAATGTCTTATGTTTTTTCAAGGTGCAAATTACGATTGAATTAGATACCTCAGGTTAATTTTTAAATTAAAAAAAAATGTAAATATCTAAAAACTTAAGGATTAAAAGGCTATGATTAAATTTTAAATTTGCAATGAAAAGTGAATTTTAATATGTTAAAAAACACTCATGCAACAAAAAGCTCGAAAAAAATTGTTTCCATTATAGTTAATTCGCACTGTTTTGACTTACATATATATAAGACAATAAATTAATATTCTGTTTTTCCTTACATAGAGGTTATCTGTGATACTGAAAGAGTATTTAACCTCTTAAGAAATCATCTTAAATGACAAAAATTGACATGCTTTCATGCAAATGATATTTTTGAAAGACTTGAAGATAATTATATATTTAGAACACATTTTGGTGTTATTTACCTATTTTTGTTAAAATTGAATTCACAAATATCTTTAGTATGAGAACATGCCAATATAAGATATCATGAATGTTCAGATAAAGTAGAAACAATAACGATAGATCCTTTAGCCTTTTTGTGTAGAGTCAATTAGAATCAAATGTATGCGAATTTTTTAAATTGTACTTGTAATTTTTTGATATTGTCTTAGAGGTGAAAAATGACGAAATGGTATTAATTACAAATTACTATAAAATCAGATTACTCAAAACAATATAACATAACAATAATTCCACAACTAATGAAAAAGTGAAACTAATGAAAATTTCCTGTTTATTTAATGCAATATCTACAACTTTGATTTCAATAATATCTTTTCTAAACCATCAATTTAATTTTATTAACTACTACAAGTCTCAGATGAGATGTCATGAGCCTGTATCAAGGTTATCACAGCTACATTCATAGTGTTATATCGACAGAAAATAAGATGACCTCTATAGTAACCATATCATTTTTGATATCATGAAGGGGGGAGGGGCATAATTTTACATACCGGATGCGCTCATTTATACATAGGAATGTAAATAGTATGTAAAATGCCGCGTGCGAGATTTTGTGAAGTTGGCTCTTTGAACAGTACTTTTTGTTTTCCAAAGCTGTTATCATTTTTCCTTTGTTACTGAGGGGAGAGCATATACCTGATAGTAAAGATCTCACATGAAGGAATACATGCATTAAGGTTAATAAAGCAAATAAAATGTAAACAAAAAGGGCTCAAGTCCTTGTATAATTATTATTAGTTAAAAATGTATAATTTTCTGCCCCTCATCTATGGTATACATACATAGATTTATTATTTATTATTGATGTCTTCTTTTGTATATGTATATAATGGAGAACAGCAGCTTGTAGCACAGTAAAACGTCATGACAGCTCAAGCTGCTTCCCTCTCAGCATTCATCAAATTGTCAGAGTTACCAGGTTGATTTTCTCTTTCTTTGATCCTTACAAGCCCGATTTGCATATTATTTACATTCCTATTTATACATCTCTAGTCAGTAGATCCTTGTTACTGAATGAAAATCTATCAAATAATATTCCTTCGTTTTTGTCCTCTTCTTTCCTAGACCTTAACCCACTCGAGCATTCTGGAGCAAAACATGGAGCAACCTTTGCAAATCTTAAAGTTATTACTCGGTTTTTATTATTATTTATTTTATTTTATCAGGATCCACAGATGTAAAAGACAAAATAAGCCTTCACTATCCCATATTTATACTACCCCATGATAAAAAAAATAATATACATATGTAAATTCCAGAATATCAACTAACTAGATTTGAAGATATCCGTGCTCTCAGAAAATCTCTCTTTGTCAACTCTACTAAGAATGAAACAGGATATATGTACATAAATGTATATTTTTCTCTATCCTTTTTAGTTCTTGTAATTTAATTTTAATAACTTAATTACGCTATTCATGTATGAAAATTTCATTAAAAGAATTTAAAAAGTGGGTGTAGAACAAGAGTTATTTCTCCTGGTTCTTTATTGATCTTGCTGAAAGTAATACTATCGATTCAGCCATTAATTAAATGAAATTAAATGTGCTGAATGGGTCTTATCATATTGTTTGTTCTTGTCATATCATGAAATATTATAATATTGAGAGGTTTTGATTCCAAATTCAATCATAGCTCTGATTTTCTGATGCAAAAAAATGTTTCTACCAATCTGAAAAATTACATACTCCTAATAAGTGACGTTTCATCTAATTTCATTATTATTTTCTTTTCTTTTTTTTCGACATATGTGTAATGTTGATAAGAAATGAGAATGAATAAAAAAACACGAAGTGGAGAAAAATCAATTTTTCTTTTTCTAGCTATTTTTAATTCATAAATAGGAATGTAAAAAATATGCACTTTAGGCCTGTAAAAAAATAGAAAGAGAAAATCAACCTGGTAACTGACAATTTGATGAATTTGAGAGGGAAGCTGCTTGAGCGGTCATGACGTTTTACTGAGTTATAAGCTGTTATTTTCCTTTATATTTACGAATGATGATTTATATATCTATAATATATTATAACATTATATGTACCATAGATCAGTGGTCCCAAACCCCTTGGCCGCGGACCGGCACCGGTCCGTGGATCAATCAGTACCGGGCCACAAAAGAATTAATTAGTTATTTTTGTTTTATTTATCATCTAAGTCTGGGACGATAATAAAAGGGGACTTACTACTTCATCTACAGACTGCAGGAAAAGAAGAAAATATTAAGTATATAAGCAATTTACATGAGATAATTAATTGTGTGGGGTAGTTGTTATTTATTTTTGGATTGATAATTCTTAATTGACTCATCGGATTTCACGGGCAACAAGCTACAAAGCCTATCACATTCACTGCGCTTTTTTGTTATTTGCCTTCATACTTAATATTTTCTTCTTCTCCTACCAACTGTAGATAGAGTTGTAAGTCTCCCTCTAAATTAGTTCCAGTCTTTTATTTTGAAATGACCTTATTCTCCCCACTTGCGTGCTAAAATGTAACCCATCTAGCAAAATGAGTAAGAAACAGACGTCATTGGAAAGTTTCTTTGCGAAAGGTATTAGGCACAATGAAGAGAGAGAAGAGCAGCATACGATTTCCAAGAAACCGAATGTTTTTAGCAGACAGTATCAGGAGTCCTACATGATGTATGGATTTATCGCGACAGGTGATTCCCACACACCAAGCCCGTTCTGCATGTGGCGACCGGCACTCAAATGAGGCAATGAAGCCTTCAAAACTGCTTCGCCACTTAGAGACCAAACACCCAGGAATAAAAGACAAGCTTCTGGAGTATTTTGAAAGAAAAAAACATGAACACGAAGAACATAAGAAATTACTGAGGGCCTCCACATCAGTAAATAAAAATGCACTGAGAGCATAATACTTAGTGGTGAACCACATTGCTAAGGCTAAAAAGTCAGTCACTATTTGTGAAGAACTGATCTTGCACTCCACTAAAGACATTTGCCTTGAACTTCTAAGAGAGAATGCTCTTAAAAATATATCCCAGTCGCCTCTGTTGGCTAACACAGTGACTCGGCGCATTGAGGAAATAGCGGAAGACATTGAGACACAGTTGTTGGAAAGGATTGATAAATCACCGTGGAACGCATTCCAGGTTGATGAATGTACAAATGATGACTGTTTGTTTATGTGCGATATATTCATCAAGGAATGTACATAAGGATTTGGTATGTGGACTATCATTGAAAACCAACACCACAGCAGCAGAACTGTTCAAATCGCTGGATGGTAACAGGAAAACTGAAATGATTCTGTTATGTCGGCATACCGTCGGCGCAGCTACCATGGACGGCTGTCTAGATTGACTTCTCGGATTAAGAAGGTTGCAACTGAGTGTGAATCCACGCATTGTATCATTCACAAGGAAATACTTGCAAGCCGAAAAATTCCACCGGAATTAAAAAGCGTAATTAATGATGTCGTTAAAGTTATAAATAGGAATGAAAATCATATGCAATTCGGGCGTGTGATAAAAAAGTGGAGTTGTCTCTTCAAACATGTCTTTTTGTTTTCCGAAGCTGTTATCATTTTTCCTTTATTACTGAGGGGAGAACATCTACCTGATAGTAAAGATGTCGCATGAAGGAATACATGCATTAAGGTTAATAAAGCAAATAAAATGTAAACAAAAAGGGCTCAAGTCCTCGTATAATTATTATTAGTTAAAAACATATAATTTCCGGACATTAATTTGAGTTAATTTTCTTCCTCTCATCTATGTTATTATTTATTGTTGTATATAAAATGGAGAATAGCAGCTTGTAGCTCAGTAAAACGTCATGACAGCTCAAGCTGCTTCCCCCCTCGACATTCATTGAATTGTCAGGGTTACCAGGTTGATTTTCTCTTTCTTTTTTTATAACACGCCCGAATTGCATATGATTTACATTCCTAGTTATAAACCACATCAAAACACACGCGCTTAATAATTTGTACTTAAATAACTCCTTGAATATTACATAAAATGGATTAATAAGGAATGCATTAAAGACCTGAGACCCAGCGCAGAAGGATTAAGAAACCATATGGAATCCTTCTGTGCGCTACTACTTAAGTAGCTCTACCGTGAGTCTTAGATTTCTAGCAAATTTTTGCTCGAAATTGAATGAAAATTTATATATTTAGATGGACAATTTCTTCTTAATTAAGAATTCTTATCGAGCGCTTGGCATCTCGTTTGAAAGCTATGGGTTTCAGCTCTTGAATACATTCTTTATTGTTCCATTTTATGTAATATTCAAGGAGTTATTTAAGTACAAATTATTAAGCGCGTGTGTTTTGATGTGGTTTATAACTTTAACGACATCATTAATTACGCTTTTTAATTCCGGTGGAATTTTTCGGCTTGCAAGTATTAGTACAAAGGATTTGGCTGACCTCCCGTCCCCTACACCCCTAGGAGCCCTTTTAGGTCAAAACAAATACTGGCAATGGAATTTGAATTAAATACACTAGCGTATCATTATTTTTTAATCCACAAAATGAGTATCTTTCTAGGCTTAAATTGGAGTTGAAGTTAGAAAATGGGCCAGAAAAGCTAAAAAAGTAGAATCCAATTTCTCAAAAACTCTCGAAACAAAAAAAATACAGAGTTGAAATTAGCGTGCAAAATTCATTATTTTTATTATGCTTATACCCCTTAGGATTTTTTAAAGATAAAATTTGTTGATCTGTGTTATAAAATTAACAACTTATTAGCTAAAAAAATATTATTTTTTGACATTAATTTGAGTTTATTTTCTATCTCTCTCATCTATGGCACATATAATGTTATAATATTATATATATAAATCATTATTTGTAAATATAAAGGAGAATAGCCACTTGTATCTTAGTAAAACGTCATGATCTCTGTAGCTGCTTCCTTCTGAAAGATTCATCAAATTGTCAAGGTTACCAGGTTAATTTTTTTTTACAAACTAAAAGTGTATTTATTTACAATCCTATGAATTAGTAATTTCTAGGACAGGAAGTACGCCACTAGAGGGGCCAGGGGAGGCATGGACCTAACATTTTTTTAAGAATATATGTAGTAACAATATTGTATTTGGAAATAGTTGATAATAATACTTAAATTTAATTTTGACTCAGGAATATCAATACGGACAAGTTTATCCATTATATCACAAATCTTTTTAGTTCCGATTTCAACTATCATGAAATTGGAATTTGTGTTTGATACTATTTTTCTCTTGGATATTAAGAGTTGGTTAAAAAGGAACTGGAACCAACATATCATTCTGAATATGTCCCAACCTATATATTACTGAGCGATTTACAAATGATCAACAGAATTTCATTCTGAAGAGAGATTAAGATTAAATATGTCATAATCCATTGCATTATAGTACAGTTTCACTCAAATGATTTGAATGTCATCAGAGAAATGAAATTATACACAGCTATCACTCCAATACTATCCAAAAATGAATAACAAATAAAAGAAATCATACATATTATTTATATGGATGCTTCATAGACTTCAAGAGAATTGAGTTATTTTTCTACAAAATCTATTTTCGATTTTTTTTTTTTCATAGTCAGTTTCGAGTAAAACTGTCTGTCCAACTCAGTTTACATTTAATTTTCGCATTTCAGATTGAGAAATTTCTAATGTTCCAGCCACTTGTAATTAAACTTTGGACTGAACTCTCATTACTTTTTTCGATTTGGAGGTCAGTACAATTTTTAATTATTTAAGTATTCGAAGTTGTTCATTGATTCACAAATTGATTTTCTTCATCCTAAAGTAAAAAATAGAATAAGTTATATATTTATCTGTATCACTTGAGCTCTAATGAAACACTAAATTTAATTTTAAAATCGGTTAAAAACATAAGTTTTTAGGGTTGAGAAAGTAATAAGGGGCAGGGGGTAGGCTCTGTGGCCAATTTTTTTTTTTTTTTTTTTTCACAAAAATCAATTTTCATGAAATGTCAACTCTCCCTACATATAAATAGGAATGTAAATTATATGCAAATCGGGCTTGTAATAAAAAAAGAAAGAGAAAATCAACCTGGCAACCCTGACAATTTAATGAATGTTGAGGGGGGAAGCAGCTTGAGCTGTCATGACGTTTTACTGAGGTACAAACTGCTATTTTCCTTTATATATGTAAGTATACAAATGAAAACATCAAACCAGAAACATAACAATACGTTACTCCAGATTCATTATTATATTCACAAATATCATTAACTCCATTCACCTCAATGAATGATATCCATTTTTTAATTTTTCATTTGTTCCTCTCCATGATATAATCTTTGCAGACTGTTCTTTTCTTGTAAAACATTATGTTGAGGTAAAGTTGATGTTACCTTCTCAAGGGGAAAAAAATGATAACAGCTTCGGAAAACAAAAAGACCTGTTTGAATAGCCAACTCCACTTTTTTATTACATGCCCGATTTGCATATGATTTACATTCCTACATATAAATGTCCCTATTGGAAGTAATATTCTTGCTACCTCTTTTATATATATACAAACAAATACCATATGGCGACACAAATATTTTAATCACCATTTCTAAGTATTTTATAATAGGATAAAATAAAGTTTTATATAGCTCCTTGACTAGGTGTTTCATAAAATTATCTTTCTTTGTTACTTTCTCTTTCTGTTTATACACATAAATATAGATTATCAAAGGTTGAGAATGATGGAGAAAATGAAAGTTATTATGAGTTTCTTGTAGTGTGGTAACGCAAAAAAAACATTCGTTAATTCATTTTGATTTACTGGATGAAGTAGTATTAATTACAAAGTTCAATAAAAGTAGTCTTATGTCACTAAATTAAATACTTTGAAGTATAAGATGAACAAATTTTTTTTATGAAATAAAAATTTTAGTTGACTTTTCATATATACTTTTTAATTTGCTGGTCGTCTAAACTAGAATGCAATATTTTTTAAACATTGACCAACAATAAAACGAGAATTGTTATGATTAAAGTTACTAATTTACCAATTTTCTGTTGTTATACATGTGGTATGCTAGCATTAATTTATATCGTATTTTATTTAATATTATTTAATCAAGAGCCACGTAATTTTCATGCATTTTAAAACCTTAAGAACAAGATTTTGTCACTTTCATCGATTTAGATAAATATAAACTAATTGTAATTTTATAAGTAAGTGTAGTTACAGTATTTAGATGAATGCTAAATTTAATATCTCATTAATAATTTCTTTAAAACAAATTGATTTTTAAGGACAAACTCTATGTTCATCATGTAGATATGATACCCATCGCGCAAAAATATTTTCTCAGCATGAAATAGTTCATATATCCAATAAATTGAGGAATACAAGAAAGAAGGTGAAAATTAAAATAATCACCATAATAAATTAATTGGCTTGTTTATGTTGCAATGGTTTAGTGTATTCAACATGGGGAGCCTATTTCTATGTTTTGTGTGAAACAAAATTTGTTGGTTTGCGGAAGGTGTTATGCTGAAGCAGATATGGAAATAAAGATGGAATGTATTGGCATTGATTCAGCATATAAAAAAGGAATATACGACATAGAAAAATCTCTCATCGTAAGATTTAAAAAAAATACGCATTACCTTTTTTAAACTAGGATATTTTGTTGATATTTATACAGTTTTATCACAATGTTACTTTATTAATTTGTTTTCTTTTTAAAAAAAAATATATTAAATAGACAACATGGGATTTAAATTCATCCCTTCAAAATGTAATTAACAAATTTCAACATTTTGAAGATGATCTTCATCATAATCTAGAAAATGAAAAGACAGAATTGAAAAAAATTTATACAAAAATAACGGAAAATATCAAAAGTATTTACAACGAACTCATCACAGAACTAGATAAGTAAGTTATTATTATTATTACTCAAACATAAAATGAAAAAATAATTTTAAATTATTTTCATAAAGTCAATTTGAAATAAAAAATAAGGAATTTCAAGATGAAATAACCAAGATGAAAAATATTATACCAACAATTAAAATGCATTTGCTACTAATGACAAGTTTTACTTTTACTAACAACAAATTGGATTTCTTAAGTATAGTGTACGAAGCAATCGATCGCTTAAATCTTTTATCTCAAGTTAAGTTACCAGAGAGGTAAAAAAGTTTTTACATTAATGTGAATTTGTCAATATAAATATGTATTTTTAGACAAAATTTATGTTCCATTGTAAGTGTAGATAATGTTTCCAAATTTTTGAACTCCCTAAAATCAATGCAACTTCTAAACTCAGATGATGGGACAAACAATAACAATGACACAAACACAACATCTATTATTTCAAATCCTTCGAATACAAATATTGAAGAAAATTCATTCAGTGAAACATTTTACAGGTCACAAGCTCTAGATAGAGACTTTTATCAGCATTGCCGAATCTTCGAAGCTCAAATAAAGGTATGATTTTTTATATTATATAATTTCTCCAAGCAGGGGTCACTAAACTATAGTAATTACACTAGTCAACAGTCAAAAATCCTAAGGTGTATAAGTATAATAAAAGTTATTTAGTTTTGCACGCTGATTTCAAATCTGTATTTTTTTTTGTTTCGAGAGTCCGACAGTTGTCGAGAAGTCGGACCCTTCTCTTTTAGCTTTTTTGGCCCATTTTCCAACTTCAACTTCAATTTAAGCCTAGAAGAATACACATTTTGGGCGTTAAAAAATGATGATTGGCTTGTGTTTTTTATGAAAATTTCATTTCTAGTCTTTGTTTTGACCTAAAAGGACTCCTAGGGGCGTAGGGTGCCGGAGTAGGCCCAAAAGTCGATGAAATCCTTTGTACTTAAATAACTCCTTGAATATTGCATGAAATGGATTAATAAGGAATGCATTAAAGACCTGAGACCCATAACTATCAAATGAGATGTCAAGCACCCGATAAAAACCCTTAATGAAGAAGAAATCATCCATCTAAATGTTTAAATTTACATTCAATGTTGAGCAAAAATTGGCTCACGGTATCGCTATTTAAGTAGTAGCGTGCAGATAGATTCAAAAACCAGCTGAAATTCTTCTGCGCGCTACTACTTCAGTCTATTGCTCTTGTTTTTTAGTAGCTCTACCGTTAGTCTTTGATTTCTGGCGAATTTTTGCTCGAAATTGGATAATAATTTACATATTTAGATGGAAGATTTCTTCTTAGTTAAGGAAAACCGTATAAAAAATAAATGAGTTTGTTCAGAATACGATTGACGTTAACAAAGACGCTTCATGATTATTCCTTGCTCTCCACTTTAGACATAAAGAAGGGGGCCCAGTACTGAGAGACATAAACGTTAAACTAAGGGACTTTCAGCAACGTGATCGGTACATGAGTGTAAAAAAGTTGTCCATTCGAATGAGGATGTGTGATAGTAGACTAGAAATGACCACGATGCGTGAGTCCAGTGTATACAAGAGCCGTCGTGGCAATATAAGCAATAACATCGGTTTAAATTTTGAGATGAATGTGGAAATTAGTTTTTTCTATACAAACATTGACTCCTCAATGGATTCTTAATTTCTTTCCCTATTCTTGACTTAACAGCGATGTTTATTGTTAATCTGAAAAGGGAATTCTTCTTAGTGTACTCAAAGAAGATCCAAATGACAAATACTTTCTCATGAAGATGAATCTCTAATTTTATAACATGTCGAAACTCCGATCCCGTCTT
Organism: Lepeophtheirus nordmannii; assembly: GCA_963680855.1. Lineage (NCBI taxonomy): Eukaryota > Metazoa > Arthropoda > Copepoda > Siphonostomatoida > Caligidae > Lepeophtheirus > Lepeophtheirus nordmannii. The sequence goes on along the minus strand of OY804526.1, from coordinate 15,536,308 downwards.
CTTCAAATTAAGGCGACTGATCCAGCACTCCTCAAAGCAGTTTCGTTCATATCCATGATGATGAAGATGAAGGGTACTGAGACATAACTCATCAAGGAACACTATTCCTTTCATAGGATATCCATGGCCCTGCGATCCCACTCTTTCCTCGGAGTTGCCTTGTAATTAAATAAGGGATCCATGTTTTTGAATTTGGTTATCTTCAGCTGATGTCAGAGTCTTCTTATGCGCGCTACAACTACAGTCTATAGCACTTGTTTTTTATTAGATCTACCGTGAGTCTTAGATTTCTAGCGAATTTTTGTTCAAAATTGGATGAAAATTTACACACTTTTATAGACGATTTCTTCAAATTTAAAGGCTCTTATCGGGCGCTTGACATCTTGTTTGAAAGCTGTGGGTCTAATCTCTTTAATACATTCCTTATTAATCCATTTCATGCAATATTCAAGGAATTATTTAAGTACAAAGAATTTCATCGACTTTTAGGCCTACTCCGGCACCCTACGCCCCTAGGAGTCCTTTTAGGTCAAAACAATGAAATCTTCATAAAAAACACTAGCCAATCATCATTTTTTAACGCCCAAAATGTGTACCTATTACTGATTATTATCAAGAAGCCAATCATCAGCAAATTAAATCGGTGAGCCGATTTAACAGTTGAGTTCTTATACTAGCCCCTTATGAAGTAGTTGATTGGGCCCCTGATCTTGATGTTGTACTATATATGTGAGACGTTTTATGGAAACAATGATAGGATTTTTTTGGCGAAATGTAGTTCTTTATTAATTGCTCTAAAATTTCTATTATTTTTTTTTTCAATTAGTCCTCTAGAAGGTGCGATTTCGAGCAAATAATGATCCTTAAAAGTCATACTAAATATACATCTAGCAACAACACTTGGTACTTATGATGTCATAGTTAGGAATGAATAATGACTAATAAATGGTGATACTTTTGGAGAGCATGATTAATAAAAAATGAAGATCACCATTAATTATGAACCGGTTAATACGGTAATCGTACGAGTATAAATTATTATTCCTTTATTTGGCAAAAGTTATATTCATCACTCTTTAGAAGATTAAACTGCAAGTTAACATGCATAATGTTTTTTAAAAAGGTATGATACATAAAATGTAGACAATTTTTTTTTTTTTTGCACTAACGTGCTACTTATTTATTTAATATCATTAGTTTACATTGTAAAATTATAATTAGAAAAACTCATAAGTTTTTATTAAAATAGAAAAATAACAATCGGTAAAACAGCAAACACATTAACAAATACATAGATATAAAAGAGTTTACTATGACAAAGAGATTAAACATTCATAAAAACTAGTAACAAAAATATTCAATCTTGAATAGGACGGTTAAGGATTTTTTGGACGTGTTCTAAAATATCAACAGGTAAGGGGGTTCTGATGCTTCTTAACTTGTATAAAATCATACTAATTTTTGTGAGATAAACATTAATTTCATTTTGGTACTGGCCTACATAAATAAAAGAAAAATGATTTGACTTTAAAAATATGCCATAATTTCGATAGATAGCAATCGACGCTTGATCTCTTATATCTTTAGTTATTTGGCATTCCGCCAGTAGGTGTGGCACAGTTTCTTTATATTCCTTACAAAAAAAACAGAGTCTCTCTTCTGGTGTTTTACCATAGATATTCGCAGTTGTGAGCGTATTGGTCACCACTCTATATCTGAACCAATACATAAAGTAGTCGAATTTAGCATTTGACAGTGCACTCAATATTTTATCTACTGAGGCATTTTCATTCATCAAATCTTTTTTTCTACGGATCTGGTTTATGTAATGGGTTTTATCCCGTTCTTCCACTTGTAAAAATCTTATTGGCGTATTATTAAATCCTCTTGCAAAATTAAAAAAAGAATTCCTAGGCCCTATTTCCCGTTTATGGAAATTAATGTTTCTTATAATTCTCTTCCTCTCAAGATCTTGGCTCTGGGTCCATTTAAATCCAATATTGAAGACCTCTCCAATATATTGTAGTCTGCGTTTAATAGAAGTATCCCTTAATCTATGAAATCTTTTATTGTTTTGTATAGGTTCTTGCCAGCCCATTAAGGGAAGAACCTCCAAAGAAATAGGCTCACTTATATTCGCAACACTCTTCCAAAATGAATTGAGCTTCACTAGCACTCCCAAAACGATGTCTGGGCCTTCTTCCTGTGCTGTTATTGGGTAGTCTCCAAACTCTTCAGTCCACCTTTCTTTTAGAAGATTATACGAAACTGAGCTCTCATCGAAAGTTCTTTTAAACCACGAGAATAGCAATGCTTTCCAAAATGGTTTGCTTGGAAGAAAACCTAACCCTCCGTACTTTTTAGGGCATGATATTCTCCTCCATGTCATCGTTTTCTCCTTCTCACTCAGTGAAAGATATTTGATCCAAATTTTATCTATCGTGCTTCCTTGCGTCTCATTATACGGTAAATTTTTCAAGAGGTGGATTGTTTTGGGAAGAATCAGAGAGTTCCATACTTTCTTCCAGGCAAATTTTTTCCTATGAGATGTACATATCTTATGCAACTATTCCGTATTATTTCTTCTATGTTCTTATAATTCTTATCCGTTTGTCTACCGTCCAATGACATTCTTGATCCTAAAATTTTGACTTCCGGAGCAACTTTTACGCCTCCAATTTCATAGTAGTTTGAGAAATTGGAAACGATTTGGGTTTTATCCTTGTTAACCTCTAAACCTGACTTCCATTTATATCTTCAAGTACACGTAAAGTTTCTTTCACGGATTCGTGGATTTGACATTCTGGGCCTGCATATAATATTGTCAGATCGTCGGCATAAGCTTCGATTTTGTGTTGAAAATTCCCTATTTGAATACCTCCAATGTTTTTATGATTCACTATTTCCCGAATAAGGGGGTCTATGATTAATACAAAGAGGCTCGGGGATATCGGGTCTCCTTGTCGGCATCCCCGCTTAACTTCAAAACTTTTGTCTCCGTTTTCGTACTTTGTGCAAAGATTGCTGAGTCCTACTGCTATCATCCTTAGAAACATCCCTCCAAAACCATAACTTTTCAGGGTTTTCAATATATACTTATGGGAAACACTGTCAAAGGCCTTTTTAAAATCGATTGCCATAATTGCAACATTTTCCACGTGATTTAACTTCTTAGAAGTCGAATCTATGATTCCTCGTGTTGCATTCTCCATGAACCTTCCTCTGACAAACCCTTTTTGTGCCTCATGAATTATATGTGGTAGCACCTTTTGGATCCTTTTTGAAAGTATACCACTGTATATTTTAAATGCGGAGTTCAGCATCGTCAATGGTCTTAAGTTCTGTACATACCGCGGATCTTTCCCGCTCTTGAGAATCAAAACGAGACTCCCCAGCGTTATGCTCTGATCAAACTTCCCTCTGACGACTGCTTCTTTATATACTTTTTGTAGTAATGGGCCTATTTGTGAGCAGTATTTCCTATAAAATTCTATAAGAAAACCGTCAGGACCAGGGGGTTTGTACATTTTTTTATAGTCGATGATATATTTTTTAATTTCTTCCACACTAATTTCTGCTTCCAGTGACTTTTTCAGGTTTTGCGGTATTTTAGGACACAAGTTTTCATTGTAACTAGTCATAGCGTCACCAATTTCACAGTACAAGCACTTCCTACAAATTATCCCGTAATCCTTTTTATCACAGTCCTCACATCGATATATTCCTTGATAATATTGAGTTATCTCTTGTCCATTGGTGTATCTAATATTTTTTGATTTTTGCTAATCAATGTGGATATACACATCTTAGACTTCTGGTTATTTTCAAATTCCTTGATCCTTTTCAATATAACTTGTTCTTTGGTAATCTTGCTGAGCCTAGTTCTTATCAAGCATCCCTTATTTTCAATTGAATATAAATACTTGAGTTCTTCGTCAGTAGATTCGTCCCTGCAACCTGCTTCTCTTTTCGCAACCAACTCCTTTTCTCTCCGTCTCAACATCTGGCTTTCTCGAACGCCTAATTTGATGTATTCTCTTCGGGAACAATCCAAAATCAATTTCAGAGCATGGGAAGGGGTTCTGATTGTTTTTTCCTCCAGCTTTCTTAAAATACCATTAATAATTTCGGTAACTTTTTTGTCCGTCTTCTTATCTTCCAGTAGTTTAACATTAAGTTTCCATGATTTCCTGGCTCTATATTTAATATCTTTAATAGTAAGCAGAATAGGTCTGTGGTCCGATTGTACAGGTTCTAGCGTTTGATAATCAATTATGTTAGGAGTCAATTTTGCCGATATAAAAGTATAATCTAAACGGGAGCTTTTCATCGTTTCATTTTTGTCTCTGACAAAGAAAGTGTGGTCTGGCTTCTTGGTAAACCTTGCTGCAGCGTCTTTCAAGTTGTACCTTTCTATTTCTTTCACTTTAATAGTTGCTTTTATATTATTTTCCCTCCTATAGTTTATTGTATCCCTTTCTTGGTCCATGACTAAGTTCATATCTCCAAGGAATATAGTTGTAAATATCTCCTCTTCATCTTTTAAAAATTTTGCTTCAATGGATTCAAAGAATTGGGGCTCGTCATTATTAGGCCCGTAGATTAATATAATTTTAATATTTTCGCCTTCTTAATTCCTACTGAGAACGGCATAGTTTCCACCTTCATCTACACCAATTAATTTAGGACATAAGGTTTCCTTAACAGCAATTAATATACCCCTAGACGGATAATTTGATTTTTTTCTAATTGCTGGAATCATAAATGATTTATAAGAGGGTGGGAACACCTTTTTAAAATCTATCTCAATCAACCTTGTGTCGAAAAGAGATATAAGATCAGGTTCAATTGCTAAAAATCGTTCTACAACTAATTTGCGTTTCTTTTCATCTACTAAAGAGTTTGCATTTGCTGATAAAATTTTCAATGGCATACTCAGATTAATAATTTCAAAAGAGGCCCATCAATATTACATATACAACAATATAATCCAATTAAAAGCACAGTGAAGCAATTAAAAATTATATGAACTGGGGCCCGAAGAGGCGTCGGGGATAAAATTGGTTGAGATGAAGTGATATTAATAATAATCATAAACATCGATTCAACAGAATTAAACAACATGTGTACCGAAAAATAGAAAACATAAAGCAACATACCAAACTGCGTGAAGAGTAGAAAGTGCTCTAGGAAGTCCTTTTAAGATACTACTAGCAAGAAGAGGAACTAGTATCCCTCGTTCTTTTGTTAGAATCCTCATCTAAATGATCTCGTACTCTTTTGTTATTCTTCCTTGTCTTATTAGAATTTGATTTAATTTTAGAGGGTTCAGGTCTTCTTCTCAAAATATGTTTCCATTCTTCCTGTAAACAATCCTTGTTGACTTGGGAATGACTTTGATTTTGATAGTCTTGTGGACTTTCTGATGTAGATTTTCCTAGATTTCCATACCCATGCTCTTTTTCCACTTCCTGCCTCACTTCTTGTCTATTTGTAGGATCTTCCTTCACTTCTTTTTGATTTTGATTTTCCTGTTGCCTCTCAGAAAATGTTTTCCCTGGATTTCCTTCGTCATATTTTTTCCCCACTTCCTGCCTTTCATTATGTCCATAAATAAAATCTTCATCCTTTGAATTCTGACTGTCTTCCACTCCGTCTTTTCCATTTGTTGTGTAATATTCCTCAATTTCCTCCTGACGAACTTCTTTCTGAACTTTATTAAACTCTTGCCATCCACGAATTCTACTAGGGAGGCCTAATTGCTCTCGAAATTCCTTTTCAAAAACTGAGTACATCGTTTTTTCTGTGGATTGGCATTTCAGTTTTATGTGCCCAAACTTTAAACACTTATAGCACTGTGTTTTTTGAAAACTTGATAAGAGCTGAACCTTTTTGCCACCTACCGGAATGAGACTAGGCAGTAACCTATTAGGTTTGATTTGGAACTTTAGCTTTCCTGTCATAATTTTTGTAAACTTCACTGCAAAATCCTTCATTTCCTTGTCAACCTCAGTTCCTGAGGCAAATGTGTGAAGGTGAAACCGCAAGTTAACATTCATAATGTTTTTTAAAAAGGTTTGATACACAAAATGTAGACAATTATCTAAAAGATATGTTTACCACACTTTTAGAAATTTTGTTTATAAGTTGTAAAATTTAGAATAATAGAAAAGTCATGGTCTACTCTTTTGAATTATAAATAGCTATTAAACGGAAAAGACTTTTTTCTCCTTTTCTTGTTTTTTTTCTAGCATTGTTTCTATAAAACATCTCACATATGTTATGATCACACTATATACTTATATGCAGTGTTGTATCGACTCGAGGAACTATTTACTCGGTTCTATTCGACTTGAATCGTTAATTTTTCGATTCGACTAAAATTGTGAGTCAATTTATAAATTTAAAAAACCTTAAGTCAAGACAACATTTTATTTTTTGATCAAGCAGAAAAATACGACCTCATTTGTTTTTTTTTTAACCCTCCTCTAGTTTAACTTCATTTCCAAGTGTAATTAGTCCTATGGGCTATTTTTTACCCCTGTAATGGATTTTTACTTTTTAAGGAACATTTTACTCTAACATAACCCTTTCACTATTTGATTAATTACAAATTAATTATCATAATACGATTAAATTTTGAAACTTCTAATTTATGTGCTCATATTATCTTTTTTAGATATCTTAGTCAACAAATAAGTACTAATGGTTTTTCTTATACTCCTTTGACAATAATCTTAGGCCTTAAATAGGAGTAATAAATACAATTAATGTTTTGGAACTATTCTAGTTGAAGATCCCCATATTTTTGAATGAAGAAAGGCAAGCCCTAGCGATGTAAATCTTAAGTATTTTTTCGCATGAAATGTGTTTAGTTGTTGACAATCTTTACATAATTTTTTATTTTTCAAATATGTGTCAAGTCAACAAGAAACCAAGTTTATCTGAAATATTTCAAAAATGAGTTACTGCTATTATATTTTTGAAGCGATTCTCTTTCGTTTGTATTATTATGTTATTTGAATTAATTAAATAATGACTCCAATAATTACAACTGTATTATATATTAGTTCGTGAACTTGATCTCTAAATAAATGTTTATTTATTTAGTCTACCTACTTTTGGCTCACCCTGTATAGTTATACACGATTTTTTTCCCCTTATTTGAGGTCTTTTTTTATCAATCTAAATAAATAAAAGTGGAATAAAATTGGGTTTTTAAGATTATTTTTCCACCCTAGAACTGACAACTGATAGTACTTTGATTCGTAACAAATATTAAAAATAAATAAAAAACTAAAATAATAATAAAATATAAACACATTATAAGAATCATAAAAAAACTACTAAGAAAAAATAAAACTCTGTAAGATATTAGAAAAAAAAGTGCAAAAAGTAAAATATATAATAATACAAAATTTAAAACATGAAGTATTCTTCTTCATATGTCTTCGGTATTGTTTAATCATAAAAATAAGCGATTGAAGGTGCCGAAGACGGTAAACATTTTATCAAGTCAACAGTATGGTCCTGTGAAGAGCTAGCCATTTTTGGAACTTTTAGGGACAACACAGAATAGCCTGCCCCAGCAGCAATCCTCATGCTTTTTATGTCCAATATTTCAATCCATTCATCATTGGTCAACCTCATAACAATATATGTTTTAAAGTTGCCAATCGAAGCTCGTATTGCCCTGTTTTCCTGAGAAGAATGAAGTCTTCCGTGGGGCAAACCAAAAAGAAGTATTGCTCTCAGATACTTGGACTGAATGTATAAGCCATTCAGGTTGAGGCTCAGAAACATTTGGGCGATTAGGAGGATGGGACATTCTGCGAAGGCATGTATGACATCGTTGTCATTACAGGGATAAGAAAACCCAATTGTCCCCGTTAATACTTGAAACTAAGCTGTGAATTTCTTATCGTTGTGCAGCCCACGAAACGAGCAAGATACTCTTCTTTCCCATAATCTTGGCAGCCCCAGTTTTTCTCTATACATAGTACATATAGAAGCTACCTGAAGACACAGTTGAAGATCCAGGTCAATTTTCAGATGCCAAGGGGCTAATGTAATGTATCTTTTCGCAGTTTTAAAAAAATAGTGATAAAAATAGACTCTGGCCTGAGATCATGAATTGTCAAGACATTATTACGAAGGGCAGCTCTTTCTAGCGACTTTGAAACCTTCGTCTTAACATTTTGACAAACTATATTTATAATACTATCTGAACCAAACTTATGCTTAAAAATGTAAATTTCAAGCAAAATCTTGCACGCGAGATTTCTTGGGGTTGGCAATTTGAACAGTACTTTTTGTTTTCCAAAGCTGTTATTATTTTTCCTTTATTACTGAGGGGAGAACATCTACCTGATAGTAAAGATCTTGTATAATTTGTGCAACAAGAGTAATATTCTTTCGAAAAACAATCAATTATTTCAATAAAATACCTATTGGAATGAATCGTCGAATATCGATGTGAACATGTTTGGATTTTAGACAGGGATTTCAATTCTTCATACATCAATGTGTTCAACATTGCCTTTATGGACTACTACAAACCCCTCGTTTCCTACTATGTGTAAACAATCGCTCTAAGGACGAAACATCCGGCCATCAGAGTTGTCATTGGCTCTACAGACTTCTCCAAGTCTATCGTTCTACGAAGAGTTGGCAAAAGCTCTAATGGCCAACTTAAACTATAATAAGTATTGAATGTTAGAAATTAAAGCAATAATTTCATAATAAATATTAATTATATTAACTGTAGGATTTAAGATTTTTGGGATGTTTCCCTGGATTCTTTCACTACTGAGATAATTTCAATATGATCATTGTGTATCTCCAATTTTATTGACCAAGTCCTCTTAATAATTATTAGTTTACAGCTTATTAGCTAAAACTATATAATTTTCTGACATTAATTTGAGTTAATTTTCTGCCTCTCATCTATGGCATACATAATGTTATTGTTTATTATTATTGCCTTTATTTGTATATATAAAGGAAAATAGCAGCTTTTAGCTCAATAAAACGTCATGATAGCTCAAGCTGCTTCCCCCTCAACATTCATCAAATTGTCAGAGTTACCAGGTTGGTTTTCTCTTTCTTTGTTTCTTACAAGCCCGATTTGCTTGAAATTTACATTCCTACTTATGCTGTTTGGTTCAAATAATTCGCTTGGTAGCTGCCCACTCCCCAGAGAACACTCCGACCAAGACATATCAGACCCAATTGTAAGAGGAAGGTAAGCCGGCGAAAATGTATTGTATTTATGTTTTTTTTTCCCAAAAAGTAAGCAGTAGCAATCACTCGTTGAATAAGATAGAAAGAGGAACATCCCTCAATGGGAGTAGGAACACAAATCCAGAGATTCATATCTTTGCTTCTGACTCCCTCTTGGGAAGCAATGGAATGTTACTAGTGCCTACAGATAATAATATCAATCCCTTATATTCCTCTAATATCTGATTCACGACGATTAGTTACTTTCTCCAGATTCTCACCCAAAAAAAAAAAAAAAAGGTTCACATGATTTAATAAAAACAGTTAAACCTCGGTTAGTTCTAAATTGATTTAGAGTAGCGAGACTTTATTGTAGTTCGAGTTAAAAGAGCTAAATTACCTTTACATGTTAGTTTTTGGATGAATTGATGGTAGTATTTGAATTTTTACAATAAAAACTAGTATCATTAATGAAATTATAAAAGTTAATGGTTTCAATTGCTTCGTGGAACATCTGAATCTTTTTTTATGGGACTGAAACATTAGAAAGCATATTTTTATACACAAAAATATCCTTTGATAAACAGCCAACCAAAAAATTTAAAAAAAAATCGAGTCATACTAATGAGTAATGCGTAACAAATATTTCGAATTTAGTATATTATTTCTTTAATTTTTTTTGTAGGACTACAGACATGAAAAATGTTGGAATCCCGGTGAGAGTAAATAATTGATTGTTAGGAATTGGTATCATGTTAAGAAATAAAGAAGTATTATAAGCCCCACTGAGATCGCACTGTTTATGCTACCTTAGTATTGGGTAATGATTATAAGCTTTGATTTTAAACACATTTATTTTAATATCCTTCTTTAATGTTGTTCTCATTGGTTTGCCTTTAATTACTAAAAAACCAATATTATAGCATAGAAAAATATTACATTTTTAAAATTTAATATTCAATTTTGTATCTTTTAAGTTGATTAATGATAGCAGAATGTAATTTCGTCTTCGTTAATTGGCTCTAGGAAGGTTTTTCTTCCTAGAAATAATGAATTTATTTTCGATATATGAACATAAAACTGCAAATATAGTTAATTCTGATTTTTATTTGAATTGGCTTAAAATGAAACAGTTTCTACTATACTCTAGAAAAACTTCAGGTCTTGGAATATAGTGAGTCTTTTAATATATTTATTATTTCTTTTATTACGTTCACTGTGATATCAGATGTGCTGTATTAAGTGTTTTTTTTTTCATAATTGGGAGACTGATGACTCAAATGTCAGCCGACAGGAATGAATTTGTGTTTGTTTCCTTCTACCCCCTCCCAACGAACGTCAATGTCATCGCCATGTACAAGAATAGCTAATATTTTAAAAATTAGGACAGCTGACGCTACTCTCCTCCCCAATCACAACGAGCTTTTTGGCATAAACAAAAACACTATGTATTCTATCTCGATGTATAAAAAATATATTAAATCAAGGATTTCACGCCCTTTTTTTGAATTTTTGAATATGATACAAGTATTAACGATTGGTTTGTGATTGGTAAAATTGATCAATGTATAGTATATCTAAATAATGACTCTGTCCAATATTAAAAAGTTGGCAACAAGGAAAATACAGAAGGGTAGCTACCAGTTGTTTTTCCAAATTTTTCCTTTCCCTTTTGTGATTCGAGGCTGTGAGTGGACAAAAAAGCTCGTGAATATTCATCGAATTGTTAATGTCACCAGCTCAATTCTTTTTTACCTACAGGGAGAAGTAAGGATTTACAGCTCTAGTTATTGGCATTTATCTCACACCGGACTTAATGACTGATTTTTGGTAAAGCATATTATTCCCTTCTCATCATCTACTGCCTTAACTTTTTTTCATTTTTGCTTCTGTAAACAAATTAAACTGCATTGATAATTTTATAAAGACCCTTTTTAGAATACTAGTCTTTAATCTCCTTAATTTTAAAACACCCTGTTCAGTTGTTACTTTATATCTTTTATTCCTTCTTCTTAAAATTGTAAATTAATAATTGTATCTATAGACGTTGAAATGAAATAGTATAAAAATTTAAAGTAATAACAATAATAACCTTCAACAGTGTTAGACACGTTACTTGGAAAAAATAATAAATTGTTTGTTATTAGTTACTTAACCAAAAAAATAACGTCATTGCTCAATAATAAAAGTAATTAGTTACTCCTAAAAGTCACAAGATATTACTTTGTTATGATATATTTTATTTTTTACTCAATAAAAAGCAAAGTAACATCGTATAATTCAGATGATAGACAAGATTTTATGTGTACCTGTTAGTATACTGTCAATTATCTTTCACTGGATAAATTTCAAAAATTTTGATCAATATTTATTTTACATAAGTGTAGTATATATGTATGATTTAAAAAGAACACCGGAGATAATTAGTTCAAAGTTTATAATAAAAAAAAAAGGATTCTTAATGAATTGATTTTTAAAGGATTCTTAATGGATTGATTCTTAAAGGCTTCTTTTAACAAGTGGATTTGAGGATATAGCTTTAGATAAACTACAAACAGTGACTTTTATTATACAAATGTGAGATAATAAAATGAATAACTGGATAAGAAAGATTGATTTTAGGTTTCATTGTCATCTTGTATGTGTACTTCTTCATAACTTGTAAATATATAATGTTTAATATATGTTTTCCATATTCCTATCATTAAGTCAAAATACTGATATACTATTTCAGATACCAATCAGTAAATCTTCTTAAGTCTCTCATTCAGCCACTAAATTCTTTATTTTAACAAATTTCATCTTATTCTTCATCAATAAGTTTGAAAATGTTAATATTAAGCTGAATAACAAATATTCATATATGTACATATATTGTAAATGTATAAGCACGACGAGCTTTTTGGGATAAACAAAAACACACTGTATTCTCCCTTCAGCTGATTTTCATCATTTGACTCTTATGCTTAGAAATTTAAATTTCAAGCAAAATCTTGCACGTGATATTTCTTGGGGTTGGCACTTTCAACAGTACTTTTTGTTTTCCAAAACTGTTATCATTTTTCGCTTATTACTGAGGGGAGAACATCTACCTGATAGTTATGATCTCAAATGATTTGTATAACATGTGTAATATTTTGTTGAAAAACAATCAATTATATCAATAATATACCTATTGGAATGAATCTTCGAATATCGATGTGAACATGTTTGGATTTTAGACAGGGATTTCAATTCTTCATACATCAATGTGTTCGACATTGCCTTTATGGACTACTACAAACCCCTCGTTTCCTACTATGTGTAAACAATCGCTCTAAGGACGAAACCTCCGGCCATCAGAGTTGTCATTGACTCTAAGGACTTCTCCAAGTCTATCGTCCTACGAAGAGTTGGCAAATGCTGTAATGGCCAACATAAACCATAATAAGTATTGAATGTTAGAAATTAAAGCTGTGATTTTATAATAAATATTAATTGTATTAACACTAGGATTTAAGACTTTTGGGATGTTTCCCTGGATTCCTTCACTACTGAGATAATTTCAATATGATCATTGTGTATCTCCAATTTTGTTAGAGTCCGAGTTCCATCTGATGATCATCGAATCCCTCATCCCTTTCATCGTATTTAAAGAACTTACTATCGTGAATTATGGATTCTGTTGACATTTTCTTCAGTTATATGTATCCCTTACTCCTCTCAATCACATGCAGACATTTATTTTTGACTGATTGAAGTGTAATAACATGAAATGAAGGTGGAGATATCCTTTCGCTAAACCTATTTCTTAATCTTTGATAACATTACTTTACACGACGAGCTTTTTGGGATAAAGAAAAACACACTGTATTCTCCCTTCAGCCGATTTTCATCATTTGACTTTTTTGATTTAAAGCAGCTGACTCTACGTGTTATGAACTCGTAAAGGGTATGATTATTATTTCTGAATTTGATGCATAAAAAATATATTAAATCAAGGATTGCGCTCCCCTTTTTTCGAATTTTGAATATATTACAAGTAGTAACGATTGGTTTGTGATTGGTAAAATTTATAAATATATAGTATATCTAAATAATAAATTCTGCCAAATATTAAGAAGTTGGCAAGAAGGAAAATAAAGAAGGGTAGCTACCATATGTTTTTCCAAATTTTTCCTTTCCCTTTTTTCAGTCGAGATTGCGAATGGACAAAAAAGCTCGACGTGTTACTTTCAAATGTCGTAGCATGAAGGATCGAATTTTTTAGTATAGAACATGAAATTGTCTAATACGGTGTTGAGTTGGACATTCAAGGAAACAAGTGTCCTGGTCATGTTAGTGATGAAATTAAAAATATAAGAATTGTCTTCAATTACGTTCCTTGAATATATTTATCTCGTGATTACGACTTTAAACGTGTTGTATAATGTTTAGTTTTCTCAAGGATTCTGTCCCAAATTAATTAAGATGTCATTTCACAAACCTAGGATCTTCGTTATAACTTTAAAATTTATCATTTCCATTATCAACTATCAAAGATTTTATGCTGACTCGATTAGATAATTTATTTACTCTTACTTTATGGATGAGTTTATTAAATTATTAATCGTTTATTGATTTTGTAATTGCCACAAAACGGTTTCAATATATATATATATGATTTTTCCTTGACTGATTAAATTATCACGTACATGGCTCGACGTCCGTTACAACATTTACATTTGAGGCTTAATCTCACGTTGAGTTGATATTATTTTGTTCTAATTTGAGTTTATATATATATATTTATATTATATTTGTATAATTTAAGCATATATTTATTATCGAATTCATTTATAATCTTATAAAAAATATGTATTGATTTAAAGCGCTTATATATACTGGGGTAATTTTAGAGTACTTTTCCGGAGGAAGAGGGCTCAAGGAGTTATTTGAATTGTACTTCTTGCATATACTACCCATTTTTAAGGCTTTAAGTCGAAAGAAATACCAACTCTTGGATTAATAAAGGAAATACAAAAAGGGCTCAAGTCCAGTTCCCCCTAATAATTGTATTATTTTACGACTTATTAGCTAAAAATTTATAATTTTCTAACACAAATTTGAGTTAATTTTCTGCCTTTCATCAATGGTATACATAATATTATTGTTTATTATTGATGTCTGTGGAGAATAGCAGCTTGTAGCTCAGTAAAACGTCATGACAGCTCAAGCTGCTTTCCTCTCAACATTCATCAAATTGTCAGAGTTACCAGGTTGGTTTTCTCTTTCTTTGATTCTTACATGCCTGATTTTTTTTGAAATTTACATTCCTCAAGATACACTAAAGATATATTAGCAATATTCCTTCCCTAAGGTTTTACAATTTGTCTTTGATTTTACTGCCAAATGTTAAACTTTAACTGGAATTTATTTAATTAAATGTCTTATTTGACTTAATTGATTCAATGTAATCAAATATGAAATGTATTGTTAAGATTAAGTTTACATATTTACTTATTCTACTACTACTTGAATTTTTTATGTTGAACATTAATAACTTGTCATATCTTTACAAGATTGCATTTCCAAAACCAAATTCAAAACTATATAGAATTCTAAACAATAAGATAGACTTTTTATAATTTCCAGCCTCCCGTATTGACAGATCTTATTTATTTGTTTAAGTTTTTCCCTATATAAAAGCAGTCACAACTGAAGGTAAGTTCTTGTAAAAAATTGTCAATGCATTTTACTATTCTCATGAAAATTTCTATAGTTATTTTAAATAGATTACATTTTATAAAGTTTAATTTAATTTGAATGCCTTTTGATATACTAATCATGACTTTTCTTCATTAGAACATTTAATTTTAACTATTAATGTTTTTATAGGAGTTAAATCAACACTTCGATGAAATTAAGAATTATGTGAGTAACCTTTATGTTGAAATCACAGCACAAAGAATATCCTCGAGTTTTACAATTATTGACAATATAGTTAATGAATCTTATGCTCTTAAATCTAAAATTGAAAAAATAGAAATGAGCATAAACGACATAAAACTAGCAATTTCCAAATTATGGGATCAACAACAACAAAAATATTTTAACGAACAATCTGTCATTAAGGAACAAGTTAGTTTAAATTATCTTATTATATTTTTATATAAATAATATTCTATTTTATTATTACAATAAATCTGACAAAAATACTAATCGATAAATCAGTATATTTGTATAACTTATCCAAAAAAATATCATTGAGAATTAATTATTTTGTCATTCTGAAAAAGAAGAAGACAATTTTATATAAATTTATTTCTGCATAATACATAAAAATTGTAAATATACAATGATCCTTATATGTTTGAAAATAGCACTTGTATTGACAATGAACAAACAAATAAGTTTGTGCTACCTATTCTAGAAAACCTCCCTTTGAGTGTCAAAATGACTAAATTGAACCTAATTTCAGAGCATAAAAAAGAAAGAAAAAGCGAAATAGAATTTCAGTGATACTATTATTATTATATATATATTGAACTATTTTGTATAGAAATAGAGTCGGGAGGAATAAAACTTTGGGAAATTTTCTCTTGCCTTCATAGTCCAAATTTGATATTTAGAATTCTATCTAAGAGCTGGGTCTTTGTGGCATTCCTTTTTTTATCCTTCATAGCCCAAACTTTCGAGAAAAAAGCTCTCAACCTCACAATTGTTCGCAGGAAGACAGGGAATCTTCAAAACACCCTGTGATACAAATCTATACCGGAAGTGTCCCAAAGCATTTTGTAATAAGTAATAAAAGCTTGTTCTTCGCATCTAAATATATTTCATGAAGACTTTTAGCTACAAAACAATGATTTATTTCATAAGCACTAGACTTTAAAGTCCTCTTTATAATGGATCATCTAAAAAGTGCATGGCGCAACAGTAAAATTTATAGCTCAAATGCATTCACAATAGCTCCAAATTTACGCAAAAAGCGCAAGTATGGAGGCACTGATGATTGTGACTTGCATTTATTTGTTATGATATTCTAATGAAAGGTTTTTCACTAAACTTTAATTTTTATGATACAATATCAACAGTCGCATAGCTAGCAATTATTCCAATAAGAAGATTAATACGATTATAATGACAGCTCGTGCTTTAGCATTAGCTAAGAAATAATATGTCGGAATTCGTCCTCATATTCAACGAAGAATGATATTGGAGTTCAGTCTCATATGTCATTAAATAAAAATGCAAAACGCATTCAATTCTCCGCATATCAAGCCAAAAGTTGTCTGTTATTGAAAAAGTTGTGATCTAACAACTTCATTTACGATGCTTATCTCTGTTTGCCAAGATTGTAATGTCCGGATGTACATTTGCACTAACCAAAGTAACACACTTCATTGGTTCAATTGCTGATCTAAAACTTTTTACTCCATCTACCACGTCATTAATTATCAAATTTAGCATAGCTACCTTTGATTTAACTTCTAAAGACGACCCTTCCTAAAACAATAATAATAATTCGATAAAATATAGATGAAAATAATGTCTTTACATTTTTACAAATCAACTACGTACTAACTAATGCAGTATCCTTTCATTCAAGCGAATATTTGGCTAATTTCACATTTTTAATTTTTTTTTCAAGAGTCCAACGGTTTTTAAGAAATTGGACCCTACTTTTTTACCTAATTTGGCCCATTTTTTACCGTCAAGTTCAATATATACCTTGAAAGATACTCATTTTGTGGATTAAATAATAATGATTCGCTAATATATTTCATGCAGATTTCATTCCCAGTCTTTGTTTTAATCTAAAGGTGATCATAAGGGCGCAGGAAACGGGAGTAGACCCAAAAGTCGGCCAAACTGTTTGTACTAAAATAACTTCTTGAATATTTCATGAAATGGATTAATAAAGAATGCATCAAAGAGTTGAGACCCACAGCTTTCAAACAAGATGTCATGCGCCTGATAAGAATCCTTAACTAGGAAGAAATCGTACATCTAAATGTATAAATTTTCATTCATTTTCGATCAAAAATCCAGTAGAAATCAAAGACTCACGGTAGAGCTACTTAAATAGTAGCGCGCAGTAAGATTAAGAAACCAGCTGGAATATTCATGTAATATTCAACGAATTATTTAAGTACAAACGTTTTGGCCGACTTTAGGACTAATTTCGCCCCCCTACGCCCCTAGGAGCCCCCTTAGATCAAACTAAAGACTGGAAATGAAATTTGTATTAAAACACTAGTGGACCATTATTTTTTAATGCACAAAATGAGTACCCTTTTAGTCTTAAATTGAAGTTGGAAAATGGGCCAAATTAGCTCAAAAAGTAGGGTCTGATTTCTTGAAAACCGTAGGATTTTCGAAATTTTTTTACAGATTTGAAGTCAGCGTGCAAAACTGAATAACTTTTATTACACTTATATCCCTTAGGATTTTTGAGTTTTGACCAGCGTAATTAGTAATGTTAATTATACCGTAAATCCCAAGATTATTTTCCTTTGATCGAGTAGATCTTGACATCACTTTCAATTTTTTCAGTGGGTCCAACTTGTGATGTTCCACCAATGGTTTTGTTTTTCCTTGAGATTTGACACATCATTACCAAACATGATGTGTTTCCATCATCCAAAATGATTGTTTCTATAAGTTTTGCTCATTACAGACCTTTCCCCAAACTTGTATGCACTTATCTTAACATTACAATTGTTCCACAAAGTTACCATGCATTGTCCACAGCCCAGCACTTCTTGACTTTTTGTTGTCTTCCCCGAAGATGCTTTGACCCTTTGTGCCTTCTGTACATCAACAAAACGTTATCTTCGTTGATTTGAGACAAAAAAAAATCTTCATTCCTATGTAAAATTATGTCATATAGCTCCTTGGCAGCCTTGAAGTCTCCTCTAGTTGAACTGGTAGAGAGAAAAAATTACTTCAGTTCATTTCTTTCTCTACCTTAGAGAGGACAACCTTACTTTCCGACTCCAGTGACTTGGTCATTAAATAGCGAGAAGGAACGTGTTTTCCGGTGTATTTCTCCAAGAACATGACAAACTTCGGATTTTCAACAGTGCTAAATGGGATATTGCAAGAAACAAACATTTTAACGAGATCTATAGTGAATTCCGATTCACTTGAATGCCACTTGTTGAACACCTCCATTTTTCGTATATGACATCGGCGTTTCGTATGCCTAAACATATGATACATACAAGCCACACTTTTTTTATACTGACATAGGCGGCAGGTCAATACTTCGGTTTCGTTGTCGTAGCTCCAGACAGACTCGCCTCCGTCGATAGCAATCCAATATCTTAATTTACTCACACTAAACATCCTCGTATAAGTTAATAAGTTCAAATGGCGCTAAAACTGTTTATGTATTTCTTTGTAATGACTATAAGAAGTACTCAGAGAATTACGAAGGAAGAAAATAACAACAACTACGAAAAGGACAACAGCTTGATGAAAGAATATCATGCAGGGTATCAACTAATATGCATTTTGAGTACTACTCACAGGCTTTAAAATCCGCCGTTTTTCACATCTCTAGAAATGATACAACTACCTTGATAATCAATTTTGATTCAGTCTTCTCAGTATCGTTGAGGTGAGAACTTGCTACAATTATTTAAGTAGCTATTGTGTATTATTTAATATTGTCAAATAACAATTAGCAGATAAAATGTAGAGGCATCAGATAATAATTTCGGACATGCTTTTTACGTCAACAAAATGATCATCTCTAATCATGTACCTTACTTTAGTTAAAGTTCCTCCCAGGCATTTATGTCACTTGTTATCCGGGGTATTATATTTTATGTTTGATGTTCCAATAGATTGATCAATATTATTAGTTGCAATAACCATGAATGGTATCCCTAGTTCACGAACAACTAAAGTACTCACTCTCCATGGTTTTTTCATATTCTCGACAATGAATTCTTCTAATTCAGCGGGAATACCAATAACGTGTAACCTACTACAATGTCATCTCTTCCAGGTCCTTGAAAGTATTTGTCCTTCTCCATAGAGGAGTCCAATTCTCATTATCAAATTCTTGGAATCACATATCTCCCAATCTAGTTCAAAACCATATTGATTGTTTACCCGGCAGATGTAAACATGCTTACGTATTATCAACGTTAACATCATTCATTGTAATGTTTCTCCCAAAATTCAGAATGCGTCAAATTGTATTGTCTGCGATGGTTCCGTCAGTGTTTTAGGATCTGGTACCCAAGGGATTTCGGTCGTCCTTAAGAGTTTTCTGGTTTATTTTTCTTCAAAGGACAATTCTTTCTAATATACCTTTTTCCTCCACTGACGTAACATCTACATTCAAATTTACCCCTGGGTACACTCTGCTTATTTTCCTCTTCCCTCTGACACATTTTAATCAAGTAGTAGTTTTTTTATCATGTATTTTGCAATTCAGTTTCGAAATGTTGATTTATATCTCTTTGCATCTGCATATACTTTTCATTATATAACTGTTGCTTATGTTGTAATTGCTCTTTTTGTTGGATATTATGCTCTTGGGTATTCATGTACCTTGAAATTATCAAAATAATAAGGTTGATAATTTTAAACTTTATAGGCAAAACATCGCCCTACTACTTATCCTAACCTCAGATTGAAATTCAATTATGTTTTAAAAATAAGAACACAAACCAAACAGGCGTATCATTATTCGTCTCACCCAAAATTAGCTCAAACAAATATATATATATTTGAGTTGCCTACTTCAACTATAGCCTCCTTTGTGTTTAACTTTTGTTTTTTAATTTCATTTCCCCGTTGATTTAAATCACCTACACTGTTTATTTTGAATCACTTATGATCATGGTCAATTTACCCCATATACATAAAAATTAATCAACAACAAAGACATTTAAATATATTCTAAATACACATGAAAATTAATTCCATAGACACAAAAAATAAAGATAATAAGACAATAAAACTTTATACACCTCAGCCAACGTTCTTTTATAGTCTCTCTCCTGTTTCCCTACTTCAATATGTTTGTTGAAAAATTAAACTTCCCTGAAGTAAATAAGAAGAGACTGCACATAAAATAATATAATATTTGAAATATGTAATAGATGAATGTTCCCACTCATCTCAATCCATATATCACATGACAATCTATTACTATTAATAACCAGCTATAACTTCTTTGTGTTTGAAACAAATTATTTTTGAGATTTCCCAATATATATTTCTTTTCAGAACTTAGTTCCACTCTAATAACTAGTATCCATATATTCTGAGGATAACCTGAAAAGTGGACAATGATTTGGACTTTGCTCTAGATGATTACTGAGAAACTTTTCGGTCCCTGTTTTATACCTAATTAAGATTACCTTATTAATGCTCTTCTCAGGAAAATTCAAAAATATCAGGTTCCATGTGTACTTACATCTTGATAGAACTTATACAAAATTTACTATTAAATTACTTTACATTTGCATTTTAGCCTATAACAAAATAAAATAAGAGCAAACTATGCTCATGAATGAAATAATCCTACCGACTGCACCAATTTGTATTGTCCTTTCATTTAAGCGAATGCAATCGTGGAAAGACACTACAACGTTAATTTATAAAGTTTAAAAGGATTTTATGAGAGGTGATATTTTAATGAGTATTCCTTCAAAGGGTATAATTACGAGGGAGATGTCTTACGCAAGTATGTGTAAATGTGATCAGGGCTTAACTTGATTTAGTTGTTAATCAGTTTGGATAAATAAGACTCTTGATATTTTATACACAAAGCACGTATATTCACGTTAAGTTCCTCACAATTGTATTCCCCATTGATTTTAGAATAAGATTCATTTGGTGCGGACAATGCGCTTTATACTTATACAGTTTGGGTTGAGCAACAGCTTGATTATTCTTTCTAGATCTTTCTCATCATGTTGATATATCACATGATGATTTTCATAAACTTTAACTGTGAAAGGCGAGCGAAAAACTGAAAATTCTGTCTCAAGTTCTTAAACTACCACAGTAATACTGCAATCTTGTCTTTGTACCGTTTCACGTCAGAATCAGGTGTGGTATCACACAGATCTCTCAGACAGGGGAAATGAGCAGGGTCGCCACTTGCCAGTTGCGTCTCCCACAAAGCCAGCTTTAACTTAAATGCGTGTTTTTTGTCATAAAAGTGTGTAACAACTTTTTTGCGGCTTTGCAACATTTTGTTCAAACTGTTCAAGTGTTCAATAATATCAACCAAAAATCCAAGATCCTGTAGCCATTCCATGGATTGTAATTCCGACACCGGTTTTCCTTTTTTCTCTATGAACTGTCTGATTTTCTCTCGTAGATCAAAGAAATGCATCTGCACAGCGCCTCAGCTTAACCATCTCACTTCACTGTGGTATGACAGGCTGCGTGTAATGTTGCTGTCACTGAGAAGGGTTTCAAACTGACGATGGTTTAGCCCTCTGGCTCGGATGAAATTTACAGTGCGAACAACCGCCTCCATGACTTGGTCCATTTTCAAGGACATACAACACAATGCCTCCTGGAGCAAAATACAGTGAAATGTCCAGAAACGATCTTCTCCATTAAGGACTCGTACTTTCTCTTTGAACCTTGTCACGACACCTACTTTCTTTCCAATCATTGATGGTACGCCGTCTGTAGCCATGCTGACAGCGTGATGCCAGTCCACTCAAATTCTGTCCAGTGCAGCAACGACAGACCCGAAAATATCCTCGGCTGTTGTCGTGTCCGTCATAGGCACCAACTCAACAAACTTTTCGGTAACAATCAATGTCTCATCAACTCCAACAATAAATATCGTCCGTTGAGCTACGTCCGTGATGTCAGTGCTCTCATCAATTGCAATGGAAAATGCAATAAATGACCTGGCTCTTTTTTTTTAATTGGCTATCTAAATCTGCCGATAATTCCAAAATCCTCTCTGCATAAGTGTTCCTCGTGAGGCTAATATTGGCAAAAGCTTGTCGCTTCTCGGGACATACAAGTTCAGACGCCTTCATCATGCATCTTTTAACATAGTCACCGTCGGAATACGGCTTTGATGCTAATGCTATTTCACCAGAAATTTGGTATCTGGCATTTACTGCAGCTTCAATGACATCTCAGCTCAGGGTAAAAGTTGACTACAGTTTCCTCAGACCCGCAAGAAATTCATTGACTTTATCTGTTCGCAATTGTCCTTGGAAGCTGTCATATTTTGCGCTGTGGTAAGTTTCGTAGTGGCACCGAGTATTATTTTACTTACATACTGAAACATGTTACAAACACACCAAGCACAGAGGTTTACCATGGGTTTCGTAAATAAATACGACGTGGTCCATTTTTCTTGGAAAACTCTACACTCTTTATCCACTTTTCTCTTTTTTGATAACGCCATTTTTGCTATTGAGGGTGTAGCAGGCAAGTAGAGAGCAGGGTATAAAAACAGGTCTTAAACAACAACATATGGTGCAAAACAGTGCGCCCCTGGCGGATAATTCACGAATTACATTTAATTAGAAAGTTCAATCCATGTCTTGTATGTATTTCTCCACTTTCAAATTATTCTGCAGGCCTGATTGAACCTCTTTTCGGGCCTGTTCCGGCCTACATGTTGTATGTTTGACACCCTTGACCTAAAGGGACTTTTGGGGGCATAGGCAGTGGAAGTAGGCCCAAAAGTCATCCAAAACGTTTGTACTTAAATAACTCCTTGGATATTACATAAAATTGATTAATAAGGAATGCATTAAAGATTTGAGACTCATAGCTTCCAATCGAGATGTCAAGCGTCTGATAAGAACCCTTAACTAAGAAGAAATCGTCCATCTAAATGAGTAAATTTTCATCCAATTTCGATCAAAAATCCACTAGAAATCAAAGACTCACGGTAGAGCTACTAAAAAACAAGTGCAATAGACTGAAGTAGAAGTACGGAGAAAGATTTCAACTGATTTTGCAATCTTTCTGTGCGCTACTACTTTAGTAGCTCTACAGTAAGCTTTGATGAACAGAGAATGTTGGAACTCCAAACTGTTGAGCCTCGCACTCAAATGAATTACTAAAATGAGTACAAAAAAAGAGGATTGAGGAAGGAACAAAGAACAGCGATGCTCTCAGTTCAACAGTCGAATATATTCTGCATGTAAGGGTATGTGGTGAACGTCATGTCAATATAAGATGTGTGTTGAGGTTTCGTGACGTATCTATGATGTATATATTCATATGCACGTGTGCGGAGAAGGAAATATATTCAGAGTATTGAGTTAGAGCTCTTAGCGTAAACACCTGTGTTATTCATTATCAGTGTACAAATATACCGCTCGACTACAGTACCCACATTGGTGGCAGCGGTGGTCCCCGACCGTCGGGGTCGGGACCAAAAATTTGTTGAGCCCATATATTCTACGGTCAAAAGGCTCGTTCTTGTAAGCCTTGGTGCTGTTTTCCAGGAAAAGGACATATCAAAATGGAACCTAATTCGCGAAGCTCAACTCCTGCGCCTAGGTCTCCACAAAGAAAATCTCACTATTAATTGACACCGGTGCTTCGGTGTCGCTCCTCCCTTCCCATCAAATAAACCCTTCATCCCTCTTCAATTAATCTTACCTCTGCATCCGGAGCCAAGATCGAAGTTATGTGAGAATTAGGGACTACCCTTTGTATAAAAGCCTTCGTAGAAAATTTATGTGGACATTCATCTTCGCTTATGCTCAATCTCCAATACTGGGCCCCGTTCATAACCAAAAGCCAGCAAATATTCCGGATGATATACACCACTGTATCGATACAGGCGACTCTCCATCATCATCAGCCAAAACTCGAAGACTCTCTTCAAGTAAGATGGAAATCTGCCGACTGACATTATAATTTCTCCTTAAGGCATCAATTATACGCCCATCAAAATCTTCTTGGGCCTCTCCGCTTCATTTCGTGGCCGAGAAGAACCAAGAAGTTTGGCGCATGCTGTTACCGAATCTGATATACTCGTACCGAGAAATTTTTTCACTCCCTCCTCTAGTGGAGTTGCAAATTTTCAAGGATATATCAAGGAATTGTCAGGCCACTTTCAAAACATCGACTTTGAGTCTCTGTCTGCAGGCACTGATCATTCCGTACAACGCCCCTACAGTTCCCAATCCTTAAGAATAGCAGATCAAGTCTGGATAAGAGTTGATAGAGTTAAAGGTCCCTTAGAAGCCCCATATATTGGACCAGCGAAAGTAATTGAAAGAAATTCTCATACATTCCAAGTAGAATTGCCGTCCGGAAAGAAAGAAACAATCTCCATCGAACGCTTAAAGCCTGTTTTCTTAAATGAAAGAACACCCAGTCGAGAATCGTTATCTGTAGAGAAGGGAAGGAGAGATACCAACGAAGAAACTGATAAATCTGAAAATTTGCCTGTCCTTCGACCTTAAAGAACCGTCACATTCAAAAGAAACAATTACTATCATTATTATTAACCGTTTATTTAAATTTTTTATGCTTTATGTATTTCCTTTTCGTACCCACTTCGTATTTCTAAATCACCAAATTATATTTATTTCCAAATTTTGTGCCAAAATTTTCCCTTAGGGGGATGTGATGTGGTGAACGTCATGTCAATATAAGATATGTGTTGAGGTTGCGTGACGTATCTATGATGTATATATTCATATGCACGTGTGCGGAGAAGGAAATATATTCAGAGTATTGAGTTAGAGCTCTTAGCGTAAACACCTGTGTTATTCATTATCATTGTACAAATATACCACTCGACTACAGTACCCACAGGTACATACCAAAAACTACTGGATTAGATTAACGTGAAATATACATAATTACAAATGCACATAAACAAACAATATATAACACAAACATCTTCGCCTCCATTATTGATCATCGAGGATTTTAAATTCACTCCATCCGACATTTTTAGACATAATTGTAATTATGTATAATGTTATCCAATGGAATATTACGCAAGTTATACAGATATGAACTCCTTATCAGGTAGATGTTCTCCCTTTAGGAAAAAAGGAAAAATGATAAGAGTATTGGAAAATAAAAATTGGTGTTCAAAATGACAACTTCTAAAAATCTCAAACGCGAAAAACTGCATGAGATATGAAACTCTAGTTATACTTAGAGTTGTAGGTATTAAAATCTGCCGGTATGTAAAAAAAAACCAACATAATAATAGTTAAAAATTGACCTGGCGACAGCTGCTATAACGTTTTACTTTATCAGCTATTCTCTTACCCTCTTACAGATCTTTAAGAGAAAATAAACACAACTTAATACCAATCAGAAGTTTATATTATATCAAGGATTATAAGTTAACTCGATTAAGCATTTTATTTATTAATTATTGCAAACGGCGTGAATTATCCCATTATGGTTAATACTATACCTTTTCCCCTCAAGAAACTAAATGATAACATATTTTGAAAGTAAAAAATTATGTACAGATTGCCAACCACTAAAAACATTGTACACGAAAAAATGCCAAGGATTTATTTAAATTATTATACTAATTTGAACATTTATTAAAATATTCATCCTTTACTACAACAGCCATAATGATTTAATTTAAAATTATAGCTGAATTTCATTTATTAATTAATTAAATGTATTTAATATATTTTAAACAATTTCCTTAATATAGTTCAGCCAATTTATTAAAAAAATCAAAAAATTGGGGATTGTATTGAAAAGACATTTAATGTGGGTTTTTACTAGAGTTATCAAAAAAAATTGTTTTATTAGCTGGTAAAGAAATCACGCCTGATATAATGTTTTTTTTTTAAAAAAAATAGATTGAGCAAAATTTTTTTTGACGAGATTTTTGTGTCATTGATGGTAGTAATCAGTCTTTTAATATAACTCTAATTCTCACTTATATAGTCCCTTTGCTACATGGATTATAGTTGGAGATTGGAAATTTGTTAAGTACGATTAAAATATGTGCCATTGCCATTTACATGGTCTCACAGTATTAATAAATATATATATTTATATATATAAATATTTCTGAGGATCCAAATAGGTGCTTTATTATTAAAATTATTATTCAGTTAACCAATTAATTTTTTTCTTCGTCTCATCAAACTCAACCCTATCTCGACAAGTTTTCCAACATTATAGATGAAAAATTTGTCGAAATATTTAAACAATTGGACTATGCTACAATTGCAAGCGTTTTAATTGAGTTCGGCAAATTTCCCACCTGTACCCATTATCATTAATACTAGCTTTCTCTACCATTTTCCCTCTTTCTTTGTCCATGTATATTTTATGTGTGTAGAAAGGAAACATTGTGTAGTAACACTACTTTATCCATAAATATCACCAATAATAATATATATATTATTCTTTTTTCAGATGAGTGATTTAAACCATCTTAGACATAACTTACACTACGTTATTAATATAACATCTCAAATAGAACCATATTTGAAATCTCTAAAAATAACAAATATTGAGGATGTACATGTTATGAGTGATGAAAATTCTAAGTTTAGTTCAATTCAAAGTCACATCATTTCTTGTAAAGGAAACATAATGCATCAAGAAGATGAAAAATGCCCAAAAGTAAAAAGTAAAAACATTGACAATAATATCACTTTTGGCTTAGAGTCTAAGGGTTTAATAGACCAAATTACTGAAGAACAAATGGTACAACTTGATTTGGAAAAAAAATCTACAAGTGAGAATATTTCGATCAATAGTTTATCTGATAGTAAATCAGTTTTGTCGCAAGTAAAATTTTCTGAAATGGCAGATACTTGCAGACTTATTCTTGAACAATATCACATGGAGGAGCATGAACAACTTTTTATTCAACCTGATGAAGATTTTCTTGAATTACATTCGATTCCATCTGCAGGTTGTGAAATTAGTGTTGATTCTAAAAAAGGAATAATATCATCCTTTTTGGAAAAGGTACGTCAAAGAAATGATAATTCTGACAATATGAAAGATATATATAAGCCAAATGAACTAAAAAAATATGGAGAGGAAGAATGTAAAAATGGAACAACACTAAAACGATTATCTTCTAAATTATCTGATACAGTGGTCGAACAACAAAACATTAACAAACCTTATGAGCCCCCAGTACTTGGAAAGCCATCTAGAGTTACACCAGTTGGTTTACATGAAGGAGATACATGCTGTAATCAAAATGCAGATAAAATTAGTACAGATTCCTGCTTAGAGTCTGATTCTGTAGAAGTTCTCAGTGTAATACGTTTTAATAAAATGAAATTTCAAGGGACAACTTCTGCAAGTAACAATGTATTAGGAGGTAGTAGCTCTTCAAATTCAGAAAAACAAAGTTCATCTTCTGTGGAAACAAATTCCCTTTTTAATCAATCCTCTTCTTGTTTCTCCTGTGATAAGCATAAAATCAATAATAAGAAAAGTTACAGACCTGTAAATGAAATTTTAATTAGTGAAAGAGATGATTTATATTCACAGATCGATGGTTTGGAAAGCTCGATATCCACCTTTCAGCAATCATTCATAAATGACAATCGAAAAAAATCTGGGCAAGATCTAGATCCTCAATGTCAATTCGACATTGACAACTATTCAAGTGATGAAACAGAAACCATTCCTCCACCTGGATTATATTCAGGAAGTTCTGGATGTAGCATTGGGAAAATAAAAGCTATAATTCATAGGGATGCAGTTTGTCCACAAAGGTCGTCTATTGATACATTTTTTCCGTTGTACTTTAAAGAAGCAGGAACAATTTCCAATAAGGCTAAACAGTGTGAATCTAATGAAAATTTTAAAGAAAATACCTCAGTGGAAGGGATTGAAGGGAATATGAAAAGATCTGATAGTTTTGAAGGACATGAAGAAACAGTAAGAACTCTTGTAGAAGCTGTTCAAGAGTCAAGAAAAATAGTTTCTTATAAGAAGACCGTAAATAAGGAATAAAATTACGATATATTTATATTCATTGTATACGACCGACCACATGTACAATATAAAATAGCTCAATAATTTTTTTAATTAAAATCTCCAATAAGTAAACCATTTAAATTTGGGACCAAAATACGTATTTTTGATTTAATCATCAATTTGATTTGTAGTATTTATTTTTTAAAAAATATAATTTACATTCCGTGAATCAGTTGCCCACGTTTTGTCGATGTTTTTCTTAATATGGATATCTTGGAAATTTCAAAAAGTCTGACATGAATAATGAATAATTGCATAAAGGTCCCAAATCTACCAAACATTTTATTATTGTTTATATAACCCATTCTTTTCCTGTGTTACTAAATGATACATTATAGTTTATCCTTAATAAAGCCTATTCAACCTAATATAATAACATTATACCTTTGTATTTCTTTTTTTCTAAAATATATATATTAATTTATTTTAATTGTAAACAATACACACACACCGATATATATATGAAAGGTAATTTATTCGTACATAAATACATACATACAAAAATAATGTCATATCAGTTTGAATTTAGTGGTACCGTTTGACAAAAGTAAGATGGTAGAGATATATTGTAAAGTTATTTAATAACCTTATATGTAAGGGGAATAAATATGTTAATATTAAATATCAAATATTTAAAATGACCATATTTTACTTCGATAACAATTATTTAAATACCTTTAAGGATACTATAGTTAATATTAATTTTCAGTCGTTCTGTTTTTCATGAATTACAACATATTTATTATCACGATTAGCTTTCTTTTTCTACTCGCATGAAATGAAATATTTGACAAAACAATTTATAGTTGTGTATAATTTAATTATGTGATGGTATCCTTGGGCAAGCAAAGACGTATTAATGCCTAGGAATGTAAATCATATGCAATTCGGGCGTGTGATAAAAAAGTGGAGTTGGCTCTTATAACAGGTCTTTTTGTTTTCCGAAGCTGTTATCATTTTTCCTTTATTACTGAGGAGAGAACATCTACCTGATAGTAAAGATGTCGCATGAAGGAGTACATGCATTAAGTTTAATAAAGCAAATAAAATGTAAACAAAAAGTGCTTAAGTCCTCGTATAATTACTGACGTTAATTTCAGTTAATTTTCTGCCTCTCATCTATGTTATTATTTATTGTTGTATATATAATGGAGAATAGCAGCTTGTAGCTCAGTAAAACGTCATGACAGCTCAAGCTGCTTCTCCCCTCGACATTCATTAAATTGTCAGGGTTGCCAAGTTGATTTTCTCTTTCTTTTTTTATTACATGCCCGAATTGCATATGATTTACATTCCTAATCATACGCCTTTATGAATTCATAATATGCAGATTCAGTTGCTAAAAATCAGCGAAAAGTCAAATATAGAAAGCAGCTAAACAGAGAATACGTTGTATATTTGTTTATTTCAAAAAAAGCTTGTTGTGTATGTAATAGGTCTGACATAGTGTCTCAGAAACCTCCGATGAACACCCAAATCAAATTTTTAAATTGAATCTAAAAAGTTTTTTGCTGGTATTTTTAAACAAGATTAAAACATGACAGGTGACAGCAAAGCATGAATAAGGAAGCGAATAATTATCGTAAGTGGGTAGAAAGAAATAATTTAACATCTTTACATAATAATCTGGGTTTCGTTTAAGGGGCCAAGAATGTACGTGTGAAGAGGCAACTTCCCTTTTGCTCCTCCCCCTCTCTAATGCCACCTCTAGGTAATTTCAACCGTAAATACTACTGACGCTTTGAACTTCAATTATAGTTACATTTAGAAAATATTTATGATCATTTTAGAAAATCTCGAAGGGTCTTCATACTAAGCTGACAGTATTTTGCATTTAGATACTTACGAAGTGGACATTAAATTGGTTTTAAGGAGCATTAAATTGTTAGTACAAACTCTAGGTTTGTACAGGGCTAGTTGTGGTTCTACCGTAAAATTAATGTTAGATCTAAAATATATTATTATACAGCGCCACCAAAGAATTTTGATGGATTTTATGATGATGTAACATTAAAACTAAAAGGGATCGACCAAATTTACGTTAAAAAAAATAAATAGTTGACGGTTACCCAGAGTTATATGCTTAAAAAGGTAAATGAGCATTAAAAGGTTCATTGGTTTAAACAATTTGGCAATATTGGGGCCCTCTATCCTTAGAAAAAACCATTCAACAAAAAAACTAATGGAAAATATGAAATCTATAGGAAAATTTTACAAAAACTCCCCGAAGGAATTATAGGACCATTATTTTTTTATATCCAAACAATTTTTTTTTTGATTTTTAAGAAAGTATATCCAATGTTTTCTCACTTCTTTTAATAAAAAGTTTGAGAATGGGGGTATCATTTGGCCTAGTGTATAGGCGTTTTTACTTTCGATCAGTAAAGAGAAAAAACTAGTTGGTGAGTTTTTATTGGGAGAAAATGGGGTTTTAAAATATTTTTTCAAACAGTAATGCCTTTACTTAGGATCTTTTTTACATAGTGATATTGATAACAAGAGAAAATCTTGCTGGAGGTCAACAAATGATCAGATAAGGTTGGCTTCGCCCATGGCAAAAATTCGTAGTAGATTTGATTGAATTACTCCTTTGGGATTATGTGAAGTTTTAAATTATATTTTGCCTTAACGATTTAATATGCGTATAATGGCTTCCTTATCAAATTTAGGGCATTCTCATGTATCAATACGTTTATTGACGTATTTAACAGTCTCGTGCAAAATAATAAAGCAATTTATATTCAATTATCTATCATTATTTAATAATTGAAAGTATTTAAGTACCTCTGTAATCCAAACAAAACTATATTTTTTCTTTTCAGCAATTTTAGATTTCTGAAAATTCATCCAAATAAACCGAATTTAAAAGTAAGTAATTGAGAAATAAAATTTCGAATAGGTAATTCAAATTTGTTACTTGCTGAACAATAAACATATCCAGTCTTAATATAAATTTTTGAAATGACAAAAAATGGTGCTATAATTTCCTCGGGAGTTTTCTCCCTTGGGGAGTTTTCCTATTCTGGAAATTTTCCGTAATTTTCATAAAACCCCTTTTTATAGTTCAAATCATTTCATATTTAGTTTGTATACTAGAGTGGGTGCAAAACCAAGAAGTAAAAAATGGTATATGACTTGATATATTTTATTGTTATGAATACTAAATTTAAGATAAATTGTAACACGTTTTTAGCTACTGATATGAGATTGAAATGCATTGAAATTGTAACGTATACAAGTTACTTGTGAATAAATAATATGAATAATTGGTATCTTGGTTAAAAAATATTTCAAAAGAATGGATAACAAAATTTTGATCTGTAAATTTAAGTAAATATAAGTTTGAAATTGAGGAACAATTGGTTTAATTTTTAATTTTGGTAACTGAAAAAGTTATATATATATATATTTATTTTCCTACTGAAATAAATAATAATTGATAGAGAGCTATTTATGAAAACTATTAGCATAATTATAAGAATATTACTATCTTCTAGTATGAAAATAACATATAATTTAAGAATCTTATCAAACTACCTAGTAGCTGGTTCCTTCCAAAATTTCCCTCAGGAAAGCTGGCACTCGTTATTGAGTTTCATTCGGTGAAGCGGATAAAACATATTTCCTTTATGTGTAAATCAATTTTCCATATAATGAGCATAGAGCCTCAGAACTATGGATCTCTCAATAACCCAGAAGAAAGAAAAAGTTGTTTAACAAACTCTACGTCCCCTAATAGCAAATTTCAACCTTTCATCTTCAGTAATGAAAGTAGAAAAATGTCCAAAGTCGTAGGCTTCATGAATCGACTGAGAAATACACTTCTAATCATTGGTCTCGTCGTTAAGAAACTTCTTCACGGCTAAACCATTAAAAACAAGACCTTTGTTCTCTAAATTTATTCAGAGGTCTCAGAGAACAAGAACAACCAATTTAAAAAAAATATATAAACTCTCTGTCTTTTTTTCTCATTCACAATATGAAATGTGTGGTTTAGATGCTCTGTAGGTTGGATATCAGGGATATGTTTCACAAATGAGGATAATTTAGAGGAAAACAAAGCAAAATTCTCAACAGAATGACAATGGCACCGTAGAATAAAACAGAATATAGTAAAGAGCGTCATTTCTGATCAGCGAGTTAATAACTTAATTATACCAGCCTATTACTTTACTCCTTAATAGATTGAAAGTTTCGTCTTTAACATATTTGAGAGGCATTTGCGCATTAATTTGAAGCATCATGTTCGTAAAAAACATAATGAAATTAAACTATAGACTCGAGGCTACAATGTTCTCTTATTTATTCTTCGGAACTTTGACGAAAAGTACAAAAATTTGTGTCAGAAGAGCAGCCTTGTTTTTATTAATGTATTAAAAATAGCTAGAAAAAGAAAAAATAATTTTTCTCCACTTTGTGTTTCTTTATTCATATTGATATTACACATATATATTATATTTATTTTCTTCTGTAAATATAAATGAGAATAACCGCTTGTAGCTAAGTAAAACGTCATGACAGCTGAAGCTGCTCCCTTATCAAACGTTCATCAATAGGAAAATAGTAAAAAATAGGCAGATGGGGTGTATAAAAAAAAGAAAAGCAACCTGGTAACCATGACAATTTGATGAATGTTGAGAGGGAAGCAGCTTGAGCTGGAATGACCCCTTACTGATCTACAAGCTGCTATTCTCCTTTATATATACAAATGAAGACATCAATAATAAACAATAACATTATGTATGTATACCATAGATGAGAGGCAGAAAATTAACTGAAACTAATGTCAGGAAATTATATGTTTATAACTAATAATTATACGAGGACTTGAGCCCTTCTTTGTTTACATTTTATTTGCTTTATTAACCTTCCTTCATGCGAGATCTTTACCATCAGGTAGATGTTCTTCCCTCAGTAATAAAGGAAAAATGATAACAGCTTAGGAAAACAAAAAGTACTGTTCGAAGAGCCAACTCCACCAAGTCTTGCACGCGGCATTTTGCATATTATTTACATTCCTATTCATCAAATTGTCTGGGCCATCATGTTGATTTACTTCTTTCTTTTCTTTTTACATACCGGCAATGCATAATATTTACAACCCTAATCTTTCAGGGCACTGCGAGCGCGAATGACAGTAAAACCCACAGAAATGACACTGGCTAAGAACAGCCAAAAATCCTATGGGGAATAAGTATAATAAAAGTTATACAGTTATGGACACTGATTTCAAATCTGTAATGCCGGGTGATGAGAAACTCTTCATAAAGGCCCTATGATAACTCATCAAGGAACAATATTCCTTTCATTGGATATCCATGGCCCTGCGATCCCAGTCTTTCCTCGGAGTTGCCATGTAATCAAATAAGAGATCCATGTTTTTGAATTTGGGTATCTTCAGCTGATGTCAGAGTCTTCTTCTGCGCTCTACTACTACAGTCTATAGCACTTGTTTTTTATTAGATCTACCGTGAGTCTTATATTTCTAGCGAATTTTTGCTCAAAATTGGATGAAAATTTACACACTTTGATGGACAATTTCTTCAAAGCTCTTATCGGGCGCTTGACTTCTCGTTTGAAAGCTGTGGGTCTTAGCTCTTTGATGCATTCCCTATTAATCAATTTCATGTAATATTCAAGGAGTTATGAAAATACAAAGGATTTCACCGACTTTTGGGCCTACTCCGGCACTCTACGTCCCCAGGAGTCATTTTAGGTCAAAACTAAGACTAGAAATGAAATTTCCATAAAAAACACAAGCAAATCATCATTTTTTAATGCTCAAAATGTGTATCCTTCTAGGCTTAAATTCAAGTTGAAGTTTCAAAATGGGCCAAAAAAGCTAAAAAAGTAGTGACCGATTTCTCGAAAACTGTCGGACTTTTGAAAAAAAAATTACAGATTTGAAACCAATGTGCAAAACTGAATAACTTTTATTATACTTCTTCCCCATAGGATTTTTGGCTGTTGACCAGTGTTATTTATATTTATAAAAGAAAAGTACAATTTTTGCACAGCATTTGGTTAGCTTTTTGATTACAAGAATCTGGAGAATATCTGGCACGAAGCCCAGACAAGCAAATTTCAAGAGATTTTCTGATACATACACTGCTCTAAGTCTTGGTAGTGATAGGACAGTCACACCAGTGATATTGAAGAAAAAACCATACACCATAGGGTGTGTTATCAATTTGGGGGAATACCAAAATTTCTTACTATCTCCGAGTCGTCTGATGAAACAAAATTATCAGAAGTCTAGAAAAAAATTCTTCCGATTAGTTTTTAGCATTTGTAAGTGATTTTTTTTAGAGGATTGTTTCTGAACGGAATGATTTTTTTGTACTGATCTAATATATCAAATATACTGGATTTCTAAGCAAATAAAATATACCAAACATTGTCACTATTAAGTAAGTTTTTATTATTAGAACCCCTCCTATTATTATATATTTTTTATATGTAAAAAATATTATTACATTAATTTAATCGCATTTATCTTGAAATATTAACTTTACATAGCCCTTTGAACCCGCCAGCGGAACAGCACAGAATGGACATGCTGTTTCAAAACCTGATGTCCCACATGGTATGGGTACTGAGGCCCAATATTTAACAGTTCGTTCTGACGCCATATGACCACAGGGAACAAAACAAAACTCAGGAGGCTGGCAATCTGTATACAATCCTGAAATTTAAAAAGACTCCATTAACAAAAAAAAATATATCTGTTTTATAAAATACCAACCAGGTTCTGTTCCCATTGTAAGTTGAGCTACTGATGATGGACATAAACATATGGGGCAAGTTTTGGATCCATTATTATCATTTAAATTTCCCCAATTATGTCTCCCTTGCACATGTCCACAATTGAGGTAAACAAAAGGTTGAGCCTCAGGTTTCATATTTTTAGAATTTTTTCGAGGAACAACAAGCGTATGAAGCCCAACAGGACACTGAGGTCTTCCTGCATTCAAATTATCAATACATTGTTCCAATTGTTTATAAGTGGGGGAATAGGACAATCCTAAAATATTTCAGAAATGATGTTGTTCCAGCAACTCAATATTATCAAAAATTTATTTATATTAAACGAGTATATATACCTTCAGCAGATCTCCAAACAAGAGTGGCACCACATAGATCGATTAATGTTCCATCTTGCAGTATATTATCTTCATTATGGATTGGAGAACCTTGTATCGCTGCACTACGAGATTCTCTCAAGCTAAAAATGCATCCACCAACCTTTAAATAATAAATTAGAAGTTAAATGTTTAAGCAAATATGTAAAATTTGAAATTTAGCACTAATTCCTTTTACAATCAATTATGTAAATACACTTAAGTAGACAAACAATTAATGACAAGAAAAAAAAATATTACAAATTTTATCTTCATGTGCCGAGACTCATTGAAAATCTTAGAAAAGGTTTATGGTAAATCAACTTCATCAAAAAATGAAGCATACGATTAATACAAAGCGTTTAAGACGGTCGAGAAGCCGTCGAAGACTTGTCTAGTTCTGGACGACCTTCGACCTCTAACACAAACGATAACATGAATAAAGTGAAGGAGATTGTGCTCGAAAATCGACATGTTAGCGTTAGAGAGGTAGCACGAGACCTCGATTTCTCTCATTAGTCAGTCCGTTTGATTTATATGATTTTTACGTCTCACTTGGGTGTAAGCCGTGTCGATACTCGACGCATCAACTGATTCACCATAAAATAATTAAGGTAAACGTCATTATTATATATTTTTTTTAAATACAACATTACCAGTTTGTTTTCTTCATATACCAAAAACCAAACAAACATTTTCTGAAGGCATAAAGTGTCTTATTTTCAATAATGAATAATATGTTTAATAAAATATAGATAGACATTGCTAAATTTTAAGTGGATGAATGGAACTATCAACTAATCTTATATTGAATGATCACATATATACAATGGGATATAGTATTTACTATTTACACATTCATGTACATAAAAGGATTTAAATCAATAACTTATCTAAAAGGACAAGTTAATCAAGTTAAGCAACAAAATCAATGACTTTTTTAAGCCTTTTCATTACAAACCCCTTTAGAGAAGCTGAAAATATGCAGTAAGTATATTTTTATTAGTTTCGAAACAATTTTTTAGGATATTAAATATCACCTCAAAATGGAAGGGCTGTATTTAATACACACGTTGTAGTGATATTAAAAGAAAACAACGATAAAATACTACTCATGTGTAAGTATAAAGACGTAAATTAGATTGCCGACGAGAACTTTTCAACAAAAATGATATTCTTCACGACAATGGGGTGTGTGATTTAGCTGGTGCCTCTTTAGATGTAATATAACTTATTGGTACAGTCCTACCTATTAACAAAAAATATTAAGAATAAGAAGAAAAGTATTCAACACAGCCAATTTAAATGACAATTTCTTGATACTGTAATGTAACAATATACATACATATATATTATTCATTGGATCAACCAAATCATAATTATAGGTGTTAAATTATATTGTAATAACCAAACTCACGTTCAAGGCAGATTGTCACGATTAAAAATACTTTATTAACTTAAAATTAACACTAGTGTTAAATATGCATAAAAAATTGTATAAAATTTAGTAAACAAGACTGTGAAGTATCACAGGGTTAAACTTCAGGTTGAAGCAAGGTCAAATAGGATCCTAAATGTTAAAAAAATACAAAATGTGAAAAGTAACCACACAGTGGTATGTCTGGTAGAAGTTTTTAGATCTCCACTTTCGTCCCCTGACCGGAATAAAGAAGTATAACGTATTTAAATTCATGTTTGCTTCTTCTGGAGTTGTCCACGTAAAGGAATGGTCCGATAATACAGACATACTTTCTTTTAATCTTATAAAACCAGGAATAGTGGACATAAATCTGCCACTATCGATACCTCAAGAATTTATTTTAAAAAAGGAAAGCTTGTCGGACACAAGGAAGGAGTATCTTAAGAAGAATGTCACCATATTGATTTCTTTTGATTCTAAAAAGCATCTTTTCATTCATCCTATTTATAATGAGGATATATTTTTTGGATGAACAAAAAATAATCTCTGGTATGGCATCACCCATTTGTGGTAATTATGTGCTGCCTTTCACCTCTTCTATGTTATTTTCAATAGTATCCACAGACACACAATCATCAGTATCTACTACAGCAAGTTGTACGGCAGAAAGTACACCTTATACAAGTTTATCAGATAATTTGTCAGAAGGTAATTGCAACACAACTCCAGTTTGTTTATTCCATTGAGTCTCTATAACTATTCTTTTTTTTTTCCTTTCAGGACCCTCATACAATATTGAGAAAAAAAATATGCAGATTTATCATGGCATTCTGACCCGGAAACGAGAGTTACAGGGTGAGTGCGATCTTAGACAACCAAATTTACTTTTTGCTTAAACTCAAATAACTAATGAACCGATTTTAATGAAATTAACCCCATTTGAAAGCTGGATTAATATACTTTATTTTTTGTTTGATAAAGTTATCGCTAACGGCAATGACGGCTTCGATCCTGGTCTGGAATCTCGAGCATGTCTTGATGACGACGTCCTTCTTCAAGACCTTGAACTCCTTTGTGATCCTTTTGGTCAGCTTCTCCTTTTTTTTCTATGGAGACTTGTTAGTGTGTCACTCAACTACACTTCACACCAAATAGTCCATGGGGTTCAAGTCTGGAGAGTTAGTTAGGGGGCCAGATGTTTGGTGGCACAAAATCATAAAAATAATCACTAAGTCACTTTTGGGTAATTCTGGAGGTGTGGCATGGAGCAGAGTCCTGCTGCTACCTTAATCATCCATGGTTACACATGGCTCCTCAGGACCTTCACATACTCCTCTTTGTTGACCCTCAAGCCCGTCGGAAAGATTTAGGGCGGTATGACATGGCCCTCGGAGGAGATGACGCCAAAGACCATGACTGTGGCCGGGACTTTGGTCTGCATGATCCTGGGAACGTCTTTGGGACTGTAGGATAACCAGCGGTTATTCTGTTTGTTGATTTTTTGATCCTGACAGAAGTTTTTCTCATCGGAGAAAAACCGGAGCATCTCAGGATCTATTATTTGCTTCAATTTGTTCAGGAGCATCTTGCAGCGCTTCAGCCTTTACTCCTTGGCCTTGGCCGTCAACAAATAGCCCTTGCGCATCTTGCAAGACTTGTAACGTAAGTTTTTATTCCCACAGTCCCAGATAACCTTGTTTGATGCCCCCATTTCACGTGCAATGGTCCTCATGGACTTGCCTGGATCAGTGTTAATCTTTTTGTCAACCTAGGCAATAAAATGGGGGGTCCTGAAGCAATCCTTACGCATTTTTTGGGCTAACCTTGATCCAATCCCTTCAGTCGCCTCCAGACTCCAACTCTTTCCTGACCTTCCAGACAAAACTCCTGCGCAACATTAGGAAGTCAGCAATTTCTGGGTTGTCTCTTCCGGCGCGTATCGAAACAAGATCACTTTTTCTTTTCCAATCTTTTGGCTCTTTAAAATCTTCGATTTCAGCCATTTTTTTAAAGATGAAGCCAAAAACATTCAGCTGTCGAGGAAACAAAAAATTAAATGCCTAACTGCAATAACCGCGCATCAGCGCACGCCCGAAGTTTGTTGTCAAAGAGCGCACTAACCCTGCATACATGAATCAACGACACGTGAAGTCAAAGCTAGTGGCCATAAATTAATAAGATGTTCATTATGTAAAGGGTGTACTCCACACATTAAATACTTGAAGAAAAAAAGATTAAACAATGTGGTAAATGTAAGAATTGTCGAAAAAACCATTTCAAAAAATTATGTAATAAATTAATATGTACGAACTACACAGAATAAATTTAAAGACAATTTGATTTAGTTTTATAGAGACTTATGTGATGTAGTCTTTTATGGAATTTTATCAATTAGTTAATATTGTACCTACATTTAGTCATTCTATTTATGTGTATTTAATTTTTATATTTAAATATTTTCAGAAAAAAGTTTTTCCTTGTCAACCTCAAGCAATGAATAGTTATATTTTATACCTATTGATCTTTATAAAGTGTTGTCACAAACAGATTTTTAATTGAAAATAGAGTTTCACCTACCTAACCCCGTTGTCATTATTCGTATTGTGTGCTTTAGACGTGCAGTAAAACGGACGCTAAATTAAATAATATGTATTGACAAGTTAATGTAATATGATTGTTCTTATTCTAAGAATGAGTATGATTAGTTGAAAAA
Organism: Lepeophtheirus nordmannii; assembly: GCA_963680855.1. Classification (NCBI taxonomy): domain Eukaryota; kingdom Metazoa; phylum Arthropoda; class Copepoda; order Siphonostomatoida; family Caligidae; genus Lepeophtheirus; species Lepeophtheirus nordmannii. The sequence continues at coordinate 15,496,902 of OY804526.1, read as the reverse complement.
CATATTAGTTTCAAGAACTTAAAAGATTTATCCTCTTTTTTTTTCTAGTAAGATATTTTTCTACCTTTATGTTCTAATTCAGTGGTCCCCAAACTTTCTCTAACTGCGAACCGGTCAACACTTGACAATTTTACTGCAGACCGGGGGGTTGAAATATTAATTGTAACAATAAAAGTGAATCCACTGTGTACTCATATGGAACTTTATTAGCACATTGCTCCAACATTACAATACTATTATAACATTAGGAAGTAATAACTATATTACCCCATTGCTCAAACAATAAAACATATTATAACATGAAAAACTGCCCATAACGCAAAATCAGTGGGAGCCCTGAGCTTGTTTCATTGCAACAAGAGGGTTCCATCTGGGGGTAATGGCAGACAAAGACACTCGCAATGTGTTGCTTATCTTCATGCTACTCCTTTGCCTTGTTTTGGTGGCTGTCACTTCAGAAAACCCCACTTCACACAGATAAGATATTGGAAATGGTTAGCGATCTCTGGGTACTCTGCCATGACTTTAATCCAAAACACCAGAAGAGTTATTGCCACGTACACTGTTTTAAGGCCGCCGTCATTTGAGTTTCCAGCAGATGGTCTTCTTCCAGCTCAAACATGCTGGATTCAGCTGGTTTGTTGACAAACGGGTCACATTTCCATTCCTTGGCCATTCGTGGGTCCTTTGAGGTTGGGAAATAGAAAACAGAAATAACTAATTAATTCTCGTGCGGCCCAGTGCGGTACTGATTAATCCAAGGACCGGTCCACGTTCCGAGGGTTGGGTACCACTGTTCTAATTGATTCCGTTCTTAGCAGAATTCATACGTTCTATGACTAGAGATAAGACTTTTGTTCAAAAAAGATACATTTTTATGATTAGAAAAGGAAAGTGAAAGGCACTTTTGCTCCTTTCTTAAATTATGCTCATTCTTTGTCAAAACGTTGAAGAAGGAGCAACGACCTTTAAAGGAAGCCTTAATAGATTCTCGTCAGCAATACTTGTAGATTTCATTTGTACAAATAATATTCCAATATTCTTCCTTAAATAATATTGTTATAAATGTTGAGGTTTCTCCTCATTATCGCAGTAATATAAGTAAAATATTCCTAAAATCATATACACAGGCAGCTGATATAGAATGAGATGTCAAGTGTCCGATAATAATTCCTAAACAAAGAAGAAATCGTCCATCTAAATGTGTAAATTTTCATTCAATTTCGAGTAAAAATTGGCAAGAAATCAATGACTAACGGTAGAACTACTAAATAACAACTGCAGTAGTAGCGCACAGAAGTATTGTGAAATCAGCTGAGAGTAACAAAATTCAAAAAACATTGAGGTCCCATTTAATTACAAGGCAACTCCAAAGAAAGAGTGGGATCTCATAGTCAATCAAAGGATTAGTGTTCTTTGATGAGCTATTGAACAGTTTAAAATAAAATATCAAGATACTTTTAAAATAGTCATTAAATTTTTAAGAAAATAATTTTACTTTGATGTAGATTTCAGACCTTTTTGTTATTCTTAAGTTGACTCGAACCAATAAATTTTGTTAATACTAAAAATGAATTATAATTGAATACTCAAAAAAACAAATTACAGAACCATGATTCTAATAAACCTAGATATGGAATCTATAAGGTATCATTAAGTACAAAGATGGAACACTTATAAATCCAAATCTTAGGATACAAAAAATACCTTATAATTCCAATGATTTTGTTATAATTAATGAAATACATTTTAGAAGGAAGCGATTACAAACTGAAATAATAATTCAAAAATTACAAAAACTGCAGAAAAAACTTACCGAAACTTCTCTCCAGATACCAGGTCTGGCAAATTCATTTCCTGACTTGGCACAGAATGTACCATTCGGATGCATTATTAAAACACCATTAGTTGTTAATCCATCTAGTTCATTATTTTCTACTTGCCATTTTGTTGCTTTTTCTCCAAGAAAAATATTGCGAGACGAATCAAACCCAGCTGCATAAATTCTGGTCTTAAGACCACTATCACGATCTGCAATAACCCTACACGCAAAGCTAAAAATATTAAATTTATTCACAAAGGACCAAAGGGATACAACAAGGAATATCGTAATTTTGTTATGAGATGAAACAAAGGGTCATATGAAAAATGAAGAGGACACACATTTCAATTAAATCTTAATAATACAGACGAAACCCAGCACAATATATGTGTCAAATAAGATTTTATAAATATGTTATCCCAAAAATGTATAGTTAATGCCACCTTTCATCAGTTAGAAAGTTTCTTATTCATTGAAAATGGTAAAAATGTGTTTTTATTAAAAATTAGAAATATCAGTACAATTTTAATTTAACCCTTTCAGTTTGGTATTGTCAAAATTATTGGTACACCTTGTGGACTATTCTAATCTATGCAAGTTTTTTTTTTTATTTTATTCAAATAGTCAAAACTTATATACAGTCATTTTTTTAAATTTTTATTTAAATTAGGTATATCAACTTAATGAGACAATTATGAACATTGGAAGATTACGAATATGATTTAATAAATATAATTTTAACATACTTTTAATGGATGAAAACTTTTAATTGCTATGAAAAGTCTCCTTCAGAGACCAAAAACCAAATTTACATTTTCTCATTGCTTGAAGCAAAAAAAAATTTACACACTTATTGAGAAACAACATCATCGGAGTTCTAAAATTTCTAAGTTTCTCGATCATGCCTCTACCAATGTTATTTATCGTGATTTATTACGTTGATACCTGTTAATAGAAGTAATATTTTTTTTTTCAATCAAAAAGCCAAATATGAAGACAAGATATAGAGAAATAGGCTTTTAAATGGGTTGTAAGAGTATGTTTATAAAAGATTTTTTTTCTTCCTATCCAGAAGCTGACCCAAACGCCTCCAGAGCACTCCAGTAAATTGCACTTCTCTATCTGAATGTATTGATATAGGGACACCAAATATTGAGACCCATCCCGAAAAAAACTCCTTGACAACCGTTTCCGTCCTGATATTCTCTATTGGAATGGCCTCAGTCCATCTTATTGCCCTGTCCATCACTGTGATCAGATGAGTGTATCCGGCGGACGGATGAAGTGGTCCCATCAAGTCAACATGAACCGTGACGAATCTTGGAAGGTCATGATGATAAGGTGTTGGGCCTGAAGGTCTTGAGTGAACCGTAGATTTATTTTGTTGGTATGCCAGACATTCCTCAGTCCAAGTCTTGACGTCTCTTCTCAGGCTTGGCCATGCGAAAGATTTCGAAACTTCTCTTAGCCTCACCTTAGACCCTGGGTGAGAAAGCGAATAAGCAATTGCAAAATCTTCTTTCTTAATTCAGCCAAGGAAACAATTGCCCTGAAATGAGGACCACTCCCAATACCAACCCGAGCGACCTCTGCAAATCCCTTCGTGGTAAAGGCTCCGGGGATCTGTGGATGATTGGTCTCTTATAATCAACTCTAAAAATGGAAAAGACTCAACATTGATAGGATTTAAAAGTCTTGATAACGAATCCGCAACGAAGTTCGACTTCCCAGGCTTATGCACAATTTTGCATTGAAATTCAGGCATAAAAGATAAAGAACACACTTGTCTCGCTGTCCATGAAGGATTTTTCGATTCTAAGGCCAAACTTAAAGGCTTATGATCCGAGTAGATGACGAAATCAATTCCTTCAAGGGACCAACGAAAATAAAAGACGGCGTCCCTAATTGCCAAGAGCTCCCTATCAAAAGCTGAGTATTTCTATCGACCAGAACGACAAAGGCTCCCACGCACTCCCTGACCATTTTTCAATTTTTACGCATCCGTCGTAAGGGCTAACGGGGCTCCACGATACTTTTAAATGGACTCCAGAGGAGAACGGAGAGGGCAAGGGTCTAATGATTCCTAACTCGAGAAGACCAGCTATTTCTTTTTTAAGAAAGCAGTTACGATAGAGGTTCTGAAGCTTCCATTAAAAAGTTCCGATTTTTTTTAAAACACACATCCACTCATGACGTCAATGCATAATTGATGGTGACGTAAGAAGTCGACTCTTGCAATGGGTGGAGCCTTGTCCTCTACATAAAAATTCCACGAGTATTCGGTACCGTCTATTGTCAGATCCAGGGATGTTATCCCCAAAGGAAGGACTTTGTGCCGGTTGAAGTCGATCAGAGATGGGAGCTTTACCTTCGTCATGCTCCTTACCACCAAGCTTCCGGGAAGGATGGAAACTGTGCTCCGGAGTCGATGAGGAATCTAATTTTGTTGTGTGTGTCAAAAGCATAGATTAATTCCCGGTTGATATTTGAATGGGTTGTCTCAGCTCGGCAGAGCTGAGGGCTCACAAGTTTTTTGCGACTTGTGAGAAGAAGGGGAATTGAGGTCCGTCACACGTTCGAGCTTCGACTCTGTAAGTGAGGTGCTTTTCACAAATTCGCTTTGGCTTTCCTCTTTTCCTTCGTTACTTTTCCAGTGCTGCGGCTGATAAAGCTTCTTCCTGAGGCGGAAACGGAATAGATGTTCCACGAAACAGATATGTGGCTGACTCCTTTAACCTCTCACAGGTCCTTGCCAAATCCTCCACCCGCGCTCCATCCTGCGCTGAGGGCATGGGCCTATGCGAGTCTGGGACTGACCTTATTAAAATTTCCTTGCATAAAGAAGTCCTCAAATCGGGCACGTATGCAGGATCCAGTAGCCGATTAACTTTGGCCATCAGTTTAACTCCTGATATGGAATCGTCCTGTAAAAGATCGAGGACGCTACTCATACGTTCTTGAGGAGTAGACCTGAAAACCCTCAATATACCGTCCTTAAAATCTTTGTAGAAGCCCTCCAAATCTTTCGAGGGAATGTCCCTAATGATATGACTTGGGAATCCCGATACCATAATATTTACTCTATCCCTATCTTCCGCTACGCCGTATGTTATGAAAATTGACTCTATTCGAGTAAACCACGTTTCAACATCTTCTTCGTCGAATTGTGGAAGACGTATGTCGTGCACTTGGGGTCGATTCGATCCTGGTAATTCCAGAACAGGACGAGTCGGAACAGTCACATTTCCTGTTTCTTCGGATGATAGATCCTTTGAACGTGAAATGGGCATTGTTAAATTAGCGGGGTCACCAATGAAGGAACTGTACACGGAGGGTTTTATCAGAAGAATGGCTATGTATTTTGTAGATATTATTTACCAGCTAAAACTAATGGAACAAAACATCATACATGAGTCCTTCATATATATATGGATCCTATGTTCCCTACATAGCTCAATTGTATGTTTTCAGGTGGCTAGAAATAGGCTGATACGGAAGTGTTAACCAACCCAGTGCAAATACTTTCCAATAATCTTGAAGCGGAGGAAACTGCTTCAGTAGAAAAGCCTCCAATTTACTTATTTAATTGGGGAGAAATTTATGCAATTGCAATGAATAAATCCGACGCCATGTCCACCAAAATAGTCTCCATTATGGTGAGCTTATTTCCCTTTACCATCCTTCATATGAAGAAGTATTTCGTAATTTGATAAATTCAAAACCAAATATTCTTCTTTGATCGTCAAAAATATTACATGTACAATTGTATCGGAGATACCAAGCTCTATATCCCATCATGATGAGTGATCCGATACTCAATACCCAATCCGACACTTAATTCATAAAAACGGAAGTAAAAATAGGCTCTAGAAACATATATATCACTGGCACTTGTGGCTACATCTTGGTAAGGAATAGATGTCCTACTACAGATACCCCTGTCTATGAGGATATAATCACAGTGGAAAATAATAGAAGAATTTGTATAGTAGTAAGGGATCCATTGAAAATTATTGCAGACTTTCAAAAAATGTCTCTAAAACTTGGAATGAATATAGTCCCTCTTTTAGTCCAAAGACCTATTCTACTCCTATCAAATCTCAATTAGAGAAGATGATGGATTTACTTAAATAATATAAATATGAATCCTGTGTTGGATTAGAGGATAGATTAAATCCTATAAATAGAGTCCTATGCAACTATTGTATATATAGGATTATTATATAAAATTAGATCAATGGATACACCAGATATGAAAAAAGACTGGGATAGATATGATGTGGAAAAGATAGGAGCGCACTTCTTCATCACTTTGCTCAGAGTGATAGCAGTCTCTCCCCCCACTCCAAACATTAAACATGTCACTAAATCTATTAAAGAGTATGGCGCAAATTGCTATTGATTCACTTTGAGCTGAATTCGGATGCTCTATTTGTTCGATGTATAGCAATGAGGATGGAGTATAGGCTCAAGAGTATTTCCATCGTAAATATTGATCAGATTTCTCAAGAGGTCCTCTCAACAGACTTGGTGGATGAAGAGAGAGAGAAGTCCGTGATGATAGAATTCAAGGAAAGATCATACAAGATATCGATCCTAAGAACAGAAAGTCCAGAGTCATAACACTGAAAGGAAATGTAATAAACAGTTCTAAGAATGGGAAGGAGGGTCAGGACCAAGATATGTCAAATAAAGTGGTCAAGGTATAGACGAAAACCATCCCATAAGAGATTTCTGAATAATAGAGACCAGAGGTAGGAAAAAGATTGCACATAACTTGCATTGGAGCTAAAAATACGAATTATGCCTTGAATTAAAAGAAAAACATTCAGTTAGCTCAACAAGATGTGTATTGCCAAAACATCCTGGTAGAACATTGTTACAAATGAAAAGCAAACGAGCAGATACTAAAAAAACAATAATAGAATTTTAACCTAAATGTTGGACATCAATTAGAAGAATACTCTTTACCTTATGACTTTAGTTGCGTTTTCGATTAATGTAAAGTCACTCACATCGAATATGCACACAAATAAGATCCCATGAAATACTTGATATTCTTAGGATGACCGGATATTGTTGTATGTGTGATACGAACATTAAAATGTACTATGAAATTCACAAAAAATATGATTTATATGAATTCAATTTGAAGTTAATAGCTCTAATCTCGAGAATATTGAACGCCAAGAAGAAATGAAAAATGTTGTAGTTAACACTATACCTTTTCAAGTTCAATATAAAAGAGTCTTCAATCCACAAAATTTTAAGACTGGGGCCTTACTCCAATGCTCAATCCAATTGATCATATTTGGTCAATATTGAATGCCTTTGAAAAAATAGAAATAGCTAGAAAAATTGAGAATATTTTATATGCTGAAAAAAATTATTTAAGCCTCTCGTAGAAAAGATCAAAGCACTGAAACAATTAATTGAAGAAGGACTAAATGATTTGTAGTAATTGTATTGCTAGCATCCAGAATCGTTTAGTGGATGTGATTAATTTTGTTGACATGAAATTCTAATAAATGAAATGAAATATGACATTTTAATAACTATATTTAATTTTACATCTTTATTGATTTTTTGTATTTTCATTAATTATAAAATTTAAAAATTCCCTGAATATTGTTTTTTTTATTTATTCCCATATTGAACTTGAAAATGTATAGATTTCATATCAGTCAGGATTTTGAAATATCAGGAGAAATCAGACATACAAAAGCAGCCCAGATGAAAATTGCTTTAGTATATACTTTCAGAAAGGCTTTTAAAACGAAAGCTGCTATAGTCAACCAAATCAAAATGGGGAATAACTATGACAACAAACAGGAAGCAATTAATAGCCTTTTAGGTTATAACCATCATGACATTCAATCGAAAATAAAGAAGAAATAAATGGAATAATCGAAGGAGAGATTCAACGTTCGAAGTTGAAGTCACTCAATAAGGACGAAAATACATTTTCTGGAGTCGACAGTGTGGAGGTGATAAAATACTATGACGATCTTTATCTTTGTCAATATTGTGAAAAATCCACTATTTGCAAAAAATGTTCTTAAAACAGTGCAACCTTTGCTAGTGCCATTCATGTGAAACCTCCGAAATACGTACCACCCAACTCTGTAAAGAAAATCGAAATACACATTACTGAGTCAGAAATAAATTACACAATACAAGGTGTGAAATAAGAGGAAAATCGTATGGTATTTCTGGATTTGGTTTTGAAATCTACCAGCTTTTAGCATAGGAACTTGGATCAATTCCAAAAGAGCTATTTTAATCGATATTAACCCGTTAATGCTGACAATTCCCTGGCAACTATTTTGACTCCTGGACAATTTAACATTCTTTATTTTAATGTTAACGAAAATATTTGAGATTTTTTTTTTTGGTCGGTAGTGGAAATATAGGCCGCCAAGTATACTTGCCACTCACCAATAAGATAACGTTTTTTTACCTTTTATTTTATATTTTGAATATTTTACTTAAATAGAAAAAAATTATATTAACTATTTCGTGTGATAAGCTTGCATACATTCCGGATGAAGTGGAACATCGCATACAGTGCAAAAATAAACTGTTTGTGAGTTACATTGGTGACATCTGTGGTAATAGGAATTTCCTTTATATGTCCAATGGTGTTGATTGCTGAATCTCATATCATCGTTGCAGGGTCCTGGAACAACACCTGGCCTTTTACGAGGTGTTCCATATTTTTTTAAGCTGACCAAAACTAATTTCTCATAAAATTTTAATAAAGCATATCCACTATTTTGTCTTTGGTAGACATCAAATATCTAACAAAACATAAAAATTATTGGAGTAACCTTGGGGAAAAACTCTTTAAATTTTCAAAATATACCCACCCGTTTAAGAAAGAGTGCAATCTCAATAAAATATCTAAAATATAGATGGGAGCGAATAAACATATGGAACTCATACATTGTTCCTAAAATTGTTCGTCTTTTACGATCAAGTATGTTCGAGGTGAACATCTGCAGAGAAATTGAAGACAAATTGCTGCTTTTTTATTTATTTAAAGAATAATAAAAATATTTCATTGAAAATAATCCAAAAAAGTCGGGAGGCATGGAAGTTATTGACTTCAGCCGATTTTGGAGTCATTGTTGACCTAATGGTTAATTAAACGCTTTATGAGTCGACTATATTGGTGTTTCACAGAACATTCTGATTGCAATAATAATTCAGAAGCAAAAAAATCTAGAACATTTACTACAAATAAACCCTTGGCCATATCAAATTAAGCACTTAAATTGATAATACTATCTATTGGAGAATAAACTCCTTAAAAAAGATGCTGTAGTAAAAATCAAGAATGTAATAAATAACTAAAATAGAACTTTTTTTTAAAATGACTTGAGGGGTGTTAATAGTAGCCTTTTGGGTAAGATGACCAATAAAAGAATATCCAAACTACAGGAAGCAATAAGGTTTCACTTAAATTGTAATCAAGATTTCTAATTTCAAGACCAGCTTTTCAAGATAAAAATACCAAAAATGAGAAAGATGTGGGAAATATTACAGTCATCAGTGATCGAAAAAATACTAAAATGGAGAAATTTAAATATAAGTGTGGTACAGGCCAATAAAAGTTAACAGAATACTCAAACTCCTGTAAAACCTAATATTTTTCTTCAGTACATTAAATTTTAATTTGAGAATGAAAGTGAAAGTATCGTATCATCAAGCCGATTTTGTCCATTATTTCATCTTCAAACAAAAAAATTATGTTCCCTGAAAGTGATGGGTAATAGTATGGCAAAAATATTAAGTTTGTACCGACTGATATAAATTCTCTCAACTAAGTTGAATTGTATGTGCTTATTTTGATGTACAGTCAGACTTGTACTAAGTGGCCAGGCAAGGGAAACTGGAAAAGTGACCACTTAGTTCAGGTAATCGCTTAAACCAGGTATGCTTTTTTAAAACTATGATCTGGAAAATTGGGCATCAAAGAATCCATGAACTGCAAAATAAACTGTAACAAATAATATACATTTATTTGAAACTTTTTTTCATAAAATATAACCAAAATTAGAATAAAATTAAATTAATTATAATATGTATAAATATACATTCATATAAAAAAATGAATAATCATTTTCAATAACATTACACAAAAAATCTGAAATTTCCGTTTGTTCGAACGACCTCTGTTTTTCTAATTTTGGATACTAATATTTCTTCCATGAATTACAAGCTCTTTAAATTTTAATAATGCATCACTAGCTTTTTTTAAATTGCCATATTCATTCTCAGATAGAGAGGGAAATAAATCCATTCATGTACATACAATATTTTATTTATTGCATATAGATACATGTATCTACAGGATCTGAATTATACACTATCAGACTTGTATAGAAATATGAATAGTAAGTACTCATCATACCTAGGAATGTAAAAAATATGCAAAATGCCGCGTGTGAGATTTTGTGGAGTTGGCTCTTCGAACAGTACTTTTTGTTTTCCAAAGCTGTTATCATTTTTCCTTTATTACTGAGGGAAGAACATCTACCTGATAGTAAAGATCTTGCATGAAGGAATACATGCATTAAAGTTAATAATCAAGTCCTCGTATAATTACACTGGTCAACAGCCAAAAATCTTTTGGGGTATAAGTATAATAAAAGTTATTCAGTTTTGCTCTCTGATTTCAAATCTGTAATTCTTTTTTTCGAGAGTCCGATGGTTTTCGAGAAATCGGTCCCTACTTTATTAGCTTTTTTGGCCCATTTTCCAACTTCAACTTCAATTTAAGCCTAGAAAAATATGGAGATTTCATTTCTAGTCTTTGTTTTGACCTAAAAGGACTCCTAGGGGCGTAGTGGCCGTTTCTAGTTCATTAGAAATGGTATAAAAAATAAATGAGTTTGTTAAGAATACGATTGACGTTAACAAAGACACTTCATGATTATTCCTTGTTCTCCACTTTAGACATAAAGAAGGGGACCCAGTACTGAGAGACATAAGCGGTAAACTAAGGGACTTTCAGTAATGTGATAGGTACATGAGTGTAAAAAAGTGTCCATTCGAATGAAGATGTGTGTTAGTAGACTGGAAACGGCCACGATGCGCGAGTCCAGTGTATACAAGAGCCGTCGTAGCGATATAAGCGATAACATCGGTTTAAATTTTGAGATGAGTGTGGAAATTAGTTTCTTCCATACAAACATTGACTCCTCAATGGAGTCTTCATTTCTTTCCCCATTCTTGACTTAACAGCGATGTTTATTGTTAATCTGAAAAGGGAATTGTTCTTAGTGTACTCAAAGATGATCCAAATGACAAATACTTTCTCATGAAGATGAATCTCTAATTTTATAACACGTCGAAACTCAGATCCCGTCTTCTTCAAATTAAGGCGACTGATCCAGCAATCCTCAAAGCAGTTCCGTTCATATCCATGATGATGAAGATGAAGGGTACTGAGACATGACTCATCAAGGAACACTATTCCTTCCATTGGATATCTATGACCCTGCAATCCCACCCTTTCCTCGGAGTTGCCTTGTAATTAAATAAGAGATCCATGTTTTTGAATTTGGTTATCTTCAGCTGATGTCAGAGTCTTCTTATGCGCGCTACTACTACAGTCTATAGCACTTGTTTTTTATTAGATCTACCGTGAGTTTTAGATTTTTAGCGCATTTTTGCTCAAAATTGGATGAAAATTTACACACTTTGATGGACGATTTCTTCAAAGTTAAAGGCTCTTATCGGGCGCTTGACATCTTGTTTAAAAGCTGTGGATCTAATCTCTTTAATGCATTCCTTATTAATCCATTTCATGCAATATTCAAGGAGTTATTTAAGTACAAAGGATTTCATCGACTTTTGGGCCTACTCCGGCACCTTACGCTCCTAGAAGTCCTTTAAGGTCAAAACAAAGACTAGAAATGAAATCTCCATAAAAAACACTAGCCAATCATCATTTTTTAACGCCCAAAATGTGTATTTTTCTAGGCTTAAATTGAAGTTGAAGTTGGAAAATGGGTCAAAAAAAGCTAAAAAAGTAGGGACCGATTTCTCGAAAACCGTCGGACTCTCGAAAAAAAGAATTACAGATTTGAAATCAGTGAGCAAAACTGAATAACTTTTATTATACTTATACCCCAAAAGATTTTTGAAAGTTCAAATTTGTAGACCTGTGTTATTAGTTAAAAACATATAATTTCCTGACATTAATTTCAGTTAATTTTTTGCCTCTCATCTATGGTATACATGTTATTATTTATTATTGATGTCTTATTTTGTATATATATAAAGGAGAAAAGCAGCTTTTAGAGCTGTAAAACGTCGTGACAGCTCAAGCTGCTTCCCTCTCAACATTCATTAAATTGTCAGATTTACCAGGGTGGTTTTCTCTTTCTTTTTATTTTACATTTGCATATTATTTACATTCCTATTGATGATTTATGAATGATGAAAGAATATTATATAGGATTTCAACTAACATGCATTTTGAGAACTACTCGCACGCTTAGAGCCAGAGACTTTGAATGCGCTGGATATGTTAAAGCAAGAGTTATGTAACTCTTCATTGATTGCAATTGATAAAAACCTACCGTTTCGAGTGTAATGTGATGCTTCAAGTTACTTTCGGGGATACGAAACCTGGGAGGAAGACCTGTTGTATTCATGTATTAATGTCTTTAAGGAAGTGATAGGAAGCATCACATTGTTGAGAAAGAGGATCTAGCTTTTATAAAGTCCATTAGAAGATGGAAGTAATTTCTATCTAGGCGTAATCTTGAACTTATAACTGACCAATTGATGGAGGATGGAACTAACCGAATTTAGTTACTCATTAAACATCAGATGATGTGTATAGTCGATCTTGTTGCATTTTCGACAGAAGTGAAAAATCGGTTCTCCTGGATCTTTATTATAAGTTATATCACCCTGGAGAATAAGATTGCTATATTACGTAGGAGCGAAAAATTTGCTATTTTTAACGAGCAATGTTCAATTTTTTTTTTTTTACAAAATATGTGCTGAACTCATGTTAAGATGATATTAGCCTCCACCTGGAACTCTTGTTAGAGCGACAAAAGCGATGAGACGTTTATGTATAGACTTTAAGGGTAATCTTCCAAGTTGTTCTAAGAATGTATATATGCTTACAATTACAGATGAACTCTCTCATTTTCCTTAAGCATTCCCATGCCCAGATAAGCGGACTTCTACGGTTATATAATTCCTGTAGAAATTGTTTAGTTTTTGTGAAATGCCAAATTGCATCTCGGAAATTACCTGAAAAATATTGGGAGCAAGATCTTCCTCAAGTTATGAACTCCATAAAATCCTTATTGTGTACCCCCACAAATGGTACTCCTCATGAAAGATTTTATCAATTTCAAAGAAGATCTTTAAATGGTAACTCTCTTCCAGTTTGGTTGATGAATTCAGGACCTGTAATGTTACGAAGATTTCCGCGAACATCAAAGAATTATGTTCTGATGGATGAGGTGAGATTAGCTGACTGAAGGTCCTTCATTAGCTATAGTTAGATGCCCCAGAGGGAGGAAGTCACCAGTACCAATTAGAGACTTAGCTCCATACCTTTCGGATAGGGTTGGTTAATTACCTGAAGATTTGTAGTCAATTCAATCTACACGTCTTTTACTTGAGGTCGTTTCAGCTTCTGAAGATGCTCTTCAAAAAAATCTATTATTTTTTAAACCGTCAGAGCGTTATGGCATTGACGTATAATTATAATACTGTGTCCCCATTCAAATTAGGAACTATTAAAGATGAACAGGGAGAACGCATTCATCAGGATATTGAAACAATGTACACAAGATATAAAGGATTTTGGAATGAGAAAACAATGGGCGATTATTGTTGGGTGTTGTACCGTGATGATCCTAATAAAAGCATCAACCGTAAATCTAAAACCAATTCTATGATTTCTTTGACATTATACAGTGAACCCTCACTCATTTGCAGTTTTATTTTTGATTTTTTTGTATTGAATATACAAGGATCCTGTTAAAACTTGTGCACATTAAAAATAATTTGTACTGTTTCCGGGATAAAGCTCATTGAAAAGATTAATTTCATGATAGATAGATGCATGATATAGTTCTTACTATCATTGTGAGTGGACAAAGTAAAGATCATTCATTGAGTTGACTAGTTAGACTATTTCTTCTATCTATTGTGGCATGAGTTCGGACAGTGGTCAAGGATCGGAGCATCACGAGTGACGTCACGCAGCTGTTATCGTTGTTAATTTTATTGCGGAGTGAGTGTGAAAGAATAAACGTTGAAGTGAATAGAGTTGTGTTTAATTAATTATGCCTAAAGGGAAGGAACAAGCTATCACGGCCATGAAGATCGCCGACGTTCTTCCTCGGTTCGATGGGATGAAAGGAAGGAACGTGAGTGCCTGGCTTGAGCAGGTGGACCTTGCAAAGGACCTCTTCGGTATGGAGGACATGTCGAAGGTGATGCCATTCTTTTTGGACGGAGAGGCGTTTGAGGTTTTTAAACGACTGGAACCTGGTGAGAAGGCGGAGGAGGAAAAAATAAAGGAGGCGCTAAAAGCGGCATTCGCAGTCTCTAAATGGACGGCGTATGAGGAGTTCTGCGGGAGGAAGTGGAGGTCGGATGAAACCTTAGAACAGTACCTCACGGATATCAAACGTCTCACCCACATATCGGGAATGGATAAGGCCGAAAATTCTGTTCGATTCGCCTTTGTTGTTGGCCTCCCTCAGGAAGTGAGTGCCCTTATCAGAGCGACGCCCGATATAGAGTCAATGGAAATGAGAAAAGAAGTCCAAATGGCTAAGTCCCTAATGTCGAGTTATCACCCGAGTGAGAGTCTTGGGGCCGTGTCACAAAGGGTCTCAAGAAAGCTATCGTGCTACGCGTGTGGAGGACCTCACTTAATCAAGAAATGTCCGAAAGCTAGCTCAGTGTGCTACCGCTGTGGAAAACCCGGGCATCTTGCGAAGGCATGTTGGAGCGCGGGAAACGAAGTTGGGCCGGCGCCAACGGCGGCCTATCACGTGCCTCAGGCGCACCAATCCCAACAGCAATAATAAAAGTGGACGGGGAGGAGGTCATGGGCCTTCTCGACACTGGATGCTCTCAAACAATTTTGGGGGCCCGTTTCAACCAGGATAAAAAACTGTAGTCGAGGAAAAATGTAAGAGTGGTGGCTTTCGACGGGAGAAGCACGTCATGTTGTGGAACGTCGTGGAGAAAGATCGAATTAATGGGAAAGACAGTAAAAAACGAGTGCATTCTAAGTTCAAGCACGATACCTGGGATTGATGTGGTTATAGGCACTGATGTGCTAAGACATTTCAACTTTTCCATGTTAAGAGGTGTGGTATCCATATGTGCCCCAGCAATATCCCAGGTGGGTGAATCAGGTGCCGAAGTATTTGCCGAAGGAAGAAATTTCAAAGCCCTTTTTGAAAACAATCGTTGGACAGTGGAGTGGACGTGGACGGAGGAGCCAAAGATTCGAGGCCAGGTAGGCCAGTACAAGGTTGAAGAAAAGTGGAAGGAAAGATTCGAAAGTGAAGTAGATAGATGGATCAAGAGTGGATGGCTGGTTCAGAGCGAAGAAGATGACAAGGGTGTCATACCTCTAATGCCGTTTATCAGGAAGTCAAGGACAAAGTAAGGCCCGTTCTGGATTTCAGGGAGTTGAACAAATTTGTCGAATGCTCGGGAGCCGAAGCCGATGTCTGTGGGGAAAAGTTGCGAGAGTGGCGACAATGGCCTGAGAACTATGCATTGTTGGATTTGAAAGACGCTTATATGCAAATAGGCGTTCATCCCAAGTGTGGACAATACCAGAAAATCAAATATAAAGGCCGGTACTACCAACTTTGCCGCCTACGATTCGGATTGAATTGCGCACCGGAAATAATGAAGACAATAATTGCCAAGGTTTTGTCACTCAATCCAAGAATGAAAGATTCAGTGGATCACTACTACGACGATTTGATTGTCAACCTCGACAAGATATCTGCGTCAGAGGTAAGAGACCATCTAGCTCAATTTGGTTTGCAATGTAAAGATCACGTCATGATGAGCAAATCCAAAGTGCTCGGTTTGCAAATGGAAGTGAAGAATGGAGTTCTATGGTGGAAGAGACCGAGCGGAAGTGGCCCCATTTTGAAGCCGGGCATCACAAGAAGAGAAGTATTTTCCATATGTGGCAAACTCGTTGGTCATTTTCCCGTCGTCGGCTGGTTAAGAATTGCAACGAGTTACATCAAGAGATCTTGTGAAGGGCAAAAATGGGACGATGAAGCCGGAGTGTTTGTTGAAGACCTACTAAAAGAAGTAATTTCCAAGATCGAACGGGAGGATCCTGTCGGATGAAGGTGGAGTGTAGAAAGTGGAGGCTTGTTTCATTTGTGGGCAGACGCCAGCTCAATTGCCTACGGAGCTCTCTTGTGCAAGGATGGGAGTGTCGTCGAGGATGGAGCGTGGCTCAGAAAGAAAGAAGACGGGGCCCACATTAACTTAGCCGAGCTGACTGCCGTCGTAAAAGGTGTGAACATCGCCACGAAGTGGGGAGCTGAATCCCTAAAAATAATGACGGACTCAGCTACGGTCTTTTCTTGGCTCAGATCGTTGAGGATTCGGGACAAGAAAATAAGAGTATCAGGCCTCTCCGAAATGCTTGTAAAAAGGAGAATTTCAACTCTAGAAGAAACCCTTGACTCCTATAACGTCTCTTGGGATGTTGTCCTCGTTTCTTCGGCGAAGAATATGGCTGACGAGCTGACCAGAGTGCCTAAGGAATGGATCAAGAAGGGGAAAACAGCCTTGTGTTGTTCAGCAGGAAGAATGGCACCAGAACAAATACGAAAAATTCATGGCATGAATCACATGGGCCGCGAGAAAACTCTACATTTCGTAAGGAAACTGGACAAGGAAGTCACCCCCGATGAAGTGGCGAGAGCAATCAACGGATGTGAAGAATGTGCGTCGATAGACCCGGCTCCCAAGACCGTTCAAGAGGGAAAGTTATCCGTTGAGAAAGTGTGGGACAGGTTAGCCATCGATGTGACACACGTTGGAAGGGACAAATTTCTAACTGCCGTGGATTGTGGTCCAAGTCGATTCTCCACTTGGACATACATAAGAAGTGAAAGTGAGTCCGAGGTGTGTATAGGAGTGGGGCAGTTGTTCGGCCATATGGGTCCTCCTATGGAAGTTCTCTGCGATAACAGTAGGACGTTCCGTTCGAAGGCATTCTCCAAGCTCATGTCAAATTGGAATGTCACCTTGACTTATAGGTGTGCCTATAAACCGTCAGGCAATGGAATTGTGGAGAGGAACCATAGAACCGTTAAGTCTATGGTGGCAAGAACGGGGAACCCAGTGTCAATGTGCGTCTTCTGGTATAATGTCTCACCAAGGTCAGAAGATAAAGTAGTCCCTGCCGAGAAACTTTTTGGGAGAGAATGGCGCATCTCGATGATAGACGGAAAAAGAAAGGAAGAATCAACAGTGGATGGTGAATTCGTTGAGGGCGACGAAGTGTGGGTGAAACCAAACAACGCAAGGTGTACGACAAAATGGTTGGGAGGAACAGTTACGAAAACCACATCTCCGCACCAAGTAGTCGTCGACGGTGTGCCGAGGCATACTTCCGACGTACGGCTGAGAAATCGGGCGGAGGGGGATACCCTAGGTGATGTTAACATCATGGGGCCGTGTGGCAAGAGTTCGGACAGTGGTCAAGGATCGGAGCATCACGAGTGACGTCACGCAGCTGTTATCGTTGTTAATTTTATTGCGGAGTGAGTGTGAAAGAATAAACGTTGAAGTGAATAGAGTTGTGTTTAATTAATTATGCCTAAAGGGAAGGAACATCTATACAATTTGTACGTATAATAAATTATTTTATGTTCTTCTTGATGTTTTACATACTAAAAATAACATCAATCCTTTTAGAAACCGGTATAAATGGGGAATTGAAAAAAAAATTAAGATCGTATTTTGTTAATTATCACACATGAATTTTTACGTCCAAGCTTTGTTATCAAATTCATCCTAACAACCATTCATAAAGAAGAAGATGACACTTCAAGAGAAAGTAAATGTTTTTGATATTTTGAAATCTGGAAAGTGTTTTGATGAATTGGTTTGTATATATTGTAAATATAGAATCGAAATAGTTTCTTTGGATAAGGGATTGACGGGGGAAAAAAAATCCCATGAATAGAAATGTGATCCATGAGAAAGCATTACAGCTTTACAAGGAACTGCAAGAAAAATATATAAAAGATGAAGCAGCAACAAAATTCCAGGACTGAAAAAGTTTTATAGCAAGCAAAGGATAGTTTTACCGTTTTCAACATTGTTTTCATTTGAAATGTGTCAATCTTTGGGGAGAAATGATACCCTGCTAAATTAAGAAAAATTATACAAGAGGATAACTATCGTCCCGAACAAGTTTTTTATAAATAGGAAGTATCTTTTTTTGGAAAAAGCAACCTTCTCGGGTTTATATTACTGAAAATAAAGCCAGTGCCTCCGGATTTAAGGCACAAAATATATATAACTATAATGCAAAAACTAATGAAGCAACACAAGGTATGTATTTTGATTCACAATATGAAACGTAAAACAACGTATGTATTTAATTTCATTGAAAGGTTGTGAGATAAGATAAAATATTGAAAAAAAAGGGAGCTTCACCTATTTCAGTTTTTCGGGGCAGGTAATGGTATACATTTACCGTGAATAACAGGGGGCAAATGTATTCGGAATCTTAAAAGAATTATGTACAATATGTTATGTCTGTTTATGTGCTGTGTATTTGAAATTATTTTTTTAATTTTATCATCCATATTACGGAGGGACTTTTAGTAATGCGAGAGGTAAGTGAATATGAAGAAGTGTCCATTGAATGAGAGTGCACATCAGTAGGTTGGAAACGGTGACGAAGCGTGAGTCCAGTGACCACAAGAGCCGTCGTATTAATATAAGCGATGATAGATAGTATGGCTTCTGAGATGAAAGTGCAAATTCGTATCTTACATACAAACTCCTCAATGGAGTCGTAATTTCTTTCCCCATACTTGATATGAATGACTCCTCTTCAACAGTGTTGGTTATTTATAATCTGAAAATGGAATCGTTCTTAGTCCGAAGCATACAAATACATTCTCATAAAGATGAATCCCTGAGATTACTTTCTTCCTTTTACTTATAAGTAACAAATTTTATTCCCGAAGACCCTGTCTTCTTCAAATTAAGGCGATTGATCAAGCGTTCCTCAATGCAGTTCCGTTCATGTTCATGATGAAGGTGGACGGTTGCTGGGTGCCAAGATACTCTTCAAAAAGTTCCTGTGATGACTCCTCAAGAAACACTATTCCTTTCATTTGATATCCATGGCTATGCGATTCCACCCTTTCAAAAGACAGTATTTCATCCTTCTAATTCTCCAAATATTGTTAATACGTCAAGTTTCACATTACATCGGATCACTAACAAATATAAACCAAATTATTTAGAAAAAACAAGATCCCCTAGCCTACTTTGACTAATGGAAATTTATTTTGCAAGGATATCTTTCGGAAGGCATGAGCAATCAATTATCAAGTGGCGACCATTAACCTCAAGAATACTGTAGTCGATATTTCTAAAACATTTAAAGGAACTATACCTTTTCAAGTTCAATGTGGGAATAAATAATAAAGAAGAATATTTATGAAATTTAACATAACAATAAATTTATTAGAATCTCATGTCAACAAAATTAATAACATCTACAAAACGATTCTGGATGCTAGCAATACAATTATTACAAATCATAGAGGTAATTTCATTTATTCTTTCTTCAATTCATTGTTCAAGAGCTCTTGATATTTGTTCCGAAATGCTTATATCATTTCTTTCAGCATTTAAAATAATATCAAGTTTTCTAGCTATTTCTCTTTTCACAAAGGCATTCAATATTGACCAAATATGATCAATTGGATTGAGCATTGGAGTAAGACCCAAGTCTTAAAATTTTGTGAATTGAAAACTCTTCTTCATTCAAAACATCTTTAATCCTGGAGTGTGTTGGAGCTTTATCAATTACAAGTACTACTGGCCCTCAATATTTATCCTTTGCTTTTCTTAATCATTCACGTACCCACTCCATTGCTGTTTCCTCTTTGAAACTCCCTCGTCGTCTCACCTTATTTTTTTATTTTCATTAATTATAAAATTTATTATTATGTTAAATTTCCTGAATATTGTTTTTTATTATTTATTCCCATAGTGAACTTGAAAAGGTATAGACTACCATTATTCCTACGTTACTGGCTTAACAAATTCAGTTCTTGCAGCCGTACCAATAACTAGAAGAATGGGTGTTCATAATTGTTGGCACTTCTTCGTTATATAGGGGATTACAGAACTAGGCAATATGATATATGTAAATCTCTTGGCAAGTCAATTAATAATACCCATTAACGACGACTTCTTAAGATATAAGCTAATGCAACTATCAAGAAATTTGCCAGAAAGGTCTTATTAACGTATCACACCCACCAATAGTCCTATAATGAAAACGCACTGATATAATGGAAATGGACTCAAAAAACGCAAGATGTTTGCCATATATAGAACTATGAAGAATGTTAGAGACATCAGATGTAAGAGTGTCCAACCCAACATAAAGAGCTAAACGGTCTTCTGCAATTATTTTTATGGAAAAGCGATGGACATTTTGTGAAGCGCTAGGAGAAACCAGGTGTGATACTTATGGTTAGAGCTATATATCTTAAGCCTTTACTTGCATGCAATATTGTTAGTGGTTGGCAATTTATAAAGGACTTTATTTTCCAAAGCTGTAACCACGTGTTAATGTAGTAATACATACCAAATACAAATAAAAATTGATCAATAAAATGTCTTATAGAACAAACTTGGAATATCCTTCTGATAGGTAAGAATTTGCGTTTATTTCCTTCCACCCCCTCTCAAAGAACGTCCATTTCTTTTCATGTAAAAGAATAATAGCATAGCTGCTTGTGGCTGATATATCAAAATATCATGACAGATGAAGCTATATTTAGTGTTCTGATTAAGAGTGTTCATTCATGTTAAAATAAAACCCATTTCAATATTGGATTCTGGACTCCTGATTTGATTTGAGCGGCAGTCCTAACATTATTAGTTACGTCAACAAGAAATAAATAAGGCTAATGGTCATAGCAATTAAGGACGTGAAAAAAGAGCCAATACAGCGTGTCCGCAAAGGACGACATTTGATAATTTGTATATTAAAAAATTAAAGCTCTTATGCTTCCTATCTTTAGGAATGTAAAAAATATGCAAAATGCCGCGTGCGACATTTTGTGGAGTTACATTTCAAGAGGAGAACTGTGTAGTGTCAATAAGAACTTAGCTTGAATCAAAAAACACGAAAAGGAGAAAAATCTATATTTCTTTTCTAGCTATTTTCAGTTCATTAATAGGAATGTAAATAATATACAAAATGCCGCGTGTGAGATTTTGTGGAGTTGGCTCTTCGAACAGTACTTTTTGTTTTCCAAAGCTATTATCATTTTTCCTTTATTACTGAGGGGAGAACATCTACCTGATAGTAAAGATCTCGCATGAAGGAATACATGCATTAAGGTTAATAATCAAGTCCTCGTATAATTATTAGTATTTAATTTCCTGACATTAATTTCAGTTAATTTTCTGTCTCTCATCTATGGTAAACATAATGTTATTATTTATTATTGATGTCTTCATTTTATAAATAAACGAGAATAGCAGCTTGTAGCTCAGTAAAACGTCATGACAACTCAAGCTGCTTACCTCTCAACATTCATCAAATTGTCAGAGTTACCAGGTTGATGATTTTCTCTTTCTTTTTATTTTACACACCCCATTTGCATATTTTTTATATTCCTACCTATCTTCATCGTTCGTTTTCCTTGTCCTACGAGTAAGTTACTAATTCAATAAGAATAAGCGTGATTTTGAATTAAGTTTGAATATGCCCAAATAATTTAATCCAAGACCCTGGATTGCCGTCAATGGAGGTGAAAGTGTTTGGAATTTTGACAAGGACAAGAATATGATGACATACCAGCTATGCTATTCCACGACTTCCATAAAGATGTTTCCGATCATGAGACATGCAAATCGCCAATGTCACAAGAGAAATCTGGATCTATTCAATAAACAAAGCATCAGTAGCGATACAGGTACATTTGCTTGTTTCATGTAATAACCCACTTTCTCTCGTGGAACACCCAAATTTCGTCAAATTTATGGAGAAATATACCGGAAAGTCTGTCCCTTCTCGTTTTTTCGAAACTCAATCGTTGGAGGTCAAAAGTCAAGTCATATTTTCCAAAATAAATCAGGAAATTGACGAAAACTATAGATTTATGAAAATGGACGTGACTAAGGACATCAAGGATCAATCTATGATTGCAATGTTGATTGGTCATCTGCATCGACTCTTCCTTGGTCAACCTTACCACATTAATTTTACCGATGTGTTAAATACCAACAGCTCGACAATAGAAGAAGTTGCAGTCAGTAGTCTTCGAAAAACTTTGGGTTCTAATTTTTCATCGCTGATGGAACTGCATACTGTATTACAGCAGCAGATAAATTAAGAAGGATGTTTCCAGAAATGATCCATGTTACTTGCCTCGCCCATGGACTCCACATAATTGCTGAACTCTGCCGTATGGAATTTCCTAATTCAAATCTACAAATCTCCGAAATAAAGATGATTTTCTTGCATTCTAGAGCTAGGAAGTAAAATTATACTGCTTATTGCCAAATTCCCCTACCACCAGCACCTATTACTACACGTTAGGGAACTTGGTTAAAAGTAGAGACATACAAATTACAACACTGTAAAAGATTTCATTAGTGGATTCAAGGAAAACAGTTACCGTAAATCTTCGAGTATAGTCCGCATTTTTTTCCGGAAATTTTAAGGTCAAAATCCCTGGTGCGTACTATACATGTACTACACATGAGGGTTAGGTTTTTCCCCAAAAAAAACTCCTATACTTGCCCTGCGGACTATACATAGGGGCGGACTATACTCGAAGATTTACGGTATGCAATTACTGCAAGGAGTTTTAAATAGCGACACCATATTCGGTGAATTATTATTGATTCATCAAAATTTCAATCAAATTCCTCAAGCAATAAAAGCCTTGGAAGAAAGAATGTCCCTGTGCTTACAAGTGAGACTATTGTGGAAAATCTGTGCCAAGATATTACACTTGAACAATTCAAAAGAAGGTTTCTGGAGAACATTGAAAAGAATACTAGATACATAAAGTTGAGGAACGTTGCTGCTGAAATAAGCATGAACTATAATAACACTGGTCAACAGTCAAAAACCCTAAGGGGTATAAGTATAACAAAAGTTATTCAGTTTTGCACAATGATTTCAAATCTGTAATTTTTTTTTTCGAGAGATCGGACCCCACTACTTTTTGAGCTAATTTGGCCTATTTTCGAAATTCAACTTGAATTTAAGCCTAAAAGGATACTTATTTTGTGCATTAAAATATGATAATCTACTAGTGTCTTTAATGCAAATTACACTTCTAGTCTTTGTTTTAACCTAAAGGGATCCCTGGGGGGCGTAAGACACGGGAGTAGGTCCAAAAGTCGGCCAAATCCTTTGTACTTAAATATCTCCTTGAATATTACATGAAATGGATTAATAAGAAATGCATTAAAGAGCTGCACCCCACAGCATTCAAATGAGATGTCAAGCGCTCAATAAGTCTTCATAACCAAGAAGAAATCGTCCATCCAAATGTGTAAATTTTGTTTGATCACAAATCAACTAGAAATCTAAGATTTACGGTAGAGCTATTAAAAAATAAGTAAAAAAGACTAAAATAGTATCGAGCTGAAGGATTTAAGCTGGTTTCTTAATCCTTTTGCGCTTTACTGCGTTCTACCGTGAGTCATTGATTTCTAGCGAATTTTAGCTCGAAATTGAAAGAAAATTTACACATATAGATGGACGTTTTTTAAAAACAATTATGGAGTCTTATCGAGCGCTTGACACCTCGATAAGATTTTTAAAATTTTAATTTAAAATTATCTATGTGAATTGATAACATGAATTGTTCAAAAATCTCGGAGAGGTATTCTGACCGGCAAAGGAAAGCTATTTCACTGAAGGAAGACTTAAAGGACTTTGGAATGGAAATTTTACGCTGGGTTTGATTCCTGATCAAGAAATCCCAGAATTTGTTGTTTTTAAGAGATTTAAGACTAGAATAAGTCACTTCGGGCAACAAATTATGTGAGCCAAATGTTATAAAACAGAACACTTTGCTAGGGAATGTCCAAACCGTGCTATTAAATGGATTGATTATTGGAGAATTTTGGAGGAAAAAATTGTGCAAAATGCAGAAAATCAAATTTAGGATCAACAACCCCGTGAAACCCATGAAGGGAATTTGAATGAACGACCTGAGATATGTTCTCCCAAAAATGGAAACGTGCCAGAAACGGAGAAAAATAATTCTTCAACTCTGAGTGTGTGTGTGGGGAGGAGGGGGTCATATTGATGTCAACCAAGAACAGAATGAAAATAGTCGACTTCTCAAGAGATAGAAAAAGTAGAGGAAAGTTCCTCTCATAGGAATGCTCTTGATCAAGTTCATAATGAAAAGGAAAGGTGAGCGAGGCCCCCAAAAACTCCCAAACCCCATATTGAGGTTCAAAAGATCCTTCCCAATCGAACTCCTTCACTATCAGCCGGAAATTTGGAGCAAGCCTGACACAGATGCGTCACCGGACAAGAATAAAACTCCATTTAAACATCCGAAAACCATTTCATAATGTCATTGCCATTTTAACAACAATATGAATACTTTTTACAAATCATTAGGTTTAAGAAGAATTATCTCCTTGAATACTAAGGGAGGAAGAGATCGGAGAACCAGATATGCTATGATGAAAAGGATTCTTGACCTATTCCCAGAAATTATGTATCTTCAGGACATAAGGTCCATGTTTTCATCATCTTGTACAAGTACTTGTCAATACTGCCTTCCTTCCAACTTTAATGTATTCTTCAGAGGTAATGGCGCACGTCGTAGAGTCATTACAATAGTATGAAAGTCTGTGGCAATTTCAAAATGTGTCAGAGAGTTCTATTCACAGTGACTGGCACAAAATAAAAATACAAGTCAAGACGTGTGAATCAAGCATCATAAATGCATATGGACCGAATGATAAATCATCTTTTTTCTTTCAATCAATGATGATATCCTCCTGAATGATCCAATCCCAAGGATTTTGATTGGGAATCTCAATGTGGATTTCCAAAAGAACTTGTATCCGAATAATTTTATTCAACAAAAGCTCAAAGATGGAACTGTTTGATGTCATGGAAAAATTTGATAGAGATCAATCATTGTTTTCTTAGAGGAATGAAAATCAAACATTTAGAATAGACCATATCCTCGCATCACAGTGTGCTGATGAAAAATGAAAAACCTCTAATCGACCAGATGGTGTAAAGCGTGGAGAAGTTTTTGTTTGAAGAACGGATCGACATTTACAATACTAAATTGGTTTCCCAGATGATTTATGTATCCACATTTCTACCAACAGTCGGAGGAAAACTCATACAAGAGGAAGACAAATGGTTAAACCTTTTGTTTGATCATAAATACATACCTACTTTAAAACGAAAAAAAAGTCAACTTGGTGGGGGGATCTGATCTTACTTCAAAAAGTTTTACCCAAGATATTTTTTTAAATTTTAAATGAACTCTCTTTTAAACCTAATATAGAATGGCAGGATTACATAAATGGGTCTATCATGAGCAAAATTCTCATGTTTGGCACTGAGCTGTCTAATCATAGATTAGCTGAATACTCTAAGGAATGGGCGGTTCTACAGAGAATAATTTGGAAAAATCTTCCCTTTTTTTACTCAAGTAGCACCATAGATGTTATTCAGCAGAATGTGCAAAGAAAGAAAAGCATTTTTAATACAGTGGAATATCAGCCAGAGGAACTGGAAGAATAGTTCTCGAAGAAAGCGCCCTAACATTTGGAGACTTGGGAAACACTTCCACTTTCAATGTAAGAAGATTTTATTACCCGCCATGGAGAGGAGCCAACCAACATATTCTGTTGACTCCCTGGCATTTGAAATTTTATAACAAAGACCCCAAGTCAAAGAATATATTAGATTTGGTTAAAATCCATATAAAAATCCTAGATCTGACTTAAGCATGGGAAAAGAGAATAATGCTTTCATTGATAGGCATAAATGACGAAAGAAAGTTTACCACACAGTTACAAATATCCGCTAATTTAATAACTTTCTGGCAACATTGTAAGG
Source organism: Lepeophtheirus nordmannii (assembly GCA_963680855.1). Classification (NCBI taxonomy): domain Eukaryota; kingdom Metazoa; phylum Arthropoda; class Copepoda; order Siphonostomatoida; family Caligidae; genus Lepeophtheirus; species Lepeophtheirus nordmannii. The sequence continues at coordinate 15,470,710 of OY804526.1, read as the reverse complement.
ACTGTGGAAGACTCTATAAAGACATTATGCACGCTTTTTGTGATTGTCCTGCGTTAAAGATTTTAACACAGTTCATCAAACTAAACTCTGTATTTAATTCCAACTTTGAAAATTGTTCCACCAGAGTCACTATTTTTTTTGGTGTACCGATTAGAGAACAAACTTTTAAGGAGGAGGAGATATCAATAAGTATTTCGTTAAGCAGTTGTAAGGCTTACTTAACAAAGCACATAACTGAAGGGAAGCTTATCAAATAGAGTGAACTAAGAGCAATCTTTATATCTGCAACTGCTCGTTACGCTGCATTTTCCCTCAAGATTCCCAAATTGCAAAGCTCGTCCTAGAATTACACCGGCGATGTAATTAAATATTTCCCTTCAACTTCACCCTAACATACGAAATTTCTGGAATTAATAATAAAATACAGAAAGTTTGGATGTAATAAATAATTATTATTATCTTTTTTCGCTATATTAGTCGTTTGTTTTCAGAAATTTTAACTGTTCTTATTTTGTTTTAAAAATGAATATGTCTGTAAATTAGAGGTCTTTTATAGGAAATTAATTTTAAACTATAATGTTTATTTATGTTTTATATACACAATTTTCCTTTTTATTTCTATTTTTATATAAAATTATATATTTTAATGTATTTCATAATAGAATATAGACCTTGCTGATTAGAAAAAAAAAAGTTAATTATGAGTTGCAGCCCCAACAAAGACATATTAAGGTTTATACTCTATTTGTATTGATTAGGTATCAAGTAATTTTTTATACCAATAGGCAGACCATTATTCGAATTCGGCTTTCTTCGAGTCAAGTTAAAGTTCATGCAAAAATGACTTTAGTCTCATGCTTAAATATTAGTAGCCACGGATTTATGGTTATGTTCATACCAAATTTATATTACCATTGAATTAATAATAAGCTGTTCTTATGTAAAACAGCAAAATAATGACAGCCATATTCCGCCCCTTCATATGTAATCGCCAGATATTCTGCTTTTATTCAAAGGTACGATATTTTTTAATACATCATCTTGGGCGTGCTTTTTTCACATCCCTAATGGCAAGCAACACAAGGACATGGATTTCAATATTTTTTTAGAAAGTGAGCTTGTACCCTTGATAATCAGTCAGACATCACTGAAGCTTCATCGAAGCACTAAAAGGTACATTTGGAAAGATCTATTAGTGAACTAGCTATGTTTGTGCAAGAGATTTGGCGCTTATCTTCTAAAAGCGGAAAATGTCTTACAATTTTGCATCCAACGTGGTGCCTAATGCATATTGACATTTGTCTTGTTGATCTAGAAATATCTTGCTTCATTTGAAGTAATCCTTTACATGCAGCTCTGTATAATTTCTTTAACTTTTTCTTTGATAACAATGAATGTAGAATTCAATATAGTTTTGAATTGATTTTCAAGTAAACTGACCATTTTTGCCAAGTTTGGATTCCCGTACATAAATAATTCAACTAATTCTTGAATATTGCCTCGATTATTTGAATATTCTTTCTAGGATTCTCTAAGCCTTCAGACCACAATTCTTTGTTTGGCACAAAATAATACAATTTGTGAGAAAAAACCTACATCATTACAGTTTTCCTTAACTTGCATATCATTTTGTCGAGTCATCAAACTGTTGATACTTCTGACAACATGTGGCAAGATGATATGGAAACTTTATGTTTATGACTTAAGTTATGTTGTTCTATTCGTCGGCCGAGTTTAATCCAATTTGAAATGCCAATTATCGATACATTATTTTCTGGATGCAGTCGAGTAAATGTGACAAGAATGGCACATAACACTATCCTTTTAAATGGAACACTCATTGAAAGGGTACATCTTATAACATTTTGAACTGGAAGCTCGTTTTTGGTTTCCAAATAGTAAAAGAGGACATAACTCTAATATTGGTTGCCTTGGTTCGTTATCTTCCTTGGAACTAAGATCGATAATAGGTAATAAAAGATTAATAAATAGTACAATATGTAGATAATTCAACGTAACAAACGAAATCTTCACTGGAAGACAAATTTTGATCCAATGTGATTTCAATCTGTTCTTTGCTAGGTTGGAATATTCGTCTCCTTCATTGCTAACTGTGATTTCATCACCTTTTGGCAACCTTGATTACATTTTGCTATTTTTTTCTTCTTTAAAGAGCGTTTTTCCTCCCCATATTGCTTTATATATACAGTAAATTTTAATATAACCTTAAGATACAAAACTGTTGTAGTAATCATTAAAATATTGAAGTAGAATATCGTAATCTATATGAAGAAGAGATGAACAAACCATAAACAAAAAATGTATGATAAATAAAATTACAACTTCTTAAGATTTAAATTTTTATTATCTCAAGATTCAATTTCATAATAAGAACATCTTTAATATGAGGGCATTTATTTCTTTTAGGGAGCAGTTTACGTCTCGTAAAAGGCTAAAAAATCTTTCAACATCATAATTAACCATTCGTGCATTTCTATAATTATCAAAGTCTTTATCTCCTTCACTTATTTGGGAAGCAATACTTTCTCAATTTGTTGTAACCAACGTTATTTTCCAAAATTCCCATTAATCTATTTCGAAAAGGTTCCATTCTAAAGTCATTGCATAAATTTTCCACAATTGTAACACTCGTAAGAAGTGGTATTTCTTTGCTCCAACACTTTTAACGTCTCAAAAAAACAATTAAAATTGACATTGATGGTATTCAATTCCGAAATCATGGTATCATTTTTTAACAACTCCTTGAGGTTTCCCACAGTGGAATTATTCTCATGAATGCCGCTTATAAAACTTTTAATTGTGTTGAAATGTTCAACGTAGTAAGCTACTGCTTCTAATTAAAGTTCTCTAACGTGTCGTAATGGGCGCAGGTGGTAAGGGAATTTTGCAAGAAGCAGTAAGGCTTCGCTTCCTAGCACCAGACTTGTCCTGGCTCCAAACAGACTCACCTCCATGTATAATATACTAATTTACTCTATTAAAGGTCAATACTTCGGTTTCGTTGTCGTAGCTCCAGACAGACTCGCCTCCGTCGATGGCAATCCAATATCTTAATTTACTCACACTAAACATTCTCGTATAAGTTAAGAAGTCCAAATGGCTCTAAAACTGCTTAAGTATTTCTTTGAAATGACTATAAGAAGTACTCAAAGAATTACGAAGAAAAAAAATAACAACGACTACGGAAAGGATAACAACTTGATGAAAGAATATTATCAGTGATGTAAAAAATGGCGATTTTTAAGCGTGCGTGTAGTTCTCAAAATGCCTATTAGTTGAAACCCTACATAATATTCTTTCATCATTCATAAATCATCAAGCTGTTTTCCTTTTCCTTTTGACATAATAATTTTTATTATACGTATATTATATTATTTATTATAAAAGTTACGATAATATCACACAACCTTTCCTTCAATTTTGGTTGAAAACTTTCTGAATGTTAATATCTCTCGAAAGAATGACTTTACGGAAAAAAATTTGCTCGAAGTAAAATATTTATACTTCTATTCTATAAAATATTTCATCTGTTGACCTTTTTAATATGTTTTCAGCCATATTCTTGATTTATAGAAAAGGTAGAATAACTATAAATATCATTATTAAATCTTCAATCATTCTAATTAAATATGCAAATATCTATAAACTTAAAGCTTTATTTTGTTAATGAATAAATAACCATTATTATCAAACTAAAAACTTGAAGATTTATATATATAGAGAGCAGAGATTACCATTTATGTACTTATTTTTCTTAAAAATGAATACAAATAATGAAATTTTAACAAAAATAGCAATAAATTTAAAACTAATGTACCGATTTTGAAATTTGGAAAATTTCCTGTTTAGTTAAAGTAATATCTACAACTTTGATTTGAATAATATCTTTCTAAAACATCAATTTAATTTAATTAATTACTATAAGTCCAAGAAGAGCTGTCTTGAGCCTGGAGCAAGACTGTCACAGCTACATTCATAGTATTATATCGACAGCAAATAAGCCAGCTTTCATTGTTACCAAATCATTTTTGACGTCATCAAGGGGAGGGGCTACACGCACGCTTAAAAATCGCCGTTTTTTACATCACTGAATATTATGCATGATATCAACTAACATGCATTTTGAGTACTCGCACGCTTTTAAATAGTTCTTTATGACAAGTGCTCTACTTTAGAGACCGATAATAGGAAGATAGCTTAATGAGAATGTAATACTTGCACATTCTTTGCAAATCTGGAATTGAATCCTTCATGAATAGATAACACTAACAACAGAAAAAGTTGTAAACAAAATAGCTAGTCTTAAGGGTGTCTGAAGGTTATATTTCAGTACAAAACTAGTGGATGATATGGATAAAGAAGAGCTGGCCAGGACTATCCACAATACTCTACATGTGCTAATAAATTCTGGAATTCTAGCATAACCTGGTCTGGGGAAAAACCATACATGGCAAGATGTGTAACAAGTGACTTATGTTGACATGTAGGCACTGAGTAGTGACTGGTAACTAATACCAGCCAATCCGATTTTTCAAAAAAGTCACTGACTAAAATTGATTAAAGTAAAAATATGAAGGTTATTTGTAGAAATATATTTAATGTTGTGATACTCAATTTATATGAACAGTTACAAAGGAAAGGTTAGTCTTAAAATTATAATTGTTCGACCAGTACATATGTGTTGACTGGAATGTGGTCAAAAAATAATTGATAATGAACACAATACATCTCTATTTGAACCATAGACGTCGTTAGGTTTTTTTCTGAGTGCTAATGAATATACATATATGACATCATTTACTTAAATATACTTAAAACTTCGTATGTATACTATATACATTATTATTAGACAGTAATGGAGTTATTTATTTTATTTGGTAAGATTCAAGACAAAAAGTACGAAATAGAAATATGCTAATAGTAAATTTGAATGATTTTTTATTTATAAAATGACCTTGCGTAGCCTGGGTTTTTGAAAAAGAGACTTGTAACATTAAATAAATCTTAATTAGACCCAACTACAATACATAAGTTTTATTTGGAAACATAAGAGAAAAAAAGTGATTTTTAGAATACACTAATAGACATTTTAATATGCAAATGATTTTTCATAAAGTTGTATGACAACTAGAAGCAATAGTGTCAATCCCCGTAATTTGATCCATGAGTAGGAATAATAGATCAGATACATTAAAAAAATATAATTATTGTGATTAAAAGCACTGCATGTTAACAAATATTAGCTTTCATATTTTAAATCAATCTATTTATATATACTATTAGTTTTAATAAAATTAAGACTAAACAATCAGTATTCCTTGTATATATAATTTTTTTTGAAAATTGACAAGTCTTGAATATTATAAGTCGACATTAATCTTTTAATAATTTTCGCAGATCCCGTCACACCTGTCCTAAAAAACAAACAGATTTTTGAAGAGCACTCAGGTTTGAATATGGATCCTCAACCCACATGGTATGAGAACGGTGTGAGGTACGTGTGTGTGTATCATCTCGTTCATATCTATGTGTAAATATATATTCCTATATATACAATAAGAAGTAATAAAGTATCAGTATTCACAAGAACTCTACAAACGGGTTTTAGTTAAATTATGATATTAGCTTCTCTTATATGTATATATTTCAAAATTACTGGGTAAACTGGATTTACTTTTTACAGTCCAGATAAAAACATTTGTTAATCTGTGGATTTATCATTTCGGATAGTTGATTTTTAACCTCCTTCACTTCCACTTTTTTCCTCCAATTAGTAATACCATCATAATTGGGATCCATTTTCATTTTACTTGAAAATAATTATTTTCATAGTGGCAATAAATAAATTAAAAATTACTATAATTATTACTAAGATATTTGGATTAGGGCTGTCAATCGAAGAAAATTTAACCTGTTGTAGAGATAGACATATTATTGAAATAAAAGTAATAACTTTTTAGACTGCGATGTTTAAATATAAGGCAAGCAGACTTTAATAAGTCTATACCTTTTTTGTACTCATCCTGAATAAAATCAAAATTTTAGTCGAGTAAGATAAATCAATTCAATTTTGAAAATTGGTTTAAAAAAGTAACTTTAAAATATAACATAAGAGAAGCTACTCCCACAATTCAACTAAAACCCATCCCCACACCATGTGGGTTGAGGATCCACTTCCAAACCTGAGTGCTCTTCAAAAATCCGTTATTTTCTTAATGACAGATTAGCGGTTAAATAACAAAATAATATAGAATATAAATATAAAAAAAGTTCGAAAATTATTGGATAAAAAAAAGAGGGGATGACACATACTAATCAAACTACCACATAAATTATCTTTTTTTTATAATTATTAAGAGCTAGGAGGGGAAAAAATCTAGGAAATATTGGACACGAGTCGCAAAGGGAAAATTTCTCAAATGTGAATTAAGGAACTCGAGGATTATTTCTAGTAAATATGGAGAGTTGCAAAGTGAACTCTAGTTGAATTAGTTGAAGAGCCTACCGAGATATTGTGGATTGACTGCTCAACTTCTCCAGCACTTTGTTGCCGGGGTTCGTGTCCATTACAACAAAATCGATGGGAGACTCGGAACTGCGCCCAATCTAGAAAGAAAAGCTCTTTTGGAATCAAGGGGCAAAAGATGGAGGAAAGAGGAGAGGAAACCTGGAAGAGATCCGTTTTCCAGTCCTGGACATACTCCACAATCACTGCCTGATGACGGCTCAGGGTGTAGGAGATGGAGTGCTGGAGGGAGTCCTTCATGGCCGAGGAGTCGCAGGGGCTCCGCACAGTATAATGACGAGACTTCACGACGCCATTCGCCTTGAGGCGACGATAAAGTAAGAATTTGGATCGACGTCTTCCGCGATCCCCTTGGGGAAGACCCCCGTTATAGCCCAGCAGGATCAACTCCCCATACTTGACATTCCCCACACCACACTCCACACTCTCCACACTCTCAGCACACACAGACTCAAGACCAGACTCATGCATCGCTCAACACTCCCAACATCATCCATGGGCTCACTACGTCCAAGTCAACAAACAACCAGGTCAACAAACCCACTCTCACCCCTCCATCACTCCACCAAAGGAAAAGGGAAGGGGAAAAGGGAAGGGAAGGGAAGGGAAAGGAAGAGGAGGGAAAAATAAGACTTCTCACTGGAGAAGCACCAGCTAAATCACGCAACCCATTCTCATGAAAAAAAATCATTTCTTATGAGCAATTAATGTGGGCAAACTAATTAGACATTTGTACATCAATAATATTTTGTCGTTGTTGTCATATAATAACAATACCACGTGGGTGTTTCAAACAACTCTTCTAGTTTGAGGTCATACAGCACCCTTCTATTTGGTTAGGGATGTAAAAAATAGGCAAATGGGGGTGTGTCAAATAAAAAAAAAGAGAACACCAACCTGGTAACTAAGACAATTTGATGAGTGTTGAAAGGGAAGCAGCTTCAGCTGTCATGATGTTTTACTAAGCTACAAGCTGCTATTCTCCTTTATATTTACAACTGAAGACATCAATAATAAATAATATCATGTACACCATAGATGAGAGGCAGAAAATTAAGTGAAATTAATATCAGAAAATTATATATTTTTAACTAATAATTATAAGAGGAGTTGAACCCTTTTTGTTTACATTTTATTTGCTTTATTAATCTTAATGCATGTATTCCTTCATGTGAGATCCTTACTATCAGGTAGATGTTCTCCCCTCAGTAATAAAGGAAAAATGATAACAGCTTTGGAAAACAAAAAGTATTGCATATTATTAACATTCCTAGCAATTGCTCTAAGGGCGAAACCACCGTCCAATAGAGTTGTCATTGGCCCTAAGGACTTCTCCAAATTTATGGTCCTACGAATGCTATAATGGCCAACTTAAACCACAATAAGTATTCAATGTTAGAAATTAAAGCTATAATTTCATAATTTGTATTAATTATATTAATTGTAGGAATTAAGATTTTTGGGATGTTCCCGGGATTCCTCCACTACTGAGATATTGGTTATTGTAAAATTCCAATTTTGTTAGAGTCCGAGGTCCATCAGACGATCATCGAATCCTTCATCCCCTTCATTGTATTTAAAGAACTTGCTATCGTAAATTATTGATTCTGTTAGCATTTCCTTAAGTTATATGTATCTTCTCAATCAAGTGCAAGCATTTACTTTTGAGTGATTCAAGTGTAATAATGATCATGATGGTGGAAATATCCTTTCGCTAAACTTATTTCTTAACCTTGGACAACACTTCTTTACTTTCAAATGCCATAGTATGAAGGATGGGATTTTTCATTATAGAACTTGAAATTAACTAAAATGATGTTGAGTTGGACATTGTTAGTGATGAAATTAAAAATATCAGAGTTGCCTTTTTTGTGGAGTTGGCTCTCCGAACAGTTCTTTTTTTTCCAAAGCTGTTATCATTTTTACTTTATTACTGAAGGGAGAACATCTACCTGATAGTAAAGATCTCGCATGAAGGAACACATGGATTAAGGTGAATAAAGCAAATAAAATATACAAAAAAATGGCTCAAGTCCTCGTATAATTACACAGGTCAACAAATTTGAACTTTCAAAAAATTTGTGGGGTATAAGTATAGTAAAAGTTATTCAGTTTTGCTCACTGATTTCAAATCTGTAATTCTTTTTTTTCGAGAGTCCGACGGTTTTAGAGAAATCGGTCACTACTATTTCTGCTTTTTTGGCCAATTTTCCAATTTCAATTTAAGCCTAGAAGGATACACATTTTGGGCGTTAAAAAATGATGATTGGCTAGTGTTTTTATGTAGATTTCATTTCAAGTCTTTGTAAAAGGACTCCTAGGGGCGTAGGGTGCCGAAGTAGGCCCAAAAGTCGGTGAAATCCTTTGTACTTAAATAATTCCTTGAATATTGCATGAAATGGATTAATAAGGAATAGAGATTAGACCCACAGCTTTCAAACAAGATGTCAAGCGCCCGATAAAAGCCTTTAACTTTGAAGAAATCGTCCATCAAAGTGTGTAAATTTTCATCCAATTTTGAGCAAAAATTCGCTAGAAATCTAAGACTCACGGTAGAGCTAATAAAAAACAAGTGCTATAGACTGTAGTAGTAGAGCGCAGAAGAAGACTCTGGTATCAGCTGAAGATAACCAAATTCAAAAACATGGATTTCTTATTTAATTACAATTTAAATTTAAAAGAGTGGGATCGCAGGGCCATGAATATCCAAGGAAAGGAATAGTGTTCCTTGATGAGTCATGTCTCAGTACCCTTCATCTTCATCATCATGGATATGAACGGAACTGCTTTGAGGAATGTTGGATCAGTCGCCTTAATTTGAAGAAGACGGGATCGGAGTTTCGACGTGCTATAAAATTAGAGATTCATCTTCATGAGAAAGTATTTGTCATTTGGATCATCTTTGAGTACACTAAGAACAATTCCCTTTTCAGATTAACAATAAATATCGCTGTTGAATCAAGAAAGGGGAAAGAAATTATGACCAGTGATGGATAAAAAGGGTCCAGCTAACACACACGCCTGAGATGATGTTATAAATAAATATGGTACCCTTGAACTAAGGCAGAATTTCAGCCGATCACATTTGAAGGAGACGAATGTAATTTATTATTTGGATGTTTTACTTAGGAATAGATTATTATTATCATTGAGCGGCATTAAAAATTTGTAAAGGATAGAACACTAAATTTGTAGCAACTAATGCCATAGCATGAGACCTGAGTCATTTTAGAATGGACTCGGACTTGACTCGAAAATTAATTATTATTTAATCAATACAAATATAGTATAAACCTCAATATGTCTTTGACGGAATTGCACCTCATAATTATAACACTTTTACACATAAGTGAATCCTATAACTCATATTACATATTTAAGAAACACATATGTACAATTAAATTAAATGATTTTATTTAACCATGTAGTGGCTACTTTTTTTTATTCAACAATTTAATTATCATTTAAAGCTATTATAAAAACTTCAAACAGTCAAAAGTAACACATTTTGTAATCACTTAAATTTTTCCATAAAAAAATAAAATAAGATGAAATTTCATAATGATTATCTCAAATATATATATATAGTTAAATAAGAAAAACTGAACATTGATTCGGAAAACCAATGTGACTCCAATTTAAGTTTTCATAAATAAACACAAAAAAATAGATTAAATTTATAATACGATGAAAATGTACATTATAATTACAATTTTAAAGTTTTCAAATATAATTTATAAGAAAAAAAGTAATAATTGTCAGGGAATTAATTACATGGAAATCGACTACTATAACAAGTCATTGAATCGATTGCATATGCTCTAAAAAAACTAGAAACATCAAAAACAAATAAATGAAAAAATATTCCAAAAAATGGAATAATAAAGTTCATGAAGATCAATATACACAAGGTGAGAGAATTTTAATTATGACATTAGATAAAAGCACATCCCCTCATCATGCAATAGCCCCTCTCAGAATCACAATTGTAGTATTTTAGTACAAGCAAAAATTCTTCAAGTCAATGCATATCACGGCAACAATATTCTTTTACTGGATGTATCAGGCATTCTTTATACTATCCACTTTTGAATGTTTCAAGTGGAATATCTTTTCGACTATTGTCACACTTGAAGTCCTTAGTCTCGTCCATTGTTATAAATCTATACTTTTCGTATGCTGACTCGACTTAAGAGCTCCAATGATTGGGTTACGGGAAAACAAGAAGAGACGGATTTACCGGGGTATTTCTCCATAAATTGGATGCAATTTTGATGTCTTCCGACTGAAAGTGGGATAATACATGAAGCAATGAATTACGATAGGTCAGGTGTGAAATCAAATGTACTTGAATCTTTACTAATACAATGTTTATTGAATGGATCCGGATTTCTCTTGTGACACCAGCGATTTGAAAGTCTTATGATCGGAAATTTCTTCAAGAAGAAGTCGAGAAATAGCATAGCCGGAATGCCATCACACTCGTATCTTGGACAAATTTTTAAGCGTTGCTACCTCCATTGTCGACGACCCAAGTTCCTGAATCAAATCCTCAGACATTTTTTAACTTAATTTAAAAATGACACTTGATGTTTTTGAATGGAATAGAACAGAGTCATAAAAGAAGAAGAAGAAAGAAGAAGAAGTTTGAAAAGACAAATGTTGCCAACAGCCGTCCTTTTTTTGCATGTCAGCTGGACCCTTTTTATACATCACTGGTTATCAATTCTTCAAGTCATTTCAGAAGAGATAAGGATGAAGATAGAAAAGAAGAACTCTTCAATTTGGTTTGAAGAAATGGGTAGAGTGCAATTAATCGTGTTTGAACAGGACTCCCATTGATCAGAATTAATGGAAAACTACCGTCCCTTCTGGAGCAATTGGGTTCAAAGATTTAACATATGAAGATTGTACAGATGCCTAAATCACTAGTAAATACTCTAAGAAGTAGAATTGCAAAAATTCGGATTCATCTAGACGAATTGATTATATTAATTGAATATTAGAATACTAGGGACAAAAGACAAGTGGTAGTGAGCTTCGGATTATTGGGAGGCTGGATGCTTAAAGGATTATTTACTAAGTTTATCTCGGGCTAAGAACATTCAGGGTATGAGTCGGAAATATTAAATACCTTGGCATAACAAGAGGAGGAACTTAACACAATCCGGTATGTAACCAAGAACTTGGCAAGGTAGTATAATTCTATGGTTAATGTCACAAGAAGGATTCACAATCACTTGAAGGAAGTGGAGCGAGTTGAAACAATGATAATGGTGTTGATGTCGATCTCTGACCAGGCAAACAAATGGATCAGAGGGATACAAAATGGTATGACGGGAAGATTGGCACTGGAATTGTCATCAGTTCAGGATGTGAAGAGGATCTTCGACATGGTAAAGCACAGAAATCATGATGGTTCAATTAGTCCAGTTGAAAATGAGAGTATTGGTAATTTTTATTCTCTCCCAGTTCAACTGGAGAGGACAGAGCAAGGGTTGGACATAGCAATTCCGTTTACCTTTATATTTCAAGGAGAACCTCTATGAGTTGTATAAGTATAGGGAACTACCTGTGACAATAGAATGTCTTACAGATTGCAAGTGGGCAAATATTTGGTGATGGACGATATTCTGGGAATATTCAAGGAAATTACAAACAAACGAATTAGTTGATTGTGTTCAGGTGGAAGATATTCGTCTGTGTCTGCATCTAAGATTGTTCAAGATAGGACATCAAGGATGATTGCGGCCTTAATCCATGGAGACTTCAAAACTACCAAAGGGCTATGTGACATAATGATACACAGGATTGACAATGTGCTTATGTCTCATATCAATGATGGTAAAGTTTTTGTTGATGTACTGAAGACACAAAGGATAGGAACATATTTGATTGGGGAAAGACTATTGACGAGCAAGATGAAAGTGAGACTTGTGGAACCAATGATTCTGGATGAGGTAAAAGACATGATAAGGAAAATTGGATCTATGGTAATGAAATGTCAAATCTCAAAGTAAAAATAAACTCATTGGTATAACTTCACAAGTCGGTCTCAGTGAAAAAACAGAAAATGATGGCGAGATCTGCTTGTAGTAAATATAGAAACGTTGCTAATTATTATATTTGTAGGATTCTTCAGTGTTTTGCTCTGTAAAGGACGAGCCAGGAGGACTGAACAAGTGTGATACCGATAACTCTGAGGACCGTAAAAGAGGAAAGAAAAGAGGAGGTCGTCTTTTTCCCAATGTAAGCCGTATCCTTGTCAAATATTACTCTTTTTCTTGTTGTATAACGTCCATTGGTTGGGTATCGTCCGTTTCTGTAGAACGGATTTCTAGTTTCATTGATTGTTGGTTGTTGCTTATAGCCATAATCGCTCCCTCGTCAAAAATTTTGAGATATCTGACTTTGTCATTTATTTTTGAACAGAAATGGACGACACTCTTGCGATGGTTGGCCCCCGAAAGAGCATTCTGAAGTGGAGCTGGAAATTTTGGGACGATAATGCATCGTCATATGTCCCTTATGAGGTCGACAAGAATTTCGAAGTGTTTTTTTGCTTGCTGGTCCCTTCTTTGCTGTTATTGCAACTGGGTGAGCTACTATTTTTCCAGTCATTCGAGCGTAGTCCTCTGAGTATAATTCGTCTTCCCGTTTTTCGATGTCTATGTTCATGGCTGTAGACATTGTAGCCGAGATGTTAGTTTAGTATAGCGAGTGGTCATGTCTGTAGACATAAATAAGACTGTAAATAAGACATAGCTGTCTTATTTTCAGGTTAATTTTTAATTCATGTGTACCAATACGATGCTTTACCCCTCATGTATTGGTGAGCTATTTGAAATGTCTCGGCGTCGTTTTGTTTTTGTAGTTTTGCTATGGCATCGAGGTTGGTGATGAATTTGGCTAAGTCAGATACAGGCTTACCCGAGAATTTTTGGACAGTAGACTTCATTTCCAATAGTTGATCTGTAGCGGACCCTCTGGAGCTACGTTAGTGTAAACAATATTGTATATTATTCTTTTCCTCTTCTATCCGGCTGGCACATTATGTTGACCAGTGCGCGCGGGCCGGATCTCATGTGTTTACCTTCTCAATGCGTGACCTCTTAATAGAGGACTCTACTATAGTATATGTATATGAAATGTAAATAATCAAAGTAAAATGTATAGTAAATGTTATATATATATCTCTGTGCTGATCTGTCTTAGACAGGACAGGCAGGACAGGGACAAGTACAGAACTTATAATAAACAACTATATCTATCAACTTTCTACCTTCGCGTCTCTTCATTCCTTCAACAATCAACTCCACATCCTACAGATCCTTCTCAGTGAAGAAAGAGGACTTAAACTCATTTGAATCATTATCATCCATACATGTAAGTAGATTATTGTCTTCGGAGATTGTTTCAGGTTCAATACTGCTGCCACCAATGTTGAATACGGATACGACAGTAATGAGACTAATGTTGGTTTATATCTAACTTTATTATTCTCCCTATAGGAACTTATATAGCTACAATCATTGAGCAGTATGAGTACGTCTATTAGCGTATTCGGACTGGACCTACCCTCAAATACAGTTTTTATTCATTGTTATTACCGTATATACTCGCATATAAGCCGACCCTCTAAAACTGCTTTAAAATGGCCAGTTTTTGCAAAAACCTGCAAATAAGCCGGCACTCAACTTATCTAATTTTACCCCATATTTTTGGTTCATATAAATTTGTTACTGTAAAGATGTAAAATTCTTACTTTTATGTTACATACTAAAAGAAATAGAAGAAATTATACATCTTGATATGAATAAAGAAATTTTTGTTTTTGTTTTGTTCTATTTATTCACAAAAAACTATAACACTTCTGTTTATAATCTAACGTAGTGTTCTTACAAATAATTAGAACCCCTCAGAGTCATTGTCACTATCACCCTCATCGTCAGACTCACCAAACAGCTTTCTCCATTCCTCTTCTGTGTACTGAACATTGTCATCATCCCACAGTACCTCATCTGCATCCTCTGGTTCTGCATGATCTTTTCTGTCTGAAGCTGTTTCCTGACTCTCCTCCTGCCACAGGTAGTCGTCTTCAGTGCCATCTAACTTGTTGCTGATGCTGCATTTCAGAAATGACTTTTGAGCCATTTCTGTGGAAATATCATCCCATGCCGTCTTCACCCACGACACAACTGTAGGCAAGGATCCATTTTGTCTCTGGGCTTCAAACCACTCAAAGAGTTCCTTCTCCATTTCTGGGAACTGTCCATGTTTTCGTCCCCTGTTCGCACGTTTGGCCTTAGGTGCAATATCCAGTGATGTATCCTTTCTCCATCGTCTGATATTGCTTCCTTCTACACCAAACTTTCTTCCTGCTTCCAGGCTGCTTGTTTCTTCAGTGACCTTTATCACTTTTAGCTTGAAGTCAGCAGTATAGGACATACCTTTTCTTTTTTCTCCAGACATGATGTATTGCGGAAATAATTTTAGTACTAAAATTATCAAACTTCAGCACACTTTTAAATTCTGTGGCCGCGTGCTCACGTTTGCCTTATTGGTTTGCTGTTCTTCGATACGTCACATGACCTTCGTCCCCCTTCCCACGCGCTGCCTACCAATTGGCTGCCTCTGATTTCCCTCTTCGAGAGCCTCTGTTTGAGCGTGTTATTTCTAAGAAATCAAACCGTGTACCAATGACGTCGGCTTCATCATTAGCTCTAGCTGGTTACGGCTCGCCACTGGTGACACACAACCAAATAAAGAGTCAGATAGCGTTGAAAACGTGTTGCTGGAAAATTGGCATTAGTATTTGTCCTTGTGTTCATTTTGTTTTATGCGCATATAAGCCGACCCCTGATTTCAGCATTGTATTTTATACTTCTAAACTCGGCTTATATGCGAGTATATACGGTAAATATCGTATATCACTCTGTTGTACCCATCTGGGTTATTTGAAGTAAGGGACTGATAAATAGGCAATCGTTCTAAGGACGAAACCCCCGTCTATCAGAGTTTTCATTGGCTCAACGGACTTCTTCTAGTCTATCGTCCTACGAAGAGTTGGCAAATGCTCTAATGGCCAACTTAAATCATAATAAGTATTAAATGTTAGAAATTAAAGCAATAATTTCATAATAGGTATCAATTATATTAACTATGTATAGGATTTTTTAGATTTTTGGGATGTTTCCCAGGATTCCTCTACTACTGAGATTATTTCATTATGGTCATTGTATATCTTCAATTTTGATAGATTCTAAATTCCAGCTGATGATCATTGAACCCTCATCTCCTTTACCTTATTGAGAACTCTCCAGGGGTTACAGTTTACGATAGGAATGTTTATGTGTTTAAAGAACTTGTTAATCGTTTATTAATTTTGTAATTGCAATTAAAAGATATAATATATATATATACATATACCATATATGATTTTTCCTTCACTCATTAAATAATCACGGACCCGGTAGTAACGGGAAATCTGAACACATCAGTTACATTTTAGAAAAATAATCGTCATTTCAAAATTTATTGGCCGATTTACAAAAAGTTAGATATATTGGAAACATTTGACATGTACGTACAAGTTTTGTTAGATATAACCACCCTTTGGTTCAACGACAGCATCCAGGCGATGCCGGAAAGCGCGGCACCGCAATATTCTTATGCCGTCTTCTACAAGCCTTCGACTCGACATGCAGCAATAGCTATAGCCAAGTGGATTCAAATCCGGGCTATAGGGTGGCCACATCGTTTCCGGCCAAAACATGACGTTTTTAACTAAGTAGATCTGCGCAACCTTCTAGGTGTGTGCCGGCGCCCCGTCCTGTTGAAGAACGTAGTTGCCATCCGGTACGACTTCAAAGACCGAGGGCAGGAAGACTGACTCGATTTTGTCGACGTAGTCCGAGCCGTTGAGTATGTAGCCTTGCAGAAACCAGATCAATGGCATTGCGTGGCCATTGGAGGAGACGAAGCCCAAGAACATCACGCATGTAGAAATATTGGTCGATGTTAGACTAAGACTAGACTTCCTTAAGAAGGAATACGTCACTGAAGTAGACGGACCCAATGGGGAAATTAAATCAATCACCATGAAAATAAAAGGGATTGAGAATTTCCAATGTGACAAGAAAAAGAAATTTAAATTAACAGCTGTCAACACTTTTAAAAGAGTCGACGAAGAAAAACTAAAGGGTTGGATTGCAAAGTTCGCTGAAATACACAAATCCTATCCTGAACCTAACCCAGTAGACTCTTCTGTTGAGCAGCAGTTCAAAAAATATAAAAGTGTGTGGCGAACTTCTAACTACATTGTTGAAGTTACGGCTGATCCGGCCCACCTCCCACAAATAGTGCCGGTTGGTGGATTCTTAGTTAATTTAAAATATCAGGGAGTTAGACAGCAATGTCAAAAATGTTTTCAATTTGGTCATTCAAGACTGAATTGTACTGATAAGCGACTACATGTATCTGAATATGCGGCGGTTCTTCTACAAAAGATTGCTGAAGCGAAAAAGGGTTCTGTTCAAAATCAGAATGACTCTCAAACCTCCTCTGGATTGCTGAGCTCAACTGAAAAGATCAGCATAGATGATAAAAATTCGAATGAAGTCCCTGAAGGAGCTTCTGACAACACAAACAAAACACCTACCACTGTCAGCACTATGGATTCTCATAAAAAAACTGAACAAAAGTCTGGTCAGGAAATAACCCAGAATATAAACACAAACTAAACCCCGAATGCACCATCCGAGGCAGGTGAATCACGAATCGGCACCTCAACAAAAAGCAAACTTCAATCACAATACACTTCCTCTGCTCAGGAAGATAGCGAAACTACTAGTAACATCGGCACACCTCATGGCCTAGGAATATTATCTCCTAAGTCAAGATCGAATTCGTCTACCAGTGAACGAGATGTCTCTGTATCGCAGCATCCTAATCCGAAAAGACCAATATCAGAGATCTCTTCATCACCAACAGGAAACACACAGCCGACAAAACAGAAAAAATAGGTATGGTTCTATCCTTTTTGTCATTAAATACTAACTCTCTGCAAAGCATAAGCAGAAAATACAATTTAATAAGATTTTTAAAATTTCTTTGTCTGCCTGACATTGTAATACTATGTGATACACGATGTTGCCTTGAAAAGCATTTTTCTATTCCCGACGGATATAAGTCTTTTTCGACTTTTAACTCAAACAACGTACATCCAAAACGAGGGGTCTCCAATCTAATCAAATCAAATTTACATCCAAAACTCTTATACAATTACCACGACGGCAACCTTATTAAAGTTAATTGTAGCTACCAAAATAATAACTTCAAAGTGATAGGCCTGTACGGACCGAACAAGGACGACCCTGTCTTCTTCAAGGAAGACCTTTTATCCATAATATCAAGAAGACCAACTCTTATTGGAGGGGACTTCAATATGAAACTAAATATACATAAAGACTCTAGTCCAAGATCTGTGAACGATCATCCTCGAGCTACAAGAGAACTGAAAACAATAATATCTTCTTTTGGTTTCTTTGACACTGGAAATGTCATGAACAATTTCTCACACACATACGACTGCAACAACAAATCATCTAGGATTGATTTTTTCTTATTAAAGGGATTTTCTCACAAATCAATAATTTCATACGATGTTATAGACGCTAGAATATCTGACCATAAAGCCATCAGCATAAAGATTCAACCTGAAGCTAAAGAAACAAGACAAAGCGGCCAATGGCAGCTGAACTCAGCTCTCTTGGACGACCCTGTTGTAAATAACGAAATCATAAACATAATTCAGGGAACACATTTTAGTTTGTCCCCACGAGCAGACATTTTTGTCACAGTCGAGGCGATATTTCTAAAAATAAAAAGACTTCTTCGACGAATGGGAGCTATAAAAGCCGAAAAAAAGCGACAGAATCTTGCTCAGATTGCAAAGATTTCGAAAGAGGACATAAGTCCGGCGGATAAGAAATACAAAACAGATCAACTTTTTAGAGAAGCAGATCGTTTTCACAGGATAAAACTCAAAATTGAAGCCATTGAAGATTTATCCCACAGTCGACTACGATGTATTAATTTGGAGAGAAATAAGAACTCGAATAAAAATCTAAGCCTCATGACATCCTCTGGAGAACTCACAAACGATTCCGACGATATTTGCCAGGAGATAAAACAATATTTCTCGAAGCTGTATGGCTGCTTTGACTGCTCCAAGGAGACCCCCTGTGCTCGATGCTTGAACACTCCTCCTTACTTCTGTGAGACTTTGAGAACGAAAGCAGAAGAACGTATCACTGATAAAGATAATGATACACTGGAGCAGCACCTTACTGAGAGTGAGATAAGGACTGCCATTGAAGAAAATGTAAAATTGAACGCATCTCCTGGCCCCTCAGGTTTAACCATCGAATTTTATAAGAAGTACGCACAGTTTTTAACTCCAATCTTGTTGACATTTTACGAGAAAGTTTTAAGCATCGGCGAATTTCCTGAATTTGCATCAAACGGTCGCATAGTTCTCATTCCTAAGCAAAATAAGGATCCGAGTTATTTAAAAAACTTAAGGCCTTTGACTATGCAAAATAGCATTTACAAAATTTTCTCATATATCTTAGCTGGGCGCCTTAATGTAGTCCTAAAATCTATACTCCATCCCACACAGTATGGCTTCTTAAAGGAAAGGAGGATGGACGACATCCCTTTTACATTACAATCATTTCTGGAAGCGACGGACCTAGTCACTCTGATGGCCGTTGATTTTAGCAAAGCATTTGATACCCTTTCTCACGAATTTGTGATCAGAACATTATATCGAAAAGGATTCGGTGATTACATCATTAGAATGGTGGGAGCTTTGATATCAAAATCCCAGACTATTATTCAATATGGAAGTAAATACGCAAGTTTCTCCAATCGAAGAGGAGTTCGTCAAGGAGACCCTTCATCAGCACTACTTTTTATTATGTGCGTAGACTCTTTACTTAAGCAAATACATGCCGAAGATAAAATTACTGGTTTTGCTTCTCTCCCTTCCCATCCTAAATGTCTCTGCTATGCCGATGACCTGACCATGATTTTTACAGGTGGCCCTTTACGGACAATTATATCAATAAAAGCAACCTTAACAATACTCAATGACTTTTCAATCAAATCGGGTCTCCAGATGAACCAGGAAAAAACAGAAATACTTAGCAGATATGACCACTTAATTGAAAAATCTTGGCCAAATTTCCGCACAACAAAAAATATCAAACTATTGGGGTCTTGGATTGGATTGGATAGTTTTGAAAAAAACTTAGAGGATATTGTGTCCGAGGTGGAAAGAGCGATAAGATACTTTTCACCCTTCACGCTAAACATGTGGGACAAAATTAGAGCTTGGAACACATATATTATCCCGAAAGTAATACACTTGTTACGAGTTACTCCCTATCATGAAGGAGTGAATGATAAGGTTTCAGAAATGGAGGACGCCTTTATGGGCTTGAAAAGCAAGAGAAACCTTACTTCTGAAAGACTTCATAATTCACTCAAGTATGGTGGTCTATCAGCCACTTCCTTCAACGTACTATGGAAATCTCTTCATTCATACTGGGTGACACGCCTATGGGAAGACGATCTCGTATGGAAGAGACACCTTTCCGTTTTCATTGGAGAAGAGCTCTTAGATGACCCCCATGACTGGTCTGAGAGTTTTGTTCAAGAAGCTAGCGAAATACTCCGAGGGAATGCGAAATTTCGTCGAAGGTATGATGGACTTGTTTTTAGAGCATGAAAGATCTCTTAGATGGGAACTCCCAACAAGTCATTCATTTTTTGAGGTAAAATATCCCACAATAGGTGTCGATTTCGTCGCAGAAACATACAGCTCAACGACTCTCCTCAATAAAATGGCCTTTGAAGCCTACAAAGCATCTTTTGGAAAGTTCGTTCAAGTACAAAGGCCTGTTTACCCTTACCGCCTAAAATTACTGTCTATGCCTGCTTCAGTCTTTAGAAAGTGCAAACAAAAACCGACTCTGGCCCCTTTTTTTAACTATTTAGAAAGGAGAAAAATCAAGATGGATGTTTTTTCGGGTCTGAATATCTTAAAAAGTCCCCTCCTTTCGTCTTCCGAAAAGTGGTTTAAATATCGAGTGCTATCAGGAACCTTGGAGGTGAGAGCGAAATTCTTCAAGGGTGACAAAAGACTATGTTCCTTTTGTCGCATCGAGGAAGAAACATCGGACCATTTTTTGTTCGATTGTACAGTTCTTAAACCCTTGTATGAAACAGTCGGTGTCCTCCTACATCGATGCTTTGAATCTTACCATTACAAGAGGGAGGACTTTATTGCATTCTACTCAGGAACAGAGGAAAAAATAATCAACTCCGCCATCGTAAAAGTACAGCAAATCCTATACGCGAAAAGGACCACCAACGACAACGACTTTTCTGGGATTACCTCAATCTTAGAACTCCACTTGAATGTGCTGAGAGCTATATAATGATTTTTTTGAACATTTTGTGATGTATTTTATTTTTAATTCTTGATTTCTCTAACATAGATTTTACTTCAATAAGTTTGTGTATATGTAATATTTTTACAAATTTTGATGTTTTTAGTATATATGTTGAATAATGTTTAATATTTGGCATACCATTAATGCCATGAAATACAGATATGCCTTTTGGCCAAGAAAAAAAAAACGTCTCAAGTTTTTTCGTATGAGAAAATGAAGACGCGTTCTGACGATGATTTTATATCATTGATTAGTCCTTGGCAACGTTGCAGATGAACCTCCCTGATTGCTGGTGTTAGTAGTGGCCTCTCCAACCTCACCAAGGACATAACGTTCAACTTTTTCTTCACCAAGGTCACGTGTGACATGCACATATCTCAATATACCTCTGACCTCCGTCACGTAAGTGGGAAGGATAACATCATAGCGGATACCATTTCTCGGGCCTTTTGGTCCTTCCTATAACTGTCGACTAGAAAGATTTCTCTAAGGCCCAAAAAAACGATCCTTACATCTCCAAGGTGTCATCCTCGGTAACAGGACTCAAGATTGAAGAAATTCTATTTGATAGCCATCTGATCGTTTGTGACGTGTCACAAGGGTGCCCCGGCCCCTCGTTCCGAACTCCAGGAAAAAAGTGGTTTTTGACCATTACCACGATCTCTCTCATCCTGGAGCGAAAGCGACGAAGAAGCTCATAGGGAAGCATTATGTCTGGCATAAAATGGGTCCTGCTATAAATGAGTGGGTCAAACATTGTGATAAATGTCAAAGAAGCAAAATAGGCCGACATACCCATAAACCTTTTAATGATTTTGATGCCCCATCTGGAATTCGGCCACATCCATGTGGACGTTGTTGGTCCATTACCACCGTCCGAAGGATTTCGATATCTATTTATAGTAGTCGACCGTTGGACACGGTGGCCGGAGGCCATTCCAATGACTGATTCTTCTTCAAAAACGTGTGCCTCTGCTCTTCTTCACGGATGGATCTCTCGTTTTGGGACGCCTGAATCAATAACATCGGATCGTGGCACAACATTCACTTCTGAACTTTGGACCCATCTCACTCGCTGCCTAGGGTGCAAATCTAAGCACACGACGGCCTACCACCTCAAGCTAACGGAATGGTGGAGCGGTTTCATCGATCCTTAAAAGCGTCTCTGATGACCTGACTAGAGGGGCACCCATACCATTGGTTCCATCACCTCCCTTTCGTTATGCTCAGCCTTCGAGTTGTTCCCAAGGAGGATCTCGGGTATTCTCCGGCGGAAGCAGTATATGGTGAAACCTTGCGCCTTCCAGGAGATCTCATTGAAACTCGTTCTGAACCTCCCTCAAATAGATGGGCTGTCGACCTTCAAAGTCACAGTAGGACATTTCCGTTTGTGAACCCACCTCGCCATGGAGTCTGTGCAAAATCATATACTCATAAAGAACTTGCGACGATCCCTCATGTTTGGATTCGACAGGATCACGTTAAGCCTCCACTTACTCCGCCATATAAAGGTCCTTTCAAAGTGCTTGAGAGACATGACAAGTATTTTGTCCTTGATATAGACGGCCGCCGTGACTCCGTATCTATATCACGTCTGAAGCCGGCATGGCTCACTGGTGACATCGTCATGGACAAAACATATCCTCATCTCCCTCCGCAAGCGGATCGTCGTAATCTATCCCTGTCAAATCCTCATCCATCCCAAGATGAACCGAAGTCAACACGTTACGGGCGCATTCCCAAGAAAGTAGTTAAATTAGATATATAGTTTTGTATGTCATTTTATTTCATTATTCATATAATATCGCACGCTTTATCTATATGTCATGTTCGTGTCTTATCAATAAAATGTCTAGGGGGAGTAGTGTAGTGCTCAGGAATAATTATGACGTCAGCTAGGGACATGACGTCATACCCTGGTACTGTTTGCCATTCCTTCTAGGACAACGTGCTCAATAACATTAGACATTTTATTATTTCTTGGAATCCGGAAGCATCGGCTAAATCCCTCCGTCCTTCCGCCAAATTACCATCCGGTACAAGGTTTGACTTCCCTCACAACTTAAATATTTGAGGCTTGATCCTACTTTCAGTCGAAATTATTTTGTGCTAATTTGAGTTTCTATATTTATATATAATTTAAACATATATTTAGATTCGAATTCATTAAAAGTCTCAAAGGAAAGACATGTTTCTTAATCACATTGTATTATATTGTTTCAATCTAGTACTAAATAAAATATATATATTGATTTAATGCACTTATTAATACTGGTATAATTGCTGGAGGAGGAGGGCTCAAGAAGTTATTTGGATTGCACTTCTTGCGTTTACTCCCAATTTTTAAGGCTTGCAGTCTAAAGGAATACAAGCTTTTAGGTTCATAAAGCAAATACAATGTTAACAAAAAAGGTCTCAATTCCAATTCCCCCTAATAATAATAATAACACAGGTCTACAAATTTGAACTTTCAAAAATCTTTTGGGGTATAAGTATAATAAAAGTTATTCAGTTTTGCTCACTGATTTCAAATCTGTAATTCTTTTTTTCGAGAGTCCGATGGTTTTCGAGAAATCGGTCCCTACTTTTTTAGCTTTTTTGGCCCATTTTCCAACTTCAACTTCAATTTAAGCCTAGAAGGATACACATTTTGAGCACTAAAAAATGATGATTGGCTAGTATTTCTTATGGAAATTTCATTTCTAGTCTTTGTTTTGACCTAAAAGGACTCCTAGGGGCGTAAGGTGCCGGAGTAGGTCCAAAAGTCAATGAAATCCTTTGTACTTAAATAACTTCTTGAATAATGCATGAAATGGATTAATAAGGAATGCATTAAAGAGATTAGACCCAAAGCTTTCAAACAAGATGTCAAGCGCCCGATAAGAGCCTTTAATTTTGAAGAAATCGTCCAACAAAGTGTGTAAATTTTCATCCAATTTTGGGCAAAAATTCGCTAGAAATCTAAGACTCACGGTAGAGCTAATAAAAAACAAGTGCTATAGACTGTAGTAGTAGAGCGGAGAAGAAGACTCTGACATCAGCTGAAGATAACCAAATTCAAAAACATGGATCTCTTATTTAATTACAAGGCAACTCCGAGGAAAGAGTGGGATTGCAGGGCTATGGATATCCAATGAAAGGAATAGTGTTCCTTGATGAGTCATGTCTCAGTACCCTTCATCATCATGGATATGAACGGAACTGCTTTGAGGAATGCTGGATCAGTCGCCTTAATTTGAAGAAGACGGGATCGGAGTTTCGACGTCTTATAAAATTAGAGATTCATCTTCATGAGAAAGTATTTGTCATTTGGATCATCTTTGAGTACACTAAGAACAATTCCCTTTTCAGATTAACAATAAACATCGCTGTTAAGTCAAGAATGGGGAAAGAAATGAAGACTCCATTGAGGAGTCAATGTTTGTATAGAAGAAACTAATTTCCACATTCATCTCAAAATTTAAACCGATGTTATTGCTTATATCGCTACGACGGCTCTTGTATACACTGGACTCTCGCTTCATGGCTGTTTCTAGTCTACTAACACACATCTTCATTCAAATGGACACTTTTTTACACTCATGTACCTATCACATTACTGAAAGTCCCTTAGTTTACCGTTTATGTCTCTCAGTACAGAGTCCCCTTCTTTATGTCTAAAGTGGAGAACAAGGAATAATCATGAAGTGTCTTTGATAACGTTAATCGTATTATCCACAAACTCATTTATTTTTTATACCATTTCTAATGAATGATCTCAAATACAAAATATATCAAAACATATCATAATTTATATAATTCTTTACAAGTATAATTCAATCATCAATGTTTGACAAAGAGTTATATGATTCAAATGGTAGTTACAATGCTGATAACATAATATGATTTTGATTTTGAATCAAGTAAATACAATGTTAACAAAAAAGGTCTCAATTCCAATTCCTCCTAATAATAATAATAATTAGTTTACATTTATTTGCTAAAGATATATAATTTTCTGACATTAATTTGAGTTAATTTTCTACCTCCCATCTATGGTATACATAATATTATTTATTATTGATATCTTCATTTGTATATATAGTGGAGAATAGCAGCTTGTAGCTCATTAAAACGTCATGACAGCTAATGCTCCTTCCCTCTCAACATTCATCAAATTGTCAGTTTTACCGGGTTGTTTTTCTCTTTTTCTCTTTTTTACAGGCCGAAAGTGGATATTTTTTACATTCCTAATTATATGTTTAATCCCAACCCAATACGCGTGTGCTAAGTGCTGCCATCTAGAGGCTGAATTAGGAACAGCAAATTAGTATTTGAGTAATTGACTGAATGATTCCCAAATTTTCTAAAATGGCGACAATCAACAAAAAAAGGAAATTGGACTATTTCTTCACTGAAATACGTAACAACTGTATCTGCCTCATTTGTAAAGGGACAGTGGCTGCATTAAAAGAGTTTAATGTGAGGTTTACATTACCAAACAAAGCATGCTGACGTATATGACGAGATCACAGGTAATGAACGCAGCGAGAACCTGAAGCTAATTTAATCTCACATTAGCAATATTTTAAAAGAGCTTGAGAGTCAAATGCGAATGCTACAATGACTAGTTACGAGGTAGCAGTGCCGATCGCAGAGCATTGTAAGCCTTACACCGAGGGTAAATTTATCAAAGACCGTGTGATGACTATGGTAAAGAATATCTGTCCTGGGAAGCAGTAAGAGTTTGCCAGGGTCTGCCTGACACGTAACACTGTGGCACGTAGGGTTGAAGAAGTGTGATCAGACATCAAAAGACAATTGAAAGTCAGAGGTAAGGAGTTTGACTTTTTTTCACTAACTTGCGACGAAAGCGCAAGACACCTCTGACACTGCTCAGTTACTTATTTTTTTTAGAGGAGTGGACAACAAAATGAATATTCTGAAGAATTACTTGACCTTCAGAGCCTGAAGAGCTAAACAAGAGGAACAGATTTATTCTCTTCTGTCAGCACTGCCGTGGATAACATGAAACTCCCGTGGAATAAAATTTCTGGGATAATTACGGATGGCACGCCACCCATGACTGGCGAACAAAACGGATTAGCAACACTAATAAGTAACAAAGTAAATGAAGAAGGAGGAAAAGATGTAAAACTCCATTGCATCATTCATCAGCAAATTTTGTGCGCTAAACATCTCTGATATGAACATGTTGTGGGACCGGTGATAAAGGTAATTAACTATACTTTTTCACATTCTATTTGAGAATAATGACATACTAAATGGAACAGGCTTGGAAATTTTTAAATAGTAACATACTAAATGAGAACAATTCCATTTTATTTGAGAATTAAATAAGTACATATATAAAATATGAATGTTGAAATTCGTCTCATCCATAAACACGATTGGCCAGCTATCAGACTGATACCTCAACAGCTTTTCCACGAAATCTCTCTGTTAAACCTTGTTCTCCGGTTCAGTTCCCTTTTAGGGTACTCACGGTTTGCTTCGAAATACGTAAGCTAAACGTTGACCACAACAAATCAACAACGACCTCCAGTGTTATTAAACATTTGCCTTCGATAAGGCTGACCATGTGTTCTCGATGAATATCGAGCACCTTGGAGTTGAACACGCCTCCACATTTGTCGGCTGAATGACCCGACTTAGCCCAACGATAAGCCGTTGCTTGTGGGACTCCTAGACTTGCGGCAAGTTCACGCCAATTGCCTTTTGCAGATTGGGTTGAACAAAGTTGTGCCTTTCCTTCCCGTCGAACCCTCTTTTCTTCAGGTGTACATCTCGTCATTAAGGATATGATTTTTTTTTATTAATTCTCATAAAGTATGGAATTGCTCAAAAAAATATGTCACTATTCGCATTATGTATGTCGCTATTCATAAAACCCCAAACCTGTTCCATTTAGTGTGTCACTATTCTCATATAGTGTGTCACTATTCTCATATAGTGTGTCACTATTCTCATATAGTGTGTCACTATTTTCATTTAGTATATGAATCGTATATATCCGCTCCAGAGCACTATGCCACCGTCAGTTCCAATAGTTTCTCAGTTAGATTCATGCGGAATATGGAGATGTTGTCTATCAAATTGAAGTGAAATGGATCAGTCTGGTTTCTGCACTGTCACGCTTCTGCTCACTTAGGCAAGAAGTCGCTGAGTTTTTGGCTGAAAAAGGACTACCTATGGGAGAATTAAGTGACCCTATGTGGCTGGCAGATTTGGGTCATCTAGTTGACATTACAAAGCATTTTAATGTCCTCAACACCAGTTTCCAGGGACCAGACGCAGTCATAAGTTAAGTATATTCACATGCCAAAGCCTTTGGAATCAAGCTGAAATTGTTCGAAAGACACCTGTCGTCGACCCAACCCAACACTGCACACTTTTAGCGTTGCAAGAAATCATGATTAGGAATGTAAATCATATGCAAATCGGGCATGTAATAAAAAAGTGGAGTTGGCTCTTCAAACAGGTCTCTTTGTTTTCCGAAGCTGTTATCATTTTTTTTCCCTTTAGAAGGTAACATCAACTTTACCTCAACATAATGTTTTACAAGAAAAGAACAGTCTGCAAAGATTATATCATGGAGAGGAACAAAGGAAAAATTAAAAAATGGATATCATTCATTGAGGAGAATGGAGTTAATGATATTTGTGAATATAATAATGAATCTGGAGTAACGTATTGTTATGTTTCTGGTTTGATGTTTTCATTTGTATACATATATAAAGGAAAATAGCAGCTTGTAGCTCAGTAAAACGTCATGACAGTTCAAGCTGCTTCCCCTCTCAACATTCATTAAATTGTTAGGGTTGCCAGGTTGATTTTCTCTTTCTCTTTTTATTACAAGCCCGATTTGCATATGATTTGCATTCCTAATCATGATCAGATTCCCACAGAGCAATGTCAGTGTGCAAACAAATAGGTACGCGTCAGATATTTAATATCTAGCTGAAGAGTTTAAACAATGCTTTCAGGATTTTGCAGCTATCGAGAAGGAAATCGCTCTTTTTTCCTCACCTTTCTTCGTGGACACAGATGATGTTCCATACCATTTGCAGCAAGAGTTCAATGAGCTAGTGTGACGCAGAGAGTCGAAGTCAGCACCAGCATCTTTCTCTTGCCAACTTCTACCAACAGCTGGATAAGGACAAGTTTCGAGAGATTCGAGCATTTGGTAATAAAATGCTAAGCTTGTTTGGATCGACGTATTTGTGTGTGAAGACATAACCGAGATGTTATGAACTTAAATAAGAGCCATGAAAGGACACGGCTAACAAAATATCTTGTGCGTCAAAACTACTGACCTGGCCTTTGTCCAGTGCTCCAGATCTCAGTTTTACCCATCACACTAATGCAGACAAGTCATTTTTCATTTAAGATAAGTCTGAATACGTCTTTTTAAGTTTTCACTCCTGAATAATACATTGAAAAATCCAATCAACATTTATAGTTACTAATGTCATATTTTAATGACATTTGTTGATATGATTATTACTTGTTCATTTCTCTGTTATTGTGTATAAAATTTTGTAAATATTAAACTGCCAAGGTGAGATATTTTTTTTATGCTTCAAATTTTTACACACCAAATGTGCATATTTTTTTCACTTCTGTTTATAGAGTAGATATTTGAATGTTATTATTAGGAATATAGAGTTCAAGCAAATCGGGCTTGTAAGAAAAAAAGAAAGAGGAAACCAACTTGGTAACTCTGACAATTTGATGAATGTTGAGAGGGAAGCAACATGAGCTGCCATGACGTTTTACTGAGCTACAAGCTGTTATTCTCCTTTATATGTACAAATGAAGACATCTATAATAAATAATATCATGTACACCATAGATGAGAGGAAAAAAATTATATATTTGTAGTTAATAAGTCGTAAACAAACAATAATTAGTACAATGTCTTGGGCCCTTTATTGATAACATTGTATTTACTTTATTAACCTAAATGTTTGTATTCCTTTCGACTGGAAGCCTTAAGAATAGGAAGTATATGCAAAAAGTGCAATTCAAATAACTCCTTGAGCTCTCTTCCTCCGGCAATGTAGCTAAATTTGACTCTAAAAGTACCCCAGTATGCATAAAGAGCATTAAATCAATATATATTTTTTATTCAGTACTAGATTGAAACAATATAATAAAAAGTGATTAAGACTTTTAATGAATTTGATGCTAAATATATGCTTAAACTATACATAAATATATAACATATATAGAAACTCAAATTAGAACAAAATAATTTCTACTCAAAGTAAGATTAAGCCTCAAATGTACATGTTGTGTGGGATGTCGAGCCATGAACATGATAATTTAGTTGGTGAAGGAAAAATCATATATATATATATATTTAAAACGTTTAATGGCAATTAAAAAATTAATAAACGATTAACAATTTAATAAATTTATCCATAAAGTAGGAGTAAATAAATTATGTAATCGAGTTAGCATAAAATCCTTGATCGTTGATAATGGAGATGAGTGAAAAAGACATCTAAAAGAAGACAGAAGCCTTGAAAAAACTTAACATTATACAACACATTTAAAGTCGTAATAACGAGATAAATATAGAAATATATTCAAGGAACGTAATTGAAGACAATTCTGATATTTCTAATTTCATCACTAACAAGACTAAGGCGCTTGTTTCCTTGAATGTCCAACTCAACATCGTTTTTATCAATTCCATATTCTATACTGATCCTTCTTACTACAGCATTTGAAAGTAAAGTAGTGTTATCGAAGGTTAAGAAATAAGTTTAGCGAAAGGATATTTCTACCATCATGTCATGTTATTACACTTGAATCACTCATAACTAATGTCTGTATGTGATTGAGAGGAACAAGGAACCCGTAATCCACGATAGCAAGTTCTTTAAATACATAATTATTCCTATCGTAAACTATGACGCCTTGAGGGTTCTCAATACGATGAAGGGGATGAGGGATTCATCAGATTGAACTTGAGCTCCAACAAAATTGGAGATATACAATGACCATAATGAAATTATATCAGTAGTGAAGAAATCCAGGGAAATATCCCAAAAATCTTAAATCTTACAAATAATATAAATAATATTAATATTTATTTTGAAAAATAGCTTTAATTTCTAACATTGAATGCTTATTATGGTTTAAGTTGGTCATTATAGCATTCGTAGGACCATAGATTTGGAGAAGTCCTTAGGGCCAATGACAACTCTAATGGACGGTGGTTTCGCCCTAAGAGCAATTGCCTACTCATAGTAAGAAACAAAAGATTTGGAATAGTCCATAAAAGCAATGTCGAACACATTGATGAGCGGGGAACTGCAATCCCTGTCGTAAATCTAAACATGTTCACATCGATATTCGACGATTCATTCTAATTGGCATTTTATTGAAATAATTGGAAAAATGGTAACAGCTTTGGAAAATAAAAAGTACTGTTCAAAGTGCCAACCCCAAGAAATCTTGTGTGCGAGATTTTGCTTGAAGTTTACATTCCTAGTTATTATCAAGTATGTGAAAAAAGAGCCAATACAGTGTGCCCGCAGAGAACGATTGCTGGCCATTTGTAAAAAAATTTCTTTTCAAGCTGCTTACCTTCTTTTTTTTCTTTTCTTGTCAAATTCAATTGTTTTAAACTCAAAAACAACAAGCGCCATTTTTAATTAATTTGTTAAAATGCCTTAATAATTTAATTTAATATCCTGGATGGGTGTCGATTGAGGTGGTAACTTTTGAAAATTTGACAAAAATACGAGTGTGATAACATGCTGGCTATGACGTTTCTCAACTTCTATAATGAAGATATCTCCGATCGTGGGACTTCCGAATCACCGATGTCACAAGAAAAATCTGAATCAATTCGACAAACATAGTATTAATAACGATTCAGTTACATCTGATTTCATGCTTGACCAAACTAAATTGTATGTTTCATGTCAAATCCCACTTTCAGTTGTGAGACATTCCAATTTTGTCAAAATTAAAGAGAAATGCGTCGGAAAATCAGTGCCTTGTTTTCCCGTAACCTAATCATTGGAGCTCAAAAACCGAGTCATATTTTCCAAAATAAAACAAGAAATTGACGAAAACTATAGATTTATCACAAAGGACAAGACTTAGGACATCAAGGATCAATCTATGATTGGAATGTTGATTAGTCCTCTGGATGGGTATTTCCTTGGTTGGTTTGGCCTTATTAATTCCCTGAACCTATTATTATAATACGTTAGGGAACTTAGATAAAATCAGTTTTAATGTTATGTAGACAATTTCAACATATAAGTTCTACTATATCAAAGTTGAAGAACAAATAGAACAGTTAGACCATATTCATTGAATTATTTTTTAATCAATACAAGCCTTAAAAGAGATAATACCTTTACTTATTATTATGACAAAAGATATTCCACTTGAACTATTCAAAAGTATATATTAAAGAAGAATACCTGATACATCCAGTTGAAGAATATTGTTGCTGAGATAAGCATTGACTAGAAGAATTATTGCCTTTACGAAAATGCTCCAATGGTAAATTGGGATTCTAAGAGGGATTTTTTATGAAAGGGGGATGTACTTTCATCTGTCAAAATTAAAGTTTAGCTCATCACGTGAATATTGATCTTCATGAACTTTATTATTCCATTTTTATGTAATATTTTTTCATTTATTTGTTTTTGATGTTTCATAAATCTAAAACGTCGGGAATAGTCAATGTTCAAACCCTTTGCAATGATGAAACCCTACGAAAATATTTAGTCTTCCAAATTTATGTGCGAGCATCATTGTTGGATTGGATTTATTTGGATTAGACTTAGAATTACAAATGAAGTTTAGTAGGAAAAGGAGACTGTTCTCTGTTTATAATTTAATTGAGATGATTGATATCCCTTCACCATTCCTTCTCCAAAAACTCCTTTCCGATATTAAACCCATAGCAACTAAGTCACATAGATTTTTTCAAGAAGATGATAAATTAATACACCAAAAAAGTAGAAAGGTGGAAAATATAGGGAATTCAGTAGATCGCCTTGGAGAGCATAGGTAGGAATGAAAATCATATGCAATTCGGGCGTGTGATAAAAAAGTGGAGTTGGCTCTTCAAACAGGTCTTTTTGTTTTCCGAAGCTGTTATCATTTTTCCTTTATTACTGAGGGGAGAACATCTACCTCATAGTAAAGATCTCGCATGAAGGAATACATGCATTAAGTTTAATAAAGCAAATAAAATGTAAACAAAAAGGGCTCAAGTCCTCGTATAATTATTTATTAGTTAAAAATATATTATTTCCGAACATTAATTTCAGTTAATTTTCTGCCTCCCATCTATGTTATTATTTATTGTTGTATATATAATGGAGAATAGCAGCTTGTAGCTCAGTAAAACGTCATGACAGCTCAAGCTGCTTCCCCCCTCGACATTCATTAAATTGTCAGGGTTGCCAGGTTGATTTTCTCTTTCTTTTTTTATAACACGCCCGAATTGCATATGATTTACATTCCTAAGCATAGGTATTGATAGCCTAAAACTATAGAAGGAACAGAAGAATGAATATTGATTATTCACGAACGATCAATAAAAATACACTGTTAGATGCTTATCCTCTGAATAGGGTGAATGGTTTGCTTCGAAAAGTTGCTTCAAAAGAAGTATTTTCAACTGTAGATTTGGAGAATGTCCATCATCAATTCAAAATAAAGGAAACAGAAAAAAGTTATACCACGTTTGAAGCATGCGAACTATTGTATCAATTCTCCGGATATCATTTGATGTTACAAATGAGGTATCGAGTTTTCAACTTGTTATCGATTATATTATAAACGAAGAAGGATTGAAGAAGACGTATGCTTATATTGATGACTATACAATATGTGGAAAAATCAAACTGAATACGATGTCAATTCGAATAATTTCTTAAAAGCTGTAGATAAGTATACATTAACAATTAACGAAGTTAAAGGTGTGTTCTATAGTTACAAGATAAAACTTCTTGGATGTGAAATCGAAGGAAGTACTATGAAACTAGATCCTGATAAAATGGAATCACTCCTCAATATGCCTGAACTTAAAAAAGAAAAAGAAAGAAAAGAATGAATACAGCATATCTTGGGAATGATTGCACACAGCTCACGGTGTATCTCTTCATTTTCAAAGAAATCACAGCCTATAGTGAAGACACAGTCATATCCATGGAATAAAAAGACTGCTATATCATTTGAAGAAATAAAAAGCGATTTAATAAAAACTGCTATTATGGTAATAGATCAAAAGGACCTTACTATAGATAGGAATGTAAATAATATGCAAAATGCCGAGTGCGAGACTTTGTAGAGTTGGCTCTTCGAACAGTACTTTTTGTTTTCTAAAGCTATTATCATTTTTCCTTTATTACTGAGGGGAGAACATCTACCTGATAGTAAAGATCTAGCATGAAGGAATACATGCATTAAGGTTAATAAAGCAAATAAAATGTAAACAAAAGTCCTCATATAATTATTATTAGTTAAAAATATATAATTTCCTGTCATTAATTTCAGTTAATTTTCTGCCTCTCATCTATGGTATACATAATGTTATATTTATTATTGTCTTCATTTGTATATTTAATGGAGAATAGCAGTTTGTAGCTCAGTAAAACGTCATGACAGCTCAAGCTGCTTCTCTCTCAACATTCATCAAATTGTCAGAGTTACCAGTTTGGTTTTCTCTTTCTTTTATTCTTACAAGCCAGATTTGCATATTATTTACATTCCTAACTATAGAAACTAAATCTTCAGAATTTGCAATTGGAGTTTCTTTAAGTCAATGTGGGAGACCAGTAGCTTTTTACTCTAGAACATTGAATTCTTCCGAAAGATGTCATTCTGCAATAGAAAAATAGGCCTATGGAATTGTTGAATGGCTGTGTGCTTGGTAACATTTTCAATTGGCAAACAGTTTTTGTTAATAACACATCAGAATTGCTCTAAGGGCGAAACCACCGTCCATTAGAGTTGTCATTGGCCCTAAGGACTTCTCCAAATTTATGGTCCTACGAATGCTATAATGGCCAACTTAAACCACAATAAGTATTCAATGTTAGAAATTAAAGCTATAATTTCATAATATGTATTAATTATATTAATTGTAGGAATTAAGATTTTTGGGATGTTCCCGGGATTCCTCCACTACTGAGATATTGGTTATTGTAAAATTCCAATTTTGTTAGAGTCCGAGGTCCATCAGACGATCATCGAATCCTTCATCCCCTTCATTGTATTTAAAGAACTTGCTATCGTAAATTATTGATTCTGTTAGCATTTCCTTAAGTTATATGTGTGGGAGAGTAAATGTATAGGTCCTTTGTTCTTAGTATCTCTTTATTAACTGCAAAGTACTTCCTCTTTACATGCGTCCCCTATCTCCCTAATCATCAACTCCATATAACATACAAATATACAAAGGGGTCACCACAGAGGTCCCCCTCCAAGAAAGCGGAGCTAAATTAAGATAAAAAAACAATATAAAATAATTGAAATGCTAATAATAATAATAATCATCTTTGGAATTAAATTTGACTCTTCTATCAGACTTTCTTGTTATCTTTTCCGCTTCCGAATTCCGGTCCTTTCCTGATTTGATTGCTTCCTTTTCTTCACCACGACGCAAGGTAGCTGGCTTTAACCGTTCTATAGAAACGGTATCAGTATTGCCTTTAGGAAATTGAACTTTGTAATAATGATCATTCCGACGGATCACTTTTGCTGGACCCACATATGGGGCTTCCAAAGGCTTTTTAATACGATCCACTCGGACCCAAACAAAATCTGCTTCTTTTAGTGCTTTGGGAGTGAAAGGTTTTTTCGAGGAGTTATGGCAACCATCCGACAGGCTTTCAAAATCAATTCCCTTCAGATGTTGGGCGAGTTCCGACAAATAATCGTACGATACTGCATAGTGTGCCTCCGATAATGTGTTGATCATATCCCTTGGCGCCATCATTTCTGATCCCGTCAGTGCTGTAAATGGGGATATATTTCTTATGTTCGGTGCCATCCGAATTCCTAGAAGAACTAATGGCAAAGATGTGAGCCAGGAATCCTTCCTTGCTATAATGGCAGTTTTGAGAGTCCTATGTAGTCTTTCAACCATCCCATTAGTCTGGGGGTGGTATGCCTCGTGCGAATGCGATGGAATCCAACAATTTGAGCAAGCCTATTAAACAATTCAGATTCGAATTGCCTACCTCTGTCGGTGACCACATAAAGGGGCACTCCGAACCTTGATATCCAGGCATTAACAAAGGAGTGGGCGATTGACTTGGATTCTATATTTGAGATGGGAACTGCTTCCATCCATCGAGTGGCCCTGTCAATACATGTGAGCAAATATCTAAAAGGTTCATTTGTAGACTGACCCGGGGCCTCACAAGGAGGCAATGGCCCCACTATATCCACATGCACCATTTGGAAACGCCCCCCTCCGTAGAATGGTTTAATTTCTGCCTTCGTGTGTCGATGAATTTTTGATTGCTGACATCCCTCACAAAATGTTACCCATTCCTTGATTTCCTTATCCATTCCAGGCCAAAAATATCTTGACTTCATAATTTTTATAGATGCCTTTACTCCCGGATGAGAAATAGAATTAAAAGAATTAAAAAGTCCTAATCTAAGATTTGGAGGAACATATGGACGCTGGGCTTGTGTTGACGTTTCGCATATAATTTTTAGTCCCTTCCCAAGATCTACATGACAGAAATGACTAGAATCATTCAAATTCCTCTTTTCCTCGTCAAAGGACTGTTCCATTTGGGCTTTTGCGATAGAAATAAGATCAACGGGTTCGGCCAATTTAGAAATGTGGGACACGGGGCGTGAAAAACAATCAGCGACAACATTATCCTCTCCACGGACGTACTGAACGTCTTGGATGTACTCTGTAATGACACTAAGATGTCGTTGTTGTCTGTCCGATTTCGGTTCCCTTTTGCTCTTGAAGGCTAGGGATAGAGGTCGATGATCTGTGAATAGGGTGACTATTTGACATTCAATTATGTGCTTGAAATGTAGCACACTTAAATAAGCTCCTAATAGCTCACGGTCGTAAGTTGAGTAGCGTTGTTGAGTTTCGGAAAGTTTTTTCGAATAAAATCCAATGGGTATGGGCTCCCCGTTTACGAGCTGATGTAAAGCGGCACCTACAGCTTGTTGAGAGGCATCTGTCACCAAATGAAAAACTTGTTCTTGGGGATGCAGAAATGGTAGCACCTGAGCAGACTTCAGCTCCGCCTTTATTTCATGGAATGATGCATCTGCTTCTTTTGACCAATATAGATCAGTTGTTGAGGTCCCAGGTCTCATCATTTCCGTCATTGGAAGAACGATTTTAGCAAAATGTGGAATCAAATGTCTATAATATCCAACCATGCCCAAGAATCTCCGGAGATCCTTGGATCCCCTAGGCCTCCCTATTTCGTCAATCGCATCAACCTTTAAGGGTACAGGTGCAATTCCCGCATCCGAGATTCTCAAACCCAAAAAGTCAATGACTTTTACGAAAAACTCGCATTTTTCCAAAGAAAAACGAAGGTTATATTATGAAAGGATTCCAAAAATGCGAAGAAGGTGCTCTTTATGCTTTTCAATAGAATTAGAGAAAATCAAAATATCATCCATATATATATAAACAAAATCAAGACCACTGAATATCATATTAATGAAACGTTGGAACGTGGCCCCTGCATTTCGAAGCCCAAAAGGCATATAACAAAACTCGAATAAGCCGAATGGCGTAATAATAGCAGTCTTATGCCTATGCTCCTCTTTTACTGGGATATTGTAATATGCTCTCCTCAAATCCACTTTACTATAAATTTTGGAGCCGTGTAGGACGGAAGACAAATCGTGGATTCTAGGCAAAGGGTACTTATCCGGCACTGTAATAGCATTGAGTTTTCTATAATCTCCTACCATCCTCCATTCGTTATTTTTTTTAGGGACAAAATGTAATGGGGAAGCCCAGCAGGACTTTGAAGGACCGATTATACCCATCTCTTGAAGATTTCTTAATTCATCCTTACACACTTTCATTTTTGCCGGAGACAACTTCCTCATCCTTTCGGCGACGGGGCTACTATTGTCTGTGTCAATGGAATGCTGCACATCTTTCGGAATATTGCTTGAATGCTTAACCTGAGTCTCGGAATGGAGAGCAGGAAATTTTGAAAGTAATTCACTTACATACTGATGAGTCTTTGTCACTTGAAAAGAATATATGTCCGTCCTCGTAGTAACACTTCCGATGGTAACCGCTCCTGTCTCAGAGTCCTCAATTTTTCCATCTCCACAATTGATTACGAATTTGTAAAACTTTAAGAAATCCAAACCCATGATAGGTCTAGATACATCCGCTACGATAAAAGTCCAAGGATACTTTCTTTGCATTCCCTTAATGACGATAGTTGTCTTTGTTTCTCCCACAACTCTAATTGGAGCTCCATTGGCTGCAGATAACTGCAGGTTTGTAGGAGTGACGTGAGCGTTGGGCATCATCTTGTAGGGTATAATGGAGACTATTGCACCCGTATCTATTAAGGACATTATTTCTTTAACGTGAGGTGGGAAATTGATGGCGACTTCTATCAAAGGCAAACCTCCCGTCGCGACAGAGATCTGCCTCGTTAGTTTCCCTGAATTGGAGATGTTGATCTACTGGAAGGCCTCGAAGAATTAATGGGTAGTCCCGTTTTAGAAGGCCATTGGCACCATTGTCTACACGATCGTGCTGTATTTCCATAAAATATGTGCGCCCGACACACCACAGGACGTTGATTTGGGTTAAAGGGCTTTAACCCTAATGAAACCCTTTCAGGAGATCGACGCCGCTGAGGGGCACTTTTATTGACTGTCGAAACCGTTCCTGAAGAGATTAAAGTAGAGAGAGAGTCCGCTAGCGCTCCCAACGCCTCTAAAGATAAATTCATCTGAGAGGCTGTGGCCATCCTTATATTTTCGGGGAGGGCTTTAAGAAATTTATGTTTTACAACGTCCTCCGATACTCCAAGCTGCTTTCCCACGTCCTTTAGTTCCTGAAGATAATCCGAAGGTTTTCCTGTGAGAGATTTGGGCTCTGATAGCTCTTCAAAGAGCTCAGCTTTGGACTTCTGAAACAGGGGAAGAACCGAATCCTTGAGCCCTGTGTACGAATCCGATGTTAAATCATCCACGGTCAGTCTATTGACAACGGAAGAGGGAAGTAAGGACAAAGCGTGACAAAACTTCGTTGACTCCTTGGAAATCTTCATTTTTTTAAAAGAATTTTCTATGAGGATGAACCAGACTTCAGGCCTTAAGGGGGAAAATTCAGGAACTTTTATATCCACTACGGAGATATCGGTATCCTCTGAGTCCCTGATTGCCTTATTTCCTTCCGAATCCGTCATTTTAACACCGCTGCCACCAATTTGTGGGAGAGTAAATGTATAGGTCCTTTGTTCTTAGTATCTCTTTATTAACTGCAAAGTACTTCCTCTTTACATGCGTCCCCTATCTCCCTAATCATCAACTCCATATAACATACAAATATACAAAGGGGTCACCACATATGTATCTTCTCAATCAAGTGCAAGCATTTACTTTTGAGTGATTCAAGTGTAATAACATGACATGATGGTGGAAATATCCTTTCGCTAAACTTATTTCTTAACCTTGGACAACACTTCTTTACTTTCAAATGTCATAGTATGAAGGATGGGATTTTTCATTATAGAACTTGAAATTAACTAAAATGATGTTGAGTTGGACATTGTTAGTGATGAAATTAAAAATATCAGAGTTGTCTTCAATTACATTCCTTGAATTTATATTTATTTCGTGATGACGACTTTAAACGTGTTGTATAATGTTAAGTTTTTTCAAGGCTTCTGTCTTCTTTTAGATGTCTTTTTCACTCATCTCCATTATCAACGATCAAGGATTTTATGCTAACTCGATTACATAATTTATTTACTCCTACTTTATGGATAAATTTATTAAATTGTTAATCGTTTATTAATTTTTTAATTGCCATTAAACGTTTTGAATATATATATATATATATATATAGATGACTTTTCCTTCACTGATTAAATTATCATATACATGGCTCGACGTCCGTCACAGCATTTACCTATGAGGTTTAATCTTACTTTGAGTAGAAATTATTTTGTTCTAATTTGAGTTTCTATATATGTTATATATTTATGTATAGTTTAAGCATATATTTAGTTTCGAATTCAATTAAAATCTTAATAACTTTCTATTAGATTGTTTCAATCTATCACTGAATAAAAAATATATATATTGATTTAATTCGCTTATTCATACTAGGGTTTCATTCTTAAGGTTTCTAATCGAAAGGAATGCAAGCATTAAGTTATTAAAGCAAATAAAATGTAAACAAAAAAGGACTCAAGTCCTCGTATAACTACACTGGTCAACAGCCTAAAATCCTATGGGGTATAAGTATAATAAAAGTAATTCAGTTTTGCGCATTGATTTCAAATCTGTAATTCTTTTTTTCGAGAGTCCTACAGTTTTCGGAAAAGCGGTCTTTTCTAGCTTTTTTGACCCATTTTCCAACTTCAACTTCAATTTAAGCCTAGGAGGATAGTCATTTTGTACATATTAAAATAATAATCGCCCCAAATTTGCCGTTTTCATTAATTGCGTCAATTGAGGCTTGTATGTTGCGCGAGATATCTTGAATTTTGCGACCATTCAAAAATCCTTTTTGGTGAGTTCCCATCTTCTGATGGGAACCGTTTAATACAGTGATCGGTCTCCAATGACTGAAATTCGAGCCATCACCTTTCTTAGGAATAAGAACGATTCGCCCCTTGGTGAGAGACCAGGGCATCTTCCCTTTCTTCTCCACATCCGAGCCAATTTTCACCATAATTTCTATATAATGTGAGATACATTCATGGGGAAAAGTAATGCTATGATGATGATGACTTTTAATTTTTTATGGTCTTGGAAAAAGTCTCACTTCCTCACAAGCGATAGATTGGAAACCAAAGTGCAAATATTCAACTATATCCCACTTATCCGTTAGTATATTTCCATCATGAACAATCCTATTGATCTTGCGGGCCGACGATTTGTCACCTCTTGAAAGGTTCTTAATTCTTTTGTTACAGACATATTCCCAAATTACTTTGGCCTCTGAGATGGAATCCAAAGTAATTTGGGAGTTCAGAAATTTCAGAGATCCGAAAAGAGTTAATTACATCCGCCGTAAAAGAGTGGACAAACAAAGAGTCATTATCAAGCGTATTGTCGATAAGCTTTTGATGTTCCTTTTTCTCAATTATTTTCTAGTGTAAAAACTTATAAGCTGTTGCTGACACGATAATATTCAGTAGAACAGCACTCTGATTGGAGGAATGACAATTTTTAAAAGTTTTTGTCAAGTTTCTTTAAAGTTTGTTTTTGAATTTTTCATCTGCAAGTACCCATCTTGGAAAATTGAAATTGTTATTTTGAGGACAGCATTTCAACCCCAATTCAATCAATTTATGGTCGGAAGAGGGTTAAGGACGACACAAACCACCCGTAATCCGAAAAGCAAGTGAAGGCAGGGCTAAGGCTAGGTCTAACCTCGATTTTTTATTTCCTTGAGACTGTGGTGAACGTCATGTCAATATAAGATGTGTGTTGAGGTTGCGTGACGTATCTATGATGTATATATTCATATGCACGTGTGCGTAGGAGGGAAATATATTCTCAGTATTGAGTTAGAGCTCTTGGCGTCAATACCTGTATTATTCATTATCATTGTACAAATATACCGCTCGACTACAATACCCACATTGGTGGCAGCGGTGATCCCCGACCAAAAATTTGTCGAGCCCATATATTCTACGGTGAAAAGGCTCGTTCTTGTAAACCTTGGTGCTGTTTTCCAGGAAAAGGACATATCAAAATGGAACCTAATTCGCGAAGCTCATCTCCTGCGCCTAGGTCTTCGCTTCCTTCCCTCAAAGGAAATCCGTCAACGGAAAATTAAATAGGCAAGTCAACTTAGCGGCAGGTGTCTTGTCCCTTTTTAAAGTAGTCGCCAAATTAAGATCATCTCCTGTCAAACACGAAGCTCTAATCGACACCGGAGCGTCCGTTTCCTTACTTCCAAGCTCTGTATGCAACTTATCAATCCTTAACCCTTCATCAATTAAGTTGATCTCAACATCGGGTGACTGCATCAATGTCAAAGGAGAGCTGATGACTACTATTTCTTTAGAGAGCCTTCGTAGAAAATTTCCGTGGACGTTCATCGTCGCTTATGTTCAATCTCCAATACTGGGCCCCGTTCATAACCAAAAGCCAGCAAATATTCCGGATGATATACACCACTTTATCGATACAGGCGACTCTCCATCATCATCAGCCAAAACTCGAAGACTTTCGTCAAGTAAGATGGAAATCTGCCGACTGACATTAGAATCTTTCCTTGAAGCATCAATTATACGCCCATCCAAATCTTCTTGGGCCTCTCCGCTTCATTTCGTGGCCGAGAAGAACCAAGAAGGTTGGCGCATGGTCGGTGATTACCGATCACTTAACCTTAAAACTATTCCTGACAAGTATCCATTACTTTATATTCATGATATCTCACAAAGACTTCATGGATCCAAAATATTCAGTAAAATTGATTTGTACAGTGCTTATTATAAAATACCTGTCAAGGAAAGCCATCGTAATAAGGCTGCCATTACGACACCCTTTAGACTTTTTGAATTTAATTATATGCCTTTTGGTCTCGACAATGCAGGGGCTACATTTCAAGGATTTATGAATAGTATTTTTTTCTGGTTTAAGTTATGTATTTATTTATATGGAGTTCCCGTTTTGGAGTGCCCCTCTTTGTCGTGACAGACAGAGGTACTCAATTTGAAAGTGAGCTCTTCTATAAACTCTTCCAATTGTTCGGATTCCACAGATTGAGAACAACTTCTTACCATCCCCAAACCAACGGAATGTTGGAAAGGACTCATCGTGTTTTAAAATGAGCGATCAAAGCAAGAAGGGAATCTTGGTTTTCCGCCCTCCCCCTCATTCTTTTGGGCATGAGAATGGCACCAGGAGCAAACGACATTCCTCCTTTCGTAGCTGTTACCGAATTTGATATACTCGTACCGAGAACTTTTTTCACCCCCTCGTCTAGTGGAGCTGCAAATTTTCAAGGATATATCAAGGAATTGTCAGGCCACTTTCAAAACATCGACTTTGAGTCTCTGTCTGCAGGCACTGATCATTCCGTACAACGCCCCTACAGTTCCCAATCCTTAAGAACAGCAGATCAAGTCTGGATAAGAGTTGATAGAGTTAAAGGTCCCTTAGAAGCCCCATATATTGGACCAGCGAAAGTAATTGAAAGAAATTCTCATACATTCCAAGTAGAATTGCCGTCCGGAAAGAAAGAAACAATCTCCATCGAACGCTTAAAGCCTGTTTTCTTAAATGAAAGAACACCCAGTCGAGAATCGTTATCTGTAGAGAAGGGAAGGAGAGATACAAACGAAGAAACTGATAAATCTGAAAATTTGCCTGTCCTTCGACCTTAAAGAACCGTCACATTCAAAAGAAACAATTACTATCATTATTAATAACCGTTTATTTAAATTTTTATGCTTTATGTATTTCCTTTTCGTACCCACTTCGTATTTCTAAATCACCAAATTATATTTATTTGCAAATTTTGTGCCAAAATTTTCCCTTAGGGGGATGTGATGTGGTGAACGTCATGTCAATATAAGATGTGTGTTGAGGTTGCGTGACGTATCTAT
Source organism: Lepeophtheirus nordmannii (assembly GCA_963680855.1). Lineage (NCBI taxonomy): Eukaryota > Metazoa > Arthropoda > Copepoda > Siphonostomatoida > Caligidae > Lepeophtheirus > Lepeophtheirus nordmannii. The sequence continues at coordinate 15,427,832 of OY804526.1, read as the reverse complement.
GATATATATATTCATATGCACGTGTGCGTAGAAGGGAAATATATTCTCAGTATTGAGTTAGAGCTCTTGGCGTCAATACCTGTATTATTAATTATCATTGTACAAATATACCGCTCGACTACAATACCCACAAGACCATGAAAAGCATCCGGGACTGAGTCTATTCATAACATCAATCAGATTGAGGTTAAGAATGACTTTATTTAGAATAAGACTATTAGGAAACATATGATGGGGCTTATCTAAGTCTACATTTAGATCTCCCAACAGCAACAGTGGTATGGATTTGTCTAAATGAGTATTTATCATGGCTTGAAAAATAGAGGGGGATTTTTCATTAGGCCCAAAAGCATTGATTATGTAAAAAACAACTCCGTTAGTCGATATACGAATCTTGTGCCAGTCACTTTCATTGGAATACTCCTTGACACAAGATATTAACTTTACTTTTTTCGTAATAAAGGATCCCTACAAGATCCAGAGCCAGAATAAATGTAATGAAATTTGCCGGGAAGACATAGAGGGCACTTGATATCGCATGTAGAAGACACAATTGATTTTACATCTTGGAGACATAATCTCTGCATTCAAAGACTGAAGATGTTTCATCAGAGCATGCCGTATTCTTCTGTATCTGCCTCTCCTTGTATTCAAGGAGATAATTTTCTTTATGCCCAAGTTGGAATTGATTTCTGCTGGTATGTCATTATAGAAAAAATTAGGAATTTTGGTCTGCACTGTTTTAGGATAAAAATAACCTTATGCTTTTGTTTGCTTCGGGGGATTGTTCTTGTTTGGAGAATTGCTCGAGTCCAGCCTGTTCCTGTACAAACGTTTAGGCCTACTCCCGCCACCTATGTCCCCAGGATTCCTTTTAGTTCAAAACAAAGACTAGAAATGGAATTTGCATAAAAAACACTAGCCAATTATCACTTTTTAATGTTCAAAAAGAGTATCCTTCTGAGCTTAAATTGAGGCTAAAGTTAGAAAATGGGCCAAAAAAACTAAAAAAGTAGGGACCAATTTACCGAAAACCGTCGGACTTTCGCAAAAAAGAATTACAGATATGAAATCAGCATGCAAAGCTTAATAACTTTTATTACACTTATACCCCTTAGGATTTTTAGCTGCTGTCCACTGTAATTAATCAATAAAATGGATAATTGAGTGAGCTTTATTTCAATTCTCCCCCTCTCCAAACACGGCAATGTCTTTCCCAGTAAAAGTATAGGAGAATAGAAGTCGTGATAAAATATCACGACGGCCGACGCTGCTCTCTTCCCAAAAATTTACCTAATTGTTATGGTTTCCATGCCAAGTTTAGCTTCGTTTTCTTTTTTTACGTACCGACAGCACATATTATTTACAGCTCTACAAATAATGATTTTATAAACAAATAACACTTGATTGTGGAAGGAAATAGCCACATTAGTGATTAATTTATTTCAAACATTTTAATTTACCGTTTTTTAAGTTCCCTTCTAGTAAAAATTTTCTTCTACAACAAACCTTCTTATTTTAAAAAGGAGAATTGTTAAAGTATACAAATCATAACGTGTTAAGTCTTTGCAAAAATATGTTCGGGAAATTACCGATGAACATGAACAAAAACAAATATATATTATTAAGAATATAATAAAAATGCTAGAATTACAATTAAAATAATTATCAATTTATTTAATAAAACTATACTTAGTAATTGATTTTTTTAACATATTGCTATTCTTGTAATAATCTAGTATAACATTCCTTAAATATTATTCAAGTAAATTCTGTTTATTATAATCTCTCAACTACTTGTTGAGGCTAAAGGAGAAGAAGAAGACACAGGAGTAGTTCTATCAGCATTACGAATGGCTCCATTAACAGTAATAATAATTTTTCGGGATCCGGCTCTATCACGATGCTCACACAACCAAATTCCTTGCCATGTTCCTAAGTTCAATTTTCCATCAGAAACAGGAAGCGTTAAATTCGAGCCCAAAAAGCAGGCCTTTACATGAGCTGGCTGAAATATGTTAAAGAATTCAAGCATAACACATTCTGCCCTCCCTCCCCAAAAAACAGAAATTACCATATCATCTGGTCCTTCACATGAATGTCGATACGGAATATCTTCTGGAACAAGACGATTCAACATCATTTCCATATCATCTCTAACATCTGGATCCCAATTTTCATTCATTGCTAAACTAGCTGAGGTATGAAGGAGTTGAACGTGCATTAAACCAACAACAAATTGAGATAGTTCTGGAAGCTAAAATATATTATGAATTCTATTAGATCATACCATACAATAGAGAAGTCTAGATGAGAGTTCGCATATATACCACCGTCTATGATTTAAAAATAATATGTAATTTGTAGATCCCACGATATAAATTTTTGTAAATAAACTTTGGGAACACAGCAGTGATTTTGATGAATATTCCCAATGTATAAAAATTTATTTCTAAGTGGTATTCATCTAAAAATGCAAACCATTCTCCTTATCATATGGACCTGAAACGTTTTTTGTCGTAAGAGGGAAAATCCCAAACAAAAAAAATATCGAGGGAATATCTAATTTTTTGTTGGATTTTCCCACAACATGAAACGTTGAGGAGAATTATTGAGATTTGAAGATCATAATATGAAGAGCTCTTAGATGTAAATTGTCTATGCTCAAACACGTCGTGTCACGTCAGATATGGGAGTTCCTAAAAACAAATTATCCGCGGTCTGTTCCAAAGTTGATGTATGCACGGCGGTATTTTTGCGAACTTGCCTTTAAATATAATAATTTTATTCATATATATTCATAATTACTTGTCGAAGAATTTCTTCAGTAATAAGATGAATTCCTCTGTGCTGTGGCCTAAGGTGAATTTTTTTTTGGAGCCAGGCCGGCTGGCCAACAAAAAGTCCTTGTCCATTATTTGATCCAATTCCACCTCCTCCACCCATACCTGATCCAGAACCTTTGCTATGATTAGCAGAACAAGCCATTACAACAATGCAACGGCGAAATTATTAAACGTAACTTCGTCGTGATGATTGTCTTCTTATGTGTCCGTAATTCAGAATAAATTAATTTGATACACATCAACTGTAAAATTGAATACTCAATTATGTTTTCTAGTTTCAATTTTCTTACGAAAATAATTTTTAATCATGAACAAATTTCCAATTATTTTTCCTACAAAATGTGTTCTAATATTCAATGTTTAATAAAATCTTGATTCTGTACAGTTATTAGGATAACTTCGTAAAATTTGGTATAACTTGTAATTACGTAATATGACAATAAAATAGATATGAAATAAATATATTATCAATTTCAATTCTGATTATGTTTATGATTGAATTTAAAGTATGTAATTACTCGATCCAAAATAGTGTATGCAGTGAAATAGAGGATCTAATTTAGTAAAAATATAAGGTCGTACAACATTCCACTGAAATAATAATATCAAGCTATTAAAATTCAAGTAAGACTTATATAAACTTTCAAACATTAGGTGATATGTAAATTCATTTTAAAAAAAAACAAGATTCTTTTGTTTTATTAATTCGTTTGTTCCATCTAAAATATATAAAGTTATTATGTATCTTTTCTCTACTAATTCAATTTCTAATTTATTTTATAGGGGTATTGTTCTTACTTCAAAAATCGCCCTATAGATAAATTTTAATCTTTCCTACCGTTTCTTATATTTTCTTGCATAAAAATAAATATACATAATGTTGAGGCAACGTTTTTAAATTACAACTACTAAAATTTACAATGGATGGAAAATGCAAATAAATGATTTAATCTGTAGAAAAATGTTAAGACAGTGCAAAAAGTCAGGTCTTCCTGTAAGTTATGACATTCCTTTTCATAGTGCTATTCCTTCAGAGCCTAATACGACTCTTTTTTCATGGTCATATACAAGACGAGCTTTTTCGATAAATAAAAATACTATATATTCTCCCTTCAGCTGTTTTTCATCAGTTGACTCTTCTGATTTAAAGCAGCTAACTCTACGTGTTATGAACTCAAAAAGGGTATTATTATCATTTGTGAATTTGATAGTAAAAAATTTATTAGATCAAGGATTGCACGCCGTTTTTTTAAATTTTTCTATACTTCACAAGTATTAACTATTGATTTGTATATTGATAGAATTAATCATTGCATTGTATATCTAAATAATAACTCTGACCATTATTAAAAAGTTGGCAACAATGAAAATCCAGAAGGGTAGCTACCATATGTTTTTCCAAATTTTTGCTTTCACTTTTGAGAATTGAGGTTGCGAGTGAACAAAAAGCTCGTTATGATAGTAGAGATGCAAAAAATATTAGAATCCAGTGGGTGTAAAAATCACTCCTGAGATGGTGTTATAAAAATATGGTCATTATGAGTGATATGAAATCTGCTGATGACATTTGAAGTCCTCAATGTAGGACGAAATAATTATAAAACAAAAAAAAATTATTATGCAGGTTGTCAACCAGCACTTATTGAATAATTTCCGATTGCTAGGATTCAAGCATTTCTCACCTCTCAAGATACAGACTCTTAGGCAATGGTGCCATGTAAATGAATAAAAAAACATCATAGACTGTACTATGGCAGCACTTTTGTGTTGTTCTAAATATTGTCACTCACCTTCAGCTCTTTTAATTAGTTTGGCATTGATTCAACAATCTAAAGCAGTTCAAAGTCGTCATAAAGATTGTGTTGAAAAATATTAAGTTTGGTGTAAGTAATAATAACTTTACAAAGGACACAAACATAAGTTTCCGAACAATCATTTTTTACAGGAAATGCAAACAGAATTTAATTAAATAATTAAAACTTAGAATGTAACATTTAATCTAAATTTATGTTTTAACTTGTCTAGGAGATATTCACATGTTATACAGGAACTATGAAGTCATATTTGTATAAAAATGTACAATGTATAAATGAATTATATTTTTTTGCTTTTTTTATTCGAGGAGGTATTTCGTCTGTTTCAAATGTTTAAATTCAAGAAAATAAGATATATTTCTACTATATATACATCCAATATTCAATATGTGTACATACATAAATGAAGATATTCATATTTTAATTTTATTTGAAAAACATTTTATATATTATTAATTTAATTAATGTGAAGCCGCCATTGTGTCACAAAGATTACATACAGCACAACATGTTAAAACACGTATCTTGTTATATAAGACTATCCTTTGCACTTATCATTTTAATCCACTCTAATGAGGCCTACAGGCAATATTAAGCACATAAATGTATATTATATCACAACATTCCAATCACTATTTCATCATAAATTTTCACACGAGAAATTTCTCTAGCAGATTCAATCTCCTTGCAGTTTAGCTGTTTTTTTCCTTTTATGAAGGAAGTGTTATTGATTCCGCACAATAAATATAGTCCAACACTATCAACTTTTGTGAGACCTCGGTCCGCCAGTATTAGGTCCCCATGTAATAGGTTGTTCATAAATCCATAGTTTCCAGTGAGTGAGTTTTGTCTGAGACACGTCCTCGCCAAGCCATTGACAAATAAGAGATGTTTCCTTGTGGAATGGTTGAAATTAGAATCTTGATAGTACTGCGTTGTTTGTAGTTGCTTCATATTTGTGTAATGTCAATAAGAACTGAGCGTGGAAGAGATTTCGTCAAAAAAAAGTTAATAACTTTGCACTTATCTTTGTTAACTACTCTACAATTTATATTACTAAATTTTTTCCATTAACCCTCAGTAAAATACGCAAATTGAGGTTAAATATTATAAAAATATCTAGCTAAAGTATATTTAAGCTATGGTAATTGGCATTCCTACATTATAATGGGAGGCACTTCCTTAAACATGAAGAGTAATAACATAATTCCTTTTTGACTTAAGTATAGTAGGGACTATTGAAAATCTCCAAATTCCCCAAATAAAAAATCCATCGTTTGATTTCTTGAATTATTTTCCTTGTTATTTTGTTTAGAATTAAATATATCTAATAAATATCTGTCCTCCACTGGGAGTATGACTATTTATTCTAAAATTTGTGACAATGTTGAAGATTTCTAAATAGATTTGCCCATCACTTTTGTTCTAGTCTCTTATGATTTTGGATAAAAACAATGCCCTGTACTCCTGGCACCAAGTCGGTTTTATAATATGCCGTCATCTACCTTATTATGTCCTTAATATAATATAGTTTTAACTTCTCATACTCATTCATCAGCTAGTAGTGTTATCCTTATACTGAATGTATAACATTTGTAATAGTTGTAATTAAAAGTAAACAGTTTGACTCGTTTTAATTTGACGAAAGATCCCCGCACGGCTCTGAATTTAGCATTAGAGTAAACTATCCTTATAATGAATATTTAAAATTTGTAATTAAAATTTAAGTAGCCCAAATTTTAACATGCAATTTTGGGAACAATAACACATTAAGTTTTAATTTTCATGGATATATCATAGAACATATGGATACTATGTTCCAATAAATTGTTAAATGATTATTGGGTAAAACTGAATTAACTAGGAAAAATATGCAAGCAATACTACTTTTTCAGTTTTCTTTGCAGGTATATCCCTACATTAAAATTAAAAAACCTTTCGTTAATTAAAAAATAATCAAGAAATTGCTGTTAGTATATACATTTTTCATTTTATTATGGTCAACATCTAGATGCAGTGAGATGTACATGATAAATACTAATAATAATCAAATGACAGAAAGATAAACATTTAAGAATAATTGCAGTTACTCCAAATATGAAAAAATATAAATTGAACAATTCTTTGATATTTAATATTAATGTCGTTGTCTTCCATAATTGCAATTAGGAGTAATAAAATTTAAATGAAGTATATAAAAATTAATCAATCGAGAAGTTAAATATCCCATATATTTATGATTTCAGTAGAATTGGCTTCCGTACTTTCTGATTCCTCAAAAAATTGATTTCTATATTAATTATTCTGTCATTATCAAAAGAATAGATTGTATATTAATATGTTATACAATCAAATTATTTCGATTTTAATAAGTAAAGTAATAATAAAAAGTGCAGAAGTTAGTTTTATTCATTGAATCCTCAATGAAGATATCGTCTCAAATTAGTTCATAGCGATAACAATGTTACACAATTTCTTGATAAGCTTATGGATGATGTAGAACAGTAGAGTAAAAAGCAATTATGTCAACGTTAGGAGATGAATATAATTATTGTTGACATAGTTGAAGGTTTTCCAATTAACTTATGTCGTTAATTACAAACTCTACGTCCGCTAATTACAAATTTCAACCTCTCATCTTCAGTATTGAAAGTGGAGAATGACTCGACTGAGAAATAGAAGAAATTTCTTATCATTGATCTCATTGATAAGCAACTTCTTTACGGCTAAATCATTTAAAACAAGACGCCAAATTTATTCGGGGGTCCCAGAGAACAAGAACAATCACTTTTTAAACAAATATCGATCCTGTGTTTCTTGCTCGTCCGCACTACAAAATGTTACATCTGGATGCTCAGTAGTTTGGATATGAGGTATATTTTTCATAAATGATTATCTTTTAGAGGAAAACATAGCGAGATTTCCTCCACAAAAGGATGATGACGTCGTAGAATAAAAAAGAAAGAAGTGAAAAGCTTGATTTGGGATCACCAAGTTAATAACTTAATTCTACCAACCTAATATTTCACTCCTTAATATAGTTAAAGTTTAGTCCTTAAAATATTTGAGTGGCATTTGCGTATTTTCTGATGCATCCTATTCCTAAAAAACACAATGAAATGAAACTATAGACTCTAGACTATAATGCCATGTTATTTATTTTTTGAAATTTTGACGAAAAGTACCAAAATTTCGTGTTAGAAGAATAACCTTGTTTTATTTAATGAACTCAATATAGCCAGGAAAAGAAAAATTGATTTTTCTCCTCTTCGTGTTTTTTGATTCACGCTCAGTTCTTATTGACATTACACATTTGAGCTCGAGCTTTACTGAAGGACGCTCTATAAACACCTCAAAACAGAAGAGGTTATTGGGTAGGCTCAAGGGACTGTATTACAGCAGAAGGTGGAGCTGATGACACTATACTATATACCAACATGAGAGTCGGCAAATTAGATAGTCTTGTGAAAAATTTCATTTTATTGTCATGAAATTATGGAGAGTCGAGACTACGGTGTCTCATCTTAATTTCTAATTTCTTAATCCTATTTCTCAGTGATTGAAATTCAGTGAAATTGTGTACCCCTGATTCTGATTTAGGAATTTGATGAAAGCTCAGAAGAGATATGGCAACTTGCTCTCTATTTTTGTGATAACTCATTTCTCAGAAATTTTTTGATCTCACATATCTCTGTAACTTTTGGGCAGACAGAGTTCTTTCAGAGTTGAATATGAAACTGAATATGGTTGACATGTAATCAGGGTGTAGGGGATGATTGCTTTTTTTTCCTGCAGGAAACTAATGTTTTACTATTGATGTAATTGGTACAACTGAAATCTCCACATAAGAAGTGTAACTGTTTGGTTTTACCAATTAACGTTAGGCATTAAAAAATGTAACTTTTAACCTGATATAAAGTGGGAGCTACATAACCAAGTTTCAATGCCTGGATTCCAGTTTTTTCTGCGAATTGCAGCAATCCATTCGTCTCTTTTTTTTATTCCTTTTCGGTAGTCTATAAAAAGTGGCTCAGTGGCAATAGACTGTTGTGAGGTTGCAATTGTGATGTCATGTGGATTCCCTCTATTATATCATCTATGTCTTCTGCTGTAAAATTAAAAGGAAATAGCGGCTTGTAGCTATTATAGTAGAATGCCATGACAGCTAAAGCTGCTTCTCTCCAATACATTCATCAAACTGTCAGTTACCATGTCAATTTTCTCTCTCTCTCTCTCTTTTGGTATATTGTCAGGGCATAATATTTACAATTTTAGTTCTAAATACAAATTTTCTAGGGTGAGAGAAGAAAGCGATATATATATATATATATGGGGCTACTACCAGAGTTAGGAAATATCACGTGGTTTTAGGAACTGTCAGTCCACTCTGGAGTCGTGCTGCAGAGGAGAATAATGAAAGCTGAAATCTAATGAGTCAAGAATCTGGCAGAACCAACAGAACACACAAATAGCTGGTACTTTTGCATGGTGGTATTGACAGGTCACTGCAGAGGAACGAAGACGAATGTGTCCATTTACAGAGATCTGCCACCATCTCTTCGTCTGGTTAAGCATTGTTATAAGCATGCAGTTCCTAACCCGCCTCTGGTAATCGAGAGATGCTTGCACAAGTCCCAGTAGTGAAACAGAAGATACTCACAACGATGTCTTTGTTGCAATTGCTACCCAATTCAACCCACCATCTTATCATGGACTAATACTCAAAATTAAAATCAGGATCAATGGCATCCAGGTTAAATAATGAGCGTTGATAGGCGACTACATCTAGGTTAGGATTACTAAATAGCCGGCGTTTTGAAAACTGATTTCATATAGTCACATTTTTGATAATCGGTTATGACCAATTTTTAAAAAAATTAGGGCTAAAAATTTGTTACAAGTGAATAGATTAATTGATTCCCTGGTTAATCCGTTCGTTTTATTTAGGGTTTAAAAAATAAGTCAACAGTTAAAACAAAATAATTATTTAGAACTAAAAATAAGGTGACAAACTATACATATGATAAAAGAACGAATGACATTTTAATTACTGAAAAACAGGGCTGCAGATAATATTTTTTAAATGGAGGGGGCCATCCAAGGGAGTTCCTATGTAGATGTTATAAATATTTGGAGAACATATTGGGTTACATAAAAATCTAGAGGGCATAATTCATATTTATATCAAATTTGTTCATATTAAGTTCAAATATTTAATTTGAAGAAACTGTGTTGAGGTTATACAGAACCTTAAGATTTAATAACTTTGATAGAATAATCATGCTTTAAAAGAAAAAGTAGTTCAAATCTAATGTTTTTATTCAGTTTTACATCATAATAAAGCGATAGTAGTCACAATTACTCATCAAATACCCACTTTCTGTAGATTATTTATATCGATTACATTTTCTAGACTGCAAATAAAACTGCAAAATGATTATAATCCTTGAAAAAACGCGAAATGAGACCCTACTAGATATTTGTCTTAATTTTATTTATTTCCTAAATTTTAACTCAACTTTTGAAAAATTATAACAACTTGCCGAACACATCTTGAATTTCTTCAAATGAAATATAACTCGAAAAAGTATTTGATTGAATTTTGTAGTAACAACACAATCAATTACTCCATTATATTGTTTTTTTTTTGAGAAAATTGATAATTTTTGAAATTTAGCTTTTATAAAAAACGTAGGATCAGCTTTTTTATACTTTACTAAATTATAGGTAAGTCAAAAGCTATATCTAAGTTTTACAATTATTTTTCAAACTGCAGTTTAACAATAAAATTGGTATCATGAAAAATTTTAGTAATTCATTTTTAACAATACATTTTAATTTTTATATTATTTTTAGTACTTACGTATTTATAAGCTGTCTCCACAACTACTTCACTCATAATATTATTATTACAATTCCAGAATGATTAATATAAGTCCTATCAGATTATGTAATCTAAATGCACGTAAAAATTTCTTAGTCATTTTCACGCTATTTCTTGATAAATGAAATAAATTCAACGTTACTACACGAATTAAGTCTTTTTACAAATTGATTTAAAAAAACCGAACATTAGTACATGTATTTCACAACTCACCATTGCTTAATTAGGAATCTATGGACATACAAAAATATTTGGAGATAAGGCAGATAAGGCAGGCAAGGAAGGCAAGTAAAACTATGGAAGAAAGCTTGGTTATAAGATTATGAATGTAAGAGAAATATAAGAGAAAATATTCTTTTTTTAAGTCAAAAAAACCTATAAATACGTCATGATACGTAACATATTTTTTGATCTTATAAAATCATAAGCAAGTCATTGATTTAATATAACAAACCAAGAAAAAAAAAGATTATTTCAGATCTAAATTTTGTCTAAAATGGAAATAAGGCTATTTAAATTTATTTTAATCCTAGTTTTTACGTATATGCGTATATATTAATTTTAAAACTCGCTAGTACTAGTTTATTGAATGATATAGTAACAATGTTTTGTTATAATATCAATGTTTACATTAATCCATCAATAAAAACATATCATGTTTTGCTAGTTTACATATTTATTAGAGATGTAGAAATGCGAGCATTTTAAAGCGTGCAAATAGTACTCAAAATGTATGTTAGATGAAATCCTGTATAATATTCTTTCATCAAGATGTTATCCTTTTCGTAGTTATTGTTATTTCTTCCTTCGTAATTCTTTGAGTATTTCTTATAGTTATTACAATCAAATGCATAGATAATATTAGCGCTATTTGGACTTAATAAAACTTATAAGAGAATGTTTAATGAGAGTAAATTAATATCTATGGAGGTGAGTCTGCCTGGAGCTACGACAACGAAACCAAAGTGTTGACTTACCACCTATGTCAATATAAAAAGTGGGGTTCGTATGTATCCAATACTTAGGCATACAAAACGCCAATACCATGTACGAAATATGGAGTCGTTTAACAAGAGGGATTCAATTAATGATGATTCAAAATTATGAAAAGTTAACAAAAATAATAGTAAATCCAAAACTAATGAAACGATTTTGAAATTTGAAAAATTTCCTGTTTGTTAAATGTAATATCTACACAATTGAATTCAATAATATCCTTCCAATACATCAATTTTTTTTTGTCCGATAACTCAATTTAATCTTGGGTTTAATTCCTTTTATTCTAGTAGAATCATCAAAGAACTGTCAACCAAAAATAAAAAATAAATAAAAATCGTCCCTTAAATGAGTACAATTTTAACCCCATTTGCTGCATGACTTTCAGTTTAGAAAATCCATCGGATCAAGATTGCAAGAGAGTTTTTGTTCCAGACTTTATAATAATTAGTTAAATATTGATGTGTCAGTTAACTGGCAAATATCTATAAAACCATTCACACGTGAAGTCAAGATATGAGTACAATTTCAGTCCTGGATATTAAATTTTTTTTTTTTTGTAACATACCTATATGTATAAAATATATTCTTTTTTTAAAAGAGAATCATCAAAACCAATCTAATATTTTATGTAACAGGATATAACTTAATAAATTAATATATGGCGGCATAAAATATACGACGTCCATTTAAAAATCCAAAATTGTACCCACTTGTCTTTGTCCATAAACTGAGAAATGAGACACCCAATACTAACTATCCTCTCCTCCAAATTGATAGTGTCAGAAACATTTTGATGAACTAATGTTGTGATGTTCCTCCGTTTGCTGTATCATTGACATTATCGGCTACGACATGATGCTGTCCCAGCATTTTTTCAGCATTTATAACAAGTTACAAACTCGGCTTGTTTACATCACATGAAATTATAATTTCAATTAATAACATTTGATATTTATTATAGTTTAAATTGGCTGTTTTGTTACCTTTTCAGGACCTTTATATCCTTCACCTTATAAAAAACCCTCTACCACTTGTTCTTCTCAATCACATCCAGACATTTACTTTTACATGTACTACACATTCTTAAGCATGCAATCGCAAGGAATAAAAGTTTTATGGTTAATTTCCTGTAATAAATTTTTGACATGTATTGGAGTTTATTTTCTTCCATCTACTGACAATCCACCTAAACGTCATGGTCAGATGTGAAAGAGTGGAATGAAAAAAATTCAAACTCATGTATATCGGAAAATTATATATACGGAGAATTGGATTTGAGCCCTTTTTTGCTGAAATTGAACTTGCATAATTAACTAAAATGCATAGATTCCTTTGGACTGAAATCCTGAAAAATGTGTAACACATGCAAGGGATACAGTATAAGTTAATGCTAGTCCCCGTACTCGAACAAAGTAGTAAAAATTTGGCTCTGGTATTACTCTAGTGTTTATGAGCAGAATAGCTCAATAATTTTTTTCAAAACTACATTAAAACAATAGAATAAGAAATGATTGAGAAATTGATCTACCCTTAAAGACATTTAATGAATTTTTATGTATTACCTGAAGCGCGAAATTGTGTATCAAGTGACTCCATCGATTGTTTTTTATTTCCCCAGGAAGTAGAATTTTTTGGAGAGTGATTTAAAGATGTATTCCTAAGATTCGTGACTATCGAGCCTTACAAAGGGATCCTTGATTTATCTTCTTCTTCTTTTTTTTTTTTTAATTCATTTTCCTCCCCCTCCCTCTCTTGCTCGTTTTTTTTTTTAACATCAAAGCCTCCTTACACGGGGGTGTGAGTGTGAGTATGAATGTAAAAAAATATGCAAAATGCCGCGTGCGAGATTTTGTGGGATTGGCACTTTCAACAGTACTTTTTGTTTTCCAAAGCTGTGATCATTTTTCCTTTGTTACTGAGGGGAGAACGTCATCTAACTAAGAATAAAGATCTTGCATGAAGGAATACATGCATTAAGGTTAATAATGCAAATAAACTGTAAACAAAAAGGGCACAAGTCCTCGTATAATTACACTGGTCAACAGCCAAAAATCTTCTGGGGTATAAGCATAATAAAAGTTATTCAGTTTTGCTCACTGATTTCAAATCTGTAATTCTTTTTTTCGAGAGTCCGACGGTTTTCGAGAAATCGGTCCCTACTTTTTTAGCTTTTTTGGCCCATTTTCCAACTTCAACTTCAATTTAAGCCTAGAAGGATACACATTTTGAGCATTAAAAAATGATGATTGGCTAGTATTTTTTATGGAAATTTCATTTCTAGTCTTTGTTTTGACCTAAAAGGACTCCTAGGGGCGTAGGGTGCCGGAGTAGGCCCAAAAGTCGGTGAAATCCTTTGTACTTAAATAACTCCTTGAATATTGCATGAAATGGATTAATAAGGAATGCATTAAAGAGATTAGACCCAAAGCTTTCAAACAAGATGTCAAGCGCCCGATAAGAGCCTTTAATTTTGAAGAAATCGTCCATCAAAGTGTGTAAATTTTCATCCAATTTTGAGCAAAAATTCGCTAGAAATCTAAGACTCACGGTAGAGCTAATAAAAAACAAGTGCTATAGACTGTAGTAGTAGCGCGCAGAAGAAGACTCTGATATCAGCTGAAGATAACCAAATTCAAAAACATGGATTTTTTATTTAATTACAGTTTAAATTTAAAAGAGTGGGATCGTAGGGCCATGGATATCCAATGAAAGGAATAGTGTTCCTTGATGAATCATGTCTCAGTACCTTTCATCTTCATCATCATGGATATGAACGGAACTAATTTGAAGAAGACGGGATCGGAGTTTCGACGTGTTATAAAATTAGAGATTCATCTTCATGAGAAAGTATTTGTCATTTGTATCATCTTTGAGTACACTAAGAGCAATCCCTTTTCAGATTAACAATAAACATCGCTGTTAAGTCAAGAATGGGGAACGAAATGAAGACTCCATTGAGGAGTCAATGTTTGTATAGAAAAAACTAATTTCCACATTCATCTCAGAAGCCAATCTAATCTGATATCAAATGCTCAATTTAGGAGCTGTAAGTGACGAGCAGGGAGAACGTTTTCATCAAGATATTAAAAAAATGAAAGCAAGATATAAAGGGTTTTGGAATTCAAGCATGATGGGAGATTATTGTTGAATGTTGTATCGTGATGAGCCTGAAAAGAAGCTCAAGTGTAAATCTAGTACCAAACATCTATGATCGCTTTGAAATTATATTTTAAATCTTAAAATAATTATGTACAATATGTTATATATGTTGATAAATTAAAATATTTAGTCTCTTCAATATAACAAATTCATGAAAAACATAAAATTCCTAATTAGAAATGGTATAAAAAATAAATGAGTTTGTTCAGAATACGATTGACGTTAACAAAGACACTTCATTATTATTCCTTGTTCTCCACTTTAGACATGAAGAAGGTGACTCAGTACTGAGAGTCATAAACGGTAAACTAAGGGACTTTTAGTAACGTGATAGGTACATGAGTGTAAAAAAGTGTCCATTCGAATGAGGATGTGTGTTAGTAGACTAGAAACGGCTACGATGCGAGAGTCCAGTGTATACAAGAGCCGTCGTAGCGATATAAGCGATAACATCGGTTTAAATTTTGAGATGAATGTGGAAATTAGTTTTTTCTATACAAACATTGACTCCTCAATGGAGTCTTCATTTCGTTCCCCATTCTTGACTTAACAGCGATGTTTATTGTTAATCTGAAAAGGGATTGCTCTTAGTGTACTCAAAGATGATACAAATGACAAATACTTTCTCATGAAGATGAATCTCTAATTTTATAACACGTCGAAACTCCGATCCCGTCTTCTTCAAATTAGTTCCGTTCATATCCATGATGATGAAGATGAAAGGTACTGAGACATGATTCATCAAGGAACACTATTCCTTTCATTGGATATCCATGGCCCTACGATCCCACTCTTTTAAATTTAAACTGTAATTAAATAAAAAATCCATGTTTTTGAATTTGGTTATCTTCAGCTGATATCAGAGTCTTCTTCTGCGCGCTACTACTACAGTCTATAGCACTTGTTTTTTATTAGCTCTACCGTGAGTCTTAGATTTCTAGCGAATTTTTGCTCAAAATTGGATGAAAATTTACACACTTTGATGGACGATTTCTTCAAAATTAAAGGCTCTTATCGGGCGCTTGACATCTTGTTTGAAAGCTTTGGGTCTAATCTCTTTAATGTATTCCTTATTAATCCATTTCATGCAATATTCAAGGAGTTATTTAAGTACAAAGGATTTCACCGACTTTTGGGCCTACTCCGGCACCCTACGCCCCTAGGAGTCCTTTTAGGTCAAAACAAAGACTAGAAATGAAATTTCCATAAAAAATACTAGCCAATCATCATTTTTTAATGCTCAAAATGTGTATCCTTCTAGGCTTAAATTGAAGTTGAAGTTGGAAAATGGGCCAAAAAAGCTAAAAAAGTAGGGACCGATTTCTCGAAAACCGTCGGACTCTCGAAAAAAAGAATTACAGATTTGAAATCAGTGAGCAAAACTGAATAACTTTTATTATGCTTATACCCCAGAAGATTTTTGGCTGTTGACCAGTGTAATTATACGAGGACTTGTGCCCTTTTTGTTTACAGTTTATTTGCATTATTAACCTTAATGCATGTATTCCTTCATGCAAGATCTTTATTCTTAGTTAGATGACGTTCTCCCCTCAGTAACAAAGGAAAAATGATCACAGCTTTGGAAAACAAAAAGTACTGTTGAAAGTGCCAATCCCACAAAATCTCGCACGCGGCATTTTGCATATTTTTTTACATTCATACTCACACTCACACCCCCGTGTAAGGAGGCTTTGATGTTAAAAAAAAAAACGAGCAAGAGAGGGAGGGGGAGGAAAATGAATTAAAAAAAAAAAAAGAAGAAGAAGATAAATCAAGGATCCCTTTGTAAGGCTCGATAGTCACGAATCTTAGGAATACATCTTTAAATCACTCTCCAAAAAATTCTACTTCCTGGGGAAATAAAAAACAATCGATGGAGTCACTTGATACACAATTTCGCGCTTCAGGTAATACATAAAAATTCATTAAATGTCTTTAAGGGTAGATCAATTTCTCAATCATTTCTTATTCTATTGTTTTAATGTAGTTTTGAAAAAAATTATTGAGCTATTCTGCTCATAAACACTAGAGTAATACCAGAGCCAAATTTTTACTACTTTGTTCGAGTACGGGGACTAGCATTAACTTATACTGTATCCCTTGCATGTGTTACACATTTTTCAGGATTTCAGTCCAAAGGAATCTATGCATTTTAGTTAATTATGCAAGTTCAATTTCAGCAAAAAAGGGCTCAAATCCAATTCTCCGTATATATAATTTTCCGATATACATGAGTTTGAATTTTTTTCATTCCACTCTTTCACATCTGACCATGACGTTTAGGTGGATTGTCAGTAGATGGAAGAAAATAAACTCCAATACATGTCAAAAATTTATTACAGGAAATTAACCATAAAACTTTTATTCCTTGCGATTGCATGCTTAAGAATGTGTAGTACATGTAAAAGTAAATGTCTGGATGTGATTGAGAAGAACAAGTGGTAGAGGGTTTTTTATAAGGTGAAGGATATAAAGGTCCTGAAAAGGTAACAAAACAGCCAATTTAAACTATAATAAATATCAAATGTTATTAATTGAAATTATAATTTCATGTGATGTAAACAAGCCGAGTTTGTAACTTGTTATAAATGCTGAAAAAATGCTGGGACAGCATCATGTCGTAGCCGATAATGTCAATGATACAGCAAACGGAGGAACATCACAACATTAGTTCATCAAAATGTTTCTGACACTATCAATTTGGAGGAGAGGATAGTTAGTATTGGGTGTCTCATTTCTCAGTTTATGGACAAAGACAAGTGGGTACAATTTTGGATTTTTAAATGGACGTCGTATATTTTATGCCGCCATATATTAATTTATTAAGTTATATCCTGTTACATAAAATATTAGATTGGTTTTGATGATTCTCTTTTAAAAAAAGAATATATTTTATACATATAGGTATGTTACAAAAAAAAAAAAATTTAATATCCAGGACTGAAATTGTACTCATATCTTGACTTCACGTGTGAATGGTTTTATAGATATTTGCCAGTTAACTGACACATCAATATTTAACTAATTATTATAAAGTCTGGAACAAAAACTCTCTTGCAATCTTGATCCGATGGATTTTCTAAACTGAAAGTCATGCAGCAAATGGGGTTAAAATTGTACTCATTTAAGGGACGATTTTTATTTATTTTTTATTTTTGGTTGACAGTTCTTTGATGATTCTACTAGAATAAAAGGAATTAAACCCAAGATTAAATTGAGTTATCGGACAAAAAAAAATTGATGTATTGGAAGGATATTATTGAATTCAATTGTGTAGATATTACATTTAACAAACAGGAAATTTTTCAAATTTCAAAATCGTTTCATTAGTTTTGGATTTACTATTATTTTTGTTAACTTTTCATAATTTTGAATCATCATTAATTGAATCCCTCTTGTTAAACGACTCCATATTTCGAGGTTCCGCTCTATTTTTTTGTAAAAAGGAGTGCATTGAAGGCTTGCTTGTCACACCTCGCATTGCTTCCTCTTTCTTTCCTCCGTTTATATCACCCTATCTTCATTAGTGAGTACGTTTGTTTCTCTTTTTCTATCTGCAATCATGGCCGATGAACAATCAGACAAACCTCCTGACGAAAACGTTTCTAAATCACGCGATTTCTCTCGTGATTATGTCAATGCCCTAAAAGGGGGACAGAGCATTAGTAATAATGCAGCTATCGAAGTAAATTTAAACCGGGATTTCAAATGGGAAATTTTTGTTCTTATTATGGAATCTATTGATGGAAAGGCCTTCAAATCTGATAATATCAAACACCTTGATATTTATGATATTGCTACAAAATATGGCTTTAGAGAACACGAAATTGCAGGGGCTAATCCCAAATTTGGAATTGGACAAGCATCCTTTTATACCAAGTATCCAATAGATATTAGAAGTAGACATGGAGAGCTAAAGTTGAGTCACAGACTCATGGTGAAAAATGTCAACAATTCATTGGAGGAGGTTACCTTTAAATTGAAGGGAATGGATAAAATTACTGAGGACAAGAAGAAAAAAATGAAGATAACTTTAGTCAACACTTTCAAAAGAGTTGATGAGTTGAAAGCTGTAAACATTCTTGGCCAATTAGGCCAGATAATAGATCATTATCCTAATAGGAACCCTTTAGACAGTACAGCAGAACAAAAGTATTCGAACTATTGGGAGATTTGGCGAGATAGCGATTATATTGTCGATATTATTGCTGATCCTTCTTCTATTCCGCAAATCTTACCTGTTCAAGGGCTTTTGATAAAGCTCAAGTTCTCAGGGGTTAAATTACAATGCCAGAGGTGCTTCAATTTTGGCCATATGAAGCAATATTGCTCGGCTAAGAGAGTTAAAACCTTTGAATATGAACGGGCTCTAAAGAAAACTATTTCTGAACGAATAGAAGAATGTTCAAAGGAAACTGAAAGCCCTGGTAAATTAGATGCACCATCTACTCATACAGTGGAGGTAGAAAAGGATAGTAGTAAGATTACGAATGAAGACCAAAACAGGCTAGAGACAGTTGGAGATTCTTTGGCTAGTTCTTCCACTTGTCAAAATGAATCAAAATCCAATGATTTGGAAAACATAGCGAGTGATAACTGCTTAATTGAGAAAAGTGATATTATAAGGTCGGAAGGCATGTCCAACCTACCTCATATCGTTGAAAAATCAGTTGGAAAATCTTCTGACTTTAGAAAGGGAATCAATTCTCCAACAACCCATGGATGCAACCCCTCTGATTCGGCTGTTTTGGAAGATAATAAGGTGAAAAAAACTCTCAAACCGCACCTTGACTCTAGTAAAATTTTGGATAAACGAACCAGATCAGATTCAGCTGGAAAAAGAAATAAGCCCGACTCTGGTTGCTCACCAGAAAGGGAAGGGAGTAATTAATCAAAATGGTATGAATAGGCCACAGTTCCTCTACTTGTTCGTGTTTGGCCAGTAAAATGAAAATACATACAAAAATTACAGATTATTTTTCGGAAGGTATTTCAAACGAAATTCTTTCTAATATGGGCATCAGTAAAATTATATCCTTAAATTCCAGAGGGGGTAGATAGAGGAAATCAAGACATGCATTGCTTAAGCACTTACTGTCTATGAACCCTGATATTGTCTGCCTTCAAGATATAAAATCTGATGTATCTGCTTCCTGCAGTTCATGTTGTATATTCTGCAAGCCTAAAGGCTTTCATTGCTTCTTCACTGGTTCAGACTTAAGAAGAGGAGTTTTGACACTTATTTCAAAAAAAATCAAGGACGTTTCTTGTGTCAAAGAATGCAGGAATTATCTAATATTATGAAACATTTTAATATGCCTCTTTTATTGATTGGAGATTTTAATATTGATGTGGATAAAAATTCCGCACAATATCCTAATCTTACATCTTTACGTATGATAATTCATGAGTTTAGTCTGGTCGACTTAACAAAAAGGTTGAGTCCGGATGACACTGTTTCGTGGAGGAGGGGAGTCCAGTCTTCTAGAATTGACCTTGCATTGTCTTCTTCCGCTTTCACCTCCCTAATAAGAAAGGCCTATTATAAGCCGGAACCCACTTCAGATCATAAATTGATTTGTCTAGAACTTCAGAGAGTGAATAAAAGAAATATATTTCGTATACCAAAGTGGTTACTTGAAGAAGAAAGATACAAGCTAAAGTTAAAGAAGCGATTAATAGAAGGTTATAATCCCTCCCTTTCATCAAAGCAGGCAACACGCAAACTTGCTAGAATTATTCATTCCACGACTTCTCAGTTCGTGAAGCAAAACTACAAAAACAGGGAAGCATTCTCTAATAAAGTGGATGACATATTAAATCACGGTTCTATTTTCTCCCGAACTTACCTTTCTGATACTATGAACTTTTTCAGAATAGCTGAGATTTGTGAAGAAGAGATGACGGAAAAAGTTAATTTGGAGAATTCTGCGAACAAAAGATCTCAAAGTTATTCTTACAAGAATAAAATCTCGGCTATTGGCATAGAAAAGATCATATTTGAAGGAAGATATATTACAAACGCTGGGGAAATATTGAATTTTTTTCACTCTCGTTTTCAGAGTATAGTTGATACTAAAAGACATCACTTTCCGAGAAGAAAATTGATCCTGCAGGAGAATAATAGCTCTATCTTTGCGTCAGAAAACATCAAGAAGTATATGAAAGAAAATTTCAATGATAATAAAGCATCAGGCCCTGATGGTATTTCGGGGAAAATATTTTCATTGTGTGCTGACGAAATCGCGCTATTTCTTTCGATGATTGGTCAATCTATGGAGAAGTTTGGTAAACTGCCTAAATCCCTTACTAAAGGACGAATTGCACTAATACCGAAAAAGGGGGATGGCACCGAATTCGATCATTGGAGACCAATTACGGTACTGAATGAATCTTATAGGATTCTCTCTGGAGTATTGGCGAAGAAGATGGAACCAATCCTAAATAATAGACTTGGAGGGGAACAAAAAGGATTTCTAAAGTATAGAAAAATTTCGGATATTTCCCGCAATATTCAAGCCGCTATTGAATGTATACGAAAAATGGGAAAGTATGGGGCAGTCATCGCAGTGGACTTTAGCAAAGCTTTTGATTCTGTATCACATGCTCAAATACTTCGATCTGTGAAAAGGCTTCTTCCTAAAAAAAAATTTAACCCAGTGCGTTCTTTATTGTTCAATGGAACGTCAACCATTTCGATAGGTGGGCTGGAGAGTAGTCCAATTATATTAAATAAAAGCTGCCGGCAAGGATGCCCCTCGGCTCCGCTCCTTTTTATTGCTGCGATAAATGAATTAGTTGAAGGAATTACAAAAAAGTATAGTGGCTTCGGAGTCAATTTTGAAGGAGTTCAACATATCGTCGATCTATACGCAGATGATGTTACTCTTACGCTACAGGCAAATTCTGAGGCACAACTTATTGCCAGAATAAAAGTAATATTGAATTTTTTTGATAGATTCAAGACGAAGACTGGATTGGCTGTTAATAAAACAAAAACTGCAATTTTACCTATTGGATCTTGGAACCCGACTTTTGGACAAAAAATCGCTGATTGCCCTTTTAAAAGGAAAATTGAAATTTTAGGAATTTATTGGGAGCGTGATGGCGTTCATGAGGATAATTGGACTGAAATTCAGTCAGCTGTTTTTCGTAGAACTACCGCTTCAAGAAATCTCAACCTTCAAAAGAGAGTCGATTTTTATAATTCTCAGGTGATTCCTATGGTTCTTTATAAGGCCACGGCAAGCCCAATAATTGCAGAGAAAGCAATTCATGAGGAAAGAAAATGGCTCAACAATTTGTTTCACCATAGTTATATTCCCATCATGAAAAGGCCTAAAGCTCATCTTGGTGGTGGCTTAGCACTTTTATCCAAAATTATTCCGGACATTTACTCCAAAATATTATCTGACCTTTCCAAAAATCCGTCTAGAGAATGGAGAAGAACAATAACAGAAAATTTTATATATGTACGACTTATGATGGGAACCAATCTAACAAATGACATTACCGTATCACAATCGTCGATATGGGCTGCCGCTCAAAGAATCATCTGGTCCAAGACACCAAGTTATAATAATGACTCTGTCATTGATGTAATTCACCAGAACTTGGGTAAAAGATATTTTTTTAGAAACTTGGCAGATCCATCAACTTTAGAAAAAGAGGCGTTGGATGGCAATTTCCTAACTATCCATGATCTCAACAACAGAACTATCTTAAACGACGGGAGATTCAAATTCCCACTCTTAAGATCTTCCAAATATCATTTATTACCTTGCCCCTGGCATTTAAAGATGTCTCCTCAAAGATTTGGAGTGGAGGTGGATAAATTGTGGGACCTTCATAGAAAAAGATTACATCTCCCTGAAAGTTGGAAGAAGAAAATTGTTTCTTCCCTCAGAGGAATTAATGACAGTAAAAAATTTACTGCTCAATTATTAATCGCTACAGACCGTATGAAATTCTCGAGGCCCTGCCAGGACTGCGGAAGGCTTTTCAACGACGTTATTCACGCCTTTGTGGATTGCCCTGCTTTGTCTTTCCTTAAAGAATTCATTACCTTAAATGTGAAAGGAATAATTGCTGCAGGAGATAATATCGTCAAAGCTCTTATCTTGTTTGGGTTATCGAGGAATAAAACTTCGACAGATGAAACCAAAGCAATGGACTTTGCTATTCTCAACACAAAGGCCCTAATAGCAAAAAGGATTACCCTGCATCAACCAATCAAAAAAGAGGAAATTAGGCGAATTTTTTTGGCAGCTTCTGCTCGCTATGTCGCCCCCTCAATAAAAATTCCATGGGATGATAGTGCAGGCTGGTTCTATGCTGCAGATATGATTAAATATATTCCGTCTACGTCAATCAGTCAGAAGAAGATTGTTGAGAGAATAGTAAAAAAAATGCATAAGTTTGTTTAAATTTAAATTTTTGATTTTAATCTTTGGTGTTTCTTTTAATGGATTACTTTTATTTTGTTTTTGTTTTTGTTATTGTTCTTTTTATTAATTTTTGATTTTCACTGTTTCTATTACCAACCCTTCATTGTTTGTCTTTTAATTACTATCATTTAGATGAGACTTTTCATGTTTTTATATTTCATATTTTTCAAGTTTTCTAACTTGTTGTGATTGTTTATCGTGTTGGAATTCTAAGATCCGGGGCATTAATTATAAACTATAACGTTTATTGATGTACTATTTACGCAACTGTTCCGGAATTTGTTTGTTTAGCTCCTAGATTAGCCCCACCTCACCGGAACTGAATCCGGTATCAGCTGGTAATAGACTATCTAGAAGCTAACTTCTTTATTTATAGAAAATAATTTAAATTTGCACAAATACATAAAAACTTTGTAAATATATTCCTCCAGGGTTTTTCCTTTTCCCAGCGACTCCACGGCGATCTCGTCCATCCCTTGTGCAAGTCGTGGACACTCTGACGCCACACTGCACCCGGGGAAGAAATATTTAATATTGTCTAAAATGAGCATTATAGTAGAGAAGAAAACCCCTCCGGAATTCCGGAATTTATTTATATATTCATATATTCATGTACATGGTGAGTATGTTTTGTAAATAAAAAAATTATGAATAGAAAAAAAAAAAAAAAGAAAATGTCAGTAAATGAAACATTTTATAAGATAGAAGTATAAATATTTTACTTTGAGCCAATTTTTTCCATAAAGTCACTTTTTCAAGAGCTATTAACATTAAGAAAGTTTTCAACCAAAATCGAAGGAAAGGTTGTGTGATATTATCGTAAGTTTTATAATAGATAATATAGTATACATATAATAAGAATTACTATGTCAAAAGGAAAAGGAAAACAGCTTGATCATTCATGAATGATGAAAGAATATTATGTAGGGTTTCAACTTACATGCATTTTGAGAACTACTCGCACACTTATAATGCGCCGTTTTTTACATCTCTAATTATATATCTCTGTTCTTA
This sequence comes from Lepeophtheirus nordmannii, assembly GCA_963680855.1. Lineage (NCBI taxonomy): Eukaryota > Metazoa > Arthropoda > Copepoda > Siphonostomatoida > Caligidae > Lepeophtheirus > Lepeophtheirus nordmannii. The sequence continues at coordinate 15,403,669 of OY804526.1, read as the reverse complement.
TTCCGTCTGAGCAAGTTAGGAACTTGAGAACTCCATGGAAAATATACCTCCAGACAAACCCCAGATGAGGGAGGACTTATTAAAACAAGAAGTCGTTATGCAGACATTGTTAAAAAGAAGAGCATTCATAAAAATTACGGAGAGGCTCCTTTAATTTAAATGGAGACTTCAAATGGAAGATGTTTGTTCTTTTGTTTGAGGATGTGGACGGAAATCCATTCAAAATTACAATGTTAAACACATTGATATATATGAATTGGTTATAGAGTTCAGATTTAAAGAACATGAATTAACTGGTGCAAATCCGAGGATCGGCTTAGGGCAATCTTGTATTTATGCAAGATTTCCTATAGACGTTAGAGCTAGACTGGAGGATTTAAAGGTGCAATTCAAGGCAAAAGTTCTGAACAAATAAATCTACTGTAAACTCAAAGGTGTGGTGAAAATATCTGTGGACAGGAAGAGAAGATTAACTATCACCATGGTTAACACTTTTAAGGGAGTGGACGAATCTCATCTGGTAAATTGGTTAGGCCAGTTTGAAGAAGTAATGGATCATCATCCAAAGAGAAACCATTTGGATAAGAAAGCGGAAAAAAAAATATCGCAATTATTGGGAAGTGTGGGGAGATAGTGATTATATACATAGTTGAATTTGTCGCGGATCCTACTTTCATCACACAAATAGTACCCTTTCAAGAGTACTCTTAATGGTGTGAAGCTTCAATACCAGAGGTGTTTTAACTTAGGGCATATGAAACAACATTGTATTAAAAAAAAAGATGAAAATTCATGAATATGAAAAGGCTTTGACGGGAACTATTGACGAAAGGTTTTCAAATAATGGAAAGGAACCATGTGATTCTAAGTCTTCTTCTCCTTCGAAGGAGGACTCTCAAATAGAAGGAGTCATACAAGTTCATTCAACCCCTCCAACAAAGGTAAATTTTGAAAACACTTCTAACAATGGCATTGCGGAGGTTACTTTATTAGGAATAGAAGGCGAAATTAATCAAGACAGGGAATCTTTTAGTAGTAATGAAACTCAGGAGCTTATTGTTGTTTCAAACAACATGAACGACTTAAATTCTCAAAATATGGATAAGGAAATAGGAGATACCTCCACAAATAAATTACGGGGTGATAGGGATATTTCAATTTCCTCGACGTAACTTCCAGCCGATCCCAAGTATAGAGGTGTGGAAGAGAACAACTCTAGAGATCATGAAAATCAAAAAAAAAAAAAAAACTCAGCGCCCTTACCTAGATTCGAGCATTATTCTCGGCGAAAGAACTCCATCTCAGTCATAAAAAAGAAACAGAGAAGAGTTGGGCAAATCTCCTGAAAAGGAAATAAAACCATCAAAGGTCCAGAAGAGTTAACATCTAAGCTGTCATGACCACTTTTATTGAGAAATTATCTCAAACAAAAATTACTGATTTCTTCCAAGATAATGTATCCAATGAGATAAAGTCGAATATGGGACTGAAAAATATTGTTTCCCTCAACACGAGGAGTGGAATGGATAAAAAATAGGCGTCACGCCCTCCTGAAAACAATTTTTTTATCAAATTCGGATATAATCTGTCTTCAAGACATAAGTCACGAAGTCTCATCATCATGCTCTATTGATTGTCCATTCAGTAAACTGGGTCATTTTCATATATTCTACACAGGATCGAGGTCCAAAAGAGGAATACTCACTTTTATAACTAAGAGAATCAAGATTGCTTTATGTGTGGAGAAATATTCTCAGACGAGTGATTGGCACAAAATTTATATATCTTCAAGTAGTGTGAGTTTTTTGCCTCATAAATGCCTATGGCCCGAATGGGCATTCTCCATCGTTCTTTCAAGTTATCGTCGATTCCAAACTTTTTAATACTCTCCCTCAAATTCTTATTGAAGATTTCAAGGTGGATTAGGACAAAAATACTTATAATGATCCTAATTGGGCTGTTTTAAATTCTCTAATCTCCAGACTAAATTTGGTTGATTACACCAAAAAGTATAGTCCTAATCAACTTCCATCATGGAAAAGAGGTTCTTGGTTTAGCTTTAATGTCTCCTTCATCAATTCCACAAATAAAAAAATTACATTCTATAGGCCAGAACCTTTTTCCGACCAAAATATTTTAGAAGTAGTGATTAACTTTTCTCATAAATTCAATTGTTTCAAAGTCCCAAAATGGATTGTAAAGGAGGGTAAATTTAGATAAAAATTGAAACAAAACCTGATTAATAGTTTCAACATTTCTACAACTCCAGAACAGTCAGTTCGGTTTTTTACTCAAGTGGTGCGATTTATCACCTCAAGTTTTATCTTTAAACATAACAAAAACCCCTGGGAATATCCAAGATAGATAGTTTACTTAGTAAACATTCCTTCTTTGTACAAACTTTTACTTCAGAATTATATAATTCGTACAAAATTGCTGAAGTGATGGAATCCGAAATGTCGGAAGAAGTTAGGTTGGAAAATTAACCAAATTCACAATGAAAGAAACTATTAAAAAATGACAAATACTCTGCATCGTCTATCGAAAAAATCCTGCATAAAGGAAAAATGATCACCCAAAAAAAGGACATAATTAACTACTTTCATGGTCGATTCCAGGAAGTTGTGAAATCTTATAGGATCAACTTTTCGAGAAATAAATTATTCATGCATTGTAGTATTTTTACTCTACAAAATATAACTTCTTTAATGACAAGAAAGCCTCGGGTCTATATGGAACTATCGGCGAAATATTTACTTTACTTCCAAATGAAATTGCTCCTTTCATTCTTCGACTGGGAGAGTCAATGGAAGAGAGAGGGAAACTCCCAAAATCTCTCACTAAAGGTAGAATAGTCCTTATTCCCAAGAAGGGGAATGGAAATGACTTCAATTATTGGAGACCAATCAAGTCCTCAACCATTCCTATAGAATTATTTCAGGAATTTTTGTTCAAAAAATGGAACCATAGCTCAACAAGAAAAATGGTGTTCCTCAAAAGGGTTTTTTTAAATACAGGATAATAGATGATGTTTCACGTAATATTCAGTATTCTGCTCCTCTTCTATTTATTGCGGCCATAGAAGAACTAGTTATTCAGTTGACTTGCAAGTTCGGTGGTTTTGGCGTTCATCTGATAGGAACCAAACATCTAGTGGATATTTATGCGGATGATGTCACACTGACTGTGGAATCAAATTCAGAGACCCAACTCATCAAAAGAGTTGAAATTCACCTGAGCTCCTCCGAAAAGTTCAAAAAAAGGTCAATAAGGTCTGACCCTTATTAGTGAAGGAATAGCTCTGTTGTCAACGATTCTCCCTAAGAGACATTTATCTCTTCACACAGACCCCTTCAGTGAGGGAAGATTCAAGTATCCTTTGATAAAAGCAGCAAATGCACACTTAATGCCCTGTCCGTGGTATCTTAAGATGACATTTCATAGCTTTCAGGACAATGTGAAAAAGATCTTTACTATCAGGTAGATGTTTAGGAATGTAAATAATATGCAAATGGGGTGTGTAAAATAAAAAGAAAGGGAAAATCAACCTGGTAACTCTGACAATTTGATGAATGTTGAGAGGGAAGCAGGTTGAGCTGTCATGACGTTTTATTGATCTACATGCTGATATTCTCCTTTATATATACAAATGAAGACATCAATAATAAATAAGAACATTATGTATACCATGGATAGGCAATCTTTGTTCACTTGTGGACCAAATTATGTTTTCCAAGAATGACTTCGGGCCAAGAGCCCTAATTATATATTTCCAAAATATGTAATATTTGATAATGATTTTTTTTTTAAATTATATGATAATTATAGATTTCAATGGTCTCCGCCGGCCGTTGCCCATGCATGATGTATACCATAGACGAGAGGCAGAAAATTAGCTCAAGTTTATGTCAGAAAATTATAAATTTTTAACTATTAAGTCGTAAACTAATATAATAACACTGGTCAACAGCCAAAAATCTTTTGGGGTATAAGTATAATAAAAGTTATTCAGTTTTGCTCACTGATTTCAAATCTGTAATTCTTTTTTTCGAGAGTCCGATGATTTTTTTAGAAATCGGTCCCTACTTTTTTAGCTTTTTTGGTCCATTTTCCAAAATCAACTTCAATTTAAGCCTAGACGGATACACATTTTGAGCACTAAAAAATGATGATTGGCTAGTATTTTTTATGGAAATTTCATTTTTAGTCTTTGTTTTGACCTAAAAGGACTCCTAGGGGCGTAGGGTGCCGGAGTAGGTCCAAAAGTCGATGAAATACTTTGTACTTAAATAACTCCTTGAATATTGCATGAAATGGATTAATAAGGAATGCATTAAAGAGATTAGACCCAAAGCTTTCAAACAAGATGTCAAGCGCCGGATAAGAGCCTTTAATTTTGAAGAAATCGTCCATCAAAGTGTGTAAATTTTCATCCAATTTTGAGCAAAAATTCGCTAGAAATCTAAGACTCACGGTAGAGCTAATAAAAAACAAGTGCTATAGACTGTAGTAGTAGAGCGCAGAAGAAGACTGATATCAGCTGAAGATAACCAAATTCAAAAACATGGATTTTTTATTTAATTACAGTTTAAATTTAAAAGAGTGGGATCGTAGGGCCATGGATATCCAATGAAAGGAATAGTGTTCCTTGATGAATCATGTCTCAGTACCTTTCATCTTCATCATCATGGATATGAACGGAACTAATTTGAAGAAGACGGGATCGGAGTTTCGACGTGTTATAAAATTAGAGATTCATCTTCATGAGAAAGTATTTGTCATTTGTATCATCTTTGAGTACACTAAGAGCAATCCCTTTTCAGATTAACAATAAACATCGCTGTTAAGTCAAGAATGGGGAACGAAATGAAGACTCCATTGAGGAGTCAATGTTTGTATGGAAGAAACTAATCTCCACATTCATCTCAAAATTTAAACCGATGTTATCGCTTATATCGCTACGACGGCTCTTGTATACACTGGACTCTCGCTTCATGGCTGTTTCTAGTCTACTAACACACATCCTCATTCGAATGGACACTTTTTTACACTCATGTACCTATCACATTACTGAAAGTCCCTTAGTTTACCGTTTATGACTCTCAGTACTGAGTCACCTTCTTCATGTCTAAAGTGGAGAACAAGGAATAATAATGAAGTGTCTTTGTTAACGTCAATCGTATTCTGAACAAACTCATTTATTTTTTATACCATTTCTAATTAGGAATTTTATGTTTTTCATGAATTTGTTATATTGAAGAGACTAAATATTTTAATTTATCAACATATATAACATATTGTACATAATTATTTTAAGATTTAAAATATAATTTCAAAGCGATCATAGATGTTTGGTACTAGATTTACACTTGAGCTTCTTTTCAGGCTCATCACGATACAACATTCAACAATAATCTCCCATCATGCTTGAATTCCAAAACCCTTTATATCTTGCTTTCATTTTTTTAATATCTTGATGAAAACGTTCTCCCTGCTCGTCACTAACAGCTCCTAAATTGAGCATTTGGAGCTAAGACACAAAAAATATTCATTTTTCTAGAAATATCACAGAAGTAGCAATACTGGTTTCAGATACACAATTTATTCATTTTTCCCCCACTAAACAAACGACAGTTATATCTTGTAGGAAATAGATCGTCTTTTAGTAGCACTTATATTGGTAATCAGACAAATAGTTTGGATGAAAACTGTACACTTCATTCAAATGGAATGTTCCCTGCAGGTTATGAAGGTATAAGTTCTACATTTGAAAGTGTAACTTTGAGATGAATATGGACATTAGTTTTTTCTATACAAACATTGACTCCTCAATGGAGTCTTCATTTCTTTCCCCCATTCTTGACTTAACAGCGATGTTTATTGTTAATCTGAAAAGGGAATTGTTCTTAGTGTACTCAAAGATGATCCAAATGATTAATACCTTCTCATGAAGATGAATCTCTAATTTTATAACACGTCGAAACTCCGATCCCGTCTTCTTCAAATTAAGGCGACTGATCCAGCATTCCTCAAAGCAGTTCCGTTTATATACATGATGATGAAGATGAAGGGTACTGAGACATGACTCATCAAGGAACACTATTCCTTTCATTGGATATCTATGACCCTGCAATCCCACTCTTTCCTCGGAGTTGCCTTGTAATTGAATAAGAGATCCATGTTTTTGAATTTGGTTATCTTCAGCTGATGTCAGAGTCTTCTTCTGCGCGCTACTACTACAGTCTATAGTACTTGTTTTTTATTAGATCTACCGTGAGTCTTAGATTTCTAGCGCATTTTTGCTCAAAATTGGATGAAAATTTACACACTTAGATGGACGATTTCTTCAAAGTTAAAGGCTCTTATGGGGCGCTTGACATCTTGTTTGAAAGCTTTGGGTCTAATCTCTTTAATGCATTCCTTATTAATCCATTTCATGCAATATTCAAGGAGTTATTTAAGTACAAAGGATTTCACCGACTTTTGGGCCTACTCCGGCACCCTACGCCCCTAGGAGTCCTTTTAGGTCAAAACAAAGACTAGAAATGAAATTTCCATAAAAAATACTAGCCAATCATTATTTTTTAATGCTCAAAATGTGTATCCTTCTAGGCTTAAATTGAAGTTGATTTTGGAAAATGGGCCAAAAAAGCTAAAAAAGTAGGGACCGATTTCTCGAAAACCATCGGACTCTCGAAAAAAAGAATTACAGATTTGAAATCAGTGAGCAAAACTGAATAACTTTTATTATACTTATACCCCAAAAGATTTTTGAAAGTTCAAATTTGTAGACCTGTGTAATTAGAGGGAATTGGACATGAGTCCTTTTTGTATTTCCTTTATCAATCCAAGAGTTTGTACTCCTTTCGACTCCAAGCCTTAAAAATTGGTAGTATGTGCAAGAAATGTGATCCAAATAACTCTTTGAGCCCTCTTTCTCCAGCAAAGTAGCTAAATGTGTCTCTAAAGTTACCCCAGTATGCATAAGTGCATTAAATCAATATATATTTTTAATTTAGTACTAGATTGAAACAATTTAATTGAATGTGATTAAGACTTTTTAGTGAATTCGATACTAAATATATGCTTAAATTATACATAAAGATATAACATATATGTAGAAACTCAAATTAGAACAAAATAATTTCAACTCAAAGTAAGATTAAGCTTCAAATGTAAATGTTGTGAGGGATGTCGAGCCATGTACGTGATAATTTAATTAGTGAAGGAAAAATCATATATATTTATATTGAAAACATTTAATGGCAATTACAAAATTAATAAACAATTAACAATTTAATAAATTCATACATATAACTGAAGAAAATGTCAACAGAATCCATAATTCAAGATAGCAAGTTCTTTAATACGATAAAGGGAATGAGGAATTCGATGATCATCAGATGGAACTCGGACTCCAACAAAATTGGAGATAGACAATAACCATATTGAAATTATCTCAGTAGTGAAGGAATCCAGGGAAACATCCCAAAAGTCTTAAATCCTAGTGTTAATATAATTAATATTTATTATGAAATCACAGCTTTAATTTCTAACATTCAATACTTATTATGGTTTAAGTTGGCCATTACAGCATTTGCCAACTCTTAGTTGGACGATAGACTTGGAGAAGTCCTTAGAGTCAATGACAACTCTGATGGCCGGAGGTTTCGTCCTTAGAGCGATTGTCTACTCATAGTAGGAAACGAGGGATTTGGAGAAGCCCATATAGGCAAAGTCGAACAGATTGATGGGCGGAGAATTGAAATCCCTGTCGTAAATCCAAACATGTTCACATCGATATTCGACGTTTCATTCTATTAGGCATTTTATTGAAATAATTGATTGTTATCATGCGAAGGATTACACATGTTACACAAATGATGCAAGATCTTTACTATCAGGTAGATGTTCTACCCTCAGTAATAAAGGAAAAATGACAACAGCTATGTAAAAGAAAAAGTACTGTTGAAAGTGCCAACCCCAAAAAATTTCGCGTGCGAGATTTTGCTTGAAATTTACATTCCTATTTATAGGCAGACATGGGCAAATGTTGAGATAAAGTTGAGTTGAATGAAGAAAAGAAAATATTCAGTTGGTACCAGTACCTTGATAATCAATATGAATTCAGGCTTCTCAGTTGGAATGTAAAAAATATGCAAAATGGACTTGTAAAAAAAAATAAGAGAGAAAATCAACCTGGTTACTCAGACAATTTGATGAATGTGAAGCAGCTTGAGCTGTAATTACGTTTTACTGAGCTACAAGCTGCTATTCTCTATTATATATACAGCATAGGAGAGTTATTATGACCCTATTTTAAGTGGAGTATTGGGTAAATATCCCGAATATATGAATTCCTATAAATAATGAAATTAATATCTACATTGAAATAATTAGTTACATTTCTAACATTACTAAGGTAATTCATATCGTAAGATCGTTAAAATTTTGACGGAACAATTTCCTCATTGGTAAACATAAACTGAAATAGATATTTCAATAGAATCATATTAATTTGTTATCATGTTCACCATTAATAATTAAAAAGCATGGTTCATTATAATTACCTAGTTCTTGCTTATATTAACTACTCCACTTAAAACATGGCCATCATAATTGTCCTACATTGCTTGAATTTGAATTCCATCTGATGATCACCGAGTCTCTGATGGGACGTTCCGACATTCGTGGCCTCATCATAATATTCATCTCCTTTTCCTCAACCTCTTTCTTTATCTTGGACAAAACAACTTCAATTTGAGACTTTGTGATTACGTAGCGAGACAGAACAGTTTTTCTTGTGTAGAGCTCTATAAACTTGATAAAATTTGGATGACTTACGACATTGATTTGAATATTGCAAGAGACAAGTATCTTGGTCATGTCACTTATTAATTTCATCGGATACCCTTTGGAAAAAAAATGTTTTTGGTACATATGCACATTTAATGCATCAAGTATATGATTCACAAATAGAACGTCGAGGATTCCTCGGATTTTTTGATGAAATCTCATCTTAGGATGTACGTTCATGCAAACACAAAGTATATTTACTGAATTTTGCTCAGGACTAACAAGGCTAATCTCAGAAATAAGGCGAATAAAATGATTAATTGGTTAGGACACAAAATAAGGGGAGGACATGTTACACCGTCTGATATGTTGATTGATACTATTCGACAATGGTTCATTCCTGTTATTAAAAAGTATCTTCAAACATTTTTAGGCAAGACCTCTTATTATCGGAAATTCATACCATCGTATCCAAAACCAATTGCAAAGCTTCTCCGTAATGTTGTAGAATGATAATGGATTGAAAAACAAGAAGTATTCAAGAAGTTGAGGGATAAATTACAAGTAAAGACAGTATAAGTTACTCATGTAAGAATGTATTGTAATTTTATTTCTATCAAGCGAATACAAACGTGAAAAGCCACTGCAAAGTTAATTTATAATGTTTATAAGGATTTTGTGAGAGGTGATATTTAAAAGAGTATTCCTTCTAAGGATATAATTACGAGGGAGATGTCTTACACAAATATTGTAAAAGTGATGGGACTTACCTTGATTTAGTTGTCAATCAGTTAGGGTAAATAAGACTCATGGTGTATTATACACTAAACACGTATATTTACGTACATTTATACAGTTTGGGTTGAGCACCAGATTGCTTATTGTTTCTAGATATTTCTCATCATGCGATATATGACATGATATGACATACATATATAACTTAACACTCAGCCGGCCCCTTTACATCATAAATCATACATATCTACATCGACAAATTTACATGTGATACGATTCTTGCATATGGTGTCCTATAACAAAATAAAACAAGCACACCAGAATCTGCATAAGGTCATAAAAATAAATATATGATTAGTAAATTCAATAATAGTATAGATGCCCTCCCCTTGGGAAAAAGACGACATCGTCTTTTCTTTCTTACTGTCTCCAGGATTATCGATCTCACACATGTACAGCCCTCCTGGCTCGTACCTAACAGAGTAAAACGCAGAATAATCCTGAAAGTATTATATAATTACTAATGTTTCTACTCCTAATATACCATAAATCCAAAGACAATTTTTCGTTGATCGAACAGATCTTGCCATCATTTTTAGTTTATCTACTGAGACCGCCGTGTAAAATTTCACAAATGATTGCATTTTCTCCTTGAGATTTGACACTCAATTACCATAAATCCAACTTTTCTTAAGATCCAAATCCGTAATGATGTCTTCCACCTCATCCAGAATCATTGTTTCCAAAAGTATCACTTTCATCTTGCTCAATACTGGTCTTTCCCCATGTATCTAACCTAACATTGTTCCGCAATATTACCATCCATTGTCCACGACCCCGTACTTCTTTACTTTTCGTTGTCTTCACGGAAGTTTTTGAACAAAATGCTTTGACCCTTTGTGCCTTCTGTACATCAAGAAAACTTTATCATCGTTGATTTGAGATACAAACACAAATCAGACTTATGTAACATTATGTCACTTAGACCTTTGGCAGCCTTGAATTTTCCTCCAGTTGAATCAGTAGATAATAAAAATAATCAATACTCTCAACTGAACTGATTGATCCAGCATGATTCCTATGTTTTACCATATCCATGATCTTCACATTTCGAATTGATAACAAGCCCAGTGTCAATTCTCCCGTGATACCATTTTGTATCCCTCTGACTTGTTTGTTTACCCGTTCAGAGATCGACGTCAATACCATTATCATTTCAATTCAACCCACTTCCTTCAAGTGATTGTAGAATCATTAACCATCGCCAAGTTCTTAATCCCGTACTGGTTTGTTCTATGTTATTCGTCTTATTGTTCGAAGGTATCTAATATTTATTACTCTTACCTTGAATGTTTTTTTACTGAGAAAACTTAGTCAACAATCCTTTCAGCATCCAGCATCCCAATAGTCCGAGGCCAACCTCCACTTGTCTTTTATTCCTTGAGTATCCCCATATTCACTTAGCATCATCAATTCATCCTGATGAGTCCGGATATTTTCAATTCTTCGTCTTGGAGTATTTACCAGTGGTTTTGGCATCTGTGCAATTTCCATATGTTATGTCGTTGCACAATTTGCTCCAGAAGGGATGTTAGTCTTCCAATTATTTTTACCAGTGGGAGTCCAGTTCTAACTTCCATAATTAGCACTGATGCTCACTACAACAGGACTTGAGCTTACTCCAACTTATTTTCTTCCCTGACCATCTGGGCTAGATAGTTTTCTCTTAAGCGTCTATGGGTGTGTTTTGTTATCAACCAACGCTGCTAACTTGTTAAAGCAGCTTGTTATTTAATTCTTTTGAATTGTTTGTTGTTCCAGCCATTGCTTTACGTCTTTTATTGTTCTTATTGACAGATACTTGTACCCCATTACCATATCATTTTTTACGTCATCAAAGGAAGGGGCTTATTTTTACTCGCCGTATGCGCCGTATTTAACATCACTGCCCATTACTTTATCTGTATTTCCCTTGCCCTGGCTCTCCTTTTTTGGTCCTTTTCCACTGCTCTTGTGTTTCATTAAGCTTTTTTTCTTCCATTTGACCTACATCTGTATTCTTACTCACCACCTCCTGATCATCCCTCTTTTTTAGAGATCTATATCTTTCGATACTAAAGGTATAGAAATCTCTGGAATTAAATTATCAGTATTGGACTTGGAATTATCCAACGGAAAGTCCGGAGCATATGTTTGATATGGAACAACTAGGTGTTCATTACTTTGTTCTTGATATTCATCTTCTTCTGCTAGCCTAGAGTCTGAAGGTTTATTTCTCGTATTTCGATAGAAAAGTGTATTAAAAGGAATTATTTCTTTAGAAATATCTTTACCTGATACAATTCTTAATCTATCTTTAGCCCCTTTTCTTGACCCCTTTATCAGTTATAATTTCAATCATTCTATCTTTGATTACCTTTAAAATCTTAAATGAACCATTATGATAAATATCTAATTTACGATAGTATCTGTTTTTTGTTTCCACAAAAAGACTCTATCACCAACCTCTATTACCTGTTAGACAACCTTCTTATAATAAGTATTTCTGTTCTTCAAATGATTGTCTAACTGCTGTACTCTAACTTTTTCCAACGCATCAGTAACTCTAGTTACTAATTGATGAACTGAATATTTTCAACCGTGGGTTCTCTCAAAGGGAACTCTACATGAAATTTTGTACAAGAATCAATGATCGTCAACAAATATTTTGGATTACTGGTATAACCATTACACACCAGTCCCATCAAATCCATGTAGAATACATAAAATCTCTTATTGATGGCTATATATGTTTTCCCATCTTCTCCGATGCATGTTGTTTCCTTTCCTTTGTACAAACACAGACTTCACAACCTTTAACCTTATCCTCAATATCTCTATCCATATTGTTTAGATAACAATTTTGACTTTGTCATTCCAGGATGTGCTGATAAAGGATGGACATGTACAGTTACATTAACCAAACGAATACATTTTTTCGGAACACAAAGTCTAATATTATTACTTTCCTTATCTCCCATATACGCTTTACCATCAACTACTTGTTATTGATTGTACATTATGAGATAAGTTTTAACACCTTGAGACGGTTTGTTTTTATGACTTAAACGAATTGATTCAACCTTTTCATTTTTAATTAGCGAGCACCTAATGAAATTGATACATTCATCTTTACACTGTTTTTTTGAAAATTAATCTGTGTAAAACATTTTGTTGAATTGTCTATTTTATCCCCTTTATTTATCTCAGTCATTTAATTTTCTATTTCCTTGATTCTATCTTTTTCTTGATCAAGTTCCTTCTACTTACCCTGACTTGTGACTGCAGGAACACCATGAAAGGGCATGTAAATAGCTTCAATTACCTTGACGTCATATTCGTTTTACTTTTTTCTCTCTTCAATTACACCTTCATGGTCTGATTCTTTCTTCCTCGGCTTATACTTTTGTAGTATCGGTGACTACAAAACAAGAAGGATCTCGAACGAATATTACGACGCAATAGAAGATGACAATAAAAGAGGAAATACCAATGAAGACGTACATCTTAATTAAAACGCATATATTAATTACCTATTGTGATGCAACAAAATGTCACGAGATAACGATCAGCAGGATGTCAACCACAAGAGGCACCAAAAGAGGCACTTTAAGGAGTTTTAATAACAATATGTATATTTGTCATTGCACATTAAAATTTAGTATAAAAAGGACAATACTTCTTAGTATTAAAGTAGTATTCGACTAGTATTCAACAGAATACAGTATTATATACAATCCCTTGTATATTACGTTCTAATAAAGTTTATATAACTCTACATCAGTTCGCTTTAATCAAAACCACCTAAGGTTAGTTCCTGACTCTTCGTTGTATTTCGGGTTCCGTTATTCATAAAGGGGCAATTATTATCTTTAAATAAGGGAGATTATTTCACCAAAGTAAGTTAATTCCTTCCGAACCTTGATTTTACTTTCATATTTGATGATGAGAGTGTTTTTATAGTTAAAAGTAGTATGGACTAAACAACTGCAATCTGTTTATTTAAATGCCTTAATTCTCCATACTACCCCAACCACACTATAAAATGGCGCAGTTGGCAGGGTGAGTAATCACTTTGCTACTGTACCAATAGAGAATTTGCGATTGAATAGATAATAAGTTATGGAGAGGTAATGTTCAGAAGATAGTATTTTTATATTTCTTCTAAGCAATATCTAACTAGACCTTGTTATCAAGAAGGAAATTGGGCTATCCATTCATTCTGTCTTGTGGATCCCTTAGGGAAATGAACGTCAATCTTTCCTTACAAGACAAAGTGATCGCAGAGTTTGGTTCCTGTAGAGAAGAAGTGGAACTAACAACCTTCTTAGGATCAAACAATGTGATCGGAATTGATGCACTTACTGTCAGCCTCAACGATAAAGAAATTCCACTTTCAATTCAACAGAAGACAACGTTACCTACGGATAGAACAACTATGGTTAGTGTACAGCTTCCTATTGATCATCATCAGGAAGGAACATTAGCATGGTTCAATCCTCTTCCTACGACGAATTGGAAGGTTGTTATTAAACCTCAAATGGCTGAAGTAAGACGAGACAAGGGTAATATTCGCATTATGTTGGCTATGACGAATATTAGTGAAGAGCCCTTAACGATGAAGAAAAGTATGAAAATCGGGTCAATTCATACAATATAAACCAAGTAGCTTCTTAGCTACTATAACGAATCATGAAAAAGAAATAAATCCACCAAACGAAGTACTACAAATGGTCGATCCAAACACCAACTACGAAGAAGCACGAAAACTTCTAATGGAATATGTTGGTCAATCTACTCAAAATGTCAAAAACGAAAAAAGAATAAGAAAAGAGATAGATACAATGTTTGGAGGTCAAGTACGAAGTAACAAAAATCTGTGTAAAAACGAAAGACAGTTGGTAGAAGATTTACTATTTCGGTTTTATCATATTCTCTCAAGAGACTCATCCGACGTTGGTAAAACTGAAATATTGGAATTCGAAGTTGATACTGGAAACAACAGTCCGATCAAAGCCAAAGTAAGGCCAATGAACCCAACGGTTAGAGAATGTTTCAAAGCGCAACTTGAACAATGGCAAAAAGAAGGGATAGTGGCACCGACAATCTCCGAATGGGGCTCACCTTTAGTCCCAGTGAAAAAGAAGGATGGAACATGGAGATTTGCTACTGATTATCGACGGTTAAACGACATTACCAAGACTGATAATTACCCAATTGCCCACTCTATGAAACTTCTAACTGATCCCCAGTTAGGAGAAGCTACGTTCTTTTTCGCCATTGACATGGTTGGAGCCTACTTTGCAGTCCCTGTGAAAGAAAACGATCAGGATAAACTTACGATAGTATCTCCTTATGGTACTTACAAGTTTTTACGAATGCCTTTTGGTCCAAAGAATGCATGTGGAACTTATGCAAGACTTATGAGACAAGTCTATGGACCTCAAGTTGATAGGAAAGGACTACTAGGTTTCTTTGACGACAACTTAATCACCGGCAAAACGTTTATGGAAACACTATCACGATTTGCAGAATTCTTACTCAGAACGGAAAACGCCAACCTACGAATCAAAACGACCAAAACGGACCTATTTACTAGCCAAACGACATGGCTAGGCCACAAAATTGGTAAAGGACACATTTTTCCATCACAACGATTAACACAAGCAATCAATGAATGGTCAGTACCTCAAAGTGTGAAAGAATTACAAACATTTTTGGGTAAGACATCTTACTATAGAAAGTTTGTGTTACATTACAGTAAGATTGCTGAGCCATTAACACGCTTGCTACGCCAAGACAACGAATGGAATTGGGAGAATGAACAACAGGAAGCCTTTAATGAACTCAAAGACAACTTATTAAAACGACCAATATTAATAACGCCAGACTTTGAGAAAGAATTCATTTTAGAAACGGATGCTTCAAACTTCGCAATGGGAGCAGTCCTCACGCAAATTGGAGAAGACGGGAAAGAACACCCAATTGCTTATGGTAGTAAGAAACTCAACGATTGTCAAATCAACTATTCGGCAACCAAAAAAAGAGCTACTTGCTATTGTAACATTTGTTGATCATTTTAAATATTTTCTAGCAGGTCGAAAATTTATAATTAAAACTGATCATCAACCTCTCCAATGGTTTATGAAAACAACTGTACTGTCTGGAATGCTTCATAGATGGCAAGATCGATTAACGGAATACGACTTCACTATAATCTATAAGCCTGGACGAAAGAATCAGAATGCTGATGCTCTTAGTAGGAGACCTGACCATCAGAACGAAAAGAAAACAGTACAATTAACGGAAGAGGACGAAGGAAATCTTAAACTTCTTGGACATAAGATTAATGCCATGACAACAAGAATTCAAAGTAAGATAAGCAACCCTGAAGAAGCGAAAAAGGAAAATGAAAATGTTCATGACACCCCAATCAGTGAAATAAACTTTTCCAACGAACAAAAGAAAGACGGAGTAATCAAATGAATGGTAAAGTGTATTAAAGAGAAATTGAACGTCGAACAAATTCATACGAAGTATTTAAAATCACTCACAAAAGAATCTAAGATATATTTAAAACATTATAATAATTTATGTATTGTTGAATCTAAATTATATCTTAAAGACGAAGTTACAGGAGACCTTTGTGTTTGTGTACCAACACAGTTAAGGAAAACGGTAATAGCTTCAGTACATGTACATCCCTTATTAGCTCATCCTGGAATGACTAAATCAAAACTTTTGGCTAAACAATATTTTTATTGGCCAAACATGGACCGGGATATTGAGAACGCAATTGGAGGATGTGATATTTGCATGCGAGCGAAAGTAAGAAAGCAACAAGCTTCTGAAGTTATGGGACAAACATCTACGGCTGTAGGAGAACGATTTCAAGTCTTCTACATGGATATAGTCGGCCCAATGTTCAACGGATATGCAAATGATCCAAATTATATGCTAACAATCATAGACGCATGTACTAAATTTCCTGAAGCATTTCCCTTACGAGATATGACAGCGGAAAAAGTAATTAATATTTTAGTAAAAGAATTCTTTCCCCGCTATGGTACAGGAATGAAGTTAGTAACGGACCGAGGACGACAATTCGTATCCAAGTTAACAAAGGAAGTATGTGAGGAGTTAGGAGTTATCAAGACTGAAACTCAAGCTTACCAACCCCACACAAATCCTGGAACGACTTCACCAGGATTTGGAACGTTCAATACGCGCTTTACTCATCCAAGAAGGACTACCTGGAAACAAATGGCATCTATGTCTACCTGGAGTATTAGCTCAAGCAAGGTTTATGGTAATCCCACGACTAGGATACTCCCCATTCTTTTTACAGACAGGAGCCCACCCTGTCATACCAGCAGTGCAATTAGACTCAAACGTAAAAGACGCTCCTAAGACAACCGCTCAACTAGTCCAAGTAATATCCGACTCATTAGAGAAGGTACGAGTATAACAATTGGAGAGCCACCTCAAGAATAGAGAAGCAAACAACAAAAAGGTAAAAAGTAAAAAGCTACTTGTAGGATCAATGGTCTATTTATGGGATCCTCAATCAACTGAGAATCGAAAACTAGCAACGAGGATATATCAAGTGAAACTATTTCAATGAATATACCAATACAACGTGATAAACGAATTATCGACAACGAAGATGATATTGACGTTGAAGAAACTTCAAAGCCAATAACTCGACAAAGTACAAGTAACTATAATAAATACGTTACTATTTATAACAGTCACGATAAGAATGGAGAAGGAAGTACGGGTAAAAGTTGTAAAGACAACGAGACTAATACTGAATTTCCTCCTACATCACAATCTATTGACTATACTACAGATAATGAAATTGAACATCAAGACTCTGGAATACTTGATACGGCTACGAAAGAAATGGCTAAGGTCCTTGAGAAATCAACGAAGCCCTGGTTCAGTAAGACACCCAGTATTTTCAAGAAGGATAAAAAGCCAATGAGTGAAAAAGAGCGAATTAAGCATAAACGTCCTTTAGATGAGGAATATGAAGAATGCAAACTGAGCAGAATGCAACCTGAGAAAAGGAAGAGTAGCGAATTAATGAGTAATACAACACCATTGAAAGACACAAGATTGCAAGGAGAAAACGCCCACCAGAAACACACCTATCAAACGAACAAAAACGACGCAATATAATTGAAGATGATAGAAGCGACGAGACAAACGAGGACAATGAAGGCGATGAAGTAATGACTCCACCTAAAGAATCATAGTTCTTCATCAACAGCCAAGGGAGAAAGAGTTAAAAAATGAAACAAAATTTAATAATTCTTTTCTTATTTGCAGTATACGCTCTTACTGCAAACGCAACAACTAGCATCGAGCAAGTACAATCTCCAGCATACTTTGAACAGGATGGACAAGTGGCAACCTCACTTACTATAATCCGAATTAAATCCCAAATCCCGGTTATGGACATAGTCAATGAAGTTGAAAATCTACTGCAGGTTACCTTGAATATAACAGTCAAGAACGTCACAGCCTGGATTCAACAGAAGACACTGATTGAATTGAACACCATAGCCAATGAAACGAAACAGTATCTCTACGAACTTAAGGAGATATCAGGATTTAATACACCACGACGACCTAAACGACAGATAGTGGCTGGAATTGGAATGCTAGGAGGATGGGCACTGAAAAGTGCAATTGATGGTATCTTCGGACACGGAGGAGATCATCACTACGACCTCGAGATGCTAAAGAACGTCAAAGGACTCAACCAACAAGTTCAAAGCTTACAGATTTCCCTACGACAATTAGCAACTGTCGAAAAGGAACTCTTAGCTTCGAGCAGACGAACTAATTACAGACTAAAACAAGTTGAGAATGCAGAGAGTACAATGTTCATACTCGAGTCAAGGAAGAATAGAATCATGAGATGGGTTAACGGAATACAAGAAGCAATTTCCGGACGACTTACACCCGACATCTTCCCGATCGAGCATGCAAAACGAGTCCTAGACAACATTGGAAAACGAATAGCCTCCCCATTTCTCAACCCTGTAGTTGAAGACGGGATCGCTACGCTATACAGCCTCCCAACGAAAGTAACGCGAACAAGACGAGGTCTGAAATTAACGATTGAATTACCCATTTACAACACGGCACATCTCTTCACATTACATCGCTACGTAGAAGTGATCAAGATTATGAAAGATGGTATATGGTCATCATATCAATCACGAGACAAGACACACCTCGCCACGGATACATTCAAAGGCACGTTCATGGAACTTAACCCAAAGGACTTGGTGGAATGTTTTCAATTCGGAAAATTGAAACTTTGTCCTCATTTGAGAGTTCTACGTACTGGACGAAACGCCTGCCTTCCCGCTTTATTTCATCTGGATCAAAAGAACATACGAGAATATTGCGAACGACATATACATCATTCAAAAAACGTAAAGATTAATCAATTTAATACGAATTCTTTATTCTTAGAAACAGCAAAAGAGTTGATTGGTCAATCCCTATGCTGGATGAACAATGGTTCAATCCACAAACAAAAAGTTGTAATTGGTCAAGGCACGTAGAAAATGGAGCTTCTATCACAATGCGACATGAAAATCGAGGATCATTACATTGCAAAAGGTCCAACGGTCAGCGAAAAGACTACGACGGACATAGGGAAACCATCAATCAACTAGTTACTAGAGTATTGGAACGAGAATGATAAGGCAGCTATTTGCACATATTCCGAGGAGGAAATAAATGAAGCAATCGAACGGATCACTGGAAAGAAACGAGACATTTCTGTCTCCATTGCACATTTGAGAGAATACCTAAGAACGAGAAAATATAACTGGAAAGATACAATCCTAATACTATCTTTCATCGGAGTCGTTATATTATATTTATGTATTTCTTTCATAATCTACAAAGCTAAGCAACGAAACCAGATCCAACGAATCCCAATGACAGAGTGCCAATGAGGTTTTGCGAGGACGCAAACTTCTTCCGTGGGGACCAATTTGTAGTATCGGTGACTACAAAACAAGAAGGATCTCGAACGAATATTACGACGCAATAGAAGATGACAATAAAAGAGGAAATACCAATGAAGACGTACATCTTAATTAAAACGCATATATTAATTACCTATTGTGATGCAACAAAATGTCACGAGATAACGATCAGCAAGATGTCAACCACAAGAGGCACCAAAAGAGGCACTTTAAGGAGTTTTAATAATAATATGTATATTTGTCATTGTACATTAAAATTTAGTATAAAAAGGACAATACTTCTTAGTATTAAAGTAGTATTCGACTAGTATTCAACAGAATACAGTATTATATACAATCCCTTGTATATTACGTTCTAATAAAGTTTATATAACTCTACATCAGTTCGCTTTAATCAAAACCACCTAAGGTTAGTTCCTGACTCTTCGTTGTATTTCGGGTTCCGTTATTCATAAAGGGGCAATTATTATCTTTAAATAAGGGAGATTATTTCACCAAAGTAAGTTAATTCCTTCCGAACCTTGATTTTACTTTCATATTTGATGATGAGAGTGTTTTTATAGTTAAAAGTAGTATGGACTAAACAACTGCAATCTGTTTATTTAAAGGCCTTAATTCTCCATACTATCCCAACCACACTATACTTTATTTCAAATTTTAATAGTACTATTTTCCTTATCTTTCACATACACTTTATCATCAATTACTTGTAATGTAAAGTTTACATGAGCTAAAGCTTCAACGAGGCATTTATGCCACTTATTATATGGGATATTTCTTGTATCATTAATTTTCTTTCATTTTGAATTAGCGAGCACCTAATAAATTTGACACATTTATATTTACACTGTTCTTTATAAAAATTAACCTGTGTAAAACCTTATGTCCAATTATTTATTTCATTCTTTTCATTTAACTCAGTCATTTCTTTTTCTATTACCCAGATCTATTTTTATTTTCTGATCAAGCTCCTTCTGTTAGCCCCGAGTTTTGGCTGCAGCAACACTTTTAATGGGTTTGCCAATAGCTTCCCTTATCTTGAAATTACATTCATTTGGCACTTTCTTCTCTTCAATAACACTTTCTTCATGGTAAAGTCTTAGACTCAATAAATCAGTATTCTGATTCTTTTTTAAATCATTGTAACAGTTGATGATCCGTTCTGATTGGAAATTTCCTACTCATTAAAAAATATTTAAAATATTCAACAAATTCAACTGCTGCTAATAATTTAACTAAAAATAACTTAATTGGCAAAGAAGCGTCCTACAACATATCCTAACCTAAAGAGTGAAATTAAATTATGTTTCAAAAATAATACGGAAATCAAACAAGCATATCATTATTTGTCTTACCCAAGTTTAGTTCTAATGAATAAATGTGAGATGATACATAAAAACGAAGCAAGAAAAAAAACCAGTATTATTCATTTTTTAGTTATTTATACTTCATAGGAGAGGACAATTACTTTTTATTATTTTAAATTTTGCTATTTATAAACAAAATTTCTCAATTGTCTTTATTTTATGTATCATACCTTTTTTTAAACATTAAGCCTGCTAAAGTGCGATTTCGCTTTCTAAAGATGTAATAAATTTAATTTTTTCCAAATAGACGAATAATAAATTATACTGGTACGATTACTTTATAAACCGTTTGATAACATAGATCAACAGGAAAAAATTCTACGGGGTATTAGTACGATAAAAGTTATTCAGTTTTGCAAGCCAATTTCAAATCTGTTATTTTTTTTTACGAGAGTCGGATGGTTTTTGAGAACTTTTCGAACATTTTTGGGCCATTTTCCAAATTCAACTTCAATTTAAGCCAAGAAATACACATTTTGTGAGTTAAAAATAATAATTCGCTGGTGTCTTAATGCAAACTCAATTTCAAGTCTTTGTTTTGACCTAAGGCGGCTCCTAGGAGCGTAGACGGCGGAATTTGGCCTTAAATAATTTGTAATTAAATAGCTCCTTGAATATCATGAAATAAACTAAAAAGGAATGCATTAAAGAGCTGAGCCCTCCCCCCTCCCCCCAACAGCTTATAAATGAGATGTCAAGCACCCGATAAGTACCTTAACTAAGAAGAAATCAACCATCCAAATATGTAAATTTTCAATCCATTTATATCAAAAACCCGCTAGAAATCAAAAGACTCACGGTAGAAACATTAAAAAACAAGTACAATATACTGAAGTAATAACGCGCAGAAGAATTGTGAAATCAGCTGAAAGTTACAAAATTTTAAAAACATTGAGCGCCTATTTGATTACAAGGCAACTCCGAAGAAAGAATGGAGTCGCATGGCCATGTATGTCTAATGAAAAGAATAGTGTTCTTTGATGAGTCGTCATAGGGACTTCGTGAAGAGTGTTTTAGCACCCGGCATCCCTTCATCTTCATGGATATAAAGGTAACTGCATTGAGGAAGGAGTGCTCTATCTTATAAGTAGAAGGAAGAAACTAATCTTAGATATTCGTCTTCATGAGAATGTATTTGTAATTAGGAAAAATGCCCTTTTTGGAGGAAAAAAGCAGGACTTGAGAGGTATTAAATTTAAAGCAATCATGGACAAAAAAATTATAAGCCTTCTTTGTGAATTTTTTTTAATGTAAGCTAGCAAATATAGTTTAAGGCCTACAAGTTGGCCAGGAAGGGGCAAAGTTTGGTGCTTGCAGTTTTTCTTAAAAGACTACACATTTTTTTAGAAGTTATTTGTTACATCTACTATGTGGGTAAATTTCACGTCCAAATTTGGATTAGTTGCAAATTTATAGCATATTTCTGTTAACTTTGTGAATTTATTTGAAAAAATATTTTTCATAAAAATACAGAGGTTAATATCGACTCTTGACCTAAATAAATATTCTAGTTAAGTAATGTATCTTACTAAAATATTAGCAACGATTTCAGTTTATTATCATAACGGATCGACACGAAAATGGAACAATATAATGTATATCTTTGATTGCTTACGATTTAACAATTTTATTAGATAATTATTAAAATTTTGACGTAATACGTAATGGTAACAATCTTCAGTTCTGTCAAATTAGCAGCATAAATTTATATCTAATTTCATAATTATTTTAATTGTGCAAAAACATCAGAAAACAGCAAAAATAAGAAAAAATACAGATATAACTAATTTTGTAAAAACATACGAATATACCAAAAATGAGAAAAAATAAAGATATAACTAATTTTAGAAGAAAGGCTATCAATGACCAATAATAACTGCAAGATTTAGCTTTTATATCTCAATTAAATAAGAAATTTAGCTTTATTTTCTGAAATATCTTCTGCAATCAAGATGTTTTCTAGCAAGGAAATGCACTTTAATCTTATGGATGATGATTTTAGAACTTTAAATAATATAATCCATGTTTTAGCTTGAAATGGATATTGATGTAATAACTTCAATATATTATTCAATGTTTTCTTAGATTTTCCAAAAAATTTTAATTCCAGTATCGCTCTTATAACTACAGATTCTTCATTAGAAAATATCACAAAAGTTTTTGGTTTCAATTGATTAAAATCAAACATGATTAACAAGTAATTCACAATCATCCAAATATTTTGCAGAGAAGGGTAAATGTGTAAAGTTTTAGCAAGATAAATTAAAGCACTTCTTGGCTTCCTTTGAAGGAAGGCTTGCACAATAGATTTAATTATAATAGAATCCTCTTCAACATTCATTTGTCCAAGAATTTCCAATACTAGGGACACATCATGCGTCTTGATGCCAAGAATACAGAGAGCACTTAGCGGTAGTAAGGTAGATGGAACAAGCCTTGTTGATTGAATCAAGAGAGTCTTACATACTTCAGGTCCTTCAACAATATATGCAATTGTACCTAAAGCAATCAATATGTTTGACTTATCTTGAGAAGAATTTGCTCGCTTTAAAGTGGACTGATACGAACAGTAAGCACTTTTCATTTTATTACTATTATAGTAGCTTAATGACAAAAGCGATGATGAATACATGTCAAATGTAGTAAGAGATGATATTTCTTGGATTGACTTTGAATAATCAGCCAATTTAAAATATACTCTCGATAAATTTAGGTTATGATGATTACACAAAATTTTCTCTTGAGTAAAAGCTTGAATTGCAGATTTACGTCGCCCCATACTTTCCAACAGTATACCATATATATTCCAGCCAGTAACATTGAAAGGAAATCTTCGTACAAATTTTTCGATAGCATCACAACTTGAAGAAACACCAAATAGTTTTTCAACCATATAAGAATTATGTTCATACTTTTCATTGCTTATTCTTGTATCCTTCAAAACCCTTCAAAAATAATGTATATATTAAAATTAATAATTCATTTATACTTCACAAGAATACTCATACCACCTTTATCTTAACTATTATTATTATTTTCAAATATTATGCAGCAGAATAAAATAAAATTAATATGATTATTTATCGTAATTATAGTGTGTTAAATGTAACACATAAGATTAACCTTATCCAATACACCCAATCTTTATGTTATTGAGCTTTTCCTATGCTTTTGGATATGTTTATTAAGAATATTAATTTTTTGATTTAATTTATTATTTTCGGAAACCCAGCACCATGTGCTTTATAGATTTTAAAAAATACCTATTTATAGGATATTTCATAGTTTTCAAATAAAAATAATTGTTAAATGACATGATAAGGTAATAAACTGAGGATAAAATTAAAATCTGAACTCCTTTTAATAACATATTATATTGATTTTATCCTGTAAATACAAAACTAGTACGCACATATGCGGTACAATAATTTTTTCTCTTTTACCAACACGTATTTCATTTTTTTTTTTGTACTAAAAAGTTATTTATTTTCAAAAAAAATATTAGTAACCTATTTATACTATTTTTATTTATATTGGTATTCGTGAAAGATCAAATTAATTCTGTCCAACTAATTCGTCTGCACATTAAAGCTAAATCGAAAGAAGAACTAGAAAATGAACTAAAAAGACAACAACAAATGAAAAAGGTGAAATCAGGGTTTTCCAACCCAAAGGTAGAATATCTCAGTTGTGAGTCAGTGTTACCTCCTTTGCATGGATTGTCACTTCCTATATTTGATGGGAAAATTGAATAGTTATTGAGTTGGTTAGAGACATTCAATAGTGTGGTTGGTGAATAATAAATAAGTTCAATTACAAAATCAAAACATTTAAGAGCTAGTTAAGGTTTTATTTCCGATTACCAACAAAAAATTGTACAGGCAATGAGTACGACCACACAAAACGGGGTATTTGTACTACTACGGAATTAGATACTAATATTTAACATATACAATAATTTTTTTCCATAATTTTTTTAATTTTGGCACATTTAAAAATATTTAATATCCGATCATAATCGGCTCCGTACTGCATGGCTTCGTATCTTTCTTGAGCCAGCGCGGGGCATCTATTGATGAGGTGGTCGGCTGTCTGTGGCTCTTCTTCACAAATGTCACATGTGGCACTGGTGTCCTTCCATTTGCTCAAGTGAGCCAGAAAAGGTCCATGCCCAGTAAAGGCTTGAACTAGCAGCCGCATGTTTTGTCTGCTGAGCATGACGACATTTTTGTTCGGTTTTTCCAGCAAAACGCGTGTATGAATCATGTTACGTCGATTCCTATAACGTTTACACCATGTTTTGTAGAACACTTCATTTATGGATTTCTTTATGAAGCTTGAAGATACTCCAACACATTTGAAGTTTTGGCTCGTTGTGCCACTTTTTGCTAGGAAGTCAGCGAATTCATTTCCCGTCAGATCGTTGTGGCCTTTGCACCATGCAAGTTGAATTTTTTTCCTACTTTTTGCCTTCAGTAAAAATTCTTTGCATTCACTCACTCCAACACTGGTGGTAAGAGGATTCATAATTGCGGCAATTGCTGACTGAGAATCTGACAGAATTTTTACATCATCTGAGGGTTTTTCAAATTCCAGAAGATCTCCAACCGCTTGAATGATTGCAAAAACTTCCGCTTGAAACACCGTTGCTTCGCTATTCAGAGATGCGAAGGACTGATGAAATGACCTGTCGCCTCGAGTGATTGCCCATCCAGCACCAGTTTTACCATGATCATCTTTAGATCCGTCAGTGTATATGATTATGTAAGGGTCATGAACATTGTGATTCTCTACCCACATTCGACTGCCTCGGATGAAGTCACTTTTTTGATTTATTTGGATCCTTTTTAAGATGGTGTCAGATGAAAAGCGGTGTCCTCGACGTCGAGGAAGTCCTCCTATTCCACCCCAGGTATCCTTGAGAAAATGCCTCGTTCTCCATCTCGATTTTGTCACACTTGATTTTATATGTAAGTCCAGGGGGGTTATAACCAATACGGACTCCATTCCTGCCGTTGGTGTTGATCTAAATGTATGAGTCATTCCGAGAAGTACATTTCTTTGGATCTTATTTAAAACTCGCATTGCACTCATCTTTGTTGTAATGGCATGCCCCCAAACAACACACCCATAAGTCAACGTGGGCCTAATTATTGCTTCATAAAGCCATAATATTTTCTCTAGTGTTAATCCCCATTTTTGCCCTATTACGGCCTTGGCCATATTCCACAAACGAGAGCACTTGGCAGCTTTTTCAGCTGGGTGTTCCTTCTATGTAAGTCCTTGGTCAAAAGTTACTCCCAGATATTTCATTTTTGAGGAGTACTCTAATACTTTTCCATTCATAAATAAACTCGGAAAATATTTAGATCTGAGTTTGTATGCTTTTGAAAATACCAAGGCTGTAGATTTGGAAAGGTTAAACGTGAGACCATTCATACCTCCCCATTCCAGAACTGTACCAATTGCTTCTTGCATGAAGTTGACTAAGGTGTGAAGATCTTTACCGCTGACTAGTAGAAGAATGTCATCTGCATAACAAACTACTTTGACAGTGCCTTTTTGGAACTTCCTTAGTAACGTGTCTATAACGATGTTCCACACGCCACCTTGAGGACTACCCCGCGTTGGAGTAATGGAACTTATTTCGCCTTTGATCTCAGCTATAACTGCTCTTCTTTTTAGCAAACTAGTATACCAAGATACAATACATTCCGGTACTCCTTCTCCTGACATAGCTGAGCTAGCTGAATGAAATTGAAGATGATCGAAAGCACCTATGCAATCAAGACTTACAGCTAACGTACACTGTTGTTGATAAATTGATTTCTCAATAATATCCGTCGCTTGCGATAGTGCTGTCTCTGTCGAAAATCCCTTCGTGTAGGCATGTTGAAATTGGAATGGTGAAATTACTTCTTCAACTCTCCACTGAACAATCCTCTCAAGTCCTTTAAGGATGAAATTAGAGAGTGTTATGGGCCTAAAAGATTTGGCAGAGTTGTATTCATCTTTTCCTGTTTTTGACAAAAAAGTGACCTTCATCTCCCGCCAGTATTTTGGAGTGTAACCTGTCCTAAGTATTGTTAGTCTTGATATATACATTACGATACCATCTCCAAGTTGTTGTAATGCCACTGGCTTAATACCGTCTGGTCCCGAGCTCTTGTAAGGGCCGAACGAGTCAAAAGACTCTCTAACCTTGCTGCAATCAACAAAGTCAACCACAAAACTATGAACTTGGAGATGGTATCGTAATGTATATATCAATAATTTTAATTCAATGATGAAACATTTTCTTTATCTTCAATGTTTCATTGTTGTAATTTAAAGGGTCCATGGTTCGAACTTGTAAGTAATTCACTGTGATTCGAACATGAAAACGGTTTTAATTTCTTATGCCCCTTCACTCTATCTCTAATGCCATACATTTTTTCTTCTTTTTGTTTAAAGGAAGAGGTATCAAAACAAAATGCAAGCAATTAGTGAAAAGGGAAAGATTTTTCTTTAAAAGGTCTTCGGCAAGTTGTAGGAGTAATTGCACCTTCTATTACCTTAGAAATAATAAAAACAAAAATGGAGAAAAAATACGAAATTAATCGTGTGTAAGCATTTTAGTGAACCCACCTTTAAGCAGAGAAACAAACAGAATAAATATTTCGAAGAAAGGTTAAAAAACTTGAAAATTGAAGAATAGAAGCCCCATTGCCTGTAAACGATAATATAATATCATTAGGTGATATAAGATCAATGGGGCATTGGAGATAAAATTTCGCAAATTTCCTTTAATTGCTGAAGTATATCGAAAAAAATGGAAGTTACTTTAAGATTGGGATTTATGGAGAGAATTCCTGATAATGAATTAAAAACTATGAATCCTATATGTTATTAAACACATCATGGTATATTAAAAGAATTGTCAACGACAGCAAAATTAAGGGTTGTCTTCGATGGATCGATGAAATCAGAGAGTAGGGTTCCTTTAAGGAAAAAATCAAAGAGTTTTGTGATACTAAAAAGGTATTTGGTACGGCTAGTGCCGCGCATTCTGCCATATCTGCCATTGAATGGAACGAGGTGATTTTTCATTTATATCGCTGATTCATTGACTGGGGGGGGGGACACCATAGATCAAGCCAAATAATTAATAAATAAGCATATTCATTTGAATGGGTTGGGTCAATTTGGGTTGAGAAAATGGCACAGCGATTTTTCTGGAGTTTTGAATAATTTAGATGAGTCATTTTTTGTTTAAGAGGATTAAAATCTTGTGATTGAATCGTCAAAGATTTGAAGTAACGTTTGGAATCTAAAGAAAGTATATTATCCATGTTTGTTGAAGGGATGTCAAGTGACGAAAACCATACCAAAAGAAAAATCTTAACTGAGTTTGCTCGATAATTTGCCCCTAGAGGATTTATTCAAAGCTAAGATCCTTCTTCAAGATCTGTGGAAGATAAATATTTGGAGAGCCATTGCCTTCTGTAAGGATTGAAGATATATAAATGCGTATATTTTAAAGCGTACATGTAGTACTCAAAATGCAAGTCAGTTGTCACTGCAGACTATTCTTTCATTATTCATAAGTCATTAAGCTGTTTTCCTTTTGCTTTTGATATAATAATTCTTGTTATATGTATATTATATTATGTTTTTTAAACATTGCGATAATACCACACAACCTTTCTTTCAATTTTGATTAAATTTTTTACTAATACTAATATCTCTTGAAAAGGTAACTTTATGGAAAAAAATTAGTACTAAGTAAAGTATTTATGTATGTATCTTATAAAATCTTTCATTTGTTGACATTTTTAATATGTTTTCAACTATTTTCTTGAGTTATAGAAAAGGAAAAATTACTATAAATATCATTATTAAATCTGCAATCATTGATTTAAAAAAAATTCAAATATCTAAGAACCTAAAGCTTGTAAAAAAATATTAAGATTACATTTGAAATTAGCAATAGAAAGTGCGTTATAATCTGTATTAATATCCTCATGCAATACGAAATTCGAAAAAAATTGTTGCCCATTATAATTAATTCGTGCCAGTTTGAATTATTAAAAGACAATGTATAGTAAGAATAAATTTATATCTTGGATTGGCGTACATGAAGGTTAATTAAAAGACAAAAATTAGCATGTTTTCATGTTAAAAACTTCAAACTAAAGACTTGAAGATATATTTAGAACAGAGTTTAGTATTTATTTAAAGTAACATAATTCTAAAACATCAATTTATTAATTACTATAAGTCTTTGAAGGAGCTGTCATGAGCCTGCAGCAATGCTATCACAGCTACATTCATAGTATTATATCGAAAGCAAATAAGCTGGTTTCCATAGTTACCATATTATTTTTGATGTTTTCTAAGGAAAGGACTTATTTTTACACGCCGAATGCACGCATTTATACATCTCTAGTCATTGTGTAACCTTTTATTTCTATTTCATTTCATCTCCGTCGGTGTACAATTGTATCCCCCCCCCCAATAGAGAACGGTCACATAAACAATAAAAGCGATAGGTACTCCTGTACCCGCTTTTCTCGGTTTCTTCCCACCACCCAACCTTACATCCAACCTCCTCTTCCGTTCTCTACACTTAAGCGTGCGGTCACATATATTTTTAGTGTTGTTTTTATAATTCTTTTTGATCAATTTATTGTCATGGACTGCGATTCCATAGTGAATGAAGAAGGATGACACTACCAACGCCATGATTCAAAGCCCTCCGACCTTTTTGGGTTCAGAGGTATCGTTGTCATCGAAACCACCATCATCGCAGGATGATTCTCCTCCTGGGTATACCTGGTTAAAAACTAAATTTTTTTTATAAGAAAATAATATACGACTTTTATGGAATACTATGTACCCTTATAACTGTAAAATATTATTAATCAGGTTGTTCTATGATACTTCATCTTCTTCCTGAAAGGTTTCATATCTTTCGTGCCAGAGAGCTGGGCATCTGTTGATAAGGTGCTCTGCGCTCTGTGGTTCCTCCATGCATACATTATACGCTGCACTTGCTGTCTTCCATTTACTTAAGTGGGCAAGGAAGGACCCATGTCCAGTGAAGGCTTGAACTATAAAATTAATGCTTTCACGCCCAAATTTGAGGATGTTTCTTTTAGGCTTTTTTAACATCAAATGGGTGTTGCACCAATCTAAGAATATATTTTTCGTTTTCTTTCCTTCGTATAGGACCTTTTGCCACTTTTTCACTTCGTTACTGTTAATAAATGGGTTTAAGATGGTAGCAATTACTGATTAGGAATTAGATCGAATTACAATATCTCCTGAGGGTTTTTCCATACAAATAAGCACTTGTACTGAGTGTGCAATAGCAAAGACCTCTGCATGAAAGACTGATGCTTCTATTCAACGATACGAAGGAATGTTGGAGTGACGTATCACCTCGAGTGATGGCTCATCTTGCACCAGTGTTGCCTTCCTCATCTTTGGATTTACATTTCATAGCATAAAAACATAATTATATTTCTTCTTACTAATCGTAAATAGTATGGTTTACACTAAACTCACAATGAAAATTTGTAAATATATTTTAAAGAGCAGAATTTAATCGATCACACAGGTCAATAAATTTGAACTTTCTAAAACCATAAGAGGTATAAGTATTGTTGGATACGGATACGACAGTAAGTGAGAGTAGTGTTGGTTTACATCTAACTTTATTATTCTCCCTCTTGGGCTTTATATAGTTACAATCAGGTAATACATAGTTAGAAATGATTACGAGCACTTTTACATTTTAGAAATACAGATTAGAAAGTGTAGCCAACAAGTATAATAAAAGTTATTCAGTTTTGCACACTGATTTCAAATCTGTAAAAAAAAATTCCCAGAGTCCGACTGTTTTCGAGAAATCGGAATTAACTACTCTTTGAGCTAATTTGCCCCATTTTACAACTTGAACTTCTATTTAAGCCTAGAAGGATACTCATTTTGTGCATTAAAAAATGATGATCCTTAGTGTACTTAATGCAAATTCCATTTTGAGGCTTTGTTTTGACCTAAAGGGACTCCTGGGGACATAGGCGCTAGGAGTTGGCCCAAAAGTCGCCCAAACGTTTGTACTTAAATAACTCACGTCACTGGTACATTCTGCTCCTTCTCGAGCCGGAGTAAAAAGCATGGATATGGATCCCAAGACTTATTTTTACTTCACCCCTCGAGGGATGTTTCTCTTTCTATCTTCTTTGCCGAGTGCTCGTTGCTCCCTCTACGGAAGGCGTACCTTTTTTTATTCAAAATGATGGAACCCGTCTTCTGGATGAGTTCCAAAAAAATTACAGATTTGAAATCAGAATGCAAAACTGAATAACTTTTATTATACTTATACCCGGTTAGGATTTTTGACTGTTAACCAGTGTTATTTTCTAGAATGAGAAGTTTGCCTCTTTTTAAGATGACGTATTACATTTGCAAAAGAACTAGTACAGCTCTACATACGGCATACTCAACTGTCAAAATGATATTGATTTATATTTCCATGCTATGTCCTATGTATATATATAAGAATATAGGATGTAAATCATGTATTTATAAAATAAAGGTATTGCAAAACAGATATTTCCATAAATATTATTGTAATACTATCCATTGTTCTGTTCTAAATATCCTTCTTGCAACTATCAAAACATCTTCTATAGTAGTCTACGGATCAGAATAATTATTGTCCCGGCCTTGTATGAGTGGTTCTATTTTAGTAAAAGCTAAAAGTTTTGATCAAATAATATTTATAGATATATTTGTCAATACCTGTAATTTATTAATTACGTTTATTCAAATGCACTAAAAGAAAATAATATTATTATGTCAATGGATGTTAGGGCAGAAACTCCACTTCTCTTGAAAGTTGAGTTAAATTGTTGAACATTCAAACTCGATGAGAAAATATATTGAATTGACTTTATTTCCAATATTACAAAAAAATTATATCATAAGAAAAATACATGTTCACACATATAACTATTTACAAAAATAAACATACCGTCAAATCAACCGGTTCAATTCCTACTCTTCCAATTTGTTTATATTTACACGAACATAACGCCAGGTATAAGCAACTTGCTCAGTTCTTATCAGTGGGTAATATCAATGCTATTTGATTTCTGGGGCTATGATACACATTACCATTAGCACAAAAAAGCCTTCTAAAATTAATACAAAAGCAAATCCTTCCTTCTATTTCTTTCGTCTATCACTACCATGTCATTAATTGAAAGATTACGCTTTTTCACCTTCCATTTAGATCGACATTGCAAACCTAATATGTACTCCTTCATCCATCGAGACCTAAAACTCCTTAAAGGATTGATCAATCTTTTCTAACGAGAGAAATTCTGAGACATTAAAGTCGGCCAATAGAATAGAAGTTCGATCTCCAAAATTGGAAGATAACCCTGCTAATGGTCTATTATTCATGACAGACTCTATCTCAACTAATGCTGTAGATAATCTATCGGATTAAGAAAAATTACTTTTTCAGATTGTAAATAAGGTGGATAAAAGGTAAAGTGAAGACGGTAAACTGAGGGATTATTAGTAATGTGAGAAGTAAATGAGTTTGAAAAAGTGACCATTGAATAAAAATACGCGTTAGTAGGTTAAAAACGGCGACAAAGTGCAAGTCCAGTGTATACGAAAGCCGTAGTAGCAATATAAGCAATGATATATGGCTTCTAAGATCGATGAACGAAATAGTTTATTATTACAAACATTGACTCCTTAACGGAGTCCTGATTTCTTTCCCCATCGTTGATATGAAGGAATCCACTTCAACAGCGATGTTTATTTAAAATCTGAGAAGGTAATTTTTCTTAGTCCGATCTTCTTCAAATTAAGGAGACTGATCCAGTGTTCCTTCATGCAGTTCCCTTCATATTCATGATAATAAAGTAGAAGGGACCCCGGGTGCTGAGATACTCTTCACAAAGTCCCTATGACGACTCATCAAGGAACATTATTCCATAGCCATGCGATCCCACTCTTTCTTCTGAGTTGCCTTGTAATTAAAAAGGAGCTCAATGTTGTTGAATTTTGTTTCTTTCAGCTGATTTGGCAATCCTTGTGAGCGCTAATATATCAGTCTATTGCACATGTTTTATTGTAGCTCTACCGTGAATTTTTGATTTCTAGCAGTTTTTTGATAGAAAATGATTGAAAGTTTACAAATTTAGGTGGCGCTAGACATCTCATATGAAAGCTGTGAGTCTCAGCTTTTGTATGCATTCCTTATTAATCCATTTCATGTAATATTCAAGGAGTTATTTAAGTACAAACGTTTTGGCCGACTTTTGGGCCTACTCACGCCGCCTATATCTCAAAGAGTCCTTTTAGGTCAAAACAAAGACTGAAAATGAAATTTGCATTAAATACACAAGCGGATCATTATTTTTTAATGCACAAAAATCTTCTAGGCTTATATTGGAGTTAGAAAATGGGGCAAAAAAGCTAAAAAAGTAGGGACCGATTTCTCAAAAGCCGTCGGACTCTCGAAAAAAAAAAAAGAATTACAGATTTGAAATCAGTTTTTATTATACTTATACCCCTTAGGATTTTTGACTGTTGACCAGTGTAATTAATAGCCAGAACAGTGCCCTGGCTATTATGAAAATGCAAGCACTCCTGCATTGAATTAAAATTCTGATATATTTAAAATATAAATCTTATTATATCAGGTGTAAAATGAGTGTAGATAAATATTTAATATCGTTTTTGCGATAGCTCATGCCAATTAAATTGAAAAGTCGCGAATATTTATATAAAGCTGTGCATATTGTAAACAAAAATTTCATTAGAATCATAATGAAAACCAAAACGGCTCATATTCTGTGAGATTATTTTTACTAGATTTTCAAGGGCTAATTTAAAAATAAAAATCGGCCCGATTAAAATTGTCGTATATTTGAATGACATGATAATACTTACAAATGCATATGTACATATATGTATCTAGTCAAAACTTTTACAATTTTATAAATTAGAAACTTTCCTTCTTTTATTCCGGACTCGTGTGTTATAAAAATATATTGAAAATAAGTTTACAATTAGTGAACTAAATAATTACGCATTATCCTGTTTCCCACAATGACTTTAGGGAGGTTTTTGGACTCACAAAAAAAAGATGAAATATTTTTTGATCCCATAATTCTATTTCCTCTGACCTTTGAGAAGCCTTTTTTTCCTTTTAGTTTTAGAATTTGTCGATGAAGATAAGTTCTACATATACTCAAAATATCGGTGAAAGTAAAATATAAATTTAGAAAAATAAAGATTTGTGTATATGTGTCAAGTCAATAAGAAGAAGTCAAGTTACTCTGAAATATTTCAAAAATGAGTGTGAACTGCACTCATATTCTTGAAGACATTCTCTTTAATTTGTATTAATTGTATTTAATTTGTTAATCGTATTTTTCTCTCATAACACTGGTCAACAGCCAAAAATCGTTAGGGGTATAGGTATAATAAGAGTTATTCAATTTTGCACAATAATTTCAAATCTGTAATTATTTTTTTCAAGAATCTGACGGTTTTTGAGAAATCGGTCCCTACTTTTTTAGCTTTTTTGCCCCATTTTCCAACTTCAACATCAATTTAAGCCTAGAAAGATACACATTTTGAGCATTAAAAAAATGATGATTGGCTAGTGTTTGATATGTGGATTCCATTTTTAGTCGGTTGAAATCCTTCTGCGCGCTACTATTCAAGTAGCTCTACCGTGAGCTTATTATTAATAATTTAGAGGCAATAAAATCTTTTATTAACGTATCCATAAATCTGTGGCTACGAATGTCAGAGCATGAGACCTGAGTTATTTTTGCATGCACTTGACTCAAAAGAAGCCGAATTAGAATACTGTTCTTCCTAATGATGTCAAAAGGGGTTTGAACTGTCTAAATTAAATTAAAAATAATCATATTTTTTCAGAACAAAAGTCCCATTCCTTTTAATATAAATATATAATAACCACACCAGTAAAACTCAGGCAAAAACAAAGGTTAAAATTTTGTAACATAGAAAGTGTTTTACCATTTAAGCATTTTTTTATGGGAACAATAAAAACTATAAGCATATCTATAAACATCTTCAACAGGGACGTAATTTTTTAGAGCTATGTGCCCAAAGGACATATCCAATTATTTTTCTATGAACGAAGTTAATCACTCATGAATATTTAATGAATAAGTAATACTAATACTTGTCAATGTAAAAAAATGTTAACTTCAATTTATGGAAGTAAATTAAACTTATTAGTGTTATGGTCAAATAAGACTTAAAGAATTCGATAAAAATTTGTACTTGCACGATTTGCTTTTACAAGAAGTAACTTGAATTAAATCTGAACTTTTAGATAGCATATACTAAAAATAAGGATTCGAATATTCTTGCTTTACTCTCATGATGCTATTACGAACTTAGTATCAAATGATTATTAATCAATAATGTAGTTTAATGCAAAAGTAATTCACTTACTTACAAATGAGCACTCCATATTCGTAACAAGAAAGAGGTTCATGTCCCAACAAAGCAGCATGACGTAACAGGTCCATACACTCTCCGGAACTATATTTTTTTGCTAGAAGAGCCTGACCACTCCAACCCTGTGAATAAGTTGGATCTCCATTTTGTGCTTCTTGGAAAGCTTTGTTAGCAAGTAGATTATACTCCAAAGTCATATACATGATACCCAGATTAGTCCAAGATACAGCATATGTATTATCAATTTTTACTGCATTTATGAAACAGTGTTGTGCCAAACAAAAATTATTTATATGAAAAGCTATGACTCCCAATGTATTCCAATATCGATAACTCTTTGGCGAGAGCTGAATAGCACGTTTTATAGATTTAACTGATGTAACTATCTTACAGGTATTGTCAAGTGGTTGTTCTTTATAAGTCAAAAAGTGCAGAAGTCCGAAATCGTGCCAAAGACTGTGTTCACAAGGATTATATTTAAGACCTTGAACTGTAAAATGAACTCCCAACTTAATCAAATATAATTTATAATATTTGATTAAGTTTAGATCTAATTCAACTTCCTTCGGCAATTTGAAATATTTACGAAGAACGAGCTCACTTACATCAATAATTGCGCCGATGCAATCGGCAGCTAGTTTCCAAAGACAACATAAATTAGGGTTTTTATTCAATGCTTGATAAACATAATTTAAGGCAAGTGAGGCAGTAGCTGCTCCATTTGAATCTAGCATCTGATTTATATATTTTCTTGAAGATTGCAAATACGCTTCCGCAAATCCTTTATATTTAAGTACCGATCCTGTAGATAAAGACGTGAGATCACTTACGGCACCATCTTCATCGCCTAAGAGGCACTTTATATGTGCTATACGATATTCAGAATAAGTAGACTTTTTTGAGCCCTTTGTTGATGCAGATATCCTGATGAAATAAATAAAGTCAGTTAAATACATACAAAGTAATCAAACACTTACTCATAAAATATTTTCAACGCACTATAATATGAACCCCTAAGAATATAAGCATCTCCCAGCGCTTCTGCCGAATTTATTTCATAACAGCTGTCCTTTGAGTGCATGATACTTTGCAAATGGAAGATTGCAGATTCAGATTTTTGATTATTCAAGTAAAGAATGCCCAACCGTATATTAGCCCATTGTTTGGATGCTACCTTAGATGAGTTGATACAATAAAGAAAATACAAATTTTCTTCATCTCTTCTGCAGGAACCAAGAATATTGCTAATACAAATTCCAACTTCTGTGTCCAATGGATTAAGCTTCAAACATCTTGCATAGCATTTAAGAGCCCTTTCATACGCCTTATTAATCAAATAATAGTTGGCTATATATTTGTAAGGAAGAGGATTACACGGATTGAGATAAACAGATTTAAGAAAATAGTATAGTGCCTGCTCTCTTGAATCATTGTGGTAATGGTAAAGACCATATATTTGAGCAGCTTCGAAACAAGAATTTTTATAAAAGCTAAGAATTTGAAGAGCCTTATCATTGAATCCTAAAACGTGTGCATATATCCCTGAAGCTAAGTCATTGCAACTGTCATCATTCAATATTCCTCGAAAAGCACTAACATTACGCCTAAGTGAGTTAAGCTGATCATCGACCTCAATACCATCAAAACTGATGTCATTTATTTGAAAAGTGTAGTAAAGAACCTTAACTTTGAGGACTTTCATCTTCTGAATACATTCTTTATCATTAGACGTGTTAATTATTTTATTTATAAGAATCAAGATGATAGAAAAATCTTTTAATTTGTACAAACATTTCACATAAAGTACCATCCCGTATATATGCTCGTTATGTAAAGAAAGACAACGAATGGATTCTTCAAATCTCTGACGTTCAAAATAAATAGCTCCTTTATACAAAAATTCTTCATCATTTTCTGATTTAAGATCCAAGTATTTTTCTAAGTATGAATTCTTACACTTGACAGGGCAACCATCAGCTAAAGCCATAAATTTTATATAATAATTAAAGAAATGTTCATATCCGAAAACACAATTTGGAAACGATTCTATAGCCAAGTAGGCATATTTTATTGCCTTATTGTCGTCAACTTGATTTTCAAGATATATACGAATCAAACTTATGCTTCGGCTCAAAGACTTCTGTAATGGAATTACTTTTTCTATCAAGTTCAAATAGTAATCCAGATCGAATATTATACATTTCCTATGTTTACTAATATAATAAATATATTCATATGCTACTTCCGATAAGTGTGATTTAACAGCAATTTCCGAAAATTTAACACGCTCATCCATTGCCTTTAATACATTTGATTTATCATCATTACCATCGAAGATATCGATAGCCCTTTTTAAATTAAAAAAACATCCTTCTAAGTCTTTTAGAACAAATTGAACTTTCGCTTGAGTAAACTTGAGATCTCCAAGAATGTTGGAAATTGACTTGAATTCGTCCAAAGCAGTAGTCTGGGAGCGCATCTTCTCATAGAGTGAAAAAAGTCCTTGATAAGCCAATACTTTTTTATCGTCAATTCGAATAGCCTTCTGGAACACCTACAAAATAAACAATAATACTTAATCTAGCTCTTAAAATAGTTTAAATATTCTTACTTGAACTCCTCTTTCATTTTGATTCAAGTGATCGAGACATAGACCACAAAACACAAGGCCATTGTAATTAACAGGGTCGATGTCTAGTACATCTTTGGTAATTTTAAGAGCTTCACGATAATCCTTACGATCAATGAAAACTCTGGCTGACTTTAATAAACCCCGAGTATCACCCTTCATGGTGTTAAAGATTTATTGCAGACTGAAAAAGTTTTTTCGGACATTTCTTTTTTTTTTCCTTTCTTCTTCTTCCTTTATAAGTTATGACTAGGGGTGTGACTTTAGTAGAGATAATATACAGTGGTATTATTTGAAAAGGAAAAACATTTTGTTTTTGTTCTTCTTTTCATTTGCAATCATTAATCATTAGATCGTTGTGATACAAGCGTCTCCTTCTCATTTAAAAAATTCCAACCCACCTTTGTTCTAGATTTTGTTAAATATGTCTGATATAACAATTTTTCTAAGTACCCATTAGAAAATTCCAGAATTCCATCACTCGTAAATTTGTAATAAAGAAGTAATTTTAATAGATCAGAATAATGTGACAGTATTATTTAATAAGAGGGACGTAGATAGGAGGGGGACACCTTCCCAAAGATTTTAACATGGGGGGATATAATATATACATAGTATTCCTAGGTTAACTGATTTTAAATTATGAACGGTTTCAAAGTCAGTCACCTGACTAAAGTGGTTAAAGCTAATAAAGTATATTATGATGACATCAGAGTCCAGCCATAAGTGTATCACATACCCATCACTAGTACAAGGTTTTGTTGGATAAAAATTAAAAAAGTACAAATGAATGTTCGTTCAAGGGTTTTAGAAAAGGAAATTACTCGCTTTCCACTCCTTGTCTAATAGTAAGAGAGAAAATAATAAGTGTCCTATTATTAAGGATGGGTACTATGTTTAGGAGATCTAGCGTGCTCACAATTAAGAAACATTTCTTGCCTCTGCATCTTATCTGCTTATTGTTATTTGACAATATCAATTAATACACAAAAGCTACTTATTATTGTACAAAGTTCCTGCCTCAACGATACCGTGAAGACTGAATTTAAATTGATTATCAATGTAGTGGTACCAGTTGATATTTTTCTTTCCTTCCTTAAAACCAACTCTATCTTAATATTTTGCCCATGTTTAATGATGAGCAATATGAATGGAGTTGTAAATCTAACCCTTCATTTGAACATGAAAACCGCTGCAGGTCTTTACGCATTCGCTCTTCCTTTCTCAGACTCGGTTTTTTCTTCCGTTCCCAAAAAGAAAGAAAAACGACAACTACATCCAAGAAATTAGTGAAAAATGAAAGGTTTTATTAAAAGGTCCTTCATAAGTAGTAGGAGCAATTGAATTTCAGATTGCCATACTAATCATAAGAATAAAAAGGGAGGAAAAATGCGTGCGTAAACGATTCAGTGAGCCCACCTTTATGCAGTTTTTCGCGTGCGAGATTTTTGATAATTGGCAATTTGAACAGTAATTTTGTTTTCCAAAACTGTTCTCATTTTTCCTAAATTCTTGAAGATCTGATGATAAGGATCTTGCATAATCTGCTGAATAATACTCTGCTGAAAAACATAATCAATTATGTGTGAATCATCGATAAAGAATGTGAAAATGTTTTTACAAGGGTTCCAGGTAATTATATGTTTATCAAATAGTTCGACATTGCCTCTATGAACTACTACAAATCACATATTTCCTGCGATGAGTAGGTAATGGCTCTAAACACGAAACCTCAGACCATCATTGTTTCTACGGACTTCTCCAAAGCTATCGTCCCACGAAGAATTGAATAATGCTCTAATGACCAACTTAAACAATAATAAGTGTCAAATGTTTGAAATTAAAGTTATAATTTCAAAATAGGTATTAACTATATAAGCTCCAGGATTTTAGATTTTTGGGATATTTCCCTGAATTTCTCCACTTATGAGATTATTTAAGTATGGTCATAGTAATTCTCCTATTTTGATGGAGTACGAGCTCCATCTGATAATTATCAAATCCCTCGTGAGACCTTTCGTCAGACTTGACATTTTTGGGACATTTATCCCCTTTACCGTATTGAGAACCATCAAGGAGAATCCCTAGTGGAGGTTGCGTGAGATTGATGAAAGTAGTCAAAAGAAAGAAAACGTGGAAGTCATCATTAATCTTATAACTAGGAATGTAAAAAATATGCAAAATGCGTGCGAGTTTTTATGGAGTTGGCAATTTTAACAGTACTTCCTGTTTTCCAAAGCTGTTATCATTTTTCCTTTATTACTAAGGGGAGAGCATCTTCAATAGCAAATACAATGTTAGAAAAGGGCTCATGTTCTCGTAATAATTGTTAGTTTACGACATGTAAACTAAAGATATATAATTTTCTGACATTAATTTGAGTTAATTTTCTACCTCCCATCTATGGTATACATAATATAATTTATTATTGATGTCTTCATTTGTATATATAGTGGAGAATAGCAGCTTGTAGCTCATTAAAACGTCATGACAGCTAATGCTCCTTCCCTCTCAACATTCATCAAATTGTCAGTTTTACCGGGTTGTTTTTCTCTTTCTTTTTATTTTACACACCCCATCTGCATATTTTTTACATTCCTACTTATAACTGAAGTCAATGCGAAAGCATTGAAACTAGGCAAATTACATAAATAAAAACATTCAATGATATGGACAGCTTTCTCATTGACTTCTATTATAAGATTAAAGATATCACTAGCTCTACTACTAACTACTAAAAGTCTCACTCACTGTGGTTCTTTCATATTCTCAATCATGACTTCTACCAGTTCAGCGGGAACAACAATAACATGTAATCTGTTATCACCCACCAAACCCACAACAATGTCCACCTCTTCCAGATCTTTCGAAGTATTTTTCCTCCTCCATAGCTTCTCATATATAAGATCGAGTGCCCAATTCTTTGAATCGTATATCTTCCAATCTAGCTCGAAACCATATAGATTGTTTACCCGGCAGATCTAAGCTTGCTAACGTATTATCATCATTAACATTATTAGTCATTGTATTGTTACTTTGGGTAATGTAGCCGATGCTCGAGATTGGGAATGATTTTACTTTTGGGAAATAAATCGGGGCACATATGTTTGTCTTTTGTTTTCCTTCTTTCTTCAACTTTTTCTTTCTTTTTACTACCCTCATCAATCTTACGCAACCCCCACAGAAGTCTCTCATAAGATTACAGAGTAATAACATCACCTCAATTTAAAATATTATATTTAATTAGATACAAAAATGTAATAAAAAGAAAAAGAAATCGAAAACATTACATAACATAAAAAACATGTCTAAAAAACGTTTTCAAGACATAGTTGGAAGAGAATGAAGAAATTTTCCTTAGCGAATTGATTGTGATATTCCTATATTCAATTCTTCAAATATTTTGGAACATGTTGAAAATTATTTTAAGTCGGAAAAGGCATGTGGCTGACAAAAATCTGGAAAAAAATAATTCTTGATTTTATTACTCATCCAAACAGGGAGTGTAGATTGATTTTAGACTCAAAGAAAACTTTGAATGGATTTTATTTGGTACTAATCTATCAAATTCAGTAATATAAAAAATGTCACCTTTCGTTGCTACATGACACAGGATTCTATGAAAAAATAATTCAAAGTATGATTCAAATTCATTTCTTTAAAAGTGTGGAAGATCTTATCTGTCTAGAAATTTTTTAACTATGTAGTCTCTGGCTAGTAGCCCCCAAAAATAAAGCTGTTTTAAATGGTTTTCTTTATATATTATTGTATTATTGTAGTAAGGCCAAGGGGTGGATAAAATACTATTTGTACTTGAAGTTCCGTTAAAAAATAGATAAATAGTATTTGATCCACTCCCGTTAAGAGCACAAGTTACTAACAAATGAAATCAAGACAAAATAATCGTCATAAACTCATCTTTTAATATAATATTAATGCCCATAGCATTTGTCACTTGACAACTTAGGGAACCAGAGTGGTGTACAGTACCTACGATAAGGAACTACATTGTATTTACCACCCCATCAGACACTTCTGGTACTTCTTAAAGGGTCGCCCATTTACTGTGTATACCAATGATCGTCCTTTAATGCGCACTATGTCAAAGATCTTCGATCAATAGTCATCTAGGCAGCAACGGCAACCCAGTTATACATCGGAATATACAACCGTTATTCGCCATGTGGCAGGGGAAGACAACAACGTCGCAAACGCACTTTCATGTTCAGCCATCAATAGCTTGCAAAAGCGAGTAGACTACCAAGAGATGTCGAAAGATCAATAGACAATAGAATACATAGTGTTTTTGTTTATCCCAAAAAGCTCATCGTGCTCATAGAGGTCTCTTACACGTCGAGCTTTTTTTTTCACTCGCGACCTCTAGTCACAAAAGGGAAATGAAACATTTGGAAAAACAACTGGTAGCTACCCTTCTGTATTTTCCTTGTTGCCAACTTTTTAATATTAGTCAGAATTTACTATTTAGATATACTATACATTGATAAATTCTACCTATCACAAACAAATCATTAATACTTGTAATATGTTCAAAATTCAAAAAATGGGCACGCAATCCTTAATTTAATATATTTTTTGTTTATCAAAATCAGCAATAATAATAATAATACCCTTTGTGAGTTCATTACACGAAGAGTCGGCTGCTTTAAATCAAAAGAGTGAATTGAGGAAAAACAGCTGAAGGGAGAATACAGTGTGTTTTTGTTTATACCAAAAAGCTCGTCGTGTTAATAGACTTAAATTCAATTTCTTTTTTTCTGAGCCTACCTCACTCTTCTTCTTTGTGAGTCACAGAAGAAAGCTCCTTGATTAATTCCTCGGTTTTTAGTTGTAATTTATTTTATTGTCTGAAAATTTTGTTTCTTTGGCTCTTCCCCGGTCATCGATCCTCCCTCAAGTTAAAGATTAAGACAGTTATTGAATTTTGCATGCACCCTAGTCCCTGTTCCGACCTCGCAGCACCCTTCATTACCCATTCACAGGCCAGATCCGAGTACGTTTTTGTACGACGAGACAGCCTCAAGAATCTGTTACAAACACCGTACTCTGATCCGTACAAAGTACTCAGTAGGACCGAGAAAACCTGTGTCATCAACTACGGAGTAAAGGAGGAGACAATCTCGATAGACAGAAGCCAGCTCATGTGAATCTCACAGCTCCTGTGTCAGTAGCTCAACCACCTTACCGGGTCCACCCTCCTCTTCAAGTAGAAGTACTGGAACCCTCAACAGACATTCTGGGAGGGAGTAAGTGTATAGCGGACATCTACTACATCACTAGTACGAAGTCTGTTATTGTTTTGGTATCACTATTTACCTTTCGAGGAGTCATGCTTAAACAGTATTTATGAATAAAGCTAAAGTCTAATACTTAGAGTTTTAATCCTCTTTAATATATTTCTTTAATGTGCAATATGAATTATAGATTTCACTTAATTATTACTATATTGCTCCCTACTATTGTATTATCGAATCCTCCGTTATTGTCACACTAGCATTCTTGAACTTTCTCACATTATAGCATAGATACCAATGAAATTTATCTATGTTAATGAAAAATAACACTGGTCAACAGTAAAAAATCCTAAGGGGTATAAGCATTAGAGAAGTTATTCAGTTTTGCACGCTGATTTCAAATTTATAAAAAAAAAATCGAGAGTTCACGGTTTTCGAGAAG
The DNA here is from genome assembly GCA_963680855.1 of Lepeophtheirus nordmannii. NCBI lineage: Eukaryota > Metazoa > Arthropoda > Copepoda > Siphonostomatoida > Caligidae > Lepeophtheirus > Lepeophtheirus nordmannii. Next base: position 15,359,882 of record OY804526.1, on the reverse strand, counting down.
TCTAGAAGAATACTCATTTTGTGAATTAAAAAATGATGATCCGCTAGTGTATTTAATGCAAATTCTATTTTCAGTCTTTGTTTTGACTTAAAAGGACTCCTTGGGGCATAGGCAGCGGGAGTAGACCCAGAAGTCGGCCAAAACGTTTGTACTTAACTCCTTGAATAAATAAGGGAAATGAGTGTGAGTCCGTGTAATTTTGGTATTTGGAAGGAGAGGTTGAAAGGTGCGGGTGAAGGAGGTGAGTGAAATGGAGTGGGCTGAGATGGGCTGAGATAGGCTGTTTAAGGAAAGGGAAGTGTTTCTTGGTGTTTCTTGGTGTTTCTTGGTGTTGCTTGGTGTTGCTTGGTGTCAGTGCTCCCTTTTCCTAAGAGGTTGGTGGTTCCGAGGGTTGGACTGAACTTGAGTGTTAGTGATGTCGTCGCGAGGTCGGAGCTCCCGTTATTCCCGTTCCCGTTCCCGTTCCCCTCGTTATTCCTCTCGTCGTTACTCCCGTTCCCGTTCCCGTTCCTTGTCTCCTCGTGGTCGCTATGGGAGTGGGGCGACTCTGAGTGTGCGCCGCCGTTCTCATAGCCGTTCTCCCATGTCCAACCGCCGTCGTCACGTGGGAAGCCGGGATGCGCCGGAGGTGACGAATTGCCTGGGTGTGTTTGGGTTGAGTCTGTACACGACGGAGCGTGAGCTCGAGAAGGAGTTTTCCAAGTTCGGGCCCATTGAGAAGGTGACGGTCGTTTTGGATGGGAAGGTAAAAAGAGGGGATAAAGGGGATGAGGAGCCCTCCCTTGAGCAGCCCTCCCACTCACCTTTTCTCCTTTCAGACAGGGAGATCCAGAGGATTCGCTTTTGTGTATTTCGAGTCCACGGAGGACTCCAAGGTCGCCAAAGAGGCAATGTGTGATCAGGAGATTGATGGGCGCAGGATACGGGTGGACTATTCCATCACGAAACGGCCGCACACACCCACGCCTGGGGTTTACATGGGAAGACCCACTTTGTTAGTATTGAATCCACTTGCCCTATTTCCATTCCCTCAGCTCTCATTCCAGTTATAGCCGTGGGGAAAGAGGATATCGCGGGGAAAGAGGGTACAGGCGATCCCCCTCTCCCTATTACCGTAGGGAGAATCGCAGGAGAGATTACAGGTCCAGGTCTAGGTCCTATTCGCCACGTAAGTTCATTAGTAGGCCATAGCGTGACTTTTAATTAGTCATAGTATAAAATCATTTTAGAGGTTTAACAACGGATCAATTGCTCCTCATTATTCTTACTCACCTGATGCAAAAAAATTTTACATTTTCAGGTCGCTACTGATGCGCTATAAATTGAAATCGAGACACGGTTGAATTCGTTTTAGTTTATATTTGAATCGATATATGCTTGCTTATATCGTATTTTTTCCTTTTATTCTTTAACGTTTAGTTAACTATACGAATTTTCTTACTCATTATTAGTAATTACTACTTGGTGGAAAAATAAACATGTTAATTTTCGATTTAACAAATTAATGTACACACTCAAGTTATATTTTCTTTTATTTTTGAAGGATATGTCAAGAAATTTTAATCAAGAGAATTTTGAAGCAAATTTTAAGAAGCATTATCCGGGTCCATTAAATATAATTGAATTGGATTGCCCAAAATTAGTATCCCATCTAGATTAGCAATTTAATAAGGTGTTCCTGAGACTATCTTATTCAATTAAAAGTTGCACAAGATGATCACAATGTAATGTAATAGTGATGACTTAGATTTTAAAAATCATATCAGTGTGGTTTGTACTGATAAGGTGATATAAGTATTCCCTCTTATACACGAGTGTCACACTTGAATGTAAACGCAATGAAATGTGTAAAATTTATTAGTGATACTTTTTTAAATTAAGCCGTCATCTGTTCGGACTTGAGTTCGCTGATGAATTTTTTCCATTGGGACACTAATTTCGGACGACTCTCTTATTATGGGGTCATCAACACCGAATCATTCACATTTCTAGGGTATTATTTCTGACTTGATCGTGGAAAAACGTTCTTTTTATTTCTTAACAAGAATATTTTGGTTCAATATGATAGAAATCACCAATTATGTGGGAGATTTTAGGAAATGTAAAAGGAAAGTTATAAAAGAGTTTGTATTAGCAAGTCACTTTAATGAAAGAGTTAAAATTGTTGTACTTATACTTGATATGTACAATAGGAGAAATAAATAAATTAGTAGTAAAAACGATATTCTCCACTAATGGTGCAATACATACTTGGAAGGAAATATTTAGGTAGCTGGCTGGCATCATTTAGATAAAATATATCTATTATTATGTGTATGATAGTGACTGGATGATTTTGTGTTGGTTATCCCTTATACTGACATAATTGAAACTTAAGGTATTGAGGGGAAGTAGAAAATTGTTGAATTAAGTTGGCGAAAGAAATATACTTGATTATGTTAAGATTTGAAGATTTTGGCCTTATGTCTTCGATCAACTTAAGAATAATAAACCCAATCAAGTAACAGATTGTGAATAAACTTGGATAACCAAGACAAATAATTACATTGAAGGATAAATAATTTTGCTATTGCATAAGATTAAAGGTAATAAAAATTATTTTAAATTACGAATGTGTAACAAGGTTAATAAAATTATTTATTCATTTCAGGGATGATATTTGGTGTCTATTCTCCTAGGTGATTATTGGTTGATATAGTTCTTTCTTTTTAATTTGATGAGTTTGTAAAAGATCTGAAAGTATGCATTCGGGCTTGAGTCTTGTGAAATATACCGTGACCTCTTTTAAATGATGACAGTTTATTTGGTTTTGATTAATCTCTGGTCTCTTTGGTGAGTTGAGAACCTTTGGTTATGTGATTTATTATAGTTTTCAATCTGATTGAGATTAACAAGTTTACTTCTTAATGTTTTATATTTGATTCGTTTTTCATATGACTCGCCTGATTGCACTTCCTGATTTACGTGTAACAGATAGCTGAAGATTTTTATGTGCTCATGAGTTGATTTTCGTAGAATTGTATCCCAAAATATTTATGTCTTTATTTTAGATCATTCAATGCTTTTGAAGTAACCATTGTTCACTAGGTTAATTATTATGATTTAATTATCATTATTGCTAGTGATAGATGGAGATCATGGAAGGAAAAGACAGCCTGTTAAGAGATAAAAAGAACTTATGCGATGTTCTAAAAGACAAGTATTTTCACCAAAAAAAAAAAAAAGTGAGTTGAATATTTTGTGTATTTAATTTTTTCTCAATGTTTCGGGATTTTTAGACATTCAGTCGATCGTCATTTCGCTTTATCAAACATCGAATGCCACGTGGATTCATACTTAATAACAAGGAAAAATATAAGTTGAATTTTCTCATGAACAATTATTATGAGTACCGACTTTAAAATGTTCAGCGTGAAGAAATCATAACTGCTGTACTGAACTGGATAGAAGTTATATAAGAACATAACTATGTGGTTATCCATATTTTATCTAGTAGTTAACTTGAAAAAAATTGGTACTGGATCCGGATCAAAAGATTCTTAAGATTTCGTCTCTATAGTATCGGAACGCGTCAAATTGTATATTGATTGGTCATTAGTTGTTGCTTGTTTGATCCTTAACGCCAAAGTCTCTGGTCCTGGAATAAGTTTTCTTACGGATGATCGTGCAAGACTAAAATGTGTTAAGTTTTCTGTGTCATTTTCTTAATTGGATATTTCGAAAAAATTTGTGTCCTTATTGAACGTGAGCTTTGTGGAAACATCAATTGGCTAAATCCCCTTTATTTTTGGCACGCTGATGAAAAGTTTAAAAGGAATTGTTATTCTTTAAATAAGTTAAGACCAAATGATGAGTTCACCTTTGCAAAAACGACTGAGGATCATCTAGACTATTTATGAAACGTATTTTCTTTTTTTCTATTTATTGTGGAAGTTTAATAAATTAAGATCAAATTAATAGGGACTGTTTGTAAATTAGTTGGCAAAGTATATTTATTTAACGAATATATTAGAAAATTAAGAATTATTTCATTTCGTTAAGTTAAGCTTGTCATAAGGGGAAATTCATGTTCGATTACTCTGTAATACTTAATATAATACTTTACCTATTTTAAGTAGTTAAGTAATATTTCATAAATAAACGTTTGTATGCAATTGTATTACTTCCCCCCCCCCCCCCCTCTTCTCCTCCCCAAAAGACAACTGTCACATAAACAATAAAAGCGATTGGAGCCCCTGTACCCGCTTTTCTTGGTTTCTTTCCACCACCCAATTTAATATCCAACTTCCTCTGACGTTCGGGGCACCCCTGATCATCCGTTATTGGTTATATATATATTCTATTTTTATTTTCTTAATAAATTCTAAATAAATGTGTCCTTAATGTAATATATGGTAATCGGTTGAAAATTATCCTATCTTTGTCCGATTGATCCTCCACGTCCTGCAAATTAAGGAAGAAGAGGAACAATATAGAAACGTTTAAAACTGTTAAATTTATCCGTCCAAAAACCTAGTTTGTTAATTTCATTGAGAGAAGATCTCTCATTTCTTTTGAAAGCAACCATTGCTGATTTGGTGCTATGACTTGAAAAAGAACTAGTATCGACACCCGCAGCTTCTAATCATAAGAATAAAAAGGGAGGAAAAATGCGTGCGTAAACGATTCAGAAAATCCACCTTGAGTGATGAAGAGTGATGTATAAATAGGAATGAAAATCATATGCAATTCGGGAGTGTGATAAAAAAGTGGAGTTGGCTCTTCAAACAGGTCTTTTTGTTTTCCAAAGCTGTTATCATTTTTCCAATATTACTGAGGGGAGAACATCTACCTGATAGTAAAGATGTCGCATGAAGGAGTACATGCATTAAGTTTAATAAAGCAAATAAAATGTAAACAAGAAGGGCTCAAGTCCTCGTATAATTACACTGGTCAACAGCCAAAAATCTTTTGGGGTATAAGTATAATAAAAGTTATTTAGTTTTGCTCACTGATTTCAAATCTGTAATTCTTTTTTTCGAGAGTCCGATGGTTTTCGAGAAATCGGTCCCTACTTTTTTAGCTTTTTTGGTCCATTTTCCAACTTCAACTTCAATTTAAGCCTAGAAGGATCCACATTTTGAGCACAAAAAAATGATGATTGGCTAGTATTTTTTATGAAGATTTCATTTCTAGTCTTTGTTTTGACCTAAAAGGACTCCTAGGGGCGTAGGGTGCCGGAGTAGGTCCAAAAGTCGATGAAATCCTTTGTACTTAAATAACTCCTTGAATATTGCATGAAATGGATTAATAAGGAATGCATTAAAGAGATTAGACCCAAAGCTTTCAAACAAGATGTCAAGCGCCCCATAAGAGCCTTTAACTTTGAAGAAATCGTCCATCTAAGTGTGTAAATTTTCATCCAATTTTGAGCAAAAATGCGCTAGAAATCTAAGACTCACGGTAGATCTAATAAAAAACAAGTACTATAGACTGTAGCTGTAGAGCGCAGAAGAAGACTCTGACATCAGCTGAAGATAACCAAATTCAAAAACATGGATCTCTTATTCAATTACAAGGCAACTCCGAGGAAAGAGTGGGATTGCAGGGTCATAGATATCCAATGAAAGGAATAGTGTTCCTTGATGAGTCATGTCTCAGTACCCTTCATCTTCATCATCATGGATATGAATGGAACTGCTTTGAGGAATGCTGGATCAGTCGCCTTAATTTGAAGAAGACGGGATCGGAGTTTCGACGTCTTATAAAATTAGAGATTCATCTTCATGAGAAAGTATTTGTCATTTGGATCATCTTTGAGTACACTAAGAACAATTCCCTTTTCAGATTAACAATAAACATCGCTGTTAAGTCGAGAATGGGGAAAGAAATTAAGACTCCATTGAGGAGTCAATGTTTGTATAGAAAAAACTAATTTCCACATTCATCTCAAAATTTAAACCGATGTTATCGCTTATATCGCTACGACGGCTCTTGTATACACTGGACTCTCGCATCGTAGCCGTTTCTAGTCTACTAACACACATCTTCATTCGAATGGACAACTTTTTTACACTCATGTACCGATCACGTTACTAAAAGTCCCTTAGTTTACCGTTTATGACTCTCAGTACTGAGTCCCCTTCTTCATGTCTAAAGTGGAGAACAAGGAATAATCATGAAGTGTCTTTGATAACGTTAATCGTATTATGCACAAATTCATTTATTTTTTATACCATTTCTAATGAATGATCTCAAATACAAAATATATCAAAAACATAACATAATTTACATAATTCTTTACAAGTATAATTCAATCATCAATATTTGACAAGGAGTTATTTGATTCAGATGGTAGTTACAATGCTGATAACATAATATGATTTAGATTTTGAATGCTCAGATGTGATCTCTTTCTTTTCTTATAAACTTTATAACTTAAAAATATGTAATTAGGACGATCATGATAGTTGATATACATATTAAGGCGGGTTTATCCACGAAAATATCTTGAATGGAGCATTAGTTATATTTACTGAAAGGTTTATGATTGAATCTATAGTATTATCTGTGTCGAACTTTGACAGTATTTTTATTTTTTGGGCGATTTGAAATATATTCCAAGCAATTTTATTCGAAACTCCGATGGTTTCAGATATTTTTTTATATTTATTCTTTAAGATTTGATGAATGAATTAAATGTCTATTTTTGGATCTTCGGTTACACTTTCAAATGTAGAACTTATACCTTCATAACCTGCAGGGAGCATTCTATCTGGATGAAATGTACAGTTTTCATCTAAATTAATTATCTGATTACCAATATATGTGCTACTAAAAGACGATCTATTTCTGCAAGCTATAACTATCGTTTGTTTAGTGGGGGGGAAATGAATAAATTGTGTATTTGAAACCTGTATTGCTGCTTCTGTGATAATTCTAGGATGGCACAGTTTATGAATATTTGCTCCAAATGCTCAATTTAGGAGCTGTTAGTGACGAGCAGGGAGATCGTTTTCATCCAGATATTAAAAAAATGGAAACAAAATATAAAGGGTTTTGGAATTCAAGCATGACGGGAGATTATTGTTGGATGTTGTATCGTAATGAGTCTGAAAAGAAGTTCAAGCGTAAATCTAGTACCAAACATCTATGATCTCTTTGAAATTATATTTTAAATCTTAAAATATTTATGTACAATATGTTATATATGTTGATAAATTAAAATATTTAATCTCTTCAATATAACAAATTCATGGAAAACATAAAATTCCTAATTAGAAATGGTATAAAAAATAAATGAATTTGTGCATAATACGATTAACGTTATCAAAGACACTTCATGATTATTCCTTGTTCTCCACTTTAGACATGAAGAAGGGGACTCAGTACTGAGAGTCATAAACGGTAAACTAAGGGACTTTTAGTAACGTGATTGGTACATGAGTGTAAAAAAGTTGTCCATTCGAATGAAGATGTGTGTTAGTAGACTAGAAACGGCTACGATGCGAGAGTCCAGTGTATACAAGAGCCGTCGTAGCGATATAAGCGATAACATCGGTTTAAATTTTGAGATGAATGTGGAAATTAGTTTCTTCCATACAAACATTGACTCCTCAATGGAGTCTTAATTTCTTTCCCCATTCTCGACTTAACAGCGATGTTTATTGTTAATCTGAAAAGGGAATTGTTCTTAGTGTACTCAAAGATGATCCAAATGACAAATACTTTCTCATGAAGATGAATCTCTAATTTTATAAGACGTCGAAACTCCGATCCCGTCTTCTTCAAATTAAGGCGACTGATCCAGCATTCCTCAAAGCAGTTCCATTCATATCCATGATGATGAAGATGAAGGGTACTGAGACATGACTCATCAAGGAACACTATTCCTTTCATTGGATATCTATGACCCTGCAATCCCACTCTTTCCTCGGAGTTGCCTTGTAATTGAATAAGAGATCCATGTTTTTGAATTTGGTTATCTTCAGCTGATGTCAGAGTCTTCTTCTGCGCTCTACAGCTACAGTCTATAGTACTTGTTTTTTATTAGATCTACCGTGAGTCTTAGATTTCTAGCGCATTTTTGCTCAAAATTGGATGAAAATTTACACACTTAGATGGACGATTTCTTCAAAGTTAAAGGCTCTTATGGGGCGCTTGACATCTTGTTTGAAAGCTTTGGGTCTAATCTCTTTAATGCATTCCTTATTAATCCATTTCATGCAATATTCAAGGAGTTATTTAAGTACAAAGGATTTCATCGACTTTTGGACCTACTCCGGCACCCTACGCCCCTAGGAGTCCTTTTAGGTCAAAACAAAGACTAGAAATGAAATCTTCATAAAAAATACTAGCCAATCATCATTTTTTAGTGCTCAAAATGTGGATCCTTCTAGGCTTAAATTGAAGTTGAAGTTGGAAAATGGACCAAAAAAGCTAAAAAAGTAGGGACCGATTTCTCGAAAACCATCGGACTCTCGAAAAAAAGAATTACAGATTTGAAATCAGTGAGCAAAACTAAATAACTTTTATTATACTTATACCCCAAAAGATTTTTGGCTGTTGACCAGTGTAATTATACGAGGACTTGAGCCCTTTTTGTTTACATTTTATTTGCTTTATTAAACTTAATGCATGTATTCCTTCATGCGACATCTTTACTATCAGGTAGATGTTCTCCCCTCAGTAATATTGGAAAAATGATAACAGCTTTGGAAAACAAAAAGACCTGTTTGAAGAGCCAACTCCACTTTTTTATCACACTCCCGAATTGCATATGATTTTCATTCCTATTTATACATCACTCTTCATCACTCAAGGTGGATTTTCTGAATCGTTTACGCACGCATTTTTCCTCCCTTTTTATTCTTATGATTAGTATGGCAATCTAAAATGCAATTGCTCCTACTATTTATGGAGAACCTTTTGACAAAACCTTTCATTTTTCACTAATTTCTTTCATGTAGTTGTCGTTTCTCTTTCTTTTTGGGAAAGGAAGAAAAAAAACGAGTCTGATTAGAAAGGAAGAGCGAATGCGTAAAGACCTGCAGCGGTTTTCATGTTCAAATGAAGGGTGACATAAGCACAAGTCCGAACGATTGACTATTCCCATTACAACGTCAATAATAAACATTCAATATAAACAAAAACAAATCACGACTGAATTGAAATTATGCAGTTATACAACTCAGGGAAATCAAGAACTCTTTTTGTTGCAACATGAAGATAACCCCCTTATCACCAAAATCTTCCTTTCCCTCCCCTCCCAGGTTGGATATGGTGATGTATTGAATGTTGAAGATTATGATTAATCATATTCATAAACAAATTTTGATTATTTAACATCTTTCACTGATTTTTATTTCGACAACGTCGGTGACAGATTTTAATTCATTGATTTCCAAGGAGGAAGTTAAAATAATGTACTATAACATTATATCTCAATTGTATTCCCCTTCAAATTTTGAATTTTAATTCATCTAGAATGTGGGGATTCTTTAGGTCATTAGAAACGGAAAATGTTGGTGAGCCCCATATTTCGCTATAAGAAGTCTTTTCGACAATATCATATCATGTTAACTGTTAAGATATCTCGGTCTTTCAACGCATAAAAGTTATTTGAGGATGATTAAAGGCACCTATAATTTCCTTCTGTTCCTGGTAGTAAATAAAAGTTGACTTTAAAAATCTAAATTACTAACTATTTAATGGGAAAAATCAGGGAGAAGATAGAAGAAAAACACTACACCACAGGATTGTTACCCATTGTAAATGTTCATAATATAATGTATTTTTTAATACATAATTATATACTATATTTGTAGAAACTACAATTCTGCACTTACTATTATAAAAAAAATATTTCATTAACTATTTCAACAGCAATACTAGTTCTGTTCCATGGCAGTAGTATATCTTATGTTTCCTACAAAAAACTTACTTTAAAAGAACAAACCAAAAACATAGACATTTAATTAATTTGTATTAACGTATTTTAATAAATTTCTGATTTCTATTTTTTGTCTTTTCCTTCATTTTTAAAAAAAAAATCTTACAAATTTTTATACAATAAATTAATTTTCTTCATTAGTGTTATATATCTTCAGATAGTGTTTTCAGTTTTTTGGTTTCGTCTAATCTTTTAAAGATGAAGATACTGGAGTTTCATCGTCGATTCTGAAGGATTTAATTAGTTTTATATTTTAATGCATTACATTTCTTCATCAACGGAAATATTGAACAATTAAATTTTCCTATCCTTTACCACCGTATTTTCCTCTAAAAACTCAACTGGTTCAATATTTTGAATATCGCTTGTGGGAGGAGGAAGGGCATCAAAATTTTGTAAATCCAAATCGGAAGATTATTTGTTTAAAAAAAATAGATATATAAATATAGCATTAGTTTTATTACCTATTGTGCTTCACCTTATCCTATAGGAAATCAAATAGTGGAAAAAGTTTTCAACCACTATATGGAGGTAGACTTTTACTTCCACTTGTGCATTTCTTTAGATTTCTTAGTTCCTTGGCATACTTTTCCTGTAAATATTTTCATATATTTTTTAAACAATCAACATCATTCTCCATCCAAATTTTGATTTTAAAAACATACTTTTTTTTTGGATAAATTATACTTACTATGTTCAAGATTTCTGCCCACTTAAGAAACGTATATTGAAGTAGAGATTTCTTTGTTAAAGTTTTATTTCATTTGTCACAGTACTATATTTTGAAAATAATATTTTAGATTTTATTTTGAAGATTTAAAAGAAAACCAAAGTAGTCGCTTGATTTAGTAGTACATTCTTAGAGTAGACACTAAATATCTACCAATTAATTCATTATCGAGTACTGAAACATATTTGTCAAATGAAATCTTTTATTTGTATTACTCGAATTTAATTTGTAACATTTTATTTGTATGAACATTTAAGCTTCTGTCTTGGGTGGATGTAGTGACGATAGGAGTTCTTGAGTTTCCTGATTTCTCTCTTTCTTCATTAAGAAATTAAATATATGCATTTTGCATATTTTTTTACATTCCTATGTATCAGGTATTCTTTATATTATTTACTTTTCAACGGTTGATGTGGAATATGTTTTCGATTATTGTCACACTAATAAGTAGAGACATTCTTTCTTCTAAGACTTTTATTGATATCAAAATTTGATGAATCAACAATAATTCAATGAATGGTCTAGATATTTAAATTCTTCTTCTTCACCTTTGAAATAGTAGAACTACATAACATAGAGACTGTTTTTATGCTTCAATTGACGGCGACTTAAGATCTTGAATTAAATCCTCAGGCATCTTTTAACTTAATTAAAAAAGGAGCTTGTTGTTTTTGAAATGAAAAGAAACGATTATGAAAAGAAGAAGAAGGGAAGTAGCCTGAAAAGAAAAATGTATTAATAATGCCAACAATCGTCCTTTGCGGGCAGGCTGTATTGGCTCTTTATTCACATCTTTACTAATAAAGAACGACTGTTGAGGTGTATGTAATTTTCAGTGATGTATAAAAAGGGTCCAGCTGACATGCACGCCCGGGATGATGTCATAAATAAATTTCAGCTTTGAGAAAATTGTCCCACATGTTCAAATTTTGGATCAATTGTGAACTGACCCGTTCATTTTTTGAGCAAGAGAATGTGATTTAAATAGCCTTTAGATCTTTTTCTAAAAGTCTGACACCAAATTAAATAGCATTTTTGGATTTTTTACCCCTGAATTACTTAAATTATCTATTTTGATCATGATTTTGTCTTGTTTTGATAGAAATATGTCATTTTTAGACTTACGCGTAAATTCTAAATGGCGGAATAAAAGCCAAATGAACTGAAAATTAGTGAAACTTTAATTAGCCGTAATTACTTAATGGTAAGAGCTATTGATCTAAAATTTTCAGGTTTTCTTATTTGCATATGTATAAAAATATGAGCCAAATTTCAGCCAATTCTGAGACATATGGTGAAATGGTTGTCCTTCTTTGACAAAGAATAGCTCTTAGGAATAGATTATTATTATTATTTCGTGGCATTAAAAATTTGTAAAGAATAGAACCCTAAATTTGTAGCTACTAATACCATAGCATGAGACCGGAGCCATTTTGGAATGGACTCGGACTTGACTCAAAAATTAATTATTATTTAATCAATACTAATATGGTATAAACCTCAATATGTCTTTGTCGGAATTGCACCTCAAAATTACCACACTTTTACACATAAGTGAATCCTATAATTCATATTACATGTTTAATAAACACATACAATTAAATGAAATGATTTTATTTAACCATCTAGTGGCTACTTTTTTTTATTCAACAATTTAATTATTATTTAAAACTATTATAAAAACTTCAAACAGTCAAAAGAAACTCATTTTGTAATCACATAAATTTTTCATAAAAAAATTAAATATAATTAAATTTCATAATGATTGTCTCAAATATATATATATATATATATTTATACAAGAAAAACTGAACATTGATTCGGAAAACCAATGTGATTCCAATTTAAGTTTTCATAAATAAACACAAAAAAAAATAGATTAAATTGATAATATGATGAAAATATACGTTATAATTACAATTTTAAATTATTCAGATGTAATTTAAAAGAAAAAAGTAATAACTGTCAGGGAGTTAATTACATTGAAATCGATACAGTGACTACTATAACAAGTCACTGAATCGATTGAATATGTTCTCAAAAAATAAACATCAAAAATAAATTAATAAAAAAATATTACATATTAATGGAATAATAAAGTTCATGTAGATCAATATACACAAGATGAGGGAATTTTAATTATGATATTAGATAAAAGCAAATCCCCTCATCATGCAAAAGCTCTTCTCATAATCACAATTGACGATCGGAGCATTTTAGTACAAGCAAAAATTCTTCAAGTCAATGCTTATCACGGTAACAATATTCTTCAACTGGATGTATCAGGCATTCTTCATACTATCCACTTTTGAATGTTTCAAGTAAAATATCTTTTCGACTATTGTCACACAAATAAGTAGAGGCATTCTTTCTTCTAAGGCTTGCATTATTCTTCTCCTTCACCTTTGAAATAGTAGAACTACATAACATAAACACTGTCTTTATCACGTATAAATAGGAATGTAAATCATATGCAATTCGGGCGTGTGATAAAAAAGTGGAGTTGGCTCTTCAAACAGGTCTTTTTGTTTTCCGAAGCTGTTATCATTTTTCCTTTATTTCTGAGGGGAGAACATCTACCTGATAGTAAAGATCTCGCATGAAGGAGTACATGCATTAAGGTTAATAAAGCAAATTAAATTTAAACAAAAAGGGCTCAAGTCCTCGTATAATTATTATTAGTTAAAAATATATAATTTCCTGACATTAATTTCAGTTAATTTTCTTCCTCTCATCTATGTTATTATTTATTGTTGTATATATAAAGAAGAATAGCAGCTTGTGGCTCAGTAAAACGTCATGACAGCTCAAGCTGTTTCCCCCCTCGACATTCATTAAATTGTCAGGGTTGCCAGGTTGATTTTCTCTTTCTTTTTTTATAACACGCCCGAATTGCATATGATTTACATTCCTACGTATAAAATAGGTTCAGGTGTTAAGGGAATGAATAAGGCAAAAACGTCCAAGGAAATGCCCATCTAGAGGACCAATCATAGATTGATCCTTGAAGTCCTTAGCCTCGTCTATTGTCATAAATCTATACTTTTCGTCTATCTACCGTTTTTTTTTTTTTTGAAAATTCTGTCTCGACTTTAGAGCTCCAATGATTTTATGGGAAAACAAGAAGAGACGGATTTCTCTATAAATTGGATGAGATTTTGATGTCCTTCGACTGAAAGTGGGATAATACATGACACAAGGAATTAAATTAGGTCAGGCGTGAAATCAAATGTACCTGAATCATTACTAATACCATTTTTATTGAATGGATCCGAATTTCTCTTGTGACATAAGCGATTTGAATGTATCATGATAGAAAATTTCTCATAAAAGAAGAAGAAGAAGAAAGAAGATGTTTGAAAAGACAAATGTTGCCAATAACCGTCCTTTGCGTGCATGTCAGCTGGACCCTTTTTATACATCACTGTTTATAAAGTTCCGTCAGGCGACGATCCAAGAATTCCACTCATTCTAGGACTTTTTTCAACCTGGAGAAAGGGGGCATTTTGGAAATGAAGAAATGCAAGGAGGATTTGGGAAAATGGTGTCTGTCTACCTTTAGAGCCGATAGGAATTATCAACGCTACTTTCTAGAACCAAGGAAAAATGTTTTAGTATTCATTTCAATTTCTGACTCTTTGTCAATTTAAATTTGAAAACACGTATCTTTATTGCCCTGGATTTCTCTTCGATTTTTAATTAAATGAACTTATTTAATCTTAATTTATACTAGTTTATAAAAATGTATGTTTCTTTCTATACACATGTTTTTTTTTCAATTTAATGTATTTTTTGAGAGTAACTCCTAAAAGTATTTGAAATTCCTTTCATTTGATTAGAGTTATTTAAATAGATTTGTAATTTCTAAATGTTAATGCCATGATTTTCCATAGAAATAAAATTTCCTTTCCAAAAATAAATTCTGTTTGTTCATTAAATTGGAGTAATAGGAATAAAAGATTTCTTTTGTCCATAAACTTTGATTCATCAACGTCGGGGATTGATTCTATATCATTGATTTCATTGATGATGAAGGTAAAACAATATACCATTCTTGAATTTTAATTTAATTCCCCTTTAAATTATAAAATATATTTAATTTATAATGTGTGACTTCATTAGGTCATTCCAACTTCAAGCGTCAAATGTTGGTGAGGCCTAGGAATGTAAATTATATGCAAATCGGGCTTGTAATAAAAAAAAAAGAGAAAATCAACCTGGCAACCCTGACAATTTAATGAATGTTGAGGGGGGAAGCAACTTGAGCTGTCATGACGTTTTACTGAGGTACAAGCTGCTATTTTCCTTTATATATGTATACAAATGAAAACATCAAACCACAAACATTACAATACGTTACTCCAGATTCATTATTATATTCACAAATATCATTAACTCCATTCACCTCAATGAATGATATCCATTTTTTAATTTTTCCTTTGTTCCTCTCCATGATATAATCTTTGCAGACTGTTCTTTTCTTGTAAAACATTATGTTGAGGTAAAGTTGATGTTACCTTCTTAAGGAAAAAAAATGATAACAGCTTCGGAAAACAAAAAGACCTGTTTGAAGAGCCAACTCCACTTTTTTATTACATGCCCGATTTGCATATGATTTACATTCCTAGTGAGGCCCATATTTCGTTGTAGAAAGTCCTTTGGGCAGTACCATACAATCTTACCCATGTTACGATCCCTCGATCCTGGCAAGCATCAAAGTTATTTAAGAATGAGTAGAGGCACTTTTGATTTCCTTCTATCCCAGGTAGCAAATGAAAGATAATTAAAAAATGTCAATTATTAACTATTTGTGTTAATTGTAGGTTACTCCAAAAATGACTAGTAGACATTTCAGAAGCTCAAAAAGAGTCACAATAACGGCTTTTGAAAAACTTGCTTTGACACTAAGATATCTTGCTACTGGTTCATCTCAGGTATGTTTAGATAGTGAAATTTATTTTCCTACAAAATATATAAACTACTTGTTTTGTTGTACATTATAATAGGTTGCTTTATCTTTCGATTTCTTGATTGGTAAAAGTACAGTGGATCAAATATTGATATATACATGCAGTGCAATATGGGATGTCCTTCATGTGTGTTTAGTTTTTCATTAATATAGTTTCACAGTATAATTTCTTTTTAAGAGCAAATATGTCAAAGTTCCAGCTACTGAAAATGAATGGAACTCGATTAATGATGAGTTTTTAGAGGCAGAAAATTAACTGAAATTAATGTCAGGACTTGAACCCTTTTTGTTTACATTTCATTTGAATTATTAACCTTAATGCATGTATTCCTTCATGTGAGATCTTTACTATCAGGTAGATGTTCTCCCCTCAGTAATAAAGGAAAAATGATAACAGCTTTGGAAAACAAAAAGTACTGTTCAAAGAGCCAACTCCACAAAGTCTCGCACTCGGCATTTTGCATATTATTTACATTCCTATCCATAGCTCCTGGATTGGGTCGCCCCATTTCTAGGAGTAGTGTCATTTCGTTCTCGGCGGAAGATAAGATTTTAGAGAACCACATACCCCTTGTAGACCTCATTAACACGTCAGTAAACCCTTTTATATCAAATGACTCTATTAGCCAGCTTAGTACTTCAAGGAGGCTCTCTATTCTTGAGGAAATAAGAGATGCCGAATTAGAGTCAGGTTCAACAATAAATCCCGATCCTATGTTAATCTCTCAATCTGAGAGCCCAGTTATTGATACAGTTGTGACTGACCCAATCACCCTTGAGAGCACTGACGGTGTAGCTCAACCAATTACGGTCCCTTCAGACGGTTTGTAGGGTGAGCAGGTCGACCATTTAACTACAATAGCTGAGGAACAACGGATGGAGGTGGAGGAAATATTGAACTCAAATGATTTAGAAGTTATTACCAGAAGCAGCTCTCTCCCAGTACAGAACTTAGGTTCTGTTGAGTCGTTCATCGATAGGGCTAAAGAAGCTGCTAACGGAATGACCCTAGATCAAATCAAAAAGTGGGTGATGTCGCAAGTGAGCGATGGGTTTTTAATCAAAAATAAAAATAAGACAAAAAAGGGTAATGAGAATAGTAATGGTGGTAATCGAAAAACCATAATCAAAGAAGTCGTTGATAAAGTCTACAAGACTAAAAAAAATTTCCTGCAACTCCGCCATGACATTCCATTACCTTTAAATGTCATTATTAATACTACAAAGTTGATTATAGACAATCGACAAAAACTATTTGTAAATAGGCTTTTCTATTCTTTATTAGAAAACCTAAAAGGCGTACTCCTAATTTTACTTACCACAGCTATAGAAATTTACATATTTTTGTAAAAAAGAACTTCATGTTCACTATAGATGGTAAAGATATTAAAGAGTTGCTATCGCATTTAGTGTCTCTAACACCATTGTTCAACTCGATCATTGACATACTAAACAAATGCTCAGCTAATCACTCTAAAGAGCAGGTCCAGGATACGAGCTCAACCACTCCTTGCAACAGTATACAAAGAGAAAGAGTCCCTTCTTTTGTCTACACGCAGAAAGTATTGAGTAAGGAACATCCAAAGACCATGTCTAAGATCGTTACAGGTGCATTCTTTGACCAGAAGGATAGTAATATTCAGAATCCGATACTAAAGTGCATGTTCAATAAATTTCTAAGTGACAGAGATATTTAAACCTTTTTTTGTGAAATACGTACGTCCCTCATCAACAAGGTCCCTAATCCGGCAGCAATGTCAGATTATAGGCCCATAACTGTTCTCCCCCACTTGACTAGAGTTTACCATCGGATCATTGCCAAAAGAATACCATTAAAGCCTTAAAAATGGGAAACTTTTACAAATATCTGGGTATACGATTCCACCCTTTGGGTGTTGAATCTATTGATATATGGGCTTCTTTGAGTGATGGAATGAAGAATTAGAAAAGGGTCAAAATTACTTTATTTCAAAAGTATATTGGGTTGAGAGACCATCTTCTCCCCAAATACAATTATTCACTCCAAAATGGCAACCACAAACTGGCCTCCCTCGAGCGTTGTGACGTTCTTGTTAGGAGGAAGTTGCGTGAATTGTTCAAATTACCAGGTGATACACCTCGGGACTTCTTCCACGCAAGAATAAAAGACGGAGGGTTGGCCATAAGTGAGTTTAAGGCCAGCTAAATTGCCCTATCAAACGCCAGAAACATTTCCTTGAAGAAGTGGGATGATGTATTGGTTAAAGCATTCATTGAGGACAATCCCACCTCAATGACTTTAAATCTGTTTAACCTGGGCGGGGTTAATTATGGTAAATCTAATGAGGGTGTTAAAACTAAATACAAATACAATCTTGACAACTCCACCGATACTAAAGGCCTGGCATCGACGGTGCAAGGTCACGAGAATATCATGTTCTTAAGGTATAGGAGTCTAAAAATTAAGGATTGGCAATTACGTCAATCCATACAAATTATGTCAGGATCAGTATACACTCCTTCTCGAATTAACCGTTATAACTCAAATAAAGACATCCCCTATAATATCTGCCGTGCCTGCGCTAATGTTGTAAGGAACCTGAGCATATACTCTAAGGATGTCCAATGCACATTAACGAAAGGATCAAACGGCATGATAATATACAATCCATGATTGTTTCTTCATTACAAAGGGGTGGTTATAACATTCAACTAAAGAACCAGATAAAATATAAAAATTCTCATCTCAAACCAGACATCATTGCTACGAAGGACGATCATTTGTACATTATTGATCCCTCCATTATAGCTAGGAATGTAAATAATATGCAAAATGTCGCGTGCGAGATTTTGTGGAGTTGGTACATCGAACAGTACTTTTTGTTTTCCAAAGCTGTTATCATTTTTCTTTTATTACTGAGGGGAGAACATCTACCTGATAGTAAAGATCTCGCATGAAGGAATACATTCATTAAGGTTAATAAAGCAAATAAAATGTAAACAAAAAAGGACTCAAGTCCTCGTATAATTACACAGGTCAACAAATTTGAACTTTCAAAATATTTGTGGGGTATAAGTATAGTAAAAGTTATTCAGTTTTGCTCACTGATTTCAAATGTGTAATTCTTTTTTTTGAGAGTCCGACAGTTTTTGAGAAATCGGTCCCTACTTTTTTAGCTTTTTTGGCCCATTTTCTAACTTCAACTTCAATTTAAGCCTAGAAGGATCCACATTTTGAGCACTAAAAAATGATGATTGGCTAGTATTTTTTATGAAGATTTCATTTCTAGTCTTTGTTTTGACCTAAAAGGACTCCTAGGGGCGTAGGGTGCCGGAGTAGGTCCAAAAGTCGATGAAATCCTTTGTACTTAAATAACTCCTTGAATATTGCATGAAATGGATTAATAAGGAATGCATTAAAGAGATTAGACCCAAAGCTTTCAAACAAGATGTCAAGCGCCCCATAAGAGCCTTTAACTTTGAAGAAATCGTCCATCTAAGTGTGTAAATTTTTATCCAATTTTGAGCAAAAATGCGCTAGAAATCTAAGACTCACGGTAGATCTAATAAAAAACAAGTACTATAGACTGTAGTAGTAGCGCGCAGAAGAAGACTCTGACATCAGCTGAAGATAACCAAATTCAAAAACATGGATCTGTTATTTAATTAAAAGGCAACTCCGAGGAAAGAGTGGGATTGCAGGGTCATAGATATCCAATGAAAGGAATAGTGTTCCTTGATGAGTCATGTCTCAGTACCCTTCATCTTCATGGATATGAACGGAACTACTTTGAGGAATGCTGGATCTTCTTAATTTGAAGAAGATGGGATCGGAGTTTCGACGTGTTATAAAATTAGAGATTCATCTTCATGAGAAAGACCAATTAATATGCTGTTAAAATTTGAACACATTACGGGGCGCACGGAAGTTGACGATAATTTTGGTTATACCATCAGGGGATTAAATGGACTTAGATATGTCCAAAGACCTGTTGAAGTAATTGTCAAAAATAGATCAGAATTGCAGGAGGAAAAAATGAGGGATGTAATAAGCAATTTTGGAGATGTTGTGGGAAATATCGAAAATGTATCTCACGAAGTAAAAGCTGAGGAGGGAACTAAGGCGGAATACGCATCCAACTTTAGCAAGATACTTTCTGGAAAATTGAAACTGAAAATTAAATTGAAGTGAATGCTTCCTGCAATCATCCCTACTGGAGGAAGAAAAGTAGAACTTATTTCTAAGGCCCAACAAATTCAGTGCTTCAGATGTCTTGACTACAGCCATATCAAAGCTAAATGCACTGCGAATAAGAGTACACCATACGAGGAATTCGAAAGGAAATTTAGAAAAGAATTGAATCTTCCAACTAGAATCGGTGGACTAGCAGAATCAAGGGAAACAAACGAAATTATTCGGACAGAAGAAGAGGAAGATATGGACACAGAAAAAAAGGATGATAACGAAATAGACGGAGGGAATAAAGTCAAAGAAAATACCTGTGAAGACTCAAATACTGAAGGTGAAAAATTAAATTCCCAAGTATGCATAGTTAAAGTGCAACCTGGGAGCAAAACATGTGGGGAAGAAAGACTAGAAGACCCGGAAAAAGTGGTTTCAAAGTGCCAGGGAGTTCATCCACAGCAAGAAGAAGATTCCGAAATTCCACCTTCTCCGTCAGGAAGCTTGAGAGAAGATTGGATATCCGTATTCAGGGATAGAAATAAATCCAAAAAGGGAGATACTGCTAAGAAGATAAAAAAAAAACTAAAAAAGAGGTGTAGAAAGTTCAATGGAGGATCCTAAAAAGAGAACCAAAGCTCTAAGCTCTCCTGAACAAAAGTAAAACCATCGTGAAGATACCAGGAATGAATAAAAAGAATTCTTGGATGCTCAACTCGAGTCTTTTAGAAGAAGAGCACACTCATCTTAAAATTACTAAAATCAATACCGATGTTGTACCGAACTTCTGAAACGACCAGAAAATTAACTAAAAAGAAAAATAAGAAACAGCCATTAATCAATGCTTTTTTCGACACAGCTGCTGAAATGTTTGTCGACCCAGAAGGACCTAGAAAATCAAAATGATAAGCTGTTCATACATCAACACACAACACTCAAAAGCAGCAAATTCTGAACTTAAACTGAGAACATCTCAGATAACCATGATAACTAAACCTTACATCATCAAAGGGACGACAAAAAGCCTTACCTTAAGTGGATACACAATTCACAGTAAACCTGGAACACATCCAAGAGCATGCATAAGAACATCCAATAAATTAAATACATAGTTTGTCCCCGAATTTTCTAACAAAGATGTTTACACTGTATGTCTAAAGATTGAGGAATCAATTACGTATGTATGTGTGGCCTATCTTGATCAGTTGCTGTCTGAGGAAGAAATGTTGTAATCACTCATTAAGCATTGTGAATGCAAACAAAACCCACTTCTCCTAACCATGGACTCTAATGCTCATAGTAATCTGTGGGGTAGCAAATATATCGACACAAGGGGAGAAATTCTCGAGAAGATTATAGATGAAAATAATCTTGTTGTCATAAATGAGGGAAATGAGCCCACATTTGTTACTCAACGAGCCAGTTCAACCATAGACATTACTTTAATGAATCAGTATGCCTTCAAAAAATTTGAAGTCACAGGATGGCATGTAGATCTTAGGCCTTCAATGTCAGACCATAGGTACCTGGTTTTTAATTTTGGGAAATACAAACCAATTACTGATCGGTCAAGAAACCTCAAGAGAGCATGCTAGGATACATTTAGGCTGCACTCAGAAGAAAACTCGTTACCTGAAATACTTCCTAATGTGAGTTCAATTGACAATGTACAACATCACCGATCATTATATTAGAAAAAGCGCTTGATTTAGCTTGTCCTGTACGAAGGACAATAGAAGCAAGGTCTGTACCATGGTGGATAAAACAGCTTGCCACCCTAAGGTACAGACTTAACAAACTCGAACCAAAGCGTAATTACAGCTCACATAGAGAAGAATACCTTACCACAAGAAATGCATATCAGGCAGCCCTCAGAAAGGAGCAAAAAGAATCATGGAGAAACTTCTGCACTAAAGTGGAAAGCCCCAAAGACATTGCTAAGCTCATTCGAAATCAAAATTATGTTTTATACTCTGTTGGTCTCCTTAGGACGGATCGGGGTTATACACAGTCACCCAATGAATCATTGCAATTACTAATGAAAACTCACTTCCCAGAATGTTCAATAGATCGTGTTCTTGAAGCATCGTCACAAGTCACAAACTTCGATATTGACTTTGTAGATACTAATAGAGTGAGAGAATCATTTAACTCCTTTGCCCCTTACAAAAGTTCGGGACCAGATGGTTTAAAACCATTCGTACTACAGCAGCTTGGGGATAATATAGTCGAATATGTCTCAAAGATATATCAAGTTTTTCTCAGTACTGGATTGTCAAATGCGCCCGTGCATTCAAAACTAACAGCAAGTGTACATTGTTGTTGATATATAAAAGCCTTATCAGTACTCGAACAGTTGCAGCTGAGATGAAAGGTGAAACAGTATGTATCACTCAAAAGCGTGGAAGTCCTCAAGGGGGAGTTCTTTCACCATTGATATGGAACATCGTCATGGATTCCTTACTGACGAAGTTCCAAAAAGGACCAGTTAGAGCGGTGGGCTATGCTGATGATATTATTTTGTTGATAAGTGGAAAACATCCCCCCACCCTTGTCGACAAAATGCAAGAAGCAATGAATGGGGCTCTGGAGTGGTGCAAAATAAATGGTCTTACCTTTAACCAAGCAAAGTCTTGTGCTACCGTCTTCTCAAAAGCATATAAATTAAGATCTAAATACTTTCCAGGATTAGAAATGGGTGGTAAAGAAATTGATTTTTCAACACAAATGAAATACTTGGGAGTTGTTTTCGATCAAGGTCTGACTTGGATGGAACACCTTAAAGATAAAGCTGCCAAGGTGTAAAGGCAGTCATAGGTAGGAATGTAAATCATATGCAATTCGGGCGTGTGATAAAAAAGTGGAGTTGGCTCTTCAAACAGGTCTTTTTGTTTTCCGAAGCTGTTATCATTTTTCCTTTATTTCTGAGGGGAGAACATCTACCTGATAGTAAAGATGTCGCATGAAGGAACACATGCATTAAGTTTAATAAAGCAAATAAAATGTAAACAAAAAGGGCTCAAGTCCTCGTATAATTATTATTAGTTAAAAATATATAATTTCCTGACATTAATTTCAGTTAATTTTATGCCTCTCATCTATGTTATTATTTATTGTTGTGTATATAATGGAGAATAGCAGCTTGTATCTCAGTAAAACGTCATGACAGCTCAAGCTGTTTCCCCCCTCGACATTCATTAAATTGTCAGGGTTGCCAGGTTAATTTTCTCTTTCTTTTTTTATAACACGCCCGAATTGCATATGATTTACATTCCTAGTCATAGGACAAAAATGGAGCTTAACCTCAGAAAAAGTTCTCTGGTTGTACGAAGCAATGATCAGACCAATTATCTCGTATGGATGCCTTATATGGGGGCATTCAATTACCACAAAGGAGAGTGCCATCAAGATATTAAACACAATTCAAAGGAAAGTACTTCTGGCAATGACCCAAATACTTCGATCAACGCCGACAGCAGGTATGGAATCTGTCTTGGGTATAATTCCCCTGGACCTGTTTCTTCAAGCTCAAGCAACAAAAGCAAGATGGAGAACAAGACACTTTCTTGAAGATACATGGGATGGAATTGGTAACCTTCCTAAACGTCGTGGACATCGCTTCTCCAGCGATAAAATAATAACTGAACTACAATTAAATCAATTCAGTGATTACATCAAAGGTAGTCGTAGATGGATAAAGAACCAAGAAGTTAACGAACCTGACATTATTATATATACGGATGGATCAAAAGATGAAGAAGGCAATACTGGTGCTGGATGGGCAATTACTCGAGGTGATACGTCACTTCATCAACCCTTTGTATCATTAAATAAGGAAGCCACTATTTTTCAAGCAGAGGTATTTGCCATTGCCCAGTCAGTAGAAGTGCTTACTCGAATGGAAAAACCTTCAGGGGATGTTGTAATACGATCTGATTCCCAATCAGCAATTGCTACCATCCTTAACCCTATTACCAAGAGTGGCGATGTCCAAAAGTGCCAAAAAGTTCTATATGAGGGAAAGAAAATGAAAAATATTTACTTAGATTGGTACAAGGGCCATTGTAACATCACAGAAAACGAATTTACGGATTATCTAGCAAAGAGAGGCGTGGAGAGTCAAAATAAGAAATTAGTGAGAGTGTCACCAATCTACATAAAGAAACCAATAAATTGCTTCTTGTATGTCTGGTGTAAAAGATACAAAAGGGACCAAAGTATGAAACACACCCATTTGATGTTAGCAAAGCCTCAAGAAAAGAGTCTCAAATATGAACGTGGAAACATGAAACTTATAGTTCAAGCCTACACCGGCCATGGATCCTTTCTCGCCCATTTAAGTAAATGGAAAGCAACAAGTGCAACGTGCAATGTCTGTAAGGAAGAATCACAGAGTGCAGATCACCTTATCAATAGATGTCCAGCACTATCGTACGAAAGATATGAAGTCTCGCAAGAAGAAGATGAAGTACCTCGTATTTTAAAGCTTATAAAATGTAAGAAATTGAAAGCAACTTTTGAAGAAAATTATAATTTAATATGATTTTATAGGAACCATCATTTATTGTTGTAGCGCATATACCCCATTGTGTGGTCGCGCTCTTAACCTTATGCATTTATTGTACAATTTTATTATATTGATATAATATTATATGTGTGTATGCATACGGTATACAGTAATAAACTTTTAACTAACAAAAAAAAATAATAATAATAATATCTTGAATGGAGCATTAATTATATTTGCTGAATGATTTATAATTGAATCTATAGTATTACCTGTGTCGAATTTTGACAGTATCTTTATTTTTTGGGCAGTTTGAAAATATATCCCAAGCAATTTTATTCAGAACTCCAATGGTTTCAGATATTTTTTTAGATTTATTCTTTAAGATTTGATGAATGAATTCAATGTCTATTTTTCGATGACGTCAAGCAGAGGTTGCTTAATACGGACCGGTCTCAAAAGTATTTCGAAAGAACAAGCAATTTTGGTGCGCATAAAAAAGCTGAAGAAGAGACATATCAACTCATTGATCGTCGATAACGGGAAAAAGATTGAGGACCGGACAGAAATTTGTAATGAAGTTACAAGGTTCTATCGGAGTTTATATAGTGCTATGAGAAGATTGGTGTTAGTAGTCATGGAAATTTTATCTACGATAATAACGATGTGGCTGAGGGCCAACATCTACCTCAGCTATCCAATTCAATGGGGATATTATTGGAGGAAGAAATCAGAGATACAAGAGTACATTCAAGGTTACAATAAAAAGTATAAGTCTCCAGGACCTGCCGGTTATCCCATGGAATTTTTTAAAAAATATTGCTCACTATTATACCCCTTGTTACGTCAGGTTTACGCAGAAGCAATCTCAAAAGGATATTTTGAAGAACACATTACTCTAGGAATTCTAACACTTATTCCTAAAAACGAAAAGGACCCAAGATATATCAAGAACTTGAGACCTTTCACAATGTTAAACACCTCTTACAAGATATATAGCGGTATACTGTCTAAGAGAATTCGGATAATTCTTCCACACATTATACATCCAGCACAGAAAGGTTTTGTACCAGGGAGATACGCCGAGGAAGGAATTCGGGGAATCATGTATTCAATTGAGAAAATGAAGGGGGGGGGGGGGGGTCGTGAAAAGATAGCTCTTATGTCGATTGATTTTATGATAGCATTTGATAGTTTATCGCACAAATTAATAATCGATAGCCTTCGTGCTTACGGTTTTGGTGAAAAATACGTAAAAATGGTAGCTGTCCTTCTCATATACTTTCATACGAAATATTCAAATGGAAATATCACTTTCAAAGTTTAAAGAGGTTGTCGACAAGGTAATCCTTTATCCCCATCTCTTTTCATTATTGCGATAGACCAACTGATAAGGAAAATTGACTCAACATGCTCCTTAAGGGGTATACTGCTATCGAACTGTGGACACCGAATTGAAGCTTACGCGGATGATATTTCGGTGTTATTCTCTGAAAAATCTGAAGAGATTCAAAGGTCTGTTGAGACAACACTCGAAATTGTCCAATCATATGCAAATAAATCTGGACTGAAATTAAATATACAGAAGACAAAAATTGCCAACAACTTGCCGGATTATTTGTTCAAAATGGGTATAGAAACGGTCTCAGAATTGAAGATCCTTGGAGTCATTGTGTCTATTACCAATGATTATATTAGTAGAAATCTTGATGAAATGGAAACTAAGATAAGGAAGACTTCCAACCGATTCACGTATCTTATAGGCAAAAACATATCTGGGAGGATTCATGCCTGGAATTATCTGGTACTACCAAAAATAATTCACATATTAAAGGTTACCCCTTACAACGAGAAGTGTGCCTCAAATATTGAAGATTTATGTGCTATTTTTTTACTATGGAAGGATCAGGATAGAATCACGTGGAAACGTATAACTTGTCCCAAAGAATTTGGTGGCTTGGGTCTTCTCTCCGTAAAGATATTTTGGAAAACTCTTCTGTTTAACTGGTTTAAAAATCTAATGAGTTTAAATTCTGTTTGGTCAAATATACTAAAAGAAAGCATTGAAGTGAAAACTGGGATTGAGATAAAGAGCATGCTTGGAAGAGGCCCAAAAACTGTTTTAAAGAATATGTGGCAGATGCATCCTTTTTGGAATGGAGTAGCAACATTAAGTAGGGAAATATGTACAAAAGTTTTACCCTTAATGGAATGGCAAGAGCTGGTGTTGGATAATTTTCGATATTAACTTCTTACCGGTATGTTAATTAAATGGAAATTAAGTTTTATAGGTGAAATTGGTTGGCTCGAAGATCAATTGACGTTTACTGAGTTGTTAGAAAAATGAAGAATTTTAAAGAATGTTGGGTTTTGTAAAAGGAAAATCGGACCTAGAAATACTTTTTACAATTATGTGCACGGAATGAATAATCGGTCCATTAAACATTTACAGTTAGAGGAAAGTATTAAAACACAATATATACGTCAAATAATTATGAAAAGAGATACTATGAGAGAGACTGCTCCTGTACATGAAGTTTTTAAAGCTTTGTCGAAATTTTTTTTCGATTTCTCCCTATATTGGTTCCTGTATAGAATAGTTGCAAACATACTCACCGTTGGGAGTATTCATGGACAGAACCCTGAAGATAGAATATGTCTCTTCTGTAAGATGTGTCTTGAAACAGCAATGAATTTTTTGGTTGATTGTTGTATTACGAAGGAGTATAGAGACCAGATTTCTCGGGCGGTGCTCTATAGATATAATATAGTTTTAAAACCTATTAATTATTTTACCACGAAATTTTTTATTATTTTAAGGAAATTTAAATGTACTAAAACCCACATTCCCTTGAGTTTATTTGAATATTTATACAAAATTTTAAAGGAAGTATTCTAAAGCCCTGTTTTCACTTGCTTTGTTTAATTTTATGTATATGCTGTTCTTTTTGGTAGAGAATTGTAATTCACATTATTGTCTGATATGTTTAGTATTGTGTTTGTTTCTCCCTTGTTTTTTTCAATGATGTACAGTGAAAGGTTTGATTTAAAATAAAGCAGTTGTACTTCGGTAGTAATAATAATAAAATAAAAAACATTTAATTTTTAAATCAATTAAAGACTAAACTGTCCGTGTTTTTCTTTTCCGTTTTTGTGCTTTTTTTTTTGTAATGAATGAGCTTTTAATTTATTTTTGTATATATGTACATTTTATGTAATTTAATCTGTTTTTAACTACATTTTTATATACTTAAATCTTATACCGTGTCCATGCAAATTTATGTTCATATTTTTATTATTGATCTTTGTATCTATTCTTTTTAATAAATGACTAAATAAATTCATGCAAGGCCACGGATTGAGAAGGCAAAAATAAAATATGAAAAAGAATCGATTTAAATGATCGTATAGTAATCAAAACTCTTAAAACCTTTTAACACCTTATTGTCTAGTTGCTCAGCTGTTGTTGAAGTAATTTTAGTTCCTATAATGGATCCTGTTAGACCGGGACACTTTCAAATCTCTATCTTAGGTCAGATAAATATAATATTGACCAAAATAACATTTTAAACTCTCGAACTCGTTCTCAATCCGTAGGAAGAAGGAACAAACCGGATTCTGACAGCTCACCAGACAAGAATAAAACTCCTCTAAAGCATCCCAAAGCTTAGTTTTTTTTTTTCATTTCTTTCATAAGTGCAAACCAAAATTACAGATTTTTTCTCTGAGGGGCTATCTATAGGAATGAAATCTAATTTAGGAAAAAAATATATGATTTCCCTGAACACAAGAGGAGGGAAAGATCGAAAAAGGAGACATGCCCTTTTAAAACACATATTATCTTTAGAACTGAATATTGTCTGCCTTCAAGATGTGTTATCAGAAGTGTCCTCGTCCTGCAATCGTAACTGTCCCCTATGCTTGCCGATACATTTTCATCATATTTTACCGGATCCGGTTCTGACAGAGGTGTTATAACTTTTTTTAACGAGGAGGGTTAAAATTTTAGCATGTGTCAAAGAATACTCTGTTCGAAGTGATTGACACAAAACTAGAATATCTACCAACGGTGTCGTTTTTTATATCATAAATTCGTATGGTCCTATGAAAAATGTTTACCTTTTGATCAAGCCATTATAAATACTCATTTAAATAATTCAATTCCAGTTATTTTACTAGGGGATCTTAATGTTGACTTGGATAATCCTTCCAACACTTTTTTGGTTTGCCTTGCCAGTAACAGCAGATCTTCAATTACTAAAGCCATTAACTTTGCTATCCTGAACCCAAAGGCCTTAATTGCAAGGAAAATTACATAGTGGGATCCTCTCCATTCTTTTGAGCTATGGAGTGTATTACTATCGGCCACGGCAAGATATGCTGCTTTGGAGTTGCGTTGGATACGCATACGTCCAAGATTCGTCCCAGAGAGAAGGACTCTTGGATGTATGCGTCGAAGGAAATTAAATATTTCCCATCTTTATCCCTCTTTCATCGGAAAACAATGTACAAAATTATAAAATGTTTTAATAAGTGTAAATAAATTGTTTTTAGAATGAATGTTTGTTTTTAAAAATTGTATTATAGGTATATGAATTTGTTTTAGTTCAGATCCAAAGCTAAAATTTTAAACTATAATGTTTATTTATGTTCTATTAAAACGCATTAGTTTTGGTTTTTATGTATATATATATATATATATATATATATATATATATATGTACATATCATAAAAATGAACTTTGAAATATATATATATATAACAGACACCAGAATCTGTGCAAGGTCATAACATAAATATATAATAGTAAAGTATATAATAGGGGGCGTGTTCTAGACAAAATGTGACGTCAAACCATACCCTCTAACCCTCCGTTACTTAAGACTTTACTGCATATCATCTGCAGTGATGTAAAAAACGGCGATTTTTAAGCGTGCGATTAGCTCCTCCCCTTGATGACGTCAAAAATGGTATGGTAACTATGAAAGCCAGCTTATTTGCTGTCGATATAATACTATGACTGTAGCTGTGACAGCCTTGCTCCATGCTCAAGACAGCTTTTCTTGGACTTAAAGTAATTAATTAAATTAAATTGATGTTTTAGAAATATATTATACAAATCAAAGTTGTAGATATTACTTTAAATAAACAGGAAATTTTCCAAATTTCAAAATCGGTGCATTAGTTTTGGATTTATTGCTATTTTTGTTAAAATTTCATTATTTGTATTAATTGTTAAGAAAAATAAGTACACAAATAGTCTTTTCTGCTCTATATATCAACTAATCTTCAAGTTTTTAGCTTGATAATAATGTTTATTCATTCATTAACAAAATAAAACTTTAAGTTTATTGATATTTGCATATTTTAATTACAATTATTGAAGATTTCATAATGATATTTATAATTATTCTACCTTTTCTATAACTCAAGAAAATGGCTGAAAATATATTTAAAATGTCAACAAATGATGCATTTTATAGGATAGAAGTATAAATATTTGACTCCATAAAGTGATTTCGAGAGATATTAATATTAAGAAAGTTTTCAATCAAAATTGAAGGAAAGGTTGTGTAATATTATCGTAACTTTTATAATAGATAATATAATATACATATAATAAGAATTATTATGTCAAAAGGAAAAGGAAAACAGCTTGATGATTTATGAATGATGAAAGAATATTATGAAGGGTTTCAACTAACAGGCATTTTGAGAACTACTCGCACGCTTAAAAATCGCCGTTTTTTACATCACTGATCATCTGTAATGATGCCAAATGAAATTTATTTGATATTTATTCATATCTTCTTTTCTTTATAAGATACGGAAATTTAGAAATGAACAAGAATAAGAAGAAAAAATGAAGGGAATGAGAGTCAAGATATTAGTCGCATTAAGCTCGATCCATCTGATACTTAATACTTCATTGGAACGATAAATTATAGTTGTAACAATTCTGTACGGCTAGAAAGTGGAACTCATAATTTATAAAGATTGGATCATAACCGTTTTAGCACTTCAGTAACTGAATATATACATGCTCACCAATTTGGATTAGAAGCTGAGTATGTAGTTTTATCGTCTGTAGCGAAGAAGTAACTTAATAAGGATTCGTCTAAGAAAAATTATGTTTTTTATTCGTTTGTAATTTTAAAAAATGATCTCCTTTGAGTACTGATGTCGAAGTTATCCCATACATTTGTGCAGTTTGAATTTATTTTGAATAAGACTAATATGAAGGCAAGGTCCATTAACATACCTGTGGCTCTATTGATTTTCATTTTTTTCGTTCTTTGCCGTGAAATCACTTACGGTTCACATTCTTGTCAAATCCTTTCACATTTTGAGAGTTAACTTATAATTTTAATACCGAAGCTCTGCACTCTTTATATTCTCATTTATTTTTAGTCCTCCCAATAACTTTTTTTAATTGAATGTCAATTTTTAGGTCTTAAGTCATGGGGATTCTTTATGCTATCAACAGATATGTTTTTTATCTGTGCAATCCAAGTGGAATAAATTTATCGTCAAGAAGAACTGAAATTAACTCAACTCAAGTGTTACCATTTATTGATTGGATTAATATTTATCTTCATAAGCTTGAGGAAATCTGTTTATGGAATAGCATTTTCGAAAGTTTAATCGCTTGTATTGTGGCACACGTATTATATTTTTTGATTTCTAACATTGTTGTCTCTGCATTATCAGTAATCAGTTTGATTATCTTGATAATTTTTTGTCATTATACAATGATAGAAAGGATTTACCCTCGAATTCTTGCCATCTCAAACATTGATCATGAGCAAAATAGGTCTGTCGATGACTATCAAAGAAATTTGATAATATTTAGAAATATTGTTATTTATTTGATGAAAATTCGGTCGGATTCCCCTGTCTTCTTTTTTGTTCTCACTATCACTTATTTTGCCATTCTTTCCTATTTAGGAACATTATTTTCTGGTGTATTTTTTGTGTATTTGATTAACCTTTGTTGTTTAGCAACCCCTTGGATTTTTAATGAAAATTATAATCTCTTCAGAAATGAAAAAACTATTGAGTTTGATCTATATTTACCTTGTGATTCTCTAGAAACTTCAGAAGTATTAGATACTGTCATGGTAACAGAAAGCTCAGTTGTAACTGACTTTTTTAAGGTAAATTTAATTTATCTTAAATTTAAATTACTTAAATTTATGCATTCTAGGACGAGGGTGATTCGAGTCATTTTTTATTACCAGATAAGTTTCCAAGTCATGAAGATGAAGATGAACTCTTAAGAGACGACGAATTTCTTTTTTCATTATAAAATAGTTTTAGCGTGATGGTACTGAAAACATCGAAACATACATTTGATTTAAATAACAAAATATTATTATGCATTGTAAATTTTACAAATGGTTCATTTCATATTAACTCTACAAATGAAACGACCATCTCAAAATTTGATAATTTTGTTTTAACGAAGCTTTTACTCGTGAAAAGAAGAACGTATGCCATAGGCTGCTTCCTTAAAGTGAGTCCTTGAGGTATAGACACTCTGTTCAAGCCTTCTTATTCATATTTCTAAGTATCGTAAAGCACTTTACTGACAGTCGTTATTATTTCTTCTTTGTCAAAATTATTTAAGGTTGACCATTCGACTATTAGAACGGATGATAAATCCAAATTTGATAGGCCACAAAAAAGTTATAACCATTATAAACACATTCTTACCAAAGAAAGAAAAATATTTTATTTTAATTTTATTTTATTTAGTAGTATCTCTCAATCGTCTATTCGACAAATATATAACAGTGGAAGAAAAAAGTTATTAGAAATTAAGTGTATTTGAATTCTATAAGTGTAAAAATGTAATTTTAAAGCTCCTTTAAAAAGTTTACAGAGCGTTATATTATACTTACGAAATATACTAACTTCAAATAAGGACCTATATGTAATACTGAGGGGACTTCACTTAATTACATTTATATACGAATATTAACTAGTCAAATCCTTACAGCTGTAGGATTTTGGCAATTTTTTTTCAGTCGATCTAAATGCCAGAAACAAAATATATCCATTTTTTAAACCCCCTTTTTTATAAGATTAAGTTATACTTTATATTTCTGATTCAGTTGTTAGATTTATCAATATTTCAAACTGTCGGATATAAAATGCCCATCCCTTGTATGATTAAAGCTGTAAATCCTAAGTACTTTTTCGCCTACGATGTTTTTTGTAGTCAATATATATTTTTTTCATTTTTAAAGCTGTTATCATTATTCCTTAATTCTTGAGGTGAAAGCATGTAGCGCTAACCCCGTGTGATAGAGCAATACACGCCGCCTACAAATAATCAATAAACAAAATAGCTAATCGATTGAATTTAGAATCCTTGATATATTATCTCCTGGTGGGTGTGAATTTTTTGTTATCTCCTTCCGTTAAGGACGTTATTGCCATCCCCTGTAAAAGGGTAAGAGAATTGCTGCTTGTAGCTGATATCGTAAAATGTCATGACAGCTGACGGTGTTCTCGTTTCAAAAATTAAATAAATGTCAGGGAGGGTTACCTTGTCAATTGTGATTTTATTTTTTCTTTTCCTCACCGGCAGCACATATTACTTACAGTTCTACTCGAAACTATATGAACTCAGAATCGTGGTAATTTGCGGTTCGAGTTATTTTTGAATACCTCTTACTTTGACCCTCTGGTACCCGGAAACATAAAGTCACATTATGATCATGTTTAAAAAGATTACTCCTTATAGTATATTTCAGATCTATTTAATTATATCGATAAACAGTAGAAATTGTAGAGCAGTTTATGAAGAATAGTGCTATGTTATCTCATTTTTGACGAAATCCCTTTCACGCTACTTTCTTATTGACATTACACATATGTATAAATAAATCTCTGTTTGGTATAATTGCATCATCATAAAAACATAAAAACATCTTTCTTTCCTACTTTTACTTCATCGGAAAAAACTCAAAAATTTTCAAGGATAAAAAACTAATATCAAGCCCAAAAATTATTTTTTATCCAATTGATATGCTTATATTAAAAGTTTGAATTTTTTTATAAGCTATATTTTTTTAAATTTTATTAATACAAAGCCACGCAATTTGATGTTTAAGTAATAATCATATTAAATGTTTGATATAAAAATCAGTCACTCATTGTAAACAAGTAAATATGCAGTGAATCTTCTTTCCTCCTTTCCAAGACAGCTCTTCTTGGACTTATAGTAATTAATTAAATTAAATTAATGTTTTAGAAAGATATTATTCAAATCAAAGTTGTAGATATTACTTTAAATAAACAGAAAATTTTCCAAATTTCAAAATCGGTACATTAGTTTCGGATTTATTGCTATTTTTGTTAAAATTTGATTATTTGTATTCATTTTTAAGAAAAATAAATACATAAAAATTAATCTCTGCCTTAAATATATAATTATCTTCAAACTTTTAGAAAAAAAAAGGTTTATGTATATTGTGCTGTGTGCACGTGTTTTTTTTTGTGCTCTTGTTTATTTACCTATTTTGTTGGGATATAAGTTGTTTCGGAGTGTGAATTGTATTACTAAGTGTTTATAAGTGCTCCGAATTCAAGTGTAGCCCTTTTTGGTTACGTTTCCAGCGCTGGAATATCGGAGGACTTACCTAGACCTAAACTCATAGACTGTGTTGGGGTTTAGAGTCTCGCTAGTTAATATCTCTCGCTGGAGGTTCCGCTCTATTTTTTTGTAAAAAGGAGTGCACTGAAGGCTTGCTTGTCACACCTCGCATTGCTTCCTCTTTCCTTCCTCCGTTTATATCACCCTATCTTCATTAGTGAGTACGTTTGTTTCTCTTTTTCTATCTGCAATCATGGCCGATGAACAATCAGACAAACCTCCTGACGAAAACGTTTTTAAATCACGTGATTTCTCTCGTGATTATGTCAATGCCCTAAAAGGGGGAAAGAGCATTAGTAATAATGCAGCTATCGAAGTAAATTTAAACCGGGATTTCAAATGGGAAATTTTTGTTCTTATTATGGAATCTATTGATGGAAAGGCCTTCAAATCTGATAATATCAAACACCTTGATATTTATGATATTGCTACAAAATATGGCTTTAGAGAACACGAAATTGCAGGGGCTAATCCCAAATTTGGAATTGGACAAGCGTCCTTTTATACCTAGTATCCAATAGATATTAGAAGTAGACTTGGAGGGCTAAAGTTGAGTCACAGACTCATGGTGAAAAATGTCAACAATTCATTGGAGGAGGTTACCTTTAAATTGAAGGGAATGGATAAAATTACTGAGGACAAGAAGAAAAAAATGAAGATAACTTTAGTCAACACTTTCACAGCAGAACAAAAGTATTCGAACTATTGGGAGATTTGGCGAGATAGCGATTATATTGTCGATATTATTGCTGATCCTTCTTCTATTCCGCAAATCTTACCTGTTCAAGGGCTTTTGATAAAGCTCAAGTTCTCAGGGGTTAAATTACAATGCCAGAGGTGCTTCAATTTTGGCCATATGAAGCAATATTGCTCGGCTAAGAGAGTTAAAACCTTTGAATATGAACGGGCTCTAAAGAAAACTATTTCTGAACGAATAGAAGAATGTTCAAAGGAAACTGAAAGCCCTGGTAAATTAGATGCACCATCTACTCATACAGTGGAGGTAGAAAAGGATAGTAGTAAGATTACGAATGAAGACCAAAACAGGCTAGAGACAGTTGGAGATTCTTTGGCTAGTTCTTCCACTTGTCAAAATGAATCAAAATCCAATGATTTGGAAAACATAGCGAGTGATAACTGCTTAATTGAGAAAAGTGATATTATAAGGTCGGAAGGCATGTCCAACCTACCTCATATCGTTGAAAAATCAGTTGGAAAATCTTCTGACTTTAGAAAGGGAATCAATTCTCCAACAACCCATGGATGCAACCCCTCTGATTCGGCTGTTTTGGAAGATAATAAGGTGAAAAAAACTCTCAAACCGCACCTTGACTCTAGTAAAATTTTGGATAAACGAACCAGATCAGATTCAGCTGGAAAAAGAAATAAGCCCGACTCTG
Source organism: Lepeophtheirus nordmannii (assembly GCA_963680855.1). NCBI lineage: Eukaryota > Metazoa > Arthropoda > Copepoda > Siphonostomatoida > Caligidae > Lepeophtheirus > Lepeophtheirus nordmannii. Next base: position 15,324,518 of record OY804526.1, on the reverse strand, counting down.
GTTGCTCACCAGAAAGGGAAGGGAGTAATTAATCAAAATGGTATGAATAGGCCACAGTTCCTCTACTTGTTCGTGTTTGGCCAGTAAAATGAAAATACATACAAAAATTACAGATTATTTTTCGGAAGGTATTTCAAACGAAATTCTTTCTAATATGGGCATCAGTAAAATTATATCCTTAAATTCCAGAGGGGGTAGATAGAGGAAATCAAGACATGCATTGCTTAAGCACTTACTGTCTATGAACCCTGATATTGTCTGCCTTCAAGATATAAAATCTGATGTATCTGCTTCCTGCAGTTCATGTTGTATATTCTGCAAGCCTAAAGGCTTTCATTGCTTCTTCACTGGTTCAGACTTAAGAAGAGGAGTTTTGACACTTATTTCAAAAAAAATCAAGGACGTTTCTTGTGTCAAAGAATGCAGGAATTATCTAATATTATGAAACATTTTAATATGCCTCTTTTATTGATTGGAGATTTTAATATTGATGTGGATAAAAATTCCGCACAATATCCTAATCTTACATCTTTACGTATGATAATTCATGAGTTTAGTCTGGTCGACTTAACAAAAAGGTTGAGTCCGGATGACACTGTTTCGTGGAGGAGGGGAGTCCAGTCTTCTAGAATTGACCTTGCATTGTCTTCTTCCGCTTTCACCTCCCTAATAAGAAAGGCCTATTATAAGCCGGAACCCACTTCAGATCATAAATTGATTTGTCTAGAACTTCAGAGAGTGAATAAAAGAAATATATTTCGTATACCAAAGTGGTTACTTGAAGAAGAAAGATACAAGCTAAAGTTAAAGAAGCGATTAATAGAAGGTTATAATCCCTCCCTTTCATCAAAGCAGGCAACACGCAAACTTGCTAGAATTATTCATTCCACGACTTCTCAGTTCGTGAAGCAAAACTACAAAAACAGGGAAGCATTCTCTAATAAAGTGGATGACATATTAAATCACGGTTCTATTTTCTCCCGAACTTACCTTTCTGATACTATGAACTTTTTCAGAATAGCTGAGATTTGTGAAGAAGAGATGACGGAAAAAGTTAATTTGGAGAATTCTGCGAACAAAAGATCTCAAAGTTATTCTTACAAGAATAAAATCTCGGCTATTGGCATAGAAAAGATCATATTTGAAGGAAGATATATTACAAACGCTGGGGAAATATTGAATTTTTTTCACTCTCGTTTTCAGAGTATAGTTGATACTAAAAGACATCACTTTCCGAGAAGAAAATTGATCCTGCAGGAGAATAATAGCTCTATCTTTGCGTCAGAAAACATCAAGAAGTATATGAAAGAAAATTTCAATGATAATAAAGCATCAGGCCCTGATGGTATTTCGGGGAAAATATTTTCATTGTGTGCTGACGAAATCGCGCTATTTCTTTCGATGATTGGTCAATCTATGGAGAAGTTTGGTAAACTGCCTAAATCCCTTACTAAAGGACGAATTGCACTAATACCGAAAAAGGGGGATGGCACCGAATTCGATCATTGGAGACCAATTACGGTACTGAATGAATCTTATAGGATTCTCTCTGGAGTATTGGCGAAGAAGATGGAACCAATCCTAAATAATAGACTTGGAGGGGAACAAAAAGGATTTCTAAAGTATAGAAAAATTTCGGATATTTCCCGCAATATTCAAGCCGCTATTGAATGTATACGAAAAATGGGAAAGTATGGGGCAGTCATCGCAGTGGACTTTAGCAAAGCTTTTGATTCTGTATCACATGCTCAAATACTTCGATCTGTGAAAAGGCTTCTTCCTAAAAAAAAATTTAACCCAGTGCGTTCTTTATTGTTCAATGGAACGTCAACCATTTCGATAGGTGGGCTGGAGAGTAGTCCAATTATATTAAATAAAAGCTGCCGGCAAGGATGCCCCTCGGCTCCGCTCCTTTTTATTGCTGCGATAAATGAATTAGTTGAAGGAATTACAAAAAAGTATAGTGGCTTCGGAGTCAATTTTGAAGGAGTTCAACATATCGTCGATCTATACGCAGATGATGTTACTCTTACGCTACAGGCAAATTCTGAGGCACAACTTATTGCCAGAATAAAAGTAATATTGAATTTTTTTGATAGATTCAAGACGAAGACTGGATTGGCTGTTAATAAAACAAAAACTGCAATTTTACCTATTGGATCTTGGAACCCGACTTTTGGACAAAAAATCGCTGATTGCCCTTTTAAAAGGAAAATTGAAATTTTAGGAATTTATTGGGAGCGTGATGGCGTTCATGAGGATAATTGGACTGAAATTCAGTCAGCTGTTTTTCGTAGAACTACCGCTTCAAGAAATCTCAACCTTCAAAAGAGAGTCGATTTTTATAATTCTCAGGTGATTCCTATGGTTCTTTATAAGGCCACGGCAAGCCCAATAATTGCAGAGAAAGCAATTCATGAGGAAAGAAAATGGCTCAACAATTTGTTTCACCATAGTTATATTCCCATCATGAAAAGGCCTAAAGCTCATCTTGGTGGTGGCTTAGCACTTTTATCCAAAATTATTCCGGACATTTACTCCAAAATATTATCTGACCTTTCCAAAAATCCGTCTAGAGAATGGAGAAGAACAATAACAGAAAATTTTATATATGTACGACTTATGATGGGAACCAATCTAACAAATGACATTACCGTATCACAATCGTCGATATGGGCTGCCGCTCAAAGAATCATCTGGTCCAAGACACCAAGTTATAATAATGACTCTGTCATTGATGTAATTCACCAGAACTTGGGTAAAAGATATTTTTTTAGAAACTTGGCAGATCCATCAACTTTAGAAAAAGAGGCGTTGGATGGCAATTTCCTAACTATCCATGATCTCAACAACAGAACTATCTTAAACGACGGGAGATTCAAATTCCCACTCTTAAGATCTTCCAAATATCATTTATTACCTTGCCCCTGGCATTTAAAGATGTCTCCTCAAAGATTTGGAGTGGAGGTGGATAAATTGTGGGACCTTCATAGAAAAAGATTACATCTCCCTGAAAGTTGGAAGAAGAAAATTGTTTCTTCCCTCAGAGGAATTAATGACAGTAAAAAATTTACTGCTCAATTATTAATCGCTACAGACCGTATGAAATTCTCGAGGCCCTGCCAGGACTGCGGAAGGCTTTTCAACGACGTTATTCACGCCTTTGTGGATTGCCCTGCTTTGTCTTTCCTTAAAGAATTCATTACCTTAAATGTGAAAGGAATAATTGCTGCAGGAGATAATATCGTCAAAGCTCTTATCTTGTTTGGGTTATCGAGGAATAAAACTTCGACAGATGAAACCAAAGCAATGGACTTTGCTATTCTCAACACAAAGGCCCTAATAGCAAAAAGGATTACCCTGCATCAACCAATCAAAAAAGAGGAAATTAGGCGAATTTTTTTGGCAGCTTCTGCTCGCTATGTCGCCCCCTCAATAAAAATTCCATGGGATGATAGTGCAGGCTGGTTCTATGCTGCAGATATGATTAAATATATTCCGTCTACGTCAATCAGTCAGAAGAAGATTGTTGAGAGAATAGTAAAAAAAATGCATAAGTTTGTTTAAATTTAAATTTTTGATTTTAATCTTTGGTGTTTCTTTTAATGGATTACTTTTATTTTGTTTTTGTTTTTGTTATTGTTCTTTTTATTAATTTTTGATTTTCACTGTTTCTATTACCAACCCTTCATTGTTTGTCTTTTAATTACTATCATTTAGATGAGACTTTTCATGTTTTTATATTTCATATTTTTCAAGTTTTCTAACTTGTTGTGATTGTTTATCGTGTTGGAATTCTAAGATCCAGGGCATTAATTATAAACTATAACGTTTATTGATGTACTATTTACGCAACTGCTCCGGAATTTATTTATATATTCATATATTCATGTACATGGTGTGTATGTTTTGTAAATAAAAAAATTATGAATGGAAAGGGGAGAAAAAAAACAAAAAAACTTTTAGTTTAATAATAATGATTATTTATTCATTAACAAAATAAAGCTTTAAGTTTGTAGATATTTGCATATTTTAAAAATAATGATTGAAGATTTAATAATGATTTTTATAATTATTCTACCTTTTCTATAACTCAAGAATATGGCTGAAAACATATTAAAAATGTCAGCAAAATAAACATTTTATAGAATAGAAGTATAAATATTTTACTTGGAGCAAATTTTTTTCTATAAAGTCGCTTTTTTGAGCGATATTAACATTAAGAAAGTTTTCAACCAAAATTGAAGGAAAGGTTGTGTGATATTATCATAACTTTTATAATAGATAATATAGTATACATATAATAAGAATTATTATGTCAAAAGGAAAAGGAAAACAGCTTGATGATTTATGAATGATGAAAGAATATCATATAGGGTTTCAACTAACAGGCATTTTGAGAACTACTCGCACGCTTAAAAATCGCCGTTTTTTACGTCACTGCCCATTACATTAAGTGTAGCAATGTAAATCATATGCAATTCGGGCGTGTTATAAAAAAAGAAAGAGAAAATCAACCTGGCAACCCTGACAATTTAATGAATGTCGAGGGGGAAGCAGCTTGAGCTGTCATGACGTTTTACTGAGCTACAAGCTGCTATTCTCCATTATATATACAACAATAAATAATAACATAGATGAGAGGCAAAAAATTAACTGAAATTAATGTCAGGAAATTATATATTTTTAACTAATAGTAATTATACGAGGACTTGAGCCCTTTTTGTTTACATTTTATTTGTTTAATTAAACTTAATGCATGTATTCCTTCATGCGACATCTTTACCATCAGGTAGATGTTCTCCCCTTAGTAATATTGGAAAAATGATAACAGCTTCGGAAAACAAAAAGACTTGTTTGATGAGCCAACTCCACTTTTTTATCACACGCCCGAATTGCATATGATTTTCATTTCTAATTAAGTGTATTTCCTCCTTTTCGATTTCTTTTATTCTTCCATTTGACCTGCATCTCCTTTATTTTTACTCTCCACCTCCTGATCATCCCCCTTTTTTTAGAGATCTTCTATATCTTCAGATACTATAGGTATAGAAATCTCTGGAAGTGAATTATCAGGATTTGACTTGGAATTATCCAACAGAGAGTCCAGAGCATATGTTTGATATGGAACAACTCGGTGTTAATTACTTTGTTCTTGATCTTCATCTACTTTCGTTAACCTAGACTCTGAAGGTTTATTCTTCATATTTCGATGGAGAGGCGTATTAAAAGGAATTATTTCTTTAGAAATATCTTTACCTGATACTTAATCTATCCTTTGCTACTTTTCTTTTAGTTTTAATTTCAATCATTCAATTTCAATCATTACCTTTAAAACCTTAAATGAACCACTATGATAAATAGCTATTTTACAATTAGTATCTGTTTGTTGTTTCCACAAAAATACTCTGTCACCAACATCTATTACCTGTTGGACAACCTTTTTAGTATAAACATTCCTGTTCAAATGATTGTCTAACTACTGTAACCTAACTTTTTCCAATTCATCAGTAACCTTAGTTACTAATTGATGAATTGATTGAAGTGCATTTTTCATATTAGAATCTAATTGCACTGGAGGTATAACTGGATGTGTCCCAGTTACAAAGAAACGGAGGATACCTTAACCTCGGTACTATGATGAACCTAACTTGAGGTAAAGCTCCACCCAGGAATTTATGCCATTTATCATCTGGGATATTTTCTTGTATAATTTATGTTCAATCTTTCAGCCGGGTTAGTATGAGTACTGACTTCAACAGTCAAAAATCCTTATTGGCATAAGTATAATAAAAGTTATTCCGTTTTACACGCTGATTTCAAATCTGTAATTTCGTTTTTTAAGTGTCTGACAATTTTTGAGAAAATTGACCCTACTATTTGAGCTAATTTGGCCCATTTTTCAACTTTAATTTAAGCCTAGAAGGATTTTCATTTTGTGCATGAAAAAATATTAATGCACTAGTGTATTTAATTCAGATTCTATTACCGGTCTTTGTTTTGACCTAAAGGGGCTCCTAGGGGCATAGGCAGCAGCAGTAGGTCAAAACATGTGTACTTAAATAAATCCGTGAATGTTACATAAAATGGATTAATAAAATAAGGAATGCACTAAAGAGCTGAGACTTATAGATTATAAATGAGATGTCAAGCGCCATATAAGAATCCTTAACGAGTAAGAAATCGTCCATCTAAATATGTAAATTTTCATCAAATTTCGAGCAACAATTCGCTAGAAATGAACGACTCACGGTAGACCTACTAAAAAAACAGCTGCAATAGACTGACGTAGTAGTGTGCAGAAAGATTTCAGCTGATTATGTAATCTATCTGCTTGTTATTACTTTAGTGGCTCTATCGTGAGTTTTTGATATCTGGTGGATTTTTACTCGAAATTGAATGAAAATTTACACATTTTAATGGACAATTTTCTTCTTAGTGATGGATTCTTATCAGTCGCTTGAGGTCTAGTTTAAAAACTGTGAGTTTCAGCTCTTTAATGTATTCCTTATTAATACATTTCATGTAATGTTCAAGGAGATGGTTGATGGGGATAAACCTGTCATGAACAACAAGTGAACGTTTCATTGTATGAACTACCAGAGAGTAACTTAAAGATGAAAATGGAGAACTGTAGTTAAGGTTCGATTGTCTATACTAATGACAATCATCATCAAATACATTCAATATCGAAAATTCAAACGATGTACTTAGCTGCGAGCATTTGTGAGGGATCATGTACTATCTTTCAGAGAATAGATATATGACGACTTTTGGTGGCTTTAATTTGCTTATTTGATTGACAATTTTTGCTCACATAAATGAATTAAATGCGAAAATACAAGGGAGGAACGAAACCGTTCAGTCTACACTTGACAAAATCAATGAATTCTGAATTTTGGTCAAAATTAGCTCAGTGGCTATAAAGGGTGGCTAAAAAAACATATACACGTTTCCACTGGCAGCTACCAATACCATTGACAAGTTTGTATTGTTTTTTATCTGCATATTAAAAGGTCTGAAATCTTTTCAGACCTATTCTCCCCCCCCCCCCCAAAAAAAAAAACACACACACTCACACAAAAATGAGGAATTTGATTGGGTACGAGATCCATTTTACTCCCTTGCCACTGAATCAGTAGCAAGATGTCTGTCATCAAGTGGACAAGATGTGCTTGCTGAATTGCAAATGGGCTGTATATTCAAGTTGCAACACAATTTTGGCTGAGTGTAGGTCATGAGTATTCTCCACTTTTAGGGAGTACTATAATTGTGCTGATCCAATTCCCAAGCTCCTACCTCTATGAACCAGCTTTCTCGTCTCTCACATACTTAAAGAATAAACTTAGGTAGAGGCTGTCAGTTGAACAGGACCTCGGTGTTGTACTGTCCACAATTCCTCCTCGCATCAATAAAGGTCTAGATACACCGACAATACGCTGAAAACTTTTATGGAGAACTCGAAGAATTGATTAAGACTCAAAGAGAACTTGATTTTCAGTTACAGTTCTATTAGATGAATAATCCACACAGAAGGAAAAGGTTTTAAGCTTTGTTTGTGAATTCAAATCTATTTCTACTGATCTTTCTTTTCTTCCTTAGAAATCTCAGCCACTCTAAAAGTACATATTGTAAGCTTTCGATCAAATAGGGTTCATATTCATAATTTCTTCAACCTTGTCCCCAACAATTATTTCAATTTTATACAATAGAGCTATGTAAGTACACATAGTGTCTTTAACTATTTTAATGAGCTGATTATAAAGTTTTTCGCATGAGAAGTTTGAATCATAACTGGTCCTTAAACTATTTAGAAGAGTCTCATTGAAATCCTTCATTCTCAGGATCCAATTTGGAATTGTAAAAACCTACCTAGAGAAATAGATATAATGACTACAATAACGAGTCACATAACCATATATGTATATTCTAAAAAATAGAAACATCAAAAAAAAAATGAAAAAATATTACCTAAAAATGGAATAATAAAGTTCATGAAGACCAATATACGCGAGATGAGCTAAACTTTAATTTTGACAAAAAGAATCGAGATTCTACTGTCCTATTTTCATAATTTTTTGAATTTTTCAGATAGAAATAAATGTGACTTTCATTCTCCCTTCTTTTTTTAACTTTGTGAAGCTAAACTTTCAAGCTCACAAGTTGTGTCAGGCGTGGAGAGACCTTGATTTGAAGAAAAAAAATATAAATATGAATTTATAAAGTTGCCAAAATAATTTATGTGGCTACAGCTCTACCATTATTAGGAGAAGTCTCTTAAAGGAAGAAAAAATGAGGTTGAATACCTTATTTGATAAAAAATACATTCCTGCCTTGAAGATAACTTGGTCTCAGCTTGGAGGAAACCTGGTATTACTCGGAAATATTCAATTAAAAATATGTATAAGGACTTTTATTGACCTCACAAACCTCAATTGAAATGCAGGAAATTTATCACTGAGACATCAGTCTATAAAATGTTGTTATTTAATGTTGACTTCTCCAACGATGTAGTAGCATGGGCGGACAGCTGCACAAAAATAATAATAGATAAATTACCAGTCTTTGATTCCAATAGTATTCACGACGAGCTTTTTGGGATAAACAAAAACACTCTGTATTCTCCCTTCAGCTGATTTTCATCATTTGACTCTTTTGATTTAAAGCAGCTGATCCTATATGAACTCAAAAAGGGTATTATTATTATTTCTGATTTTGATGCATACAAAATATATTAAATCAAGGATTGCACTCCCCTTTTTTTGAATTTTGAATATATTACAAGTAGTAACGATTGGTTTGTGATTGGTAAAATTTATAAATATATAGTATATATAAATAATAAATTTTACCAAATATTAACAAGTTGGCAAATACAGGAGGGTAGCTACCATATGTTTTTCCAAAATTTTTCTTTCCCTTTTGTCAGTCGAGGTTGCGAGTTGACAAAAACCTCGACGTGAATATGGGTTTTATCGATCAAAATGCCAAAAAGAATCCATTCTTTAAGAAACTTAGAATGAGCCAAAACAGCTTGAAACGATTTTAATTAATGAGAACGTTCTTTCCTTTTATGATATGGGTTGATAATCTATTTTTAATGTTGGAAGATTCTACCACCCTCTTCAGAGATCATTTGTGTTATCTTTCTCTTATTCCTTAGTAACTAAAATTTACTGCTAAATTTTCGAGATATCTTGATTCATTTTGTGTCATAAAGGACTATATAACGATCTTGGGTCTTCCTTAAACTTGTGAAGGAAGGATAATACGTTTTCTGAAAGAGATCAAGGATGGTAGAAAGTTTTTTTAAAATTGCAAAAACTGGGGAAGTATATACAGCGATATACAATACATTTTTTTATTGAATGTCCGATTCTGAATAAAACTGAAAAATATATAATAGTTAATTCCATTCATATATATAATTTTGACTAAGGATTTTTAGAAGCTTTTGTGTTATGTGGTCTTCCAACTAACGAGAACCTGAGTTTGGAAGTGAGACAGCAATTAGTACATTTATGAGTAACTGTAAAGTATTCATTGTTCAACAGTTCACGGAAGATAAGAAGATTGACGGAAGGAATATGAGAACTATCTTAATACTGGTTGATGTATCACATTATTATTGAGGATACCCTAGCACATGAATTATTGTGGAACCAAACCACCGAATTAATTATATACTTCCCATTAAGTATATGAAGCAAAACAAAGAAATTATGAACTTATTTTTGCTTTGTTTTGTGACACTCCTGTGATTTCAGGATTTGAGTGTTTATGGTTTTTTCATCTCAAAGTTGCTAGTGATATTTACGTGTACCAGTATGTATAGGGTTTTTATTCTTTTGTTATTCCGATATATCATAATGAGAGAAAGGATTTCGAATCAACCGGATATGAACATTTCAGTTGCCAACATCATCTCATCATAATGAATATTTATTAGAGCAATTTTTTTTTCTTGGAGATTAAATTAAAGTTCAATTAATGACCCAACCTTTTTGTACACTATGATCACATGCACTCCTTAAGAAATCAATTTTTTTTTGTGCAATAAAGTGTTTTAACGTTCTTTACGTTGTATAATAGATAAAAAAGAATTTTTATCTTTTTGTAAATTTTGCCTTATGACTGAATTCATGTTATAGCTAGAGCTGTAAATCCTAATCCTTTTCTCGTGTGCAGTATTTTTAGTGGTTGGCAATTTGTAGTTGATTTTTTTATTTTCCAAATATGTTATCATTATTCTTTAATTCTTGAGGGGAGAACATGTATCACTAACCACGTGTAATGGAGTAATACACACCGTCTATAAATGATAATTCATTGATAAAATGTCTCATCAGGTGAACTTAAAATCTTTGATATAATATAATATTTTGATAGGTATGAATATGTACATTTTCTTGGTAAACAGGAATACGAGCGAATCGATCACCCTGTATTTTGATAAACTACCTGACTGTGTTCTATTAAAATCAGCTGATTTGACTTATATCCTCAAAATGGGTCACAAAATTTTAATTTCAAGGGTTTATTTTTTGTCTTCTGCCTGTAATTTATCCTACTGTTTTTATATACATATGAAGGGAGCTCTTCTTTAGTAGAATTCTTTGCGTTAGATATAAATTTCAGTTTTTTATATCATTCACAATTTTATGCATGTTTCATGATTTGTTGTCTGGAGTAAACAGGTAAACAGGAGAACTGGTTAGCCTGAAATTTGTGCTTCTATATCTGGTATATTCAAATCTATCATTTTTATATTAAACATTGGAATTTTTTTGCAATAAAACCTTAAAATGGAAATTTTCTTATGATCATAAATTATAAAAAAGAGACGTCCAACCGCTCTCATTATTACTATTCATCTCATTGATTATTTATTCATAATAACTTTAAATAGTGCGGGTTTTTTTTGTCTACTACTTTTGAAAAATCACTAATAAAAATATGATATGAATCAATAATGTATTATTATTAAACTTAAAAAATCTGAACAAGTTCGGTTAACAGGGTTTTTCGAATCTCACTTTAAATAGGAATAGGTTCTGTGACTTGAAATCTTTCTTGTTTGTTGGAGGAACTATGCCACAAAAAATTTGTAATTTCCCCGATATAGTTCATAGAAGATTTTCATTTTTGAAGGGAAAATGATTGAGGTTATATGTCATATGGTGTCCGTCAAATTGGGAGTGATATTCAAAAATGTGAAAATGAGTGCACAAAGCAGGTTTACCTATTAATAACTCAATTGCAGAAAAAAGTAGCATTTATAGTTTCATTTCAAATATTTCCTTTTAAATACAATATAATACAATATAATAATTTTTAAAAAAAATCAAGATTTAACCACAAGTAATCTCAAATCATCATTTTAGATGTGGAAAAAGAGATTTTTTTGAGAACATGCATTTTTTAAAAGGTATGCTTGTTATTAACTCACAAAATATTCGTTTTATTAACTACTTTTATTATTTTGAAGATTCAAGTAAGCTAATATGACTTCTCTATGAATTATTATATTTTTTATGGTATGTCATGGTTCATTTCAGGTGTAGTTTTTGAACACACAGAAATTTCAGTATTTTTAACATCTCCACATAATCTTTGTTAATGTCAATAACAGTGTCGTACCAAATTTTTAATAGTGAGTAGATATTGCGTGCATAACAAGGAATTAATGTATTAAATATTATCTATGGTAATATTTCATTTTTAATAATTTAATTGAGATTTTCTCAAAACAACATGCAATGAGATAGGATTAAGGATTACATTCATACATCGAAAGAGGATTACAATTCATAATCAATAAAATAACATTAAGACCCCTTAAAAATGAAAGTTAGTTTCAAGTATACAGTAGTATAGCTTAATTCAAGACTGATTTTTTAATATTAGAAAATGTTATCGCCTAAAAGTAATGTGCGACGCCGAAAAGAGCCCATAGTTATTAAGAACAATAACAAGGTAAGAAAATTATGTTATTTAATATTTTTAATTCGAATTATTTTGATTTAAGTAAAAAAAAAATTCGTTGTGTATATTTTTTTTCTTTATGGCCATATTACCATATTTATTTTTTCTTAATTTGTAAATGTTCAATGGTTTTATAATATGAACAAAGAAAATAAGAATAATTAATGTTTATTAATGACTATCTTTGAAGTCCTTAATTTGTCATTATTATCATTGAATCACTCAACAAATTAAACTCAAATTTTTCAATGGATTTATTTAGAAGAAATTAAGTTCAATATTAAAACCAAGTAAATACTTATTATAGATTAACGTAGACGAAGAAGAAGCCAATGAAAGTTTTGAAGGTACAATATCTCGTTATGGAATTTTCAACATAAATCCAGTTACAAAAACAGGCCAAAGACTACATATGATTCACATGCTACTATTGCCTTTCTTGCCAATTGCAGCGCTCATAATTCAAAATACTACAGCCTTATTTGAATTGATGCATTACCAAAAAGAAGTAACTTGGATAGGGAAACAGGTTGATGGTGTAACTCTTTTAGAAAAATTTATAACAAATCTTCAAAGAGAGCGAGCTGAAGTTGCCTTTTACATTTTTACTAATGGAACACAAACATTAGAGTAAAGACTATTATGCTTCTGTTAAATAATTTTGACAATTTTTTTATAGATTAAATTTGACAACTAGATTTCGTTACACGGACAGAGCTTTAGAAAAGATGCCGTGGCCAAAACTGGATGCAGCTAATAGAAGTAAGGCCACGGTAAGTAATGTTGATTCAACCATGTTTCAGTCCAAACTTAGATTTCAAATTAGACACGAAGATTTTCGCCAAAAGATTGATAATAATGACGGAGACATCAATGCTATTCTTAAATGGTACAAAGTTGCAGATGCCATATTTTTGACTCAATTATCATCAAAAATCAAATTAACTAATAAAAGTAGTGTTTGGAGGTAAGAATAATATAATTTATCTCTATAACATGAATTATGTAAGCCAACAAGTTATTGCAGTATCTTTTATTTTATAGAGATTTCCATAACTTTTTTAAATTGTATATTTCATAATTCAGTTGTATTTTTGGATAAATTATATCATTTATTAATGGTCAAAAATAATTTTTAACTTACATTTAATAACTACATTTTTCTTTCAACAGTATAGATAAAACTTAACTAAAACTTTATTTGAATTTATTAAATAATGCAATAAAAGAAAAGCATAGGATCAAAAGATAGTGTGTCTGATATCTTAATTAAACTTTGCATAATTAAACACATAAATATATTTTATGCTATATAAATTTTTCTCTCAGAGAATTTTACTCAAAGTTCAGGACTTAAGTTTTGAAAAGGCTTTTGTCATAATTCCAGAAAAGAGAAAAGTCCATCGGTCATCTACATTTTCAAATAAATTTTCTACACCATTAAAGCTATGTTTGGGCTGTGGTAAGAATCACTAGTGTGAGGATTGCCCTTGCAAAAATGTTTCTTGTTCAGTTTGGAGGTGAAAACATCGCAGCAAGTCGTACGTTTGTAAGGACGATGTAAAATGGAGTTAGAGTACCGAAACTCGTGATACAGGATTTATTAATAATAAATCTTTTTATTTTCATCAGTTGAAGGAAAATTTTCAAACCGATCTTTTCTCTACCCAGCTGACCTAAAGAAACATAAACTTGGGTGGTGTAAAGTTAATCTTTCTTGCCTATTCCATAGTTAAAATTTAATAGTGTGTTTGGACTGATTAAGGAAAGAATAATCACGGATTACCAAGAATTAGTCATATTTTCCTAGTATTTCTCACTCTTTTTCGACGCCCTGAATAACTCTTGAGATCCCAAATATATTATTTTTTCAAAAGAAAATTCAACAAATTTTTTGCAATTGTCCTTAAAATATATAGCCCAATAATATAGGCTTCTTCATAGTCTCTCAACCCAACGGAAATTCAGTGCATTTTATACCCCACGTTGAATTTGGAGAACACGTTCGGTCTGAGGACACGCTTGATCTTTTTTTACTTCAGATAAAATTTTGTTGGATCTTATATTACACTTCTTTGACCTTCTGGGAATATCGAAAATGTGGTCTTATTTGTTGATCATTTTATAAACTATATCAAGAATAAGATCTTTGCCTTCATTCGCCACAATTACTCTCAAGAGGCATGAAATAATATGACTAGAGATGTGAAAAAGAGTTAATTCAAAAAATTACATCTGAGATGACGTCATAAAAAATATAGTACTCTTGAGTAACGACAGTATTGACTGGTTATATTTGAAGGGGGTGTAATGTAGTTGTCATCATTTTGGTGTTTTACAAAGAAACATCATATTATTAATAATTTAATGGGAATAAGAATTTAGTAATTTAGTAATTTTTTACTCGAGCGATCGTGTTAAAATGGTGTGACGTTACAGAGTGAAGCTCAAAATTTAAGTATTTTTAATATATATATATATATATTTATATTTATTTACGTGTCTTTATGTGTTTTTTACATGTTTTTTTATATCAATTCGCATTAAAATTTGGCTCCAGTTTCAAATATATTATATCATTTTGATACTTCGTTTGTATCCAACTGTAGACAGCAAGCTATTATCTATTGATGCAAATAATGCATATATGGCTGCACCAGTAAAATATCTACGTACAAGAAGTGACATTAGATTGTGGTATATCAATTTGAAAAAGAAAAAAAAATACCAACCTCTTTACGTCATGATCAGTGATGTAAAAAACGGCGATTTTTAAGCGTGCGAGTAGCTCCTCCCCTTGATGACGTCAAAAATGGTATGGTAACTATGAAAGCCAGCTTATTTGCTGTCGATATAATAATATGACTGTAGCTGTGACAGCCTTGCTCCACGGTCAAGACAGCTTTTCTTGGACTTAAAGTAATTAATTAAATTAAATTGATGTTTTAGAAATATATTATTCAAATCAAAGTTGTAGATATTACTTTAAATAAACAGGAAATTTTCCAAATTTCAAAATCGGTACATTAGTTTTGGATTTATTGCTATTTTTGTTAAAATTTCATTATTTGTACTAATTTTTAAGAAAAATAAGTACATAAATAGTAATTTCTGCTCTGAATTTATAATTATCTTCCAGTTTTTAGTTTGATAATAATGGTCATTTATTCATTAACAAAATAAAGCTTTAAGTTTTTAGATATTTGAATATTTTAAAAACAATGATTGAAGATTTAATAATGATATTTATAATTATTCTACCTTTTCTATAACTCAAGAAAATGGCTGAAAACATATTAAAAATGTCAGCAAATGAAACATTTTATAGGATAAAAGTATAAATATTTTACTTTGAGCACATTTTCTTTCCAATAAAGTCACTTTTTTGAGAGATATTAACATTAAGAAAGTTTTCAACCAAAATCCAAGGAAAGGTTGTGTGATATTATCGTAACTTTTATAATAAATAATATAATTTACATATAATAAGAATTATTATGTCAAAAGGAAAAGGAAAACAGCTTGATGATTTATGAATGATGAAAGAATATCATATAGGGTTTCAACTAACAGGCATTTTGAGAATTACTCGCACGCTTAAAAATCGCCGTTTTTTACATCACTGGTCATGATATAACCTTGTATTTATCTTCATGGTGTTGTATGTGTTTATTATATATTGTTAGGGTATTTACTCAATTACCACTATCTATCATAATACCATCAACTAAAACAAAATTCTTCTTCAATTTTCCTATATTTAGTCTGAATAAGTTTGTCATTGTAATAAGAGCCCCTCATCATTACTAAATAGTGTATCTTGCTCCCACATATGTTTATTTACATAATTATTGATAAAAAGTAACCTCCTACGTACTTGATATATGAAAAATTACTTTTGGTAAAATCAACCTTGTGTTTATAGTATTACCTTTTAGAGTGCGACAATGGTATTGTTGTAAAGAATAATGGATAAACATCAAAAGTATTAATTTTGAAATACCAATGATACAATTGAAATAGCAATAATATGAAAAATATTGATAAAATTTACAAATACCAAAATTAATTAAACTAAATTTGATATACCGTTATATCAAATTTATCGTTCCTATTATAAGTTTAATATTTTATAGCGTCAAAACAAAAATAATAATGAATATTTATATAATACGTAAATGTAATTAAATGAGATTTAGACACCTTTATACTCCTTCAACTTTTGATGACAGGCCTATATATGTCTTAAGATGCTGAATACTAAAAGAATAAAAAATCATCGTGGCAGTGAAGTTATTAACGTTTTTGCTACAGTACAAGATGTTTCTTTGTTCATAGCAGAAATACTTTTTTCATTCCTACGCAATTGGTACTATGGCAAGTATACTGAAGGTTAACATAAATCTGCTTGAATGTGTGTCTTTACTGAAGAAATGGAACAACAAATAAGACTAATTTGATCGCAAAAACCAATATGGTTGTGGTGTTTCCTGGAAAAACACCCCAGTTTTCATCTAGAAATTTTAGATAAATCTAAACGAGAACACCCAGACAGCATTAATCCAGACGAAAGGAGGTTCAAAAATAATTTACCAAGTTGTGAATTAAAATATTATCTGAACACTCAAAAAGCGAATGATTTTTATTGGCCAGAATTGTTTCTACTCTCGTCAAGCTTTTATGTCCACTCACAACCTCGACTCACAACAGAGAAAGGAAAAATTTCGAAAAACAACTGGTAGCGAGTCTTCTGTAATTTCCTTGTTGCTAACTTTTTAATATTGGGCAGAGGTATAATTTAGATATACTATTAATTGATAAATTGAACCAATATACAAATCAATCGTTAATACTTGTATATCAAAAATTCAAAAAAAGGGTGCGCAATTTAATATATTTTTTATATATCAAAATCAAAAATAATAATAATACCCCTATTCAGTTCATATTACGTAGGGTCAGCTGCTTTAAATCAAAAGCTCAAATGATGAAAATCAGCTGAAGGGAAAATACAGTGAGTTTTTGTTTATCCCAAAAAGTTCGCCGTGACAAGGGTTTGACTTCTTCCCCCCCCCCCTTCATAAACTAAATACCCTCGTTAAAGGGGGCTAGTTTAACTTTTATTACTGCTTAAAATAGATATAATCTTAAAGTATTAAATTTGTCATTCAACGTACCAGTTCAACCATTGACGTTACAATTATGAATCAATATACATTCAATAAGTTTGAGATCACAGGGTGGCATGTAGATCTGCAATCATCAATATCAGATCATCGATACATAGTTTTTAATCTTGGAAGATATAAGCCAATTGCCGAAAAATCAAGAAACTTGAAAAGATTTAACTGGAATATACTCAGACGTCACATAGAAAACGTTTAACTACCTGAAGTATTTCCCAATGTAAGCGTGATAGATCAATATACGGAATCAATATATGTTATAATGAAAGCACTTGACATTGCCTGTCTATTAAGAAAAACAATAAAAGCCAAGTCGGTACCATGGTGTACAAAATATCTTGCCAGCTTGAGATATAAACTCAACAAACTAGAGTCGAAGCGTAACTATAGCGCACACAGGGAAGAGTACCTAAAAACAAGAAACGAACATCGCACAACACTCAGAAAAGTGCAGAAAGATTCATAGAGATATTTTTGCAGTAAAGCTGAAGGTGTTAAAGATATTACAAAACTGATTAGAGTTCAGAAACTAATCCAAGACTCAATTGGTTTCTTCAAAACAGATAATGGGAACTTACTTCCCTGACTGCAGAATCAATAAAACTTGTAATAGACCATTGCAAGAAACCAACTTTGACATTGACTTCATGGACAGTAGGAGGGTTAGAGAATCATTCAACTCCTTTGGACTATTTAAAAGTTCAGGAACAGATGGGCTTAAACTAATTGTACTATAACAACTCGGGGACAACTTAATATATTACATCTCTGAGCTTTACAAAGTAATTCTCAATACTGGTTACACACCAAGGACATGGCGAAATATGAAGGTTGTATTTTTGCCGAAACCGGGTGAAAACGACTACAGCTCAGCAAAATCATCTAGACCAATCATTCTCTCAAATTATATCCTTAAGGAACTCAAAAGTATTGTACAATGGAAAGTAGAAGAAGTTATCCATAGACTTCACTCGTAATATGCTTACACAAAGGGTCTATCAACTGAAACAGCCTTGTCACATGCAACAGATTTCATCGAAAAATCAATCTATCAGAAACAGTGCATACTTGCAGTCAGTTTTGATTGCACAGGTGCTTTTGATTACATACAATTTCACTCAACAAACACAGCAATGACAAAGTTGGGAATGCCAGAAAGCATTAAATCTTGGTAGAGGGACTTTCTCAACACACGAACAGTCACAGCTGAATTAAAAGCTGAAAAAGTCAACGTCATTCCAACGGTAGTAGTTCTCAAGGGCTATCTCCAAGTGGTGGGGAATATAATTATGGACACCCTTTTGACTGAGTTTAAAGAAGGTGCAGTCCAAGTTGTAGGTTACGCAGATACCTAGTACCCCTGTCAACAGGATGCAGAGAGCAATAGATATGGTTCTGAAATGGGGGAAAACAAATGGCCTCACCTTCTATTCATTTAAATCAGGGGTATCAAACTCAATTCACCAGGGGGCCGCTGGAAGCAGAGCCTGGGTGAGGTTGGGCCGTATCAGGAGTTCCACAAGAAAAGCACTATTAAAACATTCCAATGTTCTCAAATACCCTTATTTTTAACACAAAATAATGAATTAAATTAATAAATGAAAATGATCATACAGCAGATACAGGCGACTGAAGAAACCCCATATTAACTGACTGACTGGCTGATTAGAGAAATTAATTATTTTTATTCAGTTTCAGATGCCTGTGTTAATAGTTATTTGACCTTAAACTTTCTGAACATGAATATAACATTAAACCTGAACTATTCTGAAAAAGGCTTTTCTTACCTACCTCTTGCTGCTAGAGACCTGGCAGCGCTTCTTCTAACATAACCGAGCCACATTTGACTTCAGGGAAAAAGCAATGGAGACCCTCAGTAGGGCTTGAAGGTGCTCATCAGTAAGTCTGGACCTGTACTTGAACTTATTGAAGTTCAAGGAGGAAAAGTGCTTCTCACACAAGTATGTGCTCCCAAAAAGGCACATGGTCCGTTTGAACGCTCGGGAAAGTTGAGGGAAGCTTGGTGTCAACTCTCCCAAAAATTGCCCAAGCTTGTCTGCTTCTCACCTCTCTGAATCTTGCTTTGAGTGCAGAGTTGCACTGTAAGTCAATGTAATCCATTTGACTCACAGGAGGGGCATCTTGCACATCAAAGGAGAAGGAGCCCGCAAAAATTTGAATGGTGGCTTTATGTGTCTTGAAGTCTGTAAATATGTTATCAAACTCCTCCTGTAGCTTCTAAATGGCTTCAACTTACTTCTCACTACTGAATAATGTGCTTGCATTCACGAGTGCCTTGCATGCTGGGAAATAGTAAAGGTTTGTTTGAGAGAGTTGGCTTTGCATAACACTAGCTTTGTACAGAATGCTCTCACGTTATCATAGGCAGCACTAAAAAGTTGCCCCTGGCCTTGGAACTTCTTGTTCAGTACATTAAGATCATGTGTGATTACGACAAGAAAAGATAAGACCATGAGCCAGTTGGGATCACTTAGCACACGAACACCCACCCCTTCCTTCTCCATGAAGCCTTTTACTTCTGTTCTCTACTCAAAAAATCTCTTCAGTACGTTTCATCTGCTGAGCCAACATACCTCAGTGAAGTAGAGCACATACCCATATTCTGACTCCATTTCTTTTAAAAAAGCACGGAACATTCTGTGCTTTAAGCCCCTGGATCTGATTTGGTTGATGCATTTCACAACGACAGTCATCACATTGTCAAACTTAATGTATATGCTGCAAAGGGCCTGCTGATGGATAATGCAGTGCAGAGCTAAGGCCTTCTCCACACACTTCTCTTCCAGTTTTTTCAACAAGTGCTACCAGTCCATTCTTTCTCCCTGTCATTGATGGGGCTCCATCGGTTGTTATTTCCACAAAACTCTTCCATGGAAAACCGGCATTTTCAATCGCATGACACAGCTGGTGAAATATTTTTGAGTGGTGGTCTGGCCATGCATTGGAATTACTGTCAGCAACTCCTCCATCACTTCAAAATTGTCATCAACACCACAGACATATATTGCTGGTTGGGTAGTGTCTGTGATGTCTGTGGTCTCATCAAGAGCCACTGAATATACACTGAAACATTTTGCTTTCTCGCACACCTAATCATAAATGTCATTTGACAGGTCAGTAATTAGCTCTACCTCGGTGTTGGCAGATTCACTAATGTTTTTAAACTGTCTTTCCTTTTCTGGAATATTTGCAGCCTGTATTAAGCACTTTTTGACAATTCACCTACTGTGAATAGCTTTCCTGCTTTAGCAATCATCTCACTAACAACGTAGCTAACTTTGACTGCTGCATCATTCTCTTTGGTTGCTTTTTTAAAGAAATCTTGTTGTCTCATTAAACATGTTTTAAGACCGGCAGCCTGGTTAACTCTCTCATCTTCCCGGTATTTTTCGTTCTCCTCAGCATGTTTAGTTGTGTAATGACATCTCAAATTGTATTCCTTGTGCACTGCAACTTTTTCAGTGCAAATAAGACAAGTTTTGCGGCGCCCCTGTGCTCAACAAAGAAATATTGCATTTCCCACTTTTCCTGAAATTGTCTGCGCTCATCACCAACCTTTCTCTTCACTGCAAGTTTTGAAAAAGACATCTTTGGGGCTCTGTAATATGTGATTCCACTTGGAGACAGTCTCAGGTTTAACTTCGCGGGTTTGACAGTGACGGTGTTATTAACGCTGGATCACAGCGTCTTGTATTAACAAGGGTATGAGGATGTTTTCCACTTATTAGTAGATTGATATCATAAACGTAGCCTACTGCCTTGACTGCACCTTCTTTAAACTTTGTCAGTAAGGTATCCATGATCATATTCCATATAACGGGCGAGAGCACTCCTCCTTGAGTGCTACCACGTGTTGGGTTGATGTAAGCCTTTTCTCCTTTTAGTTCGGCTATGACTTGTTGAGTGTTGAGGAGTTTTTTATACCACGATCTTATACTTTCTGGTATTCCCAGTTTTTTCATTTGACAGTCTGCTGAATTGAATTGTATGCAATCAAATGCACTTGTGCAATCAAAACTGACTCATGTCTGCACTGATTTTGATAAATTGATTTTTCAATGATATCTATACTTCTGACAATGACGTTTCAGTTGATAATGCCTTAGTGTAGCCATCTTACGAGTGGACTGTTGGGGTTACTTCTTCAACTTTCCATTTAACGAAATTTCCTAAATATATTAAAAATAATGGACTTTCACTGATACTATAGTAGTATAGCCATCGAGATATCTGGCAAGAATATTGAAGTATGAAATTTTGTCTTCTATAAATCGTTCAACCAAACACTATACTGATTTACGATTACTTAAGTTGATTTTACGAGCATATCGAGAATTTTTTTTCTTTTAAGATAAATCTACAACAGATTCAAGATATCACAAGTAAACAAAAGTCACTTATCATTAGTATAAATGACTTTAAAATCTTGAATGCTTATATTTTGTGTTATTAGGTGAGGTGAATCAATCATATGGAGATATAGATAAGGATACCTCAGATACACCACAAGCAATATACAATATAATTTAAAAACAAAGTTAAACAGTATAATTATGGTTTGTGTTAATAAGTACCAACTATTTTTTTCCATTATGAACATTTGAAATAAAAAAAATTCTCATCCATGGATCTTCCAGGTACAACAACTCCAATTACGCAAGCAGAGATAAGGAATCAAATAACAGGCTCGATTGTGACATATATCTTGATATAAAGATGTATTACTTCCGTACATATTCTGGTAGTACCTGAGTAATACATGTCTCGTAACTGAAGCTATAAAAATATGCACTACCAGTTGAAAAACCAAGAAGCATAAATTTGCATGATAATCCTGACAATTTGATGAATGTTTGAGAACAGAGCAGCTTTACTGTTATAGCATTTTACTATACTAGCTATTAGCAGCTATTCTATTTTCCTTTTACTGGAGAAGACATTGTAGAGCTGTAAAAATTAATCCGTTACTCACATGTGAATATCTTGGTCTTTTTTTAACATCATTTTTGATTTTACTTTGTTCTTACTAGGGATGTGAAAAGAGCGACAATTCTCAAAGCACGAGATGATGTCATAAAAATATGGTACCCTTGAAGTAAGGCAGAATTTCAGCCAATTACATTTGTAGGGGCGAAAAGTAGCTGTCATTATTTTGCTGTTTTACTTAAGAACAGCTTATTAATAATAATTTAGTGACATTAAAAATTTGTAAAGGATAGAACTGTTGGTTGTGACAAGAAAGAAGGATGTAGTTAGTTTCGATGCAGTAAGTAATTAATAGTCCTTAGAGGTTGTTTCGGGTTCCATACCGCTGGCACCAATGTTGGTTGACAATGTTCCTCAGAGGTTGTTTTCGGGGTCCATACCGCTGGTACCAATGTTGGATACGGATACGACAGTAAATGAGAGTAGGGTCGGTTTACATCTGACTTTATTATTATCCCTCTTGGACTTTATATAGTTACAATATCTAAGGAGTACATTGTTACAAATGGTTACGAGTACGTGTACTTGAGCGTGTCCTTGAATATAGTCGTTTGTTACATTATCAGTTATTATTTGTCAATGCCACATCTTAAATATGTGTGAATCTTTAGAAGGGGAGATTGGTAAAGTAGAATGGCTAGCCAACAAGAATCCTAAATTTGCAGCAACTAATGCCATAGCATAGGACCTAAGTCTTTTTTGTATGGACTCAGACTTAAATAAAAAAAAGTGAGAGAACTTTTGGAGATAAGTACAAAAAATGGAATCTCCCTCAATAAAGAAAAATTTCAACTTGCAAAAGCCAGAGTTGAATATATTGATTATGTGATTGGATAACAAGGAGTTTCTGTGGACCCGAAGAAGACATAGGCCCATTCAAAATTAAATGTACCTCAGAATAGAAGGTAATTTAAGATCATTTATGGGAATAGTAAATCAAATGAGTCGATTTACAATTGAAGTAGCTATTTTATCAGCTCCTTTAAGACCTTTACTGATCATCAGCCCATAATTAATATCATCAACAATAAAACTTTGGATGAAATTGAGAACCCTAGGCAAAGGGAGATCAAGGAAAGCGCACAGATGCAATACAACTTTACTGTCTTATTTAAATCTAGAAATAAAAGGATTGCGGCAGATTCGTTGTCAAGAAATCCCTATCGGGACCCGGTGGAAGAAGACATGTTGGAAGATAAATATATCTTTCAAATTGCGGGAAAGATAATAGCTCGAGCTGTTAATGGGGAAAAGTTTCTGAAAAGAGGAATTTGGGATCAAAGACTTGAGAAGTTGAAGAATCAAGCACTTGAAGATAACGATTATCAAAAATTGATGAAGTATATCAGAAATGGTTTCGGGAAGAGCATCAAGAGTCTTCCTGAGGAAGTAAAACTATATTGGAATTTAATGAACGAGTTATCGATTTATGAAGGTTTAATTGTTGTTAACAGTAAAAGGATCATAATTCCAAAAAAAGTTCGTAATCAAGTATTAGAGAATCTTCACGTATCTCATCAAGGCGTGGTCAAAATCTATTGGCCTGGAGTATATGGACATTGAAAAAATGGTACGAAACTGTAAGGAATGCCAAAAGTTATTACCGAGTCTAAAAAGTTGAAGGACCTAAAGTAATACGGCCCTTTCAATCTGTAGCAGTAGATATATTTTCCGTATGTGGGAAAAACTTTTTGATTTATATCGATAGGTTTCCATTACATAACTTCGAAAATGGTGGATGTACATCCAGAGTGCTAAAGAAAATAATGGACAGACATTTCATTGATTATGGTATGCCTGAAGTTTTGGAGACGGATGGTGGAACAAATTTTTAGTCCATGGAGTTTCAAGAGTTTCTAAGTCTTTGGGGAGTGGGTTGGCGTTGTTCTTCTCCACATAATTATCAGTCCAATGGTTTGGTGGAAGCCTGTGTGAAGAAATTGAAATATCTGGTGAAGAAGACAACTACCAATGACAACATTGGTCAATCTAAAGTTAACCTGGGTATTTTTGAAATAAGAAACACCCCTTGGAGAGAAGATGGATTGAGTCCTGCAAAGATTGTCTTCGGTCGCAACGCAAGATCTATAAAACCAATGCTTCCTGAACTACCAAAGGAGAAGAAACAAAGTCCAGAGCCTAAGTCTACTTTAAAGAAAAGTAATGGGGAAGATTTATCTGTATTAAGTAATAATAAAAAAGTGTAGAACCTAGTTATAGTTATTGAACCCCGAATGAAGGTATCCTCTCAAATTAGTTTATGGCGACGACAATGTTACACAACTTTTTAAAGAGGTTATAGATGATGTAGAACAGTAGATGGTGAAAAGCAAATATGTCAGCGTTGAGAGACGAATACAATTACTGTATGGTTTACCAACTATGCTTTACCGTTTATGTGACAACCCATTTTCCACATAATGACCACAGTCTCTGAACTGTGGATCTCCCCATAGTTAAGGGGAAAGAAAATGTTTTCTGACAAACTCTACGTCCGCTAAGACAAATTTCAATATTGAAAGTGGAGAATGACTCAACTGATAAATATAAGATATTTCTAATTATAGGTCTCGTCGATAACAAACTTCTTCAAGGCTTTATTTTAAACAAAAAGTTTGTTGTCCAAATTTATCCCGGGGTCCTAGAGAACAGGAACAACCACTTTTTGAAAAAATATCAACTCTTTGCCTTGCTACCTTATCCACACTACGAAATGTTACATATGGAAGCTCTATCACTTGGATATTAGGGATATTATTCACAAATGAGGAACGTTTTGAGGTAAACATAGCGAAATTCTCAACATAGTGATAATGGTGTTGTAGAATAAATATGAATAAAGTAAAGAGCGTCATTAGGGATCAGCGAGTCAATAACCTATTTCTACCTACTTAATGTTTTACTCCTTAATGTAGTTAAAGTTTACTCCTTAAAATATTTGAGAGGCATTTGCGTATTTTCTGAAGCATCTTATTCCTAAAAAACACTGAAATGTTATTAATTTTTGGGATTTTTAAAGATAAGTACAAAAATTTCGTATTAGAAGAATAGCCTTGTTTTTATGAATGAACTAAAAATAGCTAGAAAAAAAAATGATTTTTCTCCACTTTGTGTTTTTTATTCCCGCTCATTTCTAATTGACATTACACAAATAAAAAGTAACATCAATTTATTCATAATAAAATTTTTGAATATATTAAGAAGTTCTAAAACTTTAATACTGAAAGGCATTAAGAAATTTATTCACAAACTGACCATATACTGACAATTAGTAATTATAATTTTATTTATAACTGTTTGTGTTTTATGCATTGATTAATTTGTTTTTCTTTATTGGTTTATTATATATTATATTTATTGTATAGATGTAATGGAGATTATAGAATGGAAATGTATATATATGTATAAATTTAGGTTAAAGAAATAAATGAAAGTGTATCTAGGAACAAAAAAGTTGATTAAAAAAAATCCATCCGAATAAAATTACGAAAAAGTCACCAGCCTTGATACTAACATTTTTATTACTTTATAAACAAAACTAGGTATTTGGTTGCTTACAAAAATTTACTCAGTGCAATAGAAAATTTGGGGATTGCAGTTGTTTATGGAATTCGATATTATGGACAAGGGAATATAACTGAAGACAATTATATTCAATTTATTCGTCATGATACTTTAAGTTCAGAATACCTTAATAAATCGCAAAATTTTGTGAAGGAAGTCCGTCAGGATCTAAATGAATTAAAACAGAAGGGAAACTCTTATAAAACGTGGGAAAAATCTCGACTTGAAGTTATGCACAGGCTTTCTCGAAAACAAGCCAGTCCCTTTGAAGCATTTCGTTACTATCAAGCCACATATCGATATACTGAAGGCTTAAGATTAGTTCTTAAAAATTTACGAAGAAAAATCAAGTAAGCTATTTTTCTTAATATAAGATATTATGATAAAAAATTGTCATTTTATGATAGCAAAATTGTAGAAAAAAATCTATATTCTGCAAATAAACAGCAAGTCTTTGGAATAGTTGTGCTCGTCCTTGTACTTATTATATCGCCAGTTATAATATTATTGGTACGAAATGCTACGTTAACAATTCAGGTATGTATTGATAATGTATCAAGATAAATAAAAATAGCAAAAAATACATAAATGAGGTTGATATTATTTTTTATTATATGATAAATATTTTACAAATTCAATTCTAAAGACAGGCACATGCATTAATATACACATTAAAAACACATTGACTTGTGTGGCAAATATTAATAAACATAGATATGGGAAATATGTAAATCACAACTGAAAGGCTTTTCATTGCCATATGAAAACTATTATTCAAATAAATATATTTAGAAGGGCACAAAAAAGCTAAATATTTTAATTTCTTGGGTAGACAGGGATTTTACAATACAGATCACCAACTGATTTTTTTCCTCATCGATCTTCACCCTATCTCGACAAATTACCCCTCCTTACTTATATATTTATCCTTCCCATTTTGTGATATAAGTATCGATAGGTAAATGCAAATTCATACATTAAAAAATATGATATCTATATCATATTATTATTAGGAATGTAAATTTCAAGCAAATCGGGCTTGTAAGAATCAAAGAAAGAGAAACCTGGTAACTCTAACAATTTGATGAATGTTGAGAGGGAAGCAGCTTGAGCTGTCATGACGTTTTACTGAGCTACAAGCTGCTATTCTCCTTTATATATACAAATGAAGACATCAATAATAAATAATCACATTATGTATGTATATCATAGATGAGAGGCAGAAAATTATATATTTTTAGCTAAAAAGCCGTAAACTAATAATTTTTACGAGGACTTGGACCTTTTTTGTTAACATTGTATTTGCTTTATTATCCTATATGCTGGTATTCCTTCGGACTGGAAGCCCTAAAAAAGGGTAGTACATGCAAGAAGTACAATCCAAATGACTCCTTGAGCCCTCTTTCTCCAGCAAAGTAGCTAAATTTGACTCTAAAATTACCCCAGTATGCATAAGCGCATTAAGTCAATATATATTTTTTATTTAGTACTAGATTGAAACAATTTAATAGAATGTGATTAAGACTTTTAATGAATTCGATACTAAATATATGCTTAAACTATACATAAAGAAAAAATATATATAGAAACTCAAATTAGGACAAAATAATTTTCACTCAAAGTAAGATTATTAGTGAAGGAATAATATATATATTTTTATAATAAAAACTTTAATGGCAATTACAAAATTAATAAACGATTAACAATTTAATAAATTCATACATAAAGAAAGAGTAAATAAATTATCTAATCAAGTTAGCATAAAATCCTTGATCGTTGATAATGTAGATTAAATTTTTTAAAGTTATAACAAAGATTCTAGGTTAGTGAAATGACATTTGGGATAGAAGCCTTGAGAAAACTAACCATTATACAACACGTTGAAATTCGTAATTACGAAATAAATATAGAGATTTATTCAAGAAACGCAATAGAAGACAATTCTGATATTTTTAATTTCATCACTAACAATGTCCAACTCAACATCATTTTAGTCAATTTCATGTTCTATACTGAAAAATCCGATTCTTCATGCATTTGAAAGTAAAGAAGTGTTGTCCAAGATTAAGAAATAAGTTTATATAAAGAAATAAGGTTATTTCCACCATCATGTTATATTATTACACTTGAATCCCTCAAAAGTAAATGTCTGCATATGATTCAGAGAAACAAGGGATACATATAACTGAAGAAAATGTCAACAGAGTTCATAAACCACGATAACAAGTTCTCTAAATACATAATTATTCCTATCGTAAACTGTGACGCCTAGAGGGTTCTCAATACGATGAAGGGGATGAGAGATTCGATGATCATCAGATGGAACTCGGACTCCAACAAAATTGGAGATCGACAATGGCTATAATGAAATTATCTGCACATCAGGTTCATGACGATTTTCGCCGTCTCATCGTTGATCTTATGACTCTTGCTGCTCTTTGGGGTGCCTTGAGAAGAGTCCATCCTCATAGAAAAGGTAGAATAATTATAAATATCATTATTAAATCTTCATTCGTTGTTTTTAAAATATTCAAATATCTAAAAACCTAAAGCTTTATTTTGTTAATGAATAAATGACCATTATTATCAAACTAAAAACTTGAAGATAATTATATATTTAAAGCAGAGATTAGTATTTATGTACTTATTTTTCTTAAAAATTAAAACAAATAATCAAATTTTAACAAAAATAGCAATAAATCCAAAACT
Organism: Lepeophtheirus nordmannii; assembly: GCA_963680855.1. Taxonomy (NCBI): domain Eukaryota; kingdom Metazoa; phylum Arthropoda; class Copepoda; order Siphonostomatoida; family Caligidae; genus Lepeophtheirus; species Lepeophtheirus nordmannii. The sequence continues at coordinate 15,296,067 of OY804526.1, read as the reverse complement.
AATGTACCAATTTTGAAATTTGGAAAATTTCCTGCTTATTTAAAGTAATATCTACAACTTTGATTTGAATAATATCTTTCCAAAACATCAATTTAATTTAAGTAATTACTATAAGTCCAAGAAGGGCTGTCTTGAGCCTGGAGCAAGGCTGTCACAACTACAGTCATAGTATTTTTTCAACAGCAAATAAGCTGGCTTTCATAGTTACCATATCATTTTTGACGTCATCAAGGGGAGGGGCTACTTGCACGCATAAAAATCGCCCTTTTTTACATCACTGATGATGACACACATGGCTTAATAATTTCCTCCTCCATTAGTTCTTCTACTACCTAACAAATGAATTTGTCTTCTTCTTCTGAATGTTTCTGTGACTTGATTGCAATAGGCTCGACATCGGCAAGAAAAAGTGTAAAACAATGAAGTTTTACACACACCCCTTATGTGTATCAAATTGCTCTACAAAAAAGGTTCTCTTTTGCCTTTGAATGCCATTTGCAATCCTGAATGGAGTCACAAAAATTTCATGTCTAGTATTACATCGTCACATAAAAGCAAAAGAACGAATAACGTGACTTTATTTCATATCTCTTCATAATAAACGATCTGAACATCAACCGAGTCTGAGGATTTAATTTGAAACCTATACGAACTATACAAATTACTTTATCGGCCGTTTCTACGTATAGGTTCATTTCTTCAACTCAATTGAGGTTAATAAAAATGCCAAAACTCCCTGAACCTATAAGTGTTTTTAACCAGACTTCATCAACACAAACCTTCACTATCGATCTATTCAATTTTCAAAAGGTGACAAGTGAGTTTGATTCCGATGTTCACTGCCTAAATTTGTGAACTTGGGTTCAAAATTTGCAAACAAATCTAAAATTACACTGTTTCATACATTTTTACAAGTGGTGTTTTCTAGCAGGACAGCTGGATTTTGCATATCGACCATTCCCAAATTTTTTTTAAATTTTTTTTGTCCAATTTATACGTTCACATTTACAATGAACAAAATTTATTGTAAAAGCCTAGACATTTCATATTTTCATCATTTTTCTGTGAAGTTATCATCAGTGATTGAGATACGCGTCCTTTAGAAGAAGCAATAATCCATGAATGAAATTATTGGTTCTTTCTTTTCCAATGATCATCCCTTATTTCATTAAACAGTGGTAGATGGATCAAGTCCAAAGATATTGACTGATTTTTAGCCATTTCTAGAGATCTTGCTTAGTCGAACAACTCGATTAAAGTAATGCTGGTATTTTATAAGCTTATTTATCTGATTTAGGAAGATTTGAAAACACTCATTAAAGTATCTCGTATCGTTTCATGATTACTTTAAAGTGCACTCACACCTCAAAATTGGTACCTTTGATAGAAATTTTTTAGGTCTGGAGAAATTTATCAAAAGACTCCTTGCTTACGAAACACAAATAAATGCCAAGCAAAAACATTTTTTTTTATTGATGTACATATATAATACGTGCTATCCATTGACTATACATAGCAATGTAAATCATATGCAATTCGGGCGTGTGATAAAAAAGTGGAGTTGGCTCTTCAAACAGGTCTTTTTGTTTTCCGAAGCTGTTATCATTTTTTTTTCCCTTAAGAAGGTAACATCAACTTTACCTCAACATAATGTTTTACAAGAAAAGAACAGTCTGCAAAGATTATATCATGGAGAGAGAGGAACAAAGGAAAAATTAAAAAATGGATATCATTCATTGAGGAGAATGGAGTACATGATATTTGTGAATATAATAATGAATCTGGAGTAACGTATTGTAATGTTTGGTGTTTGATGTTTTCATTTGTATACATATATATGTAAAGGAAAATAGCAGCTATTAGCTCAGTCAAACGCCATGACAGCTTAAGCTGCTTCCCCCCTCGACATTCATTGAATATTCAGGGTTGCCAGGTTGATTTTCTCTTTCTTTTTTTATTACAAGCCCGATTTGCATATGATTTACATTCCTAACTATACAACATTATAAGAGATGTATAAAAAGAGCCCAGATGCAAGGGACGCCCGAGATGATGTCATAAATAAATATGGCACCCTTGATGTAAGGCAGAATTTCAGCTGATTACATTTGAATGGGCGGAATGTAACTTATTATTTTGGTGTTTTACTTAAGAACAGATTATTATTTAGTGGCATTAAAAATTTGTAAAGGATAGAACCCTAAATTTGTAGCAACTAACGATATAGCATGAGACCTGAGTCATTTTTGAATGGACTCGGGCTTGACTCGAAAATGACTTAATATTTAATCAATAGTTATAGAGTATAAATAGGAATGTAAATAATATGCAAATGGAGTGTGTAATATAAAAAAAAGAGAAAATCAACCTGGTGACTCAGAAAATTTTCATGAATGTTGAGAGGGAAGCGGCTTGAGCTGTTATGACGTTTTACTGAGCTACAAGCTGCTATTCTCCTATATATTTATAAATGTAGACATCAATAATAAATAATAACTTTATGTATGTATGCCATAGATGAGAGGGAGAAAATTAACTGAAATTAATTTCAGGAAATTATATATTTTTAACTAATAACACAGGTCAACAAATTTGAATTTTCAAAAATCTTCTGGGTTATAAGTATAATAAAAGTTACTCAGTTTTGCTCACTGATTTCAAACCTGTAATTCTTTTTTTTCGATAGTCCAACGGTTTTCGAGAAATCGGTCCCTACTTTTTTAGCTTTTTTGGCACATTTTCCAACTTCAACTTCAATTTAAGCCTAGAAGGATACACATTTTGGGCATTAAAAATAATGATTGGCTAGTGCATTGTATGGAAATTTCATTTCTAGTCTTTGTTTTGACCTAAAAGGACTCCTAGGGGCGTAGGGTGCCGGAGTAGGTCCAAAAGTCGATGAAATCCTTTGTACTTAAATAACTCCTTGAATATTGCATGAAATGAATTAATAAGGAATGCATTAAAGAGATTAGACCCAAAGCTTTCAAACAAGATGTCAAGCGCCCGATAAGAGCCTTTAACTTTGAAGAAATCGTCCATCAAAGTGTGTAAATTTTCATACAATTTTGAGCAAAAATGCGCTAGAAATCTAAGACTCACGGTAGATCTAATAAAAAACAAGTGCTATAGACTGTAGTAGTAGAGCGCAGAAGAAGACTCTGATATCAGCTGAAGATAACCAAATTCAAAAACATGGATCTCTTATTTAATTACAAGGCAACTCCGAGGAAAGAGTGGGATCGCAGGGTCATGGATATCCAATGAAAGGAATAGTGTTCCTTGATGAGTCATGTCTCAGTACCCTTCATCTTCATCATCATGGATATGAATGGAACTGCTTTGAGGAATGCTGGATCAGTCGCCTTAATTTGAAGAAGACGGGATTGGAGTTTTGACGGGTTATAAAATTAGAGATTCATCTTCATGAGAAAGTATTTGTCATTTGGATTATCTTTGAGTACACTAAGAACAATTCCCTTTTTCAGATTAACAATAAACATCGCTGTTAAGTCAAGAATGCGGGAAAGAAATTAAGACTCCATTGAGGAGTCAATGTTTCTATGGAAGAAACTAGTTTCCACATTCATCTCAAAATTTAAACCGATGTTATCGCTTATATCGCTACGACGGCTCTTGTATAGACTGGACTCGCGCATCGTGACCGTTTCTAGTCTACTAACACACATCTTTATTCGAATGGACACTTTTTTACACTCATGTACCTATCACATTACTGAAAGTCCCTTAGTTTACCGTTTATGTCACTCAGTACTGAGTCCCCTTATTTATGCCTAAAGTGGAGTCTTTCCCCATTCTTGACTTAACAGCGATGTTTATTTTTCTTCATTATTTTTTAGTGCCCAAAATGTGTATCCTTCTAGGCTTAAATTGAAGTTGAAGTTGGAAAATGGGCCAAAAAAGCTAAAAAAGTAGGGACTGATTTCTCGAAAACCGTCGGACTCTTGAAAAAAAGAACTACAGATTTGAAATTAGTGAGCAAAACTAAATAACTTTTATTATACTTATACCCCAGAAGACTTTTGGCTGTTGACCAGTGTTATCATTTAAAACAATTATAAAAACTTTAAACAGTCAAAAGTAACACTATTAAATTTTTCCATAGAAAAATAACATAAGATGAAATTTCATAATGATTATCTCAAATATATATATATATATATATATATATAGTTATATCATACATAATAAATAATAACATTATGTTTACCATAGATGAGAGGCAAAAAATTAACTGAAATTAATGTCAGGAAATTATAGATTTTTAACTAATAATAATTATACGAGGACTTGAGCCCTTTTTGTTTACATTTTATTTGTTTTATTAACCTTAATGCATGTATTCCTTCATGCGAGATCTTTACTCTTAGGTAGATGTTCTCTCCTCAATATTAAAAGAAAAATGATAACAGCTTTGGTAAACAAAAAGTACTGTTAAAAGTGCCAACTCCACAAAATCTTGCACGCGGCATTTTGCATATTATTTACATTCCTAAGTATAAACTTCAATATATCTTTGCCAGAATTGCATCTCAAAATTACTACACTTTTACATCCTATAATTCATATTACATATAATTAAATAAAATAATTTTATTTAACCATGTAGTGGCTACTTTTTTTTAATTCAACAATTTAGTTATCATTTAAAACTATTACAATAACTTCATACAGTCAAAAGTAACACATTTTATAATTACATAAATTTTTCCATAAAAAAATTTAAATAGGATGAAATATCATAATGATTATCTCAAAAATATATATATATTTATACAAGAAAAACTGAACATTGATTCGGAAAGGAAATGTGATTCCAATTTAAGTTTTCATAAATAAAGGAAAAAAAATAAATTAAATTTATAATACGATGAAAATGTACGTTATAATTACAATTTTAAATATTTCAGGTATAATTTAAAAGTAAAAAAGTAATAATTGTCAAAGAATTAATTATATTGAAATCGATACAGTGACTACTATAACAAGTCACTGAATCGATTTAATATGTTCTCAAAAAATAGAAATATCAAAAAGAAAAAAAAAAGAAAAATTTTAGTACAGGCGAAAATATTCTTTTACTGGATGTATCAGGTATTCTTTATACTATCCACTTTTGAATGTTTCATGTAGAATATCTTTTCGACTATTGCCACACTAATAAGTAGAGGCATTCTTTCTTCTAAGGCTTGTATTATTCTTCACCTTCACCTTTGAAATAGTAGAACTACATAACATAAATATTGTTTTTATCACGTACAAAATATGTACAGGTGTTAAGGGAATGAATAAGGCAAAAACGTCCAAGGAAATGCCCATCTAGAGGACCAATCATAGATTGATCCTTGAAGTCCTTAGTCTTGTCCAATGTTATAAATCTATACTTTTCATCAATTTCCCGTTCTATTTTGAAAATTCTGACTCGACTTCAGAGCTCCGATGATTGGGTTACGAAAAACAAGAAGAGACATATTTCTCCATAAATTAAATTACATTTCGATTCCTCCGACTGAAAGTGGGATATTACATGATTAGGTCAGGCGTGAAATCAGATGTACCTGTAACACAACTAATACCAAGTTTATTGAATGGATCTGGATTTCTCTTGTGACATCAGCGATTTGAAAGTCTCATGATCGGTAATTCCTTCATTATAGAAGTCGAGAAATGGCAATGCCGGAATGTCATTACACTCGTATCCTTGACAAATTTTCAAACATTGCTACCTGCATTGTCGGCGACCCAAGTTCCTGAATCAAATCTTCAGGCATTTTTTAACTTAATTTAAAAATTGACACTTGTTGTTTTTGAATGGAATAGAACTGAGTCATAAAAGAAGAAGAAGAAGAAAGAAGATGTTTGAAAAGACAAATGTTGCCAATAACCGTCCTTTGCGTGCATGTTAGCAGGGCCCTTTTTATACATTCTTAATACTAAAGTAGTAGCGCGCAGAAGGATTGCGAAATCAGATGAAATCTTTCAGTGCACTACTACTGCAGTCAATTGCAGTTTTTTTTAGTAGTTCTACCGTGAATCTTAGATTTATAGTATATTTTTGATTGAAATTGAATGAAAATTTACGCATTTAGATGGACGATTTCTTCTTAGTTAAGAACTCTTATATTCCTTAGGATTTTTGAAAATTGACCGGTATTATTAGCTATAATACTTATGAATATATGGATGCATACCTACATCCTTCTTTGAATTGGATCTAAACAACATATGGATTTAAGGTATTTTAGTTTAGTTACCTGAATCATAAATATAGTAAATTTGGAAAAAGTATAAAAAATAAATCTTAACATATACTCAAATCCTGCATGTTGGAGAAGTTCACCATGCTCTTTTTACTAGCAGAAAGTTCATCTTATGGAATTTTAGTCACACAAAACGTCACCGTTTGAAAATGTTTTTTTTTTTTAAATAATATATTAAATGTTGTTCAGTACTTCTTTTATTGATTTTGTTTTTAAATCAAAAATTAATTATTCCCTATTCTCATGATAAAAAAATAGTTAACGTGAAGTATAGGAAATACAAATTAGTTCGGGCCGTTTTCTAAAGATGGCCCTGCTATTAATGAGTGTTTCATAGTATTAGCAGGTTTTGGTTGTTTCAGAGAGTTAGACATCTGTCAATAATATTCAATTTATATCGATTTCAGTTTCAAACAAAAAAAAAACCTGTTTTCACTTTGTTGTAACTATGCATCATTTGCGATAGGTTTTATCTTTCTGCTTAATTGAAAAAAAAAATGCAGCTAAAGTGCATCGAATGCTTGTAGAAGTTATGGTGACAATGCTCCAACTGATAAATTATATAGGGAATGGTTTCGACGTTTCAGGAATGGTGGTTTCAGCGTTGAAGACAAGTTTTCACTCTGAACAGCAAAAAAAAAAATCGAAGACGAAGAATTGGAGGCATTGCTCGATGAAGATCTGATTCAATTGCAAGAGAAACTTATAAACTCATTGGGAGTTACACAACAAGCTGTTTCCGTGCGATTGAAATTCATGGGTATTTTTCACAAGGAAGGCAGTTGGTTGCCTTATGAACTGAAACTGAGAGACGTATGAGCTGATACAACAAGTAATTTTATTATGGAAGATCTATATAGGCTATGTTTAGGATTCGTTTGAGCCGTGTATTACGAGAAAAATTGCCGAAATACGAGCAAAGGCATGATAAAGTTATTCTTCTACATGTTTACGCTCGGCTTCATATTGCAAAAGTCGTAAAAAAAATAGTAGCCGACGATGGACAATACTTTGATAAATCTGTTAATTCATTTCATTTTGAAATAAATGCATTTTTGTATCACAAAAGCGACCCGAACTAGTTTGTAATTTCTATAAATTAAATTATAATAATACAAAATCGTTTTAGATTAGTGGTAGATTTAATAAATTAGACTGTTGACAAGATTAAATAATACTTAACTTTAATTTCTTGTTAAACAGGATTTAACAACAAATGTTATTTTTTTTCAGGCTGAATGTTTGAACATTTTTTTCAATAAAATGAGTTCACAATTAGGAAAAACAATCGCTCTTTCTCACAAATTTACTATTTGAAACGTAGACTGTAAACAATTTGCATTGATTGTTTTGTAGCAAAAAATATGAGTGCTTTATTATTACTCTGGTTAGACAATCTTTTCTTTATTGTCTCCTCCTTCATTTTATTTATTTCTTTATCAACATCTCAAAACATATAAATTGTTAAGGTTATTCAGGTTGAATACATATGAAATCATTGATATATTGTATACACTTTATAGTAATAATAACATTATCATGGGATTTTCAGATGTAAATGGTTTATCTAATGGCGACAAGTCTGCTTGGGTAGACTTACTTTACAAACCCGAGGTTATATTGAATAAGATGAAGAGTATGACTATCTTTTATCTACTCAAAACCTCAACTAAAAGTGTTGTTCAATATATTTTGAGTTAAATTTAACTATGTTCTTGTTCTTCTATAAATCAAAACAAAGGGAAGACATGATATTTTGGTTATTTATAGCTAAGTATGCTATAATTTTAATGGTCCGGCCCACAACATCTACCTAGGGGTTGGTTGTGGCCCGCGGTGTGAAATGAGTTTGACACCCCTGCTTTAGAATTAATTATACATACATTTTTAAACATAAAGGTTTTGCAGGCGTTTCAAAAACATCATACAGAAGCCACCATGGGCTTCTGTATGTTTTTTGTTTCTGTTTTTTTAATTTATTTTTATACTTTTATGTGGGATTTTTATTACTTGGTTTTATGTTTAGTTTTTAACCTTAAAAGATTTTAGGATTGTGTTTTAGTTTCTAGGTTTTTATTCCTCCAAAAAATAAATCTAATTTATAATGTTTATCGTATAGTTATGTTAATTTTTTAGCAGATTGTGTTTTAGTTTCTAGGTTTTTATTCCTACAAAAAATAAATCTAATTTATAATGTTTATCGTATAGTTATGTTAATTTTTTAGCAATGGCGTTGATAGTTCAATCCTTTTTCTTTATAACTTTAAAACCGTTAATGATGAACCTTTTATTTTTTTTGTCTGATTTTAGGTATTAAAGTAAGTAGAAAAAAATAGTTTTCATTTGAAACAATTGTAGTTTTTAAATTTTAGTTTTTTTGAATTCACATATACAATTTTAATCCGCTATTTATATATAATTAAATCTTATAGTCATGACTCATGATACATAAATAATTTTATTTCCTTATATAGAAATATTTCCAAAGTAAAAAAAAAAAATAGCTATTTTCTTCTATTGTTCAGGTTGAACTAAGAAATTGGGTTATATTTGGGGATATAACATCAACTTTAATCACAATTTTTACTAAAAATACTTAATTGGAAGAATTAACTTGTATTTTACAAGTATTTATTGGTAATATGATTTATATATTTGACATAGTATGATACGATTATGAAAATTTTAATGCATATCATTTTTTCTTTTCAATATGTTATATTTCTATAGTAATTTCTAAAAAATGACTAATACCAAAATAGTAATGTTATAAATAACTTATAGTTATTGTATTCAGGTTTTTTCGTTGAGTTTGGCTAAAAAAGCGCAAGAGTTAAAAATGGAAAAACGTAAATCAGATAAGCTATTATATCAAATGCTTCCTCCAACTGTAGCCGAATCACTACAAGCGAAAAAGCCAGTAACTAGCGAAACTTTTGAATCTGTCACGGTCTATTTTAGCGATATTGTTGGCTTCAACGAATTAGCTGCAGAGAGTACGCCAATGCAAGTAGTTACTCTACTAAATAGTTTATACAAATTATTTGATGCAAGAATTGATCGCTATGACGTTTACAAAGTAGAAACTATCAATGATTCGTATATGGTTGCATCAGGCTTACCAGTGAGGAATGGAGATAAACATGCAGCAGAAATCGCAACAATGGCTTTAGATCTGTTGACTAGATCATCAACCTTTGTAATACCTCATAGACAAGGAGAGAAATTACAATTGAGAATTGGAATTCATACAGGCCCAGTTGTTGCTGGAGTAGTTGGATCCAAAATGCCTCGATATTGTCTTTTTGGAGATACAGTTAATACTGCTTCAAGGATGGAAACAAACGGTGAAGGTAAATGTGCATATTAATTTTAACAATTCTACTGTCACATACTGAAAGTAACAAAAATTTTTTTTCATTGTATAGAATATCAAAAGGCAAACTATTCATTAAATTTAACTATGGTTTTGTTATTATTCTTTTGTAAGAATTATAATGAAAATGTGCTTTTACAATAATTTTTATTTGGTCTCTTCGTCTATTGATTAAATTTGAAAAATTTTCATACACAGTAAACATTCCAAATAAGTGTTTTATTATCATAAATTTAAAATAAGATTATTAATTATCTTATTACTGTCTTAATACCATATTTATGACATTCCACGTCAAATCATTTATGTTGTAAAATTTGTATTCACAAATAATAAAATCAATTATTTCTTATAAATATCGATATTAATATGAGAACTCTGAATTTTGTAAATATTTTGAAGGTTATAGCTTTAACTGTTAGTAATATAGAATATATTCAAATTTATAAGACAATTCAATGATTAATTATAATTATAATGCACTAAAAAGCAAGTATGTCGACGTTAAGAGACGAATACAATTATTGGATGGTTTTCTAATTTAGGGGCAAGACTAATCGAACTATCTAGTAGCTGGTTCCTTCCAAAGTTTCCCTCAGGATAGCTGGCGCTTGTTAACGAGTTTCATCCAGTAAAGATATCGTTAATGTGTAACTCAATTTTTCATATAAAGAGCATAGAGTCTCAGAACTATGGATCTCCCCATTTTTGAAGAGAAAGAAAATGTTTTCTGAGAAACTCGTCCTCCACTAATAACAAATATCAACCTTTCATCTTCGATATTGAAAGTAGAGAAATGACCAAATTCGTTTACTTCATAACTCGACTGAGAAATAGAAGAAATTTATAATCATTGGTCTCGTCGATAAGAAACTTATCCATTTAAACCATTTAAAACAAGAATATTTTTCCGGGGGTCCCAGAGAACAGGAAAACCACTTTATAAAAAAATATCAACTCATTGTCTTTCTTCCTCATCCATACTACAAAATGTGTCATATGGATGCTCTAAAGGGATATGTTTCACAAATGATGATCGTCTAGAGGAAAACTTATCGAAATTCTCAACAGAACAAAAATGGCGTCGTAGAATAAAAATGAATAAAGTAAAGAGAGTCATTAGGGATCAGCGAGTTAATAACCTAAATAAACCTAAATAGCTAGAAAAAGAAAAATTGATTTTTCTCCACTTGGTGTTTTTTTATTCACGCTCTGTTCTTATTGGCATTACACATGTAAGCTTAGTTGATACTTCTATGATTAACTAATGCCTCATCATGGTGTTATCAAGGTATCTTTTACTACAACTAAACTACGTGGTTTCTTTGATGAGTCTGCAAAGTCAGAGGATAATAATTACCTTAACTCGTGTCTATTGGTTGAACTGAAGCTTCAGATGGACTTAATTTATTTATAATATAAATGAGGACTCCATAAAGTTGCCTTCGTTGCAGATATCACGAAAATGTATAATCAAATATTTATTCCTACTCACCAAAGAAATTTACTTAGATTTTTCTGGCGGGAGAACTTAATGGATCCTCTTGTGGAATAAGAGCAATCCTGCAGGATATATATCTAGATGATTTGCTAACTGGAACTAATGACGTTAAAAAGGCTCAGTCTTTGGTAAATGAAGTAATTGAAATTAATGAATTTGGTTGTTTGCAGTTAAGAAAATTACAAAGTATGTAACTACTTTAAATGATGAGTCATATTTAGAACATAGAAATAAATCTCTCGTTATAGGTGCATCAAAAACCTTTGGTTATTTCTGAAGTCCTAAGGAAGATTGCATATCTCTTGATATTAAAAATTTTAGAGGCGTTGGAAAAATAACCAAGAGAAGTTTATCATCGGAAGCCTCAAAGTTTTTTGACCCTCAAGGTCGTTTTGCTCTTGTTTTGTTTGTTGCAAAATCAATTCTTCAGTACACTTAGAAAGAAAAGATTAGTTGAGATTGTCCAGTCAATGAACGTATTCAAAATTGTTCGAAGAAATGACAAGGAGTTCTTACAACTTAAGGAAGTCCCTATGTATAGATATGTTTTGGAAGGCATCAACCTTTGTTCCATTGATTTATGTCTGTTTTGCGTTGCCTTTGAAGAGGATTACAATCCCAAGAATGGAGCTTGAGGCAGTGGTATTGGCTTCAAAATTCATTGATCATTTTAGAACCCTTAATCCCTTAAAAATTGTTAATATATATATATATGCATGGAGCGACTCTACAATTGTCTATAGTTGTTTGATTCCCAACTGTCTCGTTGTAAATCGTGTTCAAGCAACTACGAATGTTATTTTTCCGAATTCCTGACATCACGTATCAGTTCGTGAAAATCCTGCAGATCCTGTCTGTCGAAGTCTAAATGCTGATGAATTTGTTAATTGTAAATTATGGTTCTACGGATCATTTAAGATAAAACTTGAACTAATTCTTGTGTTTTTGCCTGACCTACCCACGTAAGAATATTAAGATGTAATTGATCGCATTGTGCGTACAAGGTTAAAACGGTGCCGATTCACCCCTATTCCGTTGGTTGGCCTTTCATCTACAGGTGATACTAAATTCAGTGACTCCCACTTTGAAAACTTTAAAGTTTGGAAGGTATGCTGGAATCACCCCAAAAATAGTATTTATCGACTTACTGGATATAACTTCATCCTTGTGATTTGGAACGTTACTTTTGATCTCTTAGACATCAGGTGGAGGAGACTTCGTCTTTTTATTATTTTTATTTATTATTACTGAATAATAGGGTATCTTCCTTACGCTCTTTCATCATCACTTCAAGGTTTTTTGTGCATTCGCAACCTCGACTCTCAAAAGGGAAAGGAAAAATTTGAAAAAACATATGGTAGCTAGCCTTCTGTATTTTTCTTGTCGCCAATACGTTGATAAATTTTACCAATATAAAAATCAATTGTTATTACTTGTATAATATTCAAAAATTCAAAAAAAGGGCCCACAATCCTCGATTGAATATTATATATTACTTATCAATTACAAAATCTTCTTTTTTTTAAATAAAAGAAGGAAAAAAAGAATATCACGCCTCCCTCTTTAATTGGGAGGATTTATTCAATAAGCTTTATTACATCTGGAGGAGCACAAACTTATGTCACGCAACCCATTGTGGTGAATAACATCATTTTGGATGAGAAATTCTTGTTGGCAATTTAATTTGACATTTGTATAACTATAAATCAATAATATTTTGTCGTGGTTGTCATATAATAAAAATACCACGTGGATATTTAAAAAAAATATACTCCCTGCGTATTTTCAAATTAAAAATCCAATTTAATCTTCTTTTAAGGGTTTTCTAATAAAAATGCATAAAAAAGTTATTGAATTTTCCGCTTAAGTTGATGAATCTGTCCTTTGAAATTGTGTTTGTGCCCCTCTAGATGTAATAGAACTTATTGATTTATTATTTTTTATCTTGATTGTGTCTTTCCGATGGGGCATTTTGTCTTTCTCATTGAAACTAGTGATGGAAAGATTTTTATTGGAGATAAAGTCGAACATATTGATATATATGACATTCCAGTAAAATATGGATTCAAAGAGTTCGAGGTTGCAGGTACCAAAGCTAAATTTAGAACTTTGTAGGTTTGTTTTCATACCAAGTTTGAAATTGATATAAGAAGTAGACTAGAGCTCTTAAAAAGAGAATACAAAATGAATCTTTTGACTATGAACAACGTCTCAGAAGAGGTGACCTTTCGTTTAAAGCGAATTGATATGATTTCGTTAGAAAGAAAAAGAAACTAACCAAAACATTGGTCAACACATTCAAGAGGGTGGATGAGCTTAACGTGGTAAATTATTTGAAACAGTTTGGAGAGATACAAAACCACTATCCAAAAAGGAATCCTTCTGATAAAATAGCAGAAGAAATATATCCGCACTATAGGGAGTTATGGAGAGGCAGTGACTATATATTTGAAATGGTTGCAGATCCTTCATCAATCACAAAATTCTTCTTGTTCAGGGGACTTATGTGAAACTGAAGTTTTATGGTGTCAGGCAGCAGTGCCAAAAATGTTTTAATTTTGGCCATATACTGCCAGTACAGCTCCGAGAAGAGTGTAAAAACCTTTCTTTATGAAAGAGCTTTGAAGCAAAATCTTATAGAGTGTTTAACTACGGTTAATGAGGGCAAAAACAATACTGTTAATGACATCATTAAAATTGTGGAAACTTCATATCAAGTTTCTTGGTCACCTAAGGCTTATCCAATGTATGATGGTAATTCTGGAGATAGTGGGCCTGAGCAGTCTGAAATTGAAGGTACAGAGATTTTGAATCAGGCCCCTGTAATACATGAAAATACACCCACTTCCAAGGCGAACTATGACAGAAAATCTGAGTAATGTGATGATGTAGAGAATACGAATGTATTGGCCGACACTGATGGAAAAAAGGATGATTTTATTTCTAATTCAAGTGGCGAAAATTCAGATATACAACACGGAACTTCAGCGATTGGGAAGATCATGATACCAGTTCATGAGTCTAGTAACAGTAACGAGCTTCGAAGATCGTTGAGGGATGATGGAAGTGATGATAACGAGAAAGAAGATAGGAAGAAACTATCCAAACCACACTTAAACGTGGAAAAAAATTATTGAGGGCCGAACACGTTCGATGTCCGCTAGTAAGAGAAGTAAGCCTGACTTTGACCTTTCTCCCAGGAAAGAAAAGCAGACGAAGAGCTCTGGACCTTCCTGATATTTCGTCAACGATTTTTCCCCTTAATGTCACAGGATATATTTAAAACAAACTAAGATCACAGATTTTTTCTCTCAGAATTTGTCGGAAAAAATATTGTCAAATATGGGCTTCAATAGGATTGTCTAACTTGACACTAGGAGTGGATTAGAAAGCCGAGCAAGACTAGGGCTTATGCGCTATCTTTTATTTTTAAATATAACTTGCCTTCGAGATATCAAATCAAGAATTTTCTCTTTGTGTAGCTCAAGCTGTAATGTATGTTTACACTATAATTGTTTGTTCACTTGATTCGCATTAAAAAGAGGTGCTTTAACCTTGACTTCCAAGTTATTTATGTCACAAAGGAGTTTTCGCACAAAAGTGATAAAATTTTAGTCTCTGCTAATGGATTATCCTATAGTTTATTCAATACATACAGCCAAAATGAAAAATCCACTTCCTTTTTCAAGCCATTTTATATAACCAAGTGAAAGACTTTGTCCCTTTTATATTAATCAAGGATTTAAATATAGATCTTTATAAAAGTTCGTCCCAGTATCCTAATTCTACAATCTAATAAAATATTATTCACTAGTTCAGCCTCGTGGACTTAACAAGAAAGTTAAGCCCGGAGGATAACATTTCCTGGAGGAGCGAAAATAAATTTTCAAGAATTGAATAGGCGATGATTTCTCCAAAATTCGCAAATTTATTAAAAAAAAGCTTTTTATATGCCTGAATCTTCTTCGCACCACAAATTAATATTCTTAGAGTTTCAAAAATTTAATAGGAATGTACTTCCACAAATCACTAAGTGGGTTCTTGATGATGAAAAATTCAAAAAAAATTGAAAGAAAAATATTGACTAAGGATTTAAAAAACATTTTGAATGTAGCAGCACAAAGTCTCATAAGAATAATATATTTGTGATATTTTTGAATACTTTATTTGTCGTTTCCAGAAAATCGTGAATGTTGAAAATGATCATTTTCCGAAAAAAGTTAAAGGTGATAGGATAAAAGGGGACTCCATTTTCTCAGAGAATAATATTTGTGTATTTATGAAGAAGTATTATAAAGAAAACAAAGCTTGTGTTCCTGATGGCGTCTCTGGGAAAGTTTTTACAAGTATTACCCATGAAACATTACCATTCCTAGCAAAAATATGACATTCCATAAAGAAATATAATAGACTTCCCAACATGCTAACTAAGGATTCCTAAAAAGTATAGATAGCTAACTACCTTATGTTTTTTTCAAATTTTATTCGCCCATTTGAGAGTCGAGGTTGTGATTGGACAAAAAACCTCGTCGTGTGGTTCGGTAATAAAATTTGATATAGAGGAAGTTACAGCCGATTTAGTTCTTCATGTTTTGAAATTTTATGATACTTTAGATTGGTTTATTAACGTATGTAATTTCAGAAAATAAAAACAATGTGGCAAGCTATAAATACTTCATTGATATATGAGCTATTCTTTGTCAAAGAAGGACAAAATTTTGAAAATTTACACAATAAGTCTCAGAATTGGCTTAAATTTGGCTCATATTTTTATACATATGCAAATAAGAAAACCTGAAAATTTTAGATCAATAGCTCTTACCATTAAGTAATTACGGCTAATTAAAGTTTCACTAATTTTCAGTTCATTTTGCTTTTGTTCCGCCATTTAGAATTTACGCGCAAGTCTAAAAAAGACATATTTCTATCAAAACAAGACAAAATCATGATCAAAATAAATAATTTAAGTAATTCAGGGGTGAGAAATCCAAAAATGCTATTTAATTTGGTGTCAGACTTTTAGAAAAAGATCTAAGGGCTATTTAAATCATATTCTCTTGCTCAAAAAATGAACGGGTCAGTTCACAATTGATCCAAAATTTGAACATGTGGGACAATTTTCTCAAAGCTGAAATTTGGCATGCAGCAAATATAGGCTTTTACTCATATCATACTAAAAAATCAACATGGTTAATTTTTTCCTTCAGAAAATATTTACATTTTGATTTCCTTAGAAAATTGTCATAATTTCATGTTGTTTATCGTTAATTACTGTAGTATTAACAGGGCTTCCCAAACAAAAAATTAGCGTACACGGCCTTTTGGGAAGCCCCAATTAATGCACATATTAGCAAAAAATTGACAACTATCATTTTTGTTGCAACTATAGATTATATGTTATGATAAAAATGTCTATGATAACCATGTAAGTTTTAATATTAAACAATTAACAAGAAAATTCTGAAATGCATTTGTCAATCCTATCTAATTCTGGTTTGTCAAGGGTATAATGACGTGCAGTCGTTGTTGACAATGATGGTTCTTTAACTCCTGATACAATTAAAGTGTTAGGCACCCAGCACATATCTTCTGGAACTGGCCATTTGAAAGATTTTGCTGGAAATGATGGATGCATGAACTTAACAAGAACATCTTCCTTGTCTTTGTCCACATCGGAGACCATCCCTATCCAGTATTTTTCATCATATACACAAATGATGAATTTAGCTAGCCGTATGTCTCCTGGAATAATATGCCGAATATCATAATTAAACACAAGTGTGTAATTGCTGTCATCAGACACACGTTTTGCACCAATGGAACGTATCGAAATTGGGATAAACTGATGGATAAAATGAGGGCGAATCGTATTTTATAAAAATAGATCAAGCACTTTCACTGGACTCTAGCAAAGAAAGAGCAAATCCAACCTTAATGGAGCTAGACATTTCTCCGATTAAACTGCATGGAATTGGCGACAGCGCAAGATTACGACATGGTAAGAGTAAAATTGCCCTGGCAAATGAAGCATTGACATCTAAAGTTGCTGCTGCTCTTGGTATTGATGAAGAGGAAATAAAAGAAGACTCTCAAACCGAAACTTTTTCTACAGTAATCAACGAAAAAGCCAGTGACTTGGACCATCTCGTCTTTTTGATGAAGGAAAAGCTCACAACAGCTAACAGAACTAAAAAAATTCAAATACTTACACTTACCCCAAGTTCATGGTCACTGAGAAAGGCAGCAAGTTTTTTCAAAGTTTCGAAAGACACCATTCAAAAGGCAAGAAAACTTAAAGCTGAGAAAGGAATTTTAGAGATGCCATAATCTGTGATAGGAAAATGTTTAAGTCAAGAAATAATAGAGGCAGTCAAATTATTTTACAACGACAATGAATATTCCCGACAGCTTCCAGGCAAAAGAGGCTGTGTCAGTGTCGCCAAAAAAAAGTATGAATCAAAAAGATTGTTACTATGTAACATTAAAGAACTACATATTGAATTTAAAAAGAAATATCCTGAGATGGAAATAAGTTTCTCGAAATTTGCAACCCTACATCCAAAATGGTGCATTAGTGCCGGACCAAAAGGGACACATTCCGTTTGTGTGTGCAGGATTCATCAGAATGTCAAGTTGATGCTTGATGCTATTGATATGGGCAAAGAATATCACTGTCTCATTCAAATGATCGTTTGTGACAGGGACAGTAAACAGTGCATGGTTCATCGCTGCTAATCATGTCCAGGAATTGATAATTTGACTGCATATTTAACAAACATACTGCTGGAAAACAATACAGAAGATGATGGAGAATTTGGTGATGATGATGACGAAGATGATGCTCAAGACACAATCACTTTCAAGCAATGGATAACTACGGATAGAGCAGATCTAATTTCTCAAACCGTAACTGTTGGAGAGTTTATTGTGCAAATGGCAGATAAATTAAATAATATAACATCGCACTCTTATATTTCACGTGTACAATCGGCATACCTGAAAAGTCTAAAAGAAGAATTAAACAAAGAAGAGGTAATAATTTTAAGTGACTTTGCAGAAAACTATAAGTTTATTCTCCAGGACGAGATCCAGGGTTACCATTGGAATAAACTGCAATGCACTTTACACCCAATTGTGATGTATTACAAGGAAGAAAACATACTTAAAACAAAATCACTGTGCTTTATATCAGATGATTTAGATCACGATGTCAGCATGGTGTATTTATTTTTACGCGACACACTGTCATACATCAAAGCCAGTATCTCAGAAAACTTACAGAAGGTACACTATTTTTCAGATGGGTGCGCTGCACAGTATAAAAACAAGAAAATTTTTATTAATCTTTGCCATCACAAAGAGGACTTTTCTGTAAAATGCCAGTGGAATTTTTTTGCAACCAGTCACGGCAAATCTCCATGCGACGGTATAGGAGGAACAGTTAAAAGATTGGCTTGTAAGAGTAGCTTACAGCGCCATAAAGATAAGCAGATTTTAACGGCAGAGGCTATGTTTAAATTTTGTGTGGAAGAGATACATGGGATTGTTTTTAAGTATATTCCCTCAAACGAAGTTGGGAATGTCAGGGATGAGTTAGCCGGGCGATTTAAGAAAGCCAAGACTATCCCAGGAACTCGCTGCTTTCATCAGTTTATCCCAATTTCGATACGTTCCATTGGTGCAAAACGTGTGTCTGATGACAGCAATTACACACTTGTGTTTAATTATGATATTCGGCATATTATTCCAGGAGACATACGGCTAGCTAAATTCATCATTTGTGTATATGATGAAAAATACTGGATAGGGATGGTCTCCGATGTGGACAAAGACAAGGAAGATGTTCTTGTTAAGTTCATGCATCCATCATTTCCAGCAAAATCTTTCAAATGGCCAGTTCCAGAAGATATGTGCTGGGTGCCTAACACTTTAATTGTATCAGGAGTTAAAGAACCATCATTGTCAACAACGACTGCACGTCATTATACCCTTGACAAGCCAGAATTAGATAGGATTGACAAATGCATTTCAGAATTTTCTTGTTAATTGTTTAATATTAAAACTTACATGGTCTATGATAATGTAAAATGCAGTAGTAAGCTGCATGTAAGTACTGTAATTTGTAACTTTTACCATACTATATGGAAATATATGAACATTTTGATGAAAAAGACTGGGTTGGTTGTGCTATGATGATTGACTTTTTGTCATATTAAAGACATTTTTATCATAACATATAATCTATAGTTGCAACAAAAATGATAGTTGTCAATTTTTTGCTAATATGTGCATTAACTGGGGCTTCCCAAAAGGCCGTGTACGCTAATTTTTTGTTTGGGAAGCCCTGTTAATACTACAGTAATTAACGATAAACAACATGAAATTATGACAATTTTCTAAGGAAATCAAAATGTAAATATTTTCTGAAGGAAAAAATTAACCATGTTGATTTTTTAGTATGATATGAGTAAAAGCCTATATTTGCTGCATGCCAAATTTCAGCTTTGAGAAAATTGTCCCACATTTTCAAATTTTGGATCAATTGTGAACTGACCCGTTCATTTTTTGAGCAAGAGAATATGATTTAAATAGCCCTTAGATCTTTTTCTAAAAGTCTGACACCAAATTAAATAGCATTTTTGGATTTCTCACCCCTGAATTACTTAAATTATCTATTTTGATCATGATTTTGTCTTGTTTTGATAGAAATATGTCATTTTTAGACTTGCGCGTAAATTCTAAATGGCGGAACAAAAGCAAAATGAACTGAAAATTAGTGAAACTTTAATTAGCCGTAATTACTTAATGGTAAGAGCTATTGATCTAAAATTTTCAGGTTTTCTTATTTGCATATGTATAAAAATATGAGCCAAATTTAAGCCAATTCTGAGACATATGGTGAAATGGTTGTCCTTCTTTGACAAAGAATAGCTCATATATATCTAAATACATATATAAATAATTACAGGAGCAAAATGACTGATTATAAAAATTAAGCAGATAAATTTGCCGATCATGTATTAAACTTGTGTTGAAAAAATGTACCATTAATTTCAAATGGCAAGATTTTATCAATAAAAATAATTTTATTAATAAGATTTTATTTGTTTTAGCCATGAAAATTCATATTAGTATGGAAACTAAATTATTACTTGATACTCTTGGTCGATACAGGACAGAAAGAAGAGGATTAGTAGAAATTAAAGTAAGGCTCAAATATTCTATATTTATAGGTTAATTATTCATTTTTTTTAAAGGGTAAAGGATTACTTGATACATATTGGTTATTAGGAAGAGATGATGGTTTACAAGATATTGGTCATATTAATGAAAGTTACAACACAGAAGAAGGCCCTGATTATATGCAAGAGTTGAAAGCTTTTCGTTAAAAATAGTTTACTCAATTGTGAAACAAATATTTGAGAAAAAAATTCTTAGATTTCAGTAGATTCATAATTAAATAAAATATACATTATCATTAATATTTTTATAATATTCCAATTATTGGTATAAAAAAAAAATTCAAGATAAGAAGATTTGATGAAGATTTATTTAGTTCTTCCTCAACAAATTTTTGGAATTAGTTACTTATTTCGATGACAAAAGAGCTATTGAAATTATTTTAAAACATTGCTGAGACATGTTCAACCTTATGGATTATAACATAAAAAGATCTTAAAAAAATCATCACAGTTCATTTTATCATAAAGTATATATTTATATAAATCGAAGTTAACTGTAAAGACACATATAAATAAAAATTATAGTTTCAACTTCGGAGTAAAAATTAATTTCTAAGATATAAGTAAGAAAATTCTCAAATCAATAAACAGTACATAAATATATTTTTTACATATTTCACTTTTCATGATTATTATTATAATTTTATCGTAGTTGAGAGATGGGGATATAAAATATTTTATTTTTCCAACCGCAGTTGTTGACGAATCACGCTCCTGGTAAGATATTTTAAGGTCATTGCCAGAGATGTGAAAAAAGAGCCAATTCTCAAAGCACGCCCGAGATTATTCATAAAAAGGAGATTCGACGTGTTATAAAATTAGAGATTCATCTCCATACAAAACACTAGCCAATCAGCTTTTTTTAATGCCCAAATGTGTATCCTTCTAGGCTTAAATTGAAGTTGAAGTTGGAAAATGGGCCAAAAAAGCTAAAAAAGTAGGGACTGATTTCTCGAAAACCGTCGGACTCTTGAAAAAAAGAACTACAGATTTGAAATTAGTGCGCAAAACTAAATAACTTTTATTATACTTATACCCCAGAAGACTTTTGGCTGTTGACCAGTGTTATCATTTAAAACAATTATAAAAACTTCAAACAGTCAAAAGTAACACTATTAAATTTTTCCATAAAAAAGTAAAATAAGATGAAATTTCAAAATGATTATCTCAAATATATATATATATATATATAGTTATATCACGAAAGTTGAACATTAATTCGGAAGGGAAATGTGATTCCAATATAAGTTTTCATAAATAAACACACACAAAAAAAAATTGATAATACGATGAAAATGTACGTGTAATTACAATTTTAAATATTTCAGATATAATTTATTAAGAAAAAAGTAATACCTGTCAGGGAATTAATTACATTGAAATCGATACAGTGACTACTATAACATGTTACTGAAACGATTGAATATGTTCTCAAAAAATAGAAACATAAAAAAAAAGAAATGAAAAAATATTACATAAAAATGGAATAGTCAAATATTGATTCATGAAGATCAATACACACGAGATGAGCTAAACTTTAACTATGACATTACATAAAATTACATCTCCTCATCATGCAAAATCCCCTTTCATAATCACAATTGACGATCGGAGCATTTTAGTACAGGGAAAAATTCTTCAAGTCAATGCTTATCACGATAACAATATTCTTCAAATGGATGTATTCAAGTATTCTTTATACTATCCACTTTTGAATGTTTCAAGTGGAATATCTTTTCGACTATTGTCACACTAATAAGTAGAGGCATTCTTTCTTTTAAGGCTTGTATTGATTGCAAAATTTGATGAATCAACAATAATTCAATGAATGGTTTAGCTATTTAAATTCTTCTTCTTCATCTTTGAAATAGTAGAACTAAATAGCATAAAGACCGTTTTTATCGAAGTTTCCTAACGTATAATAATAGATTCAGGTGTTATGGGAATTAATAAGGCAAAAACGTTCAAGAACCATCAGGAGGGTTGTGAAGGACGACTTGGTATTGCCCTCATACACGAGAACCCCCCACCACCTTCTGACAGAATCTTTGAAAGACACAAGGTTTGAGAGCTGCAATAAAGTCTACACTTGGCTCAAGAACAATAAGTTCACAGAGAAAATTTTCTCAGACAGGAAGATTTTCACATTAGATCAAATCTACAACCGGGGTAATGACTGCAGGTTTACAAGAGCAAAAGAATAGATTTAAGGGGGGGTGTACCAAACCAAACATCCAGCCCATCATTCCTGGGGTTGGAGCAGCCGATGGCAGAAATATATTCCTCAAACCCGTGGAGGAAATCGGCCAGGAAGCCTACTGCAAGGTGCTATGGTGCACCATCTCACCATGACTGAAGGAAAACTATCCGTAGAGAAACTATGTATGATCCCAGGATGGCGCAGTTTCAAACACCCCAGAAGTTATGTGCTCACCAATATGGGTGGATTTGAATCCTCTGTACATTGTTTTGTGGGGCATCTGTGAGAGAGAGACCAACAGAACTCACCACACAAGTGTGGACTCACTGGAGGCCTCCATCGTGACTATGTGGGCAACATGTCCAAAAAGTTTATGATCAACTCATGCAAGGCTTTTCGGTGCCAAGTGGAATTACTACTGATGGTGGCCAAATTGAGTGACCAAGGGCTTTGTTTGCAAGTTTTGCTATTTAAATAAAATCATTATTTTAAAAAAAATGAAGTTGTTAATACTTATCCAAAGCTACTTCTTGAGTCCACGTTTTGCTAACGAACCCTGTATATTGCATAAGTTTCATTAACTCGTGCTGACTTCGTCGTTTACCTAATGTATTTTATAATTGTTTGAGTCATACATACGAACATAGACCTCAGGGCTATGTTTATGCCGTAGGGTTGGTCACAAAAAAAGAGTTTAAAAAAATAATTATAAATTGCACCAATGTTAATAGAAACATAGTTAAGGATCAATTAAAGTATGAGCCAATATTAATGTGTATATTTTTTCCAACTTTAACTTTTGTCTTGAAAACATGCACGAATAAAAAGGCATTGCATACCTTTTTTTCAGGTACGTTCCACATACTCTGAAATCAGTACTGATACACTTGGTAATCGACAGTAAACTATGAGTAAATTCAATTTATATTGCAAAAATACAATGCAAGGACTTACACAGTAAAATTAATTATTTATTTATTTAATTGTTCAAATGAAACAAGAGTTAATCACATACAACAGATAATATCACAGCTCCATTTTAAAATTTCAACGATCGGTCATACATGATTTTTTCTTTAAAAAAAACATTAGTTACTCATTCAAATATTGTTGTGAAATTTTCCTAGCGTACCATTTATAACGTCTTGAGCATTATCCGATTCTTAAATATAATTAGCCATAAATATTATAAAATGAGTATAACTATAAAAGTTGCCACATCAATGATCAGCTTGCCATTTGTATTTTGAATTCATAATCCATTTTTGATGCATGTCGTTTTTGCAAAGTTCTAGTACAGGATTCAAGGGATCACTTTTCTTTGATGTTAAACAAAGGTTGGAACTCATATGCCGAATCGAACTATCCTATAAAATAAAATATTTACAAATATATTATGACAGAAATATCAAACAAAAATGGAAAAACAAAGTGGTAACAAATTGCATAAAAGTTTTCTTTATATATATATATATATATATATATATATATATATATATTATGACCTTTAACCTAAAGTTTAATCTCGTACATAATTGGATTCATTATTTTAGCTCTAAATGTCTACTACAAAATATGTAAATCTGAAGGGAGTAAAATATTTTGTTTAGGAGATATTTTGATTTGAATTAGAAATGCAATGCAACCTAATATATAGATACATTATTTATAATAAACATATTTATTTGAACTCATGTTAAAAAAAGTAAATTATTTTAGTTCTTCTTAGGAACCAATAATCTGGTGACAAAAAAAAAAGATTTAGTGGTTGCAGGTAAAAATCAATCAAATTTTGAGGGGGGTAAAATTTTTTTGGTTCAATTTGTTGCGGAATGACCATCAAAGGTCCTACAAACTCAACATAAATTAAAAAGTTTTCTTGATTTCTCTTACTTTTATTATACAATAATCATTTCAAAACAAATTTAGAGGTGATTTCCACTCCATCCACTCATAATTTAATGAGGATTGGTAAATATGTAATGTCTTAGATCTTAAATGCAGCATCTATTTAATATAGAATAATCGATTCACAAGTTACGGAATGCTATTTACTCTAGCAGTACTATTAATAACTAGGGATAAGGTGATGACCAGTCGTACCGATATTCATCATTAACACACATTTAAGACTTCTTTTACAATCTGACGACCAATATAACATATTTTAAGAAATGGACATTATTTTACCAAGTCACTCCCTACAGTCACTGCTCTGATGGATGAACTTACTTTGTAAAAGTTCAGACGGGTATTTATCTGTTAACTTAGAAGAAGATACTTCTTATTCATTTTGTATAATTACAAAAAGATGTTAATACATTAGTCAGTTACAAATATGAAAATAAGTTTAACAAATGATTCAGAATTTGGATTTTTTTGTTTTTTTATAAGACAAAATACTGTTATAAAGATTAAATTTTTATGTATAAATTTTGACATATATTTTGTAGTTCCTTGAAACAAGTTTAAGAACAGGAGCATCGGCAGAATTTTAGTTTCAGAAATTTCATTTTCAATCCTAATCAACAACACATAATTGGGTTTTGCAATTGTAAATACAATTGGGTAAAGAAATTTAATTAAATATACGACAAATCTTTATATTGCCAATACGATATAATTACTGACAAATACTGACAAAACCTCTTTTCAACTCTATTAATTTTGTTTTAAAATTTTGCTAAATCCTAATTTATTTAAATGAATGAAATTTTTTGAATTACTTTTTGCTCCATATTGAAGGCCATTGATTTTTCTTTATTATAAGCATTTTTATTAAACATTGAAATAATATTAAATGAATGACTCTGAATATCACAGAAGTTCCAAAAAATATATTCTAACAAGCCAATTTTTCATCAAAAAAAGAAAAAAAGTATCGAAATGAAAGTTGATTTTTCCTAGTTTTGCGAAGTATATCAAGAAAAATTATTTTTTGATACTTAGTATTACTTAATATCCACTAAAGGGGTTCATACTTTTGAAGCTCATAATCAAAATAAAGACCTAATGACTCTAATGGCATTGAAACACATCTTCTGTGTTGAGGAAAAGATGCAATTAAAAGGATATGGACAGTAAATCATCGAGTATTATCTATAAGTAAATTAAATATATAAAAAATTAATATCTCATGAATCAATATTATTTATCAACTATTAAAAAAAATACTTTTATTTTTATAAGCTTCTATGCTTCACCTAGAATGGATGTGGCGACGAAAATATTTTTTAAATTCAGTGAGATAGATAACAACATCATTTCAACTCAGTCATGAAATATTTTTGTTTATTTTTAATGTTTGTTGTTAATATTGTAATTTAAATAGTCGGTGGTTCGAACTTGAGAGTAGTCACCCTGATTCGAACATAAAAATCATTCCAATTTCTTATACACTTTCATTTTTTCTCTAATTTCCATACGTTTTTTCTTCTCTTTGCTTATAGGAAGAGAGACAAAATAAAATGCAAGAAATTAGTGAAAAAGGAAAAATCTTGTAAAAAGGTCCTCGAAAAATAGTAGAAACAATTGCATTTCATATTGTCATAGAAATGCATAATATAAACAAAAAGGGAGGGAAAAAAAGCAAAAAAGAATCGAGCAGATGCACATCAGTGAATCTACCTTTACTAAACAAGTCTTAAATGAGAGGTCAAAATCGTTTTAAATTACATTATACAATATTTTGTTGTAACTAATACATAATTTATTGTATCAAATGAAAGAAATTAGAAAAAATAATGCACATTATACATAGAACATTTATTTTTCTTCTTCTTTTATATCACTAAAAGTATATTTTAGACAAAATTTGCAAAAAAACTTTTTAAAGATTTTTTATTCAAATAAAAAAAGTTGTATAAAATAAAAAATATTATATCTCAAAATATTTGGATAAAGTGATGAAAGAAGACTATGAAATTTTCAAAAAAAGTTGTTAGGTAATTTTCTTAATATTGAAGGCATTGATCGACCTCTAAATGCTGAACAACTTCATTTGGTAGATTGATCTACACGACAAAATAAAAAAATTAGGGGGCAAGACCTGCAAAAAATTTGATTTTCACTTCAAATGGATTAATACCTTAATATGTATACTATTAAATAAGAAACTGAAACTTACATCTATTAATGTTGATAATAAACTCTTATCACACTTATAAAACAGTAATTCACCTTATACTGATAGTAAATTAAATATTGGCTTTTTCCTGATTTTAAGATCAACCCCAATCATCACCAGTAATTATAATTTTAATATTATTAATAACAAAGAATGTTTAATTCTTAATGCATTTTAATTAGTTTAAATGGCAAAGAAAGTTTGTATAGTCCATTTTGCTAATTTTAGCAGTCAAAAACAAAGGAATCAAAAAATCTAATATTTTTAGGATTTCAACATCTAGCTATTATTTAAATCCTATAAATAGTATACTGATTATGAAATATTGGTATGATTTTATCTTTCTTTTCTTTTGTTAGAGGGGGGGGGGGATGAAGGAGGTCAACTCTTGGTGGGTATTGACCCAGAAGAGAGCAATTTCTCAACTTAATATTTAATTGTATCCCATAAGTGTTTGTATTCACTGGGACGGATAAGTTAAGTACTTCACGAAAAGCTTTATGTTGTTCTGTGTTGCATTACTTTTTTTTGACTTCCAATAACTAACATTTAAGTGTATAAATTACAGTTATCATAATATTTACATCAGTAATATATCTCCATGCTTGATTTCCTCCCATTCCATGACAACGTACAA
Source organism: Lepeophtheirus nordmannii (assembly GCA_963680855.1). Taxonomy (NCBI): domain Eukaryota; kingdom Metazoa; phylum Arthropoda; class Copepoda; order Siphonostomatoida; family Caligidae; genus Lepeophtheirus; species Lepeophtheirus nordmannii. Next base: position 15,268,704 of record OY804526.1, on the reverse strand, counting down.
GTTTTACAATTCCGACAGTATTAGAAGCGTCCAAACAATTGTCATCAGACATTATTTGCTGCCTTTTAGTATAAGAAAAGACCTATAAAATAGAGAAAAATTAAGAAGTTTAATATTATTTTTATTCAAAAATAGGTTTACCTGATTGCCACCAAGACCATGGCAATAACCTAAGCCTAATTTTTCTCCACTTTTTCGCCCCATGGTGTCCAAGCAATGATGAGATCCTTCATTTTTAATCTAAACAGTAAGAATTATTTTAAAAAATCAAAAAACTGAATATTGTTGTAATTATTCAATTATCAACTAATGTATTCTAACGTTAAAATAAAAAATATTAATCAATCACTTTATCGTTCTAAAATAATAATACCAACACTCAAGTCTATAAATATATGTGTAATTACTTAAATAAATACGTATTAATAATGTGTCCGTTGTGAACGATCCAATTCAAAGAACGACTAAAATGGGGTACATATTTTACTGGCTTATATAATTCTTTAATAAGATATCTGGACATCAAACATATTTAAAAATAAACTAATATAAAAATATTGCCCCTCAAAAAGGGATTTCATGAATTTCCAATCAATCAGGGACATCTATAACAGCATTGATTTTAAGTCATAAATTTTATTTTTGTATAGATAATTACTCAGAGATGTTGAACTCGGGACACGCTATGACACTAGAAGGTAAGACAACAACATACCTTAAATCAGTAATGCTCAACCCACGGCTCGAGACTAGTAAGGGCTTCTTTAATTCCCATTTAAAAAAATATTTAAATATCAAAAAATATGTTACACATCATACGTCATTGTATAGAGAATATATAGAGACTAATTTATATGTATATATTAGTATTAAATATTTTACAAGTACCTTTAAAACAATGGCCTGTTCGACGTTGTTTCCTGAAAAAAATACCTGAAACGAGATCAGATTCTACTATAGCTAAGAGGGCATAAGATATTTCAAAGAACACTGCATATTTTCTAAATGACAAACTGTTATCCGCTGAGTTTGTCAGACTTGCAGTGGACGAAAGCTTGGATATCGATGACGCATCACAAATACTCATTTTTATACGAGCGATCAACAGTAGACTTGACATTACAGAAGAACTGCTTGACATGGTTGTACCAAAAAAAAAAAAAAATCACAACGTCCACAACAAATGCTTGGCCTGTACAACATCAAATGGAATTTGTAAAGTTAGAGAGGTCTGATGAATTTCGGCGTCAGTGTCGGATAACGGATGTCGTAGAATTTTAGACACTGGTGGGGCATCTACCAAATATCTTCAAACTGGCAACACATCATCTCAATGTTTCCATCCATATACTAGTGGGAAGTAGCATTATCCGCGCTCTCTAAAATAAAATGTCGCAACCGAAACAGACACATTACACATAAAAGAGTCCCTTCGGCTCAAATTACTTCTCCGAAAGGAGTGTCAGAAATCCCGTTGAGTGTAAAGTTCTGAATTCACAAAGAAAAAATAAATAACAGATTTTGCACTTTATACTATGTTCTTCATTCTATTATTACTATTCTCAAATATATAATGATTTCAGTGTGGGAAGGAATATTTTTAGATTGTGGCTCTTCTAAGTATCTTTTGTGTTCGATGTGGCTCCTGATTAGGACAAGGTTGAGTATCACTGCATTAGATTAAAGGCCTCAAAAAATTTTCTTTCATCAGGGTGCATTTTATTGGATTACTACAGTCCGATTGACATTCTTCTCATCGTCGTATATCAAACTGTTTGAAACAAATGACTATCATTGCTACCTTACAAAGTTTGATGGCGAGAAGGTGCATTGACATGCTAAATATCTCATAAAACTCGATCACTCTTTCAGTCACACAGTGTTAGTTCAGTGACGATATCTGAATTAAAATGAGTCTTTGTTCACTGTTCGATAATCTAAACGTTGACTTTAATGCACATTAAGGTGACCAAACGTAATCTTTCTTTAACTAGTGTCCGGGTAAATTTTTATAGTTAAAAACAAACAAACAAGAACCAAATGATCTTTTGACCCAAAATTAAAAACAAAGCAAAAAGAATAATACCACTGGTCAACAGTCAAAGATCCTAAGGGGTATAAGTATTATAAATGTTATTCAATTTTACAAGCTGATTTCCAATATGTATTATTTTTTTTCGAGACTCCGACAGTTTATGAGAAATCGGACCCTACAGTTTAGCTAAAATGATGATTGGCTAGTGTATTTAATGCAAATACCATTTCCAGTCTTTGTTTTGACAAAGGGTAGCCGGTGTAGACCCATAAGTCGGCCAAATCCTTTTTATTTAAATAACTCCTTGAATATTACATGAAATGGATTAATAAAGAATCCATTAAAGAGCTGAGACCTACATCTTTCAAACGAGATGTAAAGCACCCAATAAGAATCCTTAACTAAGAAGAAATCGTCCATCTGAATGTGTAAATTTTCATTCAAATTCGCAAGAAATCCAAGACTCATGGTAGAGCTACTAACAAACAAGTACAATAGACAGTGCACTACGCGCGGAAGGATTTCAGCTGGTTTCTTAATCCTTCTGCACGCTACTACTTAAGTAGCTCTACCGAATCATTATTTTTTAATGCACGAAATGAGTATCCTTCTAGGCTTAAATTGAAGTTGAAGTTAGAAAATGGGTCGAAAAAGATCAAAAGTAGGGTCTGATTTCTCAAAAACCGTCGGACTCTCGAATTTTTTTTTAACAGATTTGAAATGAGCGTGCAAAACTAAATAACTGTTATTATACATATACCCCTTAGGAATTTTGAAAATTCAAATTTGATGACCTATGTAAGTTTTTTTATTAGTTTCAAAATTAACCCTCCCCCCCCCTTTAACATGATCTGGTCCATTGTCCTCTTTTTGGAAAATAAAATATGGTCACCCTAATGTACAATATTTAATACCTTGTATTACACAGTACATACGTTCCAAAAATAGGAGAAAATTACTATCCTCAGGATTCCATAAATTTTCACATCTCCATTGAAGAGTAAACAGAGATCATTACAGCTGTAAATCCTAATCTCAAACGGTATGTAAAAAAAAAAGCGAAAATTAACATGATTATCCTGATAATTTGATGAATCTTGGGGAGCAGAGCAATATTGGCTATCATGAAGTTATATTATATCAGCTATTTTCTTATCCTTTTACAGGGAAAGATATTGAAAGGAAATAAACACAAAATCATAAATATCAGAAGATTATATTTAGGAATGTAAAAAATATACAAATGGGGTGTGTAAAAAAAAAAAAAAAAAAATTAACCTGGTAACTCTGACAATTTGATGAATGTTGAGAGGGAAGCAGCTTGAGCTGTCAAGACCTTTTACTGAGCTACAACCTGCTATTTACTTTTATATATACAAATGAAGACATCAATAATAAATAATAACCAGTGATGTAAAAAACGGCGATTTTTAAGCGTGCGAGTAGCCCCTCCCCTTCATGACGTCAAAAATGATATGGTAACAATGAAAGCCAGCTTATTTGCTGTCGATATAATACTATGACTGTAGCTGTGACAGCCTTGCTCCAGGCTCAAAACAGCTCTTCTTGGACTTATAGTAATTGATTTAATTAAATTGACGTTTTAGAAAGATATTAATCAAATCAAAGTTGTAGATATTACTTTAAATAAACAGGAAATTTTCCAAATTTCAAAATCGGTACATTAGTTTTAAATTTATTGCTATTTTTGTTAAAATTTCATTATTTGTATTCATTTTTAAGAAAAATAAGTACATAAATGGTAATCTCTGCTCTATATATATTAATCTTCAAGTTTTTAGTTTGATAATAATGGTTATTTATTCATTAACAAAATAAAGCTTAAAGTTTATAGACATTTGCATATTTAATTACAATGATTGAAGATTTAATAATGATATTTATAATTATTCTACCTTATCTATAACTTAAGAAAATGGCTGAAAGCATATTAAAAAGGTCAGCAAATGAAACATCTTAGAGAATAGAAGTATAAATATTTTACTTCGAGCAAATTTTTTTCTATAAAGTCATTCTTTCGAGAGATATTCATTCAGAAAGTTTTCAACCAAAATTGAAGGAAAGGTTGTGTGATATTATCGTAACTTTTATAATAGATAATATAATATACGTATAATAAAAATTATTATGTTAAAAGGAAAAGGAAAACAGCTTGATGATGTATGAATGATGAAAGAATATCATATAGGGTTTCAACTAACAGGCATTTTGAGAATTACTCGCACGCTTAAAAATCGCCGTTTTTTACATCACTGATAATAACATTATGTTTACCATAGATGAGAGGCAGAAAATTAACTGAAATTAATGTCAGGAAATTATATATATTTATAACTAATAATTATACGAGGACTTGAGCCCTTTTTTGTGTACATTTTATTTGTTTTATTAACCTTAATGCATGTATTCCTTCATGTGAGATTTTTACTATCAGGTAGATGTTCTCCCCTCAGTAATAAAGGAAAAATGATAACATCTTTGAAAAACAAAAAGTACTGTTCGAAGAGCCAACTACACAAAGTCTTGCACGCGGCATTTTGCATATTATTTACATTCCTAATTATATTATATCTAGGACTCTAAGAACACTTCATTAGACATATTATTGATTAATTGTTATCTATAAAAGGCGTGTATTACTCCATTACATGTGGTTAGTGCTACATGTTTTCCCCTCAATAATTAAGGAGTAATAGTATGAAATATAGAATAAAAAGCTAAAAAAGACTTGGCAGGATAGTTGAATTAAGAAGATATACATAATGCTGGTCTTATTCATAACCCGAATTTATTTCTATCATTTAGTAGATGGAACCATCAACAAAGATAAAACATGTTTTGTTAAAATAGTAACTATTAAAAAAAAAACACAACCAAAGAGGTGTTTTTAAGGTACTTAAGCAAATTTAAATAATACTTATTCTATCTGATATATTAATAATATTATTTTTTAAATATTAATCACACCCCGTCAAGCTTGGATTGGTTGCCTTAATGAAATACAAGCAATATTGAACTTTCATAATTGCTGGGTGATGGTAGGTTTTTTCTTGAAAGTTAGTGTAAAATAGTCTCCGAAGTATTCCTTTACTAGCTCTCAGGCATTAAGACTAAGTACTCATACATAAGATGCTAAGTTGTCTCCAACAAGGCACTATTGTAAAAACATGTTTGAGTCACAGGATAATTTAAGCAAATGGAAAGTTTATCTTGGAGTAAGAATGGGTTTTTCAATAAAGCAAACAGAAATACATTTCAAGAAAATCGACTTAATACCCACAGGACTTGACTTTTCATTTATAACGTTTTCAGCAGATTCTTTCGTTTTAAGCATTTCATAAATAACTCGACAAAAATTGCTTCCATATACCTCAAGCATCAACAGTTCCTACCTCCCCTCATTTCTTTTAGACAAAATTACCTTTATCGATAAATTACGTTTTGTGTTGAGATCGATAAAACCAACCATACATCCAATTCGGTTAGCACATGATATGTAAGCATTTAGAAATCACCAAGTTCCAAAATACCTATGGAACTCATTAATCCCGTCTAGAAAATCCATGCTTCTTTATAGAACTGGGTCACAGATATATTTTGAAAAAACCCAATAATGGTGTTATTGTAAAATAACATGATGTCTTTACCAATGAAGGCTCCAAATATAACGGCAATTTCATATCAACTCAGCAAGTACAAGGACAAAATGTCACAAAACTATTATAGAATATGGTGATTTTTCGTAAAGAAGCTCCTATTTAGGAAGATGTACCAAAATTCAATTCACTAAAATCAGTTGTCCTTGAGATATGGGCGCTTTATTGAAGTAAGACTTTCTGTACCATAAATCATCTATTTCTGTGATGATCAGGAGACGTTCATTTGTCGAGTTTATACAGAATGACCAACATTTCGATTATCAGTTTCTTATGAAACATTAAAAAAACGGGCTGTATCAGTTTGCAACTCTATTACAACGTTTTCTAGTGGGAATATTAAGTTATCAGTTCCCATCAATTGATCTGAGTTTTCATGGACTGTGCAACTCCAGTCCTCAATGAAATTTTCTATTCTTCGTTTTTGTAGTTGGTTCCTATCTTCTTTTTTCAGAAGCTATGAAAAGGCCTAAAAAACATTGTCTAAATCTTTTGGAGAAGATGGAGTCATCATTTGATTCATAGATTGTACTATCTACCACTTGTGAAAAATAGTACCAATTTACTTCATAATTTTCATGATAAGGTAATAAAAATTAAACGAGCTCTCAAAGGAAATAATGCTAATTTAGACGAAGAGAACACTTGCCAGCTCATTTTACCCATCCTCGAGAAAAAAATATCTAATATGATGCAGGATGGTTGGTAGAGGCATGCCAGTATTGCCAAAGAAGAAGATGTTAACTTGAGTGAATTATTAAATCGTGTTTTGATAGCGACTAGAATTGCTGAGGCTAAATGTAACAACATCGATAATGTAAGCCACTCATCAATGCGCTTCAGCAATGAAGAGGCTGTAAAGAAGATGAAATGTCTCAATTGCGAAGACCAAGACCATGCGTTGTACAAGTGCTCAATATTTTTGGCTAAAAATGTTAAGTATCGGGATATTCAGGTCAAGGTTGTAGTCTCCTATTGAATTGCTTGAAACATGAACAAATCTCATTTTTTTGCAAATTTAAGATATCGTGTACTAAGTGTCAAGCATTTCAATAAAGAGAAGAGACTTAATGCTCGAGCTACTGAACATACACCTCAAATGTTCCTTCAAATGTTGGGCATATGTCTGTTGTCAATTCAACTCTTTTAGTGACAGCTTATACTGAGGCCGTGTCTGACATTAGAAGAAGAAGAGTACGAGTGATATTTGATTCGGGTTCCCAAATCAGTTGGGTTACTTCTCACTTAGCGAGATAATTGAAGCTTCAAGGAGAGAAGACTTTGAAGACGATCAGTGGGGCTGATAACATAGAAGGTGGGTGCCAGAGTTTAAGAAGAATACATTCTTATTGAAGACCCAAGATGGTTCTTTCATCAGTGTCAAGGTATGTGAGGTGAACAAATATCAGACTGTTATGTTCCTGTCCCAGAAAATGTATCTTCGTTTTGCTATCTAAAGAGTTTGAATCTCACCGATGAAGTTAGTTGGGGTCGAAATCTAGGTATTCTCATTGGAGCTGATGTAATGCCAAGCTTATTCACCTCTACTTTACCACATTATAGTTGCCGTGGTGAGCCATTTGGGATACATACTAGGCTTGGTTGGTTGATTAAGATTAATGTTAAAAGTATTTTCCTATCTAAAAAAAGATTTGCCTCTCATTCAATCGTAATTATTGCTGTGACATATCTAAGTTTTAGAAAATAGGAGAGATGAGCCTCGTTACCCTCGGTGGAGGAGAAGAGAACACAAGAAATATTTGATAGTCAAATGAAAAGGTTGGGTATTGGAATGACGAAAGATCTGAAGAGTAAAGCATGGTCAATTGGCAGTACAGAAGACATCGCTTATAAATGATTCAAATCATTGCAACAGTAGGAACTCTTCAATTAAATTATTTAATTGAGTTCATGGAAAATTCGTTCAAAAATGATTTTGAAGAAATGGTACCAGCGAGGTAGCTAAGTATTAATGATACTAATAAAATTATTTATATTCCTCATCATGGAGTCATCAAGAAATCTTCTTCATCTCCAAAGCTGCAGATTACTCTTAAATGGATCAGTCAAGTCTGAGGATGGAAGGTTTCTTAATCCGTGTCAATTGGCTGGACCTTAACTTCAATATGACCTTCTTGACTTATTGTATCGTTGGGGATTTTACAAGATTGCATTCGTGGTTGACATCTCAAAGATGTATAACCAAATTTAAGTTCCTGAAGACCAAAGGAATTCATTGCGACTCTTATGGGAGGGGGATGGTGGAAATGGGAAAATAATTGAATGCAGACATGCAAGACAGCTTTTTGGTACCTTAAGTTTACCTCATTCTTTAATAGCTGCCGTCCAGTGGAATTCGAGGAGTATGGCAAATCTCACTATAGTTCCCAATAAATGACATGTATGATGACAATCCTCTTTTTGGAGCAAGTAGTGTTGAAAAAACAAATTGTTTAGCAAATGATTTAATTAAATTGAATGGACATGGTGATTTTAAGTTAAAGAAATGGTAGACTAGTTGTATTTTAAGTAGTAGCGCGCATAAGAAGACTCTGACATCAGCTGAAGATAACCAAATTCAAAAACATGGATCTGTTATTTAATTAAAAGGCAACTCCGAGGAATGAGTGGGATCGCAGGGCCATGGATATCCAATGAAAGGAATAGTGTTCCTTGATGAGTCATGTTTCAATACCCTTCATCTTCATCATCATGGATATGAAATGAACAGCTTTGAGGAATGCTGAATCAGTCGCCTTAATTTGAAGAAGACGGGATCGGAGTTTTGACGGGTTATAAAATTAGAGATTCATCTTTATGAGAAAGTACTTGTCATTTGGATCATCTTTGAGTACACTAAGAACAATTCCCTTTTCAGATTAACAATAAACATCGCTGTTAAGTCAAGAATGCGGGAAAGAAATTAAGACTCCATTGAGGAGTCAATGTTTTCACGGAAGAAACTAATTTCCACATTCATCTCAAAATTTAAACCGATGTTATCGCTTATATCGCTACGATGGCTCTTGTATACACTGGACTGTCGCTTTATTGCCGTTTCTAGTCTACTAACACACATCCTCATTCAAATGGACACTTTTTTACACTCATGTACCGATCACATTACTGAAAGTCCCTTAGTTTACCGTTTATGTCTCTCAGTACTGAGTCCCCTTCTTTATGTCTAAAGTGGAGAACAAGGAATAATCATGAAGTGTCTTTGATAATGTTAATCGTATTATGCACAAACTCATCTATTTTTTATACCATTTCTGATTAGGAATTTTATGTTTTCCATGAAATTGTTACATTGAAGAGATTAAATATTTTAGTTTATCAACATATATAACATATTGTACATAATTATTTTAAGATTTAAAATATAATTTCAAAGAGATCATAGATGTTTTGTACTAGATTTACGCTTGAACTTCTTTTCAGGCTCATCACGATACAACAATAATCTCCCATCATGCTTGAATTCCAAAACCCTTTGAAGCTCTTAGGACGAAGTATCCGTCCATTAGAGTTGTCATTGGCTCAACGGAGTTCTCCAAATCTATCGTCCTACGAATAGTTGGCAAATGCTCTAATGGCCAACTTAAACCATAATAAGTATTAAATGTTAGAAATTAAAGCTATAATTTCATAATAGATATTAATTATATTAGATGTAGGATTTAAGATTTTTGGGACATTTCCCTGGATTCCTCGACTACTGAGAAAATTTCATTAAGATCATAGTTTCATTATGGTCATAGAAGACTTGTTGGAGTCCGAGTTCTATCTCATGATTATCGAATCCTTCATCCCCTTCATCGTATTGAGAACCCTCAAAGCGTCAGAGTTTACGATAGGATTAATTATGTATTTAAAGAACATGCTATCGTGGATTACTGATTCTGTTGACATTTTCTTCAGTTATATGTATCCCTTGTTTCTCTCAATCACATGCAGTCATTTACATTTGAGTGATTCAAGGGAAATAACATGACATGATGGTGGAAATATCCTTTGGCTAAACTTAAATTTTAATCTTAGACAGCACTTCTTTACATTCAAATGCCGTAGTAAAAAGGATCGGATTTTTCAGTATAAAAAATGAAATTGACTAAAACGGTGTTGAGTTGGACATTCAAGGAAACAAGCGTCTTGGTCTTGTTAGCGATGAAATAAAAAATATTAGAATTGTCTTCAATTAAGTTCCTTGAATAAATTTCTATATTTATTTTGTGATAACGACTTTGAACGTGTTGTATAATATTTAGTTTTCTGAAGGCTTCTGTCCCAAATTCATTTAGATGTCATTTCACGAACATAGGATCTTCGTTATAACTTTAAAATTTTTCATCTCCATTATCAACGATCAAGTATTTTATGCTAACTCGATTAGACAATTTATTTACTCCTACTTTATGTATGAATTTATTAAATTGTTAATCGTTTATTAATTTTGTAATTGCCACTAAACGTTTTCAATATATATATAAGATTTTTCCTTCACTAATTAAATTATCACTTACATGACTCGACGTCCGTCACAACATTTACATTTGAGGCTTAATCTTTCTTTGAGTTTAAATTATTTTGTTCAAATTTGAGTTTCTATATATATTATATCTTTATGTTTAATTTAAGCATATATTTAGTATCGAATTCATTAAAAGTCTTTATCACATTCTATTTCATTGTTTGAATCTAGTACTTAATAAAAAATATGTATTGATTCAATGCGCTTATGCATACGGGGTAATTTTAGAGTCAAATTGAGCTACTTTGCCGAAGGAAGAGGGCTCAAGGGATTATTTGGATCGGACTTCTTGCATACACATACTATCCGTTCTTTAGGTTTCCAGTCGAAAGGAATACATGCATTAACGTTAATAAAGCAAATAAAATGTAAACAAAAAAGGGCTCAAGTCCTCGAATAATTGTTAGTTAAAAATATATAGTTCTCTGACATTAATTTCAGTTAATTTTCTGCCTTTTTCTCATCTATGACATACATAATGTTATTATTTATTATTGATGTCTTCATTTGTATATATGTATAAAGGAGAATAGCAGCATGTAGCTCAGTAAAACGTCATGACAGCTAAAGCTGCTTCCCTCTCAACATTCAAAAAATGTCAGAGTGACCAGGTTGATTTTCTCTTTCTTTGATTCTTACAAGCCCCATTTGCTTGAAATTTACATTCCTACAAACAACAATCTGCTCTGTCCTTTTCTGCAGAAAACTACTGATCTAATTGAACAGAAGTTTCTTTTACAAAAATCAAGACTTATCTCTAGAGAATATAACATTTCTGAAATGATTGATTAGGAAGAACGCTCACCACGAAGGGATTTTATTTTCACACCTCTTTAAGGAGAAATATTTTTTTTCAATTTGCTTGCAGCTCCCTTAACACGTTCAGTACCACGCCAGTCATATGTAAGCGACAGTGAATTTTCTATTCACATATGAGTGACACCTTGATTTTTGAAATGACCTCTATACCAAAAAAACCAATCAATGTTAGTTAATTTTTATAGAATTTTTAAATAATTTAGTTCCCATTCACTAATAATAACGAAAAAATAAATAGAATTATTTTTGAGTACTTATATTTTTTTTTGACAAAAATTATTTTAAAATCTATTAAGTTAAGGTACAATATTTTCTATCGTCTATATATATTTATTTTTCTACATATTATATAATTTCTTCCATGTTGAGTACCAAAGCAAGAAATACAACAGTATGGTTTATTTCCACACTATAAACACAAAGTATTGACAAGTTTGGCCCTTTTTCTTGCTACTTCTCGACCTTCAGTTTTTGAAGATTTTTATAACTAAAGACGCATCTTTTCCTAGTTTTTGCTGATTTATTTTCAATTTCTGTTTAAACATGGGGGGATAGCACTGATGGTTCTTTAATTGACTGTGGATTTGCGGTACCATTTTATACCTTTTCTTAAAACTGAAGCATAAGAAGAAATTTGATCACAAAGATGAGCCTGCTTTACCTCTATTGTAGTCAAGGATTGCTATTGGTTTACTTTTTTTGATGGTTTTATCATTTGAATACTTTTTTTTCACTTCAGCCATTTCAGGTTTATGTTTTGTTGTAATCAATCTTACATCCCGAGTGTCTTTCCATTTCATCACTAGAATTCCATGTTGCTCTTCTTTACATATCATTTCATCCTTCTTCAATTTCTTATCAAAGACTTCTTGGGGCATATTCTGTCTATTTGCCCGTACAGTAAAAAATCTCACCATAGCATAGGTTGTGTAAAAATTATCCACATATAATGTTCTGCCTTCATTTCTTAGTTCAACAGTTAGATCTTTGCATACCCTTTGGGCTTGCCCAACTTCTCTTTCTCCAGATGTAGATCTACCTGAATATATTTGTAATGACCAACAAAAGCCTTCTGAAGAGCAAAGTTTGAAAACTTTTATCCCATATTTGTGTGCTTTTGCAGGTAGATATTGTCTGAAGACAAGTCTAACTCGCCAGGGTACCAAAATTTCATCTATTACCATGTCTTGATCTGGTTTATAAACTTTTTGAAAATTGTATTGAAGCTTTTCAACGAGGGGTTGAATTTTGCCGAGTCTATCATTTTTTTCAATCAACTGATTATCTGCGAAGTGAATATTACGTAGAAGAATTTGAAATCTATTTCTTGGCATAATTTTAGATGCAACAATGTTTTTATATAGAAGATTTGATGACCAATAATTACTTATCTTTCCCAATTTCACTAATCCCATCCAAATGATTAATCCAGAAAAATGTAATGGAGAATTTGACTTTTTTATGTGAAATTTTCCTACAATACTGTCACTCACATGTGAGTGACACGGTATATGAAGGAAAAAATATACTTTGAGCCCATGTCACTCATTTTTGAAAATTTAAATTTTCAAATTTTAAAGCCAGTTTTATATTTATGACCTTAAAAATATTCAATTTTTAGGAGAAAAAAAAAATCGGGCTGGTACGAACGAAATTTTTTGAAAAAATGGTCTGGTAGCGAACGTGTTAAATTCTTGTTCTCTTGCAGGACTCATTGTACTAGATAAAAATGGGTAAAGCTGGTATATTTGGTTATTATTAATGCAAATTAATGATTCAAAATACTTCTATAATCATAGTCCTCCAGCCAAAATTACAGCTGTATAGAAGCTGCCAATTTTGAACTTATTTGGAATGAAAAAAGTTTAACAACGCTAATAAATTGTTTCGGAACTCAAATCACTTGGTAAAAAAACTGTCTCATTTTGAAAGCTTCATGTGAGAAAAATGAATTAATCAATATTTTTTTTAATATAAAAAGATTATATTGTTGATAGACCAAAAGAAAACATTCATGGGTCAGGGGTTGCCCATAACTGTACTAAGAAAACGTTTCTGTATGGAGCATCATCATTTTTGTTTTTTTACTTATAGTTTATGAGACCAAAAACTTCGATTGACGACCTCCAGGATCGCTTTAATTCATTCTCAATTAAAAGGAATTCTCCTGGGCACGAATAATTTTGACCATTGCTAGTGCTACTAGCGTTTGAATGGAATGATGTAGGAAACTTCTCTTCCTTTACAATGAATTTAAATGCAATTTCGAAAACAGTATGATTGTTCTTGGTATTAATAAGTACAACTTTTTGCAAGGTGAACATATAAAAATCAAAGATTTCATATATATAGCTTAAATATTAAAAGTTCAGATCATTTAAAGTCCCAAACCAGTCGAGAAATATGTGCCTGAAAAAAAAAGGTTGATTTTTATTGATATTATCAATTAAGTTCTCAATTTTCTCTAAAGTTTTAATGAAATATTGTATACAAGGTTATGAGCCATTCCAAGTTAATTCATCAGACAAATGTAACCCTATCACATTGATTTGATTCATTATTACACCATTAATTTACACTTATAAGACTAGAACCTATGTAAATTTTCAAGCCAATACCTCAATTAACATAAGAAATATTAGCCTTAGAGAGATTAGAAAATTTAATCCCGCGGTTAGAGTCATAATTCCATCCTGAAACGCACTATCTCTATAACGAACTTATTTTACTAAGAAGAATCTTCAAATTTGAAATAATTGAACATTAATAATAAAGATATCTGTAAATGATAAGAAATTTATCATATCATTGAATGGTGTTAAAATTTCAATCAATATTCTCGGCATATGCAGATTTAAAAAATACGTGACGTTACTTTTTAAATGCAAAATTTAGCTATGTTTCACTATGTTTAATTAAACATATTGCACATAGTTAAAAAGAACACACATTAAGTACCATAAAATGTAAGATTGGTTTTTGTATAAGAAGGAGACCACTTACACCATATATTTATGTATTTTACATTTGGTTCCATAGTATTTTTAAGGTATTATAATCTTAAACATATGTATAAGTTGATTCAACAGAAGTATTTCATAAGAGTCATACAACGTTAATAAAGCTGCAGTTGAATGTTGAATTATAAGTCTAACTATATTTTCTAACATTACTTATGAGATAAAAAGGATTTTTTACGATTATTCGGCATACGCTCAAAAAATAATTCTAATAACGAAATATATTAGGTTGAGGAAAAAGTAATTTCGTATTTTCCACTTTATTTCAAGGTCTTATAAAAATGAATACAAACATCGGATTTAGGTCAAATACGCTCCATTCTTTGCAATTACGAGCTGTCATCGAGAATCTAACGTCATAATACCCTTTTCGTACAAGGTCTTGTTCTTATTTGCAAAAAACTGAGACAACCAATTTTTGCATGACTCTATTAAGCCCAAATTTGTACCTCCGAGCACGTTGGCCATCGACAAGAAAAGGAGATAGTCCCTTTGTACAAGGTCCGGACTATAAGGTGGATGCATGAGAATTTCCCATCCGATCTCTCAGAGCTTCTGGCGCGTCATAAAGGAAACGTGCAGTCTGGCCTTGTCTTGATGAAAGATAATTCCTTTCCTATTCGCCAATGACGGCCGCTTCTTTTTAATTTTAAAATTCAAACGGTCGAGTTGTTGGCAGTAGAGAAACAAATTAAGGGCATGCCCATAGGGGAGCAGCTCATAACAAATAATTCCTTGCCAATCCCACCAAACACAAAGCAATACCTTCAACCCGACTTTGCAACGGTCTGAGCAGGTTCCCTGGCTTTCGACCACGTTCTTCTTGACTTAACATTTTCGTAAGTGATCCTTTTTCCATCTCCTGTTACAACCCTCTTCAAAAATGGATCGATTTTATTACGATTCTGTAGCGATTCGCAGATGGAAATTCTATCCATTAGATTTTTAAGAGCAAGTTCGAGAGGCACCAAAAATCGATTTTTTTTTGTAACCAGCCGTCTTCAGATGGGTTAAAACTGTTTTAGGGTTGATGTTTAAGTCCTCCGCGATAGCTTGACAACATGACAGTTTACGTTGATACTTTCAATAATTTTATCGACATTTTCGACGACAGGTCTGCCACTACGGGGCTTATCTTTGATTTCCACTACACCCGAAAGAAATCGATGGAACCACTGCTGAGCAACACGAACCGAAAGAGTATTGGATCCGTGAACATGACTAATCGCTTGTGAGTCGCTTGTGATGCATTTTTCCCTTTCAAATAGTAAAAATGCAAAGCATGACGGATTTCTTAGTTTGAGACCTCCATACTAAACGCACGATTACTCAAGACTGAACTCGCTTAGTATAAATTTGTTTTATCAAATCTTGTAGAGTACTTTTTCACCTTTTTAAAATCGTATCGTATGATCGGTGTGATTAATAACAAACAAGATATGCTTCGTTTAAAATAAGGAGCGCAAAGTACGAAATTACTTTTTATTCAACCTATATATATATAGGAATGTAAATAATAAGCAAAATGCCGAGTGCGAGACTTCGTGGAGTTGGCTCTTCGAACAGTCCTTTTTGTTTTCCAATGCTGTTATCATTTTTCCTTTATTAGTAAGGGGAGAGCATCTACCTGATAGTAAAGATCTCGCATGAAGGATTACTTGCATTGAGGTTAATAAAGCAAATAAAATGTAAACAAAAAAAGGCTCAAGTCCTCGTATAATTATTAGTTGAAAATATATAATTTCCTGACATTAATTTCAGTTAATTTTCTTCCTCTCATCTATGTTATTATTTATTGTTGTATATATAATGGAGAATAGCAGCTTGTAGCTCAGTAAAACGTCATGACAGCTCAAGCTGCTTCCTTCTCAACATTCATCAAATTGTCAGAGTTACCAGGTTGATTTTCTCTTTCTTTTTTTCTTACAAGCCCGATTTGCATATTATTTACATTCCTATATATATATATACTCATTCAGCCGAATGTCAATCACTTAATCAAATAAAACATTAATATATCAATCGCCAAATTACAAATTTATAATTACTTGATTTACATTCATGCCTAACTAAGTCCAACATATATTAAAACATACACATTTATAGATAAAACTCTTTTTTTGCAAGGAAGGTTTTATGTCATAACTTTACTTTGTACTATTTTTTTTAAATGAGTAAACTATAAGCCTTAGAGTAAGAGACCTCCAATTTTTTTTTTTTTTTTTTTGGTTATTTAATTGATTTTTTTATCAGAATAACTTATCTGTGAGATAGGGTTACAAAATCAAAAAAGTATATAGTGAATTACCCTTATATAAAGTTACAATAATATTCGAAAAATAAATTTAGCAGACTATTATATGAATAAACAAGTAATTAATAACTTAAATGCAAGGAAGATAATAAAATTATTATGTTCTTTGTGATATTTACAATGAGTTAACTTCTGGAATATTATTGAACATTTATAAAATGGGACCATTGTTTTCAATTTTTAAAGAAAATTAAACACAAATAAAGAAAATCAATCTTTTATTCTTTAATTTAAGCTATGATACAAAGTACCTTAAAAAATGATATTAGATTTAAAATAAGATTCTTACTTTTACTAGATTTTTTTGGGGTTACACAAATTTTTTAAGGAATTGAGTCAGGATAATGTATCAAATAATTTAATTCTCGAATACTGCAATGCTGTTCATCAATTGTTATTAACCTTGATTTCCATCGATATGGTTATTACACGTCAAAATATAGCCCTGAATGTTAACGATACCCTAAAAATTTGATTTAAAAATAAAAAAAGGCCCTGAAGGACAAAACTATATTTTTCAAGGACTTAATCTCATTATTGTATTTCACAGCAAAATAAAAATAATAAATGTGGGCTTCAGACCACGTAAAAAAATGCTGTTACATAGTATATAAATGTAGTAATGATGATATACTATTTAATGTGTATCCTAATTAACAAAACGTATAAACAAATCTTCAAATACCATCGGAGTGTTTATGATTCCATAATGACGTCACACATTCTCCGTTGTAAGAATCGTAATCCAGTTATAAATAATTCCAATAAGCATTCAATTCATGCTACGTGAACCCCTTCTACTTGTAATATAGATTTACAAATTCTCAAAAAAGGAGTCAAATCTATATCTTATGAGGTTGGATAGACTGAATATTAAAAAAGAAGGTGTGTCACCATTAAGAGATATTGGAATCAAACATTATGATTATATCAAGTACAGAATGAGGAACAGTAAAACTAGCTTTGAAGTCATTGAATGCTTTTACACATTCTTTTCATTCTTATTTCTTCTTCTTACTATAATAATTATATCTATAAGTATCCTTAAAACGGCGGCCTGTTTTAATAAATACAATGAACCTTCACTCATTTGCGGTTTTATTTTATATACGTACTCAGTACTCGCAGGATGATTCACTTGTTTGATATGATTGTTATGATATCTATTAAAAATAATGAACCTTTTCAAGTTCATTGTGGGAATAAGTAAGTTCAAGTTCAGTGTATTTATTCCCATATTGAACTTGAAAAGATATACATAAAAAAAGGGATAAAATCCTTTTAGCATTTATTTACATGGTAAGGACCTTAGTTTGTTTATATTCCAACGTGTGATCAGTTCGTGTTTTCATTATACTTGTTACTAAGCGTTGTAACAATATTCATCCGACTAATACCAACGACTCTAAGTACGACAGAAGAAGATCAAGAGATTCCAAGAAAAGGCATATCTTCTTGATATATTGAAAGACGGAAAGTCTTTCAATAAAAAGTCGAAAGAAGAATATTTCTCTGGACGGAAAGATCATCAGTGAGAAAGCATTAAATTTTTGTAAACAAGTCAAAAACAAGGAAGGGAGCTGGGTTATCTTCAAGAACCGTAAAAGTTATTACAGTAAGCAAAGGATAGTTCAACTGTTTCCAGAATCGTTTTCTTTTGAAAAGTGTTAATTTTTTAGGATAAAAATCATCGGCAGACTTAGAAAATGTTAAAGAATATCCTGTTACATTAAAGAAAATAATTTATCGAGTGTCAATACAGTTTCGAACAAATTTTTAATAAGGATGAAACCGGTCTGTTTTGGAAGAAGTTATAATCTAGAACCAATGTTACTAAGAATGAGTAACGTGCCCCCTAATTTAAGTAACAAAAGAACCGCACAGCTCACATGATGTATAGAAATGCTGCTGGTTTCTAATTTAAGCCAGGTTTCATTAACAAGTTTGCCAATCCCCACGCTCTTAAAATACTTACCAAAATAAAATAAGTATATTTTTGGATGCATAACAATAAAGCTTGGACAAACAAGGATCTAACAAAATGCTGGTTCCAAAAATGCTTTGACCCTAAGTTCCATGATATGTAAGTGATTTAGGTTTAGATTTTAAAGTTCTCCTTCTTCTGGATATTGCTGTTAGACACCCTGCTCTTTTAACATATGACGGAGTTCGAGATAGAAAGGCTCCAGTCATTCGAGGTAGGCATTGGTCTGTATCAACCGCAAATAACGAAGGCTCACTGTAAAGATGAATTAGAGTATTGTGCAATCATTGAGGAAAGAAACATACAAACAGCCTCTACTGACCTAGTGGAGGTCATTTGACATAACCCTCTAAGCCTGGAATTTCTTGAAGCTTTTTTTGGAAATTGAATTTGCATTATATACACTAGCGAATCATTATTTTTTAATGCACAAAATGAGTATCCTTCAAGGCTTAAATTGAGGTTGAAGTTGGAAAATGGGCCAAAAAAGCTAAAAAAGTAGGGCCCGAACTCTTGAAAACTTTAGAACTCTCGAAAAAAAAATTGCAGATTTGAAATCAGCGTGTAAAACCGAATAACTTTTATTATACTTATACCCCTTACAATTTTTTACATTTCAAATTTTTTGACCTGTGTTATTAGATTATGCCTTATTAACTAAAAATATATTTTTTCTGACATTAATTTCAGTTAATTTTCTGCCTCTCATCTATGGTAAACATAATATTATTATTTAATTTATGTCTTCATTTGTATATATAAAGGGAGGATAGCAGCTTGTAGCTCAGTAAAACGTCATGTCAGCTCAAGCTGCTTCTCTCTCAACATTCATCAAACTGTCAGAGTTACCAAGTTGATTTTCTCTTTCTATTTTTTTACAGGCCGAAAGTGCATATTTTATATATTGCTAATAATTACCAGTCATCAGCCATACTGTACACTGACTTAAAATGATTACTTGTTGGCTCAACCCAACGTTTCACTTATGAATTTGTGAGATTAACAACCAATTCTTATAATATAGATGTAAAAGAAATGAAACTAAAGGCTTGGAGTATGTGTTACGATATTAAAAAAGTTGAACGAGTCTTAAAGGTGGTTTTAATCAAGCATACGTTGTTGAATTGTCTTCCATCAAATTTGAGAAATACTTAGTGTGTGAACTTTTTAAAAACCTTCAAATATGAAGCTAGTTACAGCAAATAATCAAGTTTAAAAAAATTATGGATGCTCAAATCAATATGTTGCTATCTGGCTTTGAGAGTGTGCACTGGAATTTCATTGTCCCTGATATGAAATTTGGAGTATTAAGGAGTATTTTTTAAAGCAAATCTAGTATTGTAGTTCATGTTTCTTACAAATAACAAAGCCAAACTAGGGCTTATATACATAATATTAGTACTGAGAGTCCTAAAGCAAAGAATATTGTTTAAAGTGTTCCAGCACTTCATGATAAGTATTTTTCTAGCAATTGTTTGCATGGTGTTATTCACAATATTGAGACCAACGATATTTCTGCTGTTTCTCGACCAAGACTATTATATGGGAAAAAGGCTCAAATTGTCAAATAAGAAATCATCGAACATTCAAAGTCTAATTGGTCTTCTTCTATCAATATAGTCAGAAAAACACATGGTGAATGGTGCCTAGTAGGAGATTATAGATGAAATTTACTTGTCCAAGATATTACTATTTTGGATACTAGGGGTACTATGAATTACTGTATAAATAACTACACTATTTTCATGAATTCACTTTGTTACTTTAATTAAAACACGACAAATTCTGCAAAGGGAGGATAAATAATATAAATAAAAAAATATACATCAAAAGCGACACATGTCGAAGGAAATAACACCTGTTAGCTTACAGGCCCGTTTTACTACCTTGTTTTATAGCTTTGGGCTAATACAAGCAATTTCTTTGCAATATGACTGACGCTTCTCGGTCTGATATTCCTAATGACTTGATATTAAAACTTAAAAATAAGTACTTTTCCTTTGAGAATCATACACTTTTAATACAATTCAGCATTTAACAAATCAAAATGAGTTTATATTTCAATTTTCAACTTGATTGGTCACTTAGTTCATAAGATAAAGCTAATTCTAACTTCTTACAATATCCATTATGGAAGCGACATAATAAAAGCAGTGGCAATGAGACCAATGTTCAAATTCTTTAAAATTTTGACGGACTGGAATTTCACGCTTGAATTTTCCAATTCTATGTATCTTGTATAAAAAAGTATTTCATCCAAATTTGGTCGAAATCTGAAGTGGTGGGTTTCGCAACTGTCCCACGTTTATAGGAAATTATCCACCTGCGTATTTTTCCCATTTATACCATTCCCCATCGAATGGTCAAGCTGAGAGATCTGTTAGGATTGATAAATTTAACCTAGTCCCTTCAACGAAAGTATGGTACTTAAATTGTGACTCGACTAAACTTAAGTAGATATCTGGTGTTACCATTAAGGAAATTTAAACTTATCTTTTGACAGTACGAATTGAAAACCAAGTAAGGACAAGGCAACTCAACCAATTTAGACTCAAATGAATGACTGGTTAAGGGATGATGTTATATCTATACACATAATCTTTTTATTGTTTTAACCCATCTAATTCCATTTTCTAATTACCTGTAAACATCGAATAAATGACCTATATGAAATAGAGACCCCTACTCAAATTATCACTCAAATACTTATTTTTTTCTCTTCAGCAACAATCCTTGAATGTACTCGTTACCATATCATCACTTTCATAGGTTATAACGTTACTATTAGGATACAAATTACTGTGAAAGAATTCACTACGTAAGGTTAAATAGTATCAGCTATGTATAGCTGACCTTCTATCATACCCTTGGGCAAGCCAAGTATTAACCCCCTTTTAAATTCATAAAACACAGTCAGCTGAAAATAAGAGAATTGATGAAAATAGCTGAAGTTTATATCAAAAAGCAAGTCATGATTCATTATTGATTTTAAAAAGGTGTTTCCAATTAAGTTCAGAAGTAACAATTACTATAGCTTAATTATCATTTAGCAGGATATTTTCATAATTAACCTTAACTAAAGTATTTTGATGATAAATATTTAAAATATTTCTCTAATAGAAATTGCAGAACAATAAGCAAGGAATAATGATCAGAAGTTAACTCCATTTTCGAAAAAAAAAATTGTTGGTTAACTTTGTGTTTTCACCTAAAAGACTAAAATTGCCGTGGGACATAAACCAACTGTTATGGAATTTATAAGCTCTTTTTGTATTTTTCTTGCCAAAATCAAATAAAAATATGTTTTACCAAAAACAAAAAAAAGAACTCAGTCAAATATGCCGTTACACAGTGTTATATAAAGTAACCCTAATTTATTATAAATATTGTATTTTTTCACAAGTATTTGGAGTGATAACAACGAGCCAGGCTGACTAATACATGCTTTTGTAGGTAACATTGATATGCTGATAAATAAGTATATAAAGATTTGATTGTACTAAAGAGTTAGATCCTGTAGTTCTAAGGTTAGTTTTATCCACAAACCAAATTGTTGAGCGCTGCTGAATACGATCACATAGTGATAAAATTAATATTAAAAATCAAGATACCTCTATACATTAATACTAATTTTTGAGGGTCAGAGAGGTCTATATTAAACAGTGCTGGAAGTAAGGCTCATTGAAATATAAGTTTATACCTAGAGCTGTAAATCCTAAGCTCTGTCGTTATATAAAATAAAAATGAAACGAAAATTAACCAGGGCACCCTGACAATTTGATGAATACTTCTGAGGAGAGTAGTTTTATTATATCAGTTATTTTCTTATTCTTTTACATTGATGTTCCTTGAGAGTGGGGAGAAAGGAAATAAAGACAAATTCATACGTATCAGAAGATTATATTAAATCAAAAATTCTTAGTTTACTAGATTTGACATTTTAATCGAGTAAACATGATTCATAGACAGGGTGTATTACTCCTTTACATTAGTACTTTTTCAAAAATTGAAATACCGTACCAAACAGAATAATTTTTTTTAGTGGCGTTACAGAATAAATACAAGATGGAGATATGTATAATAAATAAAAATTAAATTCGGAAAAAGTATTGAAGCATAATTAATACATGCAATTAAACTGTGAGTTGTGCAGTTGAAATTTATGACTCTCCAAACAGCATAATCTATTATCATTTTCCCTCAAGGAGAAAGAAGTGGGAAAGTGCTTGCTATTGAAAAAGTGCCTAAGGAAAAGACCCTAGTATAGTGAGAATCATTTTGAGGTGAGGGATTATAAAAGATATTTACAAAATGAATTATTGGGACTACCCTTTAATAGAAAATTGAAGCAAGATGTCATTCCTCCCAGAGATTTTCATACCAGGAGAAAAATTTAAGCAAGTTCCAAATGAAAAGGAAGAAAGGGCTGCAAAAAATTAAAAATTGAGTAAGTAGATTCAATTATCATGGCCTATGAAGGAACAAGTCCAGTCTCTGGTCATTTTGAAGAAACTGTTGCTCCAGACATGATAGAACCGGACTTTAAAAAAGCTTTTACTCAAATATCTTTGGAGACATTTGATTAATCATCTCAAACTAAGGTAAAAGCACTTATATCATCAACTCAAGGACTAGTGGTAGAAAAGTTGAATGCATCTAACCAAGTATGTGGATCCCCGGTTACATAAATTAGAAGAGCTTCCATAATTAGAAAAGATTCAGTCATTCAAGAAATCAACCTTCTAAGAAAAAAAAAAACTTATCGTCTAAATCAAGATTTTTTTCACGAATAAAACATATTGAACGAACCCACTCTCATCCTAATACGGTAGAGGCAATGAATTGATTTCGGATACTTGATTTCAGTAGATTAGAAAAAAATGGTAGTATAGAATAGTTCAGTCAGATTGGAAGGAGATGAATGTTTTTTTATACACTTTAAATTCAATTCAATCCTCTCAATTTTCAATAGTTATTGAGTATTATCTAATATTTAGGAATGTAAAAAATATGCAAAACACCGCGTGCGAGATTTTATGGAGTTGGCACTTTCAACAGTACTTTTTGTTTTCCAAAGCTATTATCCTTTTTCCTTTATTATTGAGGAGAGAACATCAACCTGATAGTAAAGATCTCGCATGACTTGTGTAACACGTGAAATACTCTGCTGAAAAACAATCAATTTTTTCAATAAAATGCCTGAATTTACGACAGGGATTTCAATTCTCCGTACATCGACGTGTTCTACATTGCCTTTATGGACTACTTCAAATCCCTTTCTTCCTACTATGAGTAGGTAATCACTGTAAGAACGAAACCTCTGTCCATCAGAGTTGTCATTGACTCTAAGGACTTCTCCAACTCTATCGTCCGACAAAGGGTTGGCAAATGCTCTAATGGCCAACTTAAATCATAATAAGTATTAGCTGTTAGAAATTAAAGCTATAATTTCATAATTAATATTAACTATATTAACTGTTGGATATAATATTTTTGGGATAATTCCCTGGATTTCTCCACTACTGAGATAATTTAAATATCTTGTTGAAGTCCGAGTTCCATCAGATGATCCTCTTCATCGTATTTAAAAAAGCTTGCTATCGTGGATTATGGATTCTATTGACATTTTCTACAGTTATATGTATCCCTTGTTCCTCTCAATTATATGCAGACATTTACATTTTAGTGATTCAAGTGTAATAACATGACACGATGGTGGAAATATCCTTTTGCTAAACTTATTTCTTAATCTTGGAAAACACTTTCAAATGCCGTAGTATGAAGGATCGGATTTTTCAGTATAGAACATGAAATTGACTAAAACGATGTTGAGTTGGACATTGTTAGTGATGCAATTAAAAATATCAGAATTGTCTTCAATTACGTTCCTTGAATAAATTTATATATTTATTTCGTGATTACGACTTTAAACGTGTTGTATGTCTAGTTTTCTAAAGGTTTCTGTCCCAAATTCATTTAGATTACATTTCACGAACATAGGATCTTCGTTATAACTTTAAAATTTACATCTCCATTGTCAACGATCAAGCATTTTATACAAACTCGATAAGATAATTTATTTACTCTTACTTTATGGATGAATTTATTAAATTGTTAATCGTTCATTAATTTTATAATTGCCATTAAACGTTTTCAATATATATATACAAATGATTTTTCCTTCACCAATTAAATTAACACGGACATGGCTCGACATCCGTCACAACATTAACATTTGAGGCTTAATACTACTTTGAGTTGAAATTATTTTGTTCTAATTTGAGTTTCTATATTACTTATATATTTATATATAAATATTTATTATATTTATGTATAATTTAAGCATATATTTAGTATAGAATTTATTCAAAATCTTAATGACATTCTATTAGATTGTTTCAACCTAGCACTAAATAAAAAATATATATTGATATAATGCACTTATACATACTGGGGTAATTTTGGAGTCAAATTTAGCTACATCGCCGGAGGAGGAAGGCCCAAGGAGTTATTTGGATTGCACTTCTTCCATATACTACCCATTCTTAAGGTTTTTAGTCGAAAGGAATACAAGCATTAAGGTTAATGAAGCAAATAAAATGTAAACAGAAAAGGGCTCAAGTCCACGTATAATTATTAGTTAAAAATATACATACAATTGCCTGACATTAATTTCAGTTTAATTTTCTGCCTCTCATCTATGGTATACATAATGTTATTATTTATTATTGATGTCTTCATTTATATGTATAATGGAGAGTAGCAGCTTGTAGCTCAGTAAAACGTCTTAACTTAAGCTGCTTCCCTCTCAACATTCATCAAATTGTCAGAATTACTAGGTTGATTTTCTCTTTCTTTTTATTTTACACACCCCATTTGCATATTATTTACATTCCTACTAATATTATCAAATAACGATCAGATAGTAATTGCTGCGTGCTAACTCATCTATAGGAATGTAAATAATATGCAAATCGGGCTTGTAATAAAAAAGTGGAGTTGGCTCTTCAAACAGGTCTTTTTGTTTTCCAAAGCTGTTAATCATTTTTCTAATATTACTGAGGAGAGAACATCTACCTGATAGTAAAGATCTCGCATGACGGAATACATGCATCAAGTTTAATAAAGCAAATAAAATGTGAACAAAAAGGGCTCAAGTCCTCGTATAATTATTATTAGTTAAAAATATACATATAATTTCCTGACATTAATTTCAGTTAATTTTCTTCCTCTCATCTATGTTGTTATTTATTGTTGTATATATAATGGAGAATAGCAGCTAATAGCTCAGTAAAACGTCATGACAGCTCAAGCTGCTTCCTTCTCAACATTCATCAAATTGTCAGAGTTACCAGGTTGATTTTCTCTTTCTTTTTTTATTACAAGCCCGATTTGCATATTATTTACATTCCTACTCATCTAAACAAAATGTCTATCTCTAGTTAGAACTAGGGATGGGTATTTTGTTGAATTGAAATGTTAGAAATCCAGGAGAGGAGACATATTTATAATTATTGCAAGTTGTTGCTTCAACGATACAGAGAATACTGATTTAAAATTGAATATCAAGGTAATTATTCTTATTATTCTTTAATCTCAACACTGTCTAGTTGTAATCTTGGCTGGACGTCTTTTTTGTATCTTCTTTTATTTCCTTCACTACTTCAATAGACTGAAATCTTGTCTCTTTTAATCCAGATTAAACTCTTTAACTGCCACTTAGACCGAATAGTCGAGTGAAGTTTTTTTCATATAATACTTCACCTAAATAAGTATAGAAGTTGATTCTTCTGATCTACCTTCTTTGGAGTAGTTTTGGTATATAAAAAAAATAGATTAATAGCGTTATGTTCTGACTACATGCTCCTACCTTACTACAAATAAATATACATATATAGATATAATTCCATTTTTCTTTTGGTTAGAACTTAATATTCCAAAAAGCTACCGAACCAATAATAATAAACATTTCTTTCTCATTATTTCATAGGGTTGCGAAATAACATTAATGTAATAATACTGACCATCTGGAACTCAGTGAAGGTACTTAATCCCACAAATGTCGAAAAAACAATCATCATCGTCATTGGATTTCTCCAATATATAAGTTGGCACTAAGTTCCAGAATCAAAAGTGAAAGACCAAAATTAATCACGCTATAACACCCTTTACGAAATTAGGTTAGTTTTTAATGGCAATACTAACATTTTTTCAAGCTTATTTTTGTTTGATTGGGATAATTCTAGACACCACTTTCACACACACTTTTTGACTATTCAAATTGCTATGTAAAATTTGTATTACAAATTATTTGTCAATTCATATGCTACCAGCAATCTCACAAATAGCCAGCGTGATCTAATCAAAAAACCAATTATTTCAATATTTTCTTCTTTTTTTATGCGAAAGGGAGACCCAGTCATAAACTATCTTCTCGGCCAATCCTGAAACGCTTATTAAACCACTCAAAAATCCATACATGTATTATCATACAATACTTATAACAAATAAAAAAGTTTCAGCTTGTTTCCGAAGTTTCATGTGAAATTGTATGACCAATGATTCTATCGTTATTTTTATTATTCTCATAATAAAGCTAAATGAACTTGTTTAAAAACATAAGAAATATCTTGTTGGAAAGAGCAGATTTCAAGCTATTCATATTTGATTTATGAATATCTATCCTTTAGAGGCAATCAATCTTGTTAATGAATAGCTACATCTTGTATTTAATATTTGTTATAACGTTGAACAACACAAAAAATTATTTTTAATAATGCTATTGTGATCGAAGAATTGATTATTTAAAGTACATTGAAAATTCAGGCTTGTTTTTCAACATGAAGAAACTAAGTAAATGAAAAACAAAGGTACATTCATAAATACTTCATCAGTTTTAATTATTTAACTTATACCTTTTTTAAAATGATTTAGTTTTTCTAAATTTTCAATAAGTACATCAGTAATACTTCTATAAAGATGATTTTTATATAGATCACAAGATGTGCATATTTTTTTAATGCGAAATAACATTGAAATCATTATCACCTAAAATGTAATATTTATAAACCTCAAAATTTTTAGTACCTTGCAAGTAATTTTCTCAAGTTCAGAAAATGATAAAAGAAATGTTAAAAACATTATTAAAAAGTGCAAGCCTTTCGTCTGAAATTTCTATGGATGACTTTTTCATTTACTTATTTTCTTTATGTTGTAAAATAAGTATCAGAAAAATAATTTGTAGACTCCAAAAGCAAATTTGTTTAATTAAAATTGGCAATGCTTGAGTTTATCAACGTTAAAAAAAAAAATGATAAATTACTTTATGCAACAAAAATTTCGAATTTTGTGGCATATAATTATTCATAAGGTCAAACGAGTCCTTAAATTAGTCTCGTCCCACGTCTTGTCCCTTTTATCCGTCCTTGAAAAGCGTCCCAGAATTAAATATTTACATAAACACACATGTAGAAACATTATTTAAATTGTCAAAACGTTTTCAAAACATATGAAACCTGTTAAATATTCCTTAAAGTTTACATTTTTCGATTTTGAAAGTTTCAAGAAAATTTATTGCTCCGTTTTTGAGAAAGTCGTGCCAAATTTTTTGTTTCAAAAATAAAAGTTTGAGCCGCAATAAACAAACAAAATCTCAAAATTTGAGAAAAGTTTATAAAAATTAAGTGTATAGATGCATATTTACTATCAGAAATATATATTTTATTAAGGTTTTTGTGTGATTTTTCTTATTTGAAAAAAAAAAAAAAAAAAAAAAAAAAAAAATTAAAAAGATATTAATAATTTAAATCCTTCATGATCTTAAATTATGATCGTTCGTCTCATACTTGAATCCATATGGTAGGTAATTTTAAAATTTAAATCAAAAGGAGACTCCTAGCAATTATTTTCTAGTAATGTCTATTTTTTAATTAATAATCTAAATAATTTTACTTGTAGGTTACTGTTTGCATACTTAATAAGTTATGTAGATCGATAAATGGAGAATTACAAGGACGATAAAATGATGAAAAGGCCCTGCTTTAAGGGGGAAACAGTGAATTTACAAAATAGTGTAGCTAACGTAAAAACCAATTCTGGCAATTAAGAAATTATTCCTTGATTAAATATGGCATAAATTCAAAGGTTTGACCCTTTAGATATATTTTAACCTAAAAAAGCCATGTGGTTTATCTTTTATCATAGTACAGTGAAGAAGCATAATGAAAATTGCCAACAGAAGCCGGAATTAGGCTTCTCGTCCTACCTCCTCTTAATCAAATATTTTGTTACGCCTCATTTTTTGTATCTAGTGGACATCAAATGACGTCGTCTTTCCATGGGACCTTTTTTACCTACTCGCAACCTCGACTCACAAAAGGGAAAGGAAAATTTTGGAAAAACAACTGGTAGCTACTCTTCTGTATTTTCCTTGTTGCCAACTTATTAATATTGGACAGTTATTATTTAGGTATATTATACATATATAAATTCCATCAATATACAAATCAATCGTTAATACATGTATATCAAAAATTCAAAAAAAGAGCGCGCAATTTAATTTATTTTTCATTTATCAAAATCATGAATAATAATAATACTCTTTTTGAGCTCATAACACGTAGAGTCAGCTGCTTTAAATCAGAAGAATCAACTGATAAAAACATCTCATGGGAGAATACTTAATACTTTTGTTTATCTCAAAAAGCTCGTCGTGCTTATATTAAACTGCGCGCCCTTTTTTTAATTTTTGATATACAAGTATTAACGATTGATTTGTATATTGATAGAATTTAAAAATGTATAGTATATCTAAATAATAACTCTGCCCAATATAAAAAAGTTGGCAACAAGGAAAATACCACAAGTTTTTCCAAATTTTTCCTGTACCATTTGAGAGTTGAGGTTACGAATGCACAAAAAAGCTCGTTATGTGAACGTGACGTCAAAATTCAGGGACCGAAAAAACCCAAGTCATTCTTTATCTCATATTAAGGATATTCACAGTTTAGCAAAAATATAATTCAAGTCCAGTTAACTTTGAAAATAATATTTTGAAAATTTGCTATCAAGAGGTGGTAACATTTATACACGACCTCCTCCCTATGAAAGTTAAGGTAGACCGGCGTTGCCCCTAATAAATATATATATATCGTGTGAAACATTTTTATGTTCATCGGCCATTTTCACGGGAAAATTTCAGAATATGTTACCGATCAAATTACGGTGACAACCAGATAATAGAAATCCTGATTTATGTTATAATAATAACTCTACATATATATTACCTCACCCAGATAATAATAATCTAAGGGCATTTGAGATTCTGGATATATAGTTTCAAGGTACCAACGAAAACTTCTGCAGTGAAGGTTACTTCTTAAACTAAGGCGTTCTGAAATATCGCCTATGTCAACATTCCTTGCACCTTAAAAGATCATTATTAATAATAATATATACAATAACAAGTTTTAATACCTGGATTCATGGAGTAATAAAAATCACGCCATTCATCCATCCAAACTTCAGCCACACGTGCAGCATTTTTGTTAACAATTTTGGCAACACCACCTGGAAAAGTATACGGACTCTTGTCCCGAAAAACATGTCCAACGTGTGAACAGGGTACAATTAATAAAATACCACCACATTGCCAAACCTAACCAAGAGCATATAAAAGTACTAAATTTAATAATAAGGAAAATATATACTCTAAACGACATTTCAAGATTTTCACCGCCCCATATATCCATTCCTTCATCATAAGTTCCAATCTCATAAAAGTAGTCTTTATCAATGGAAAAGAGCCCACCCGCCATAGCTGGAGTTTGAACTGGAAGAGAGCGGTCCCCACCACGTCGATCCATTTCTCGTTGAGGAACACGATACCTAACACAAAATTAGCATTCAATTCAAATTCTAGAATTTTTTTCTTTCACCTCACCATCTAAAATTTAATTTCCAATTAAATCCACCCCAAGTCATATCCGAAGCAGTAATATACTCAAAAGTATCATCCGATATAACGTCAATTATAGGACAAACCACAGCTTTTCGATTAATAGCGATTTCCGACAGCATAGGTTCTAACCATCCTTCAGTACATTCACAATGTGCATCTAAAAATGTGATTACAGAGCCTTTTGCGTGTTTGGCCCCCAAAAGTCGGGCTCTAATTAATCCAGATCGCTTTCCTGTTCGATACAAATGAATTAATACACCAAGACTGGAGATGTAATTTTCAAGTTTATCTTTAAGATGATTGTGCTCAGAAGCATCATCGACAAGTATGATTTCTTCTAGTAATTCATGAGGAGAACGATTAATAATTGAATAAATCGTGCGAAGAAGAGTTGACCAGGCTTCATTATGAAATACAATCACAATACTTGTCGAAGGAAGAAGTGCTGGATAAACTTTGCCCCGACAACTAACAGAAAAAATTGTTATAAAAAAAGCATTAAGTATCCTTTAAGTGTTTTATGAAAATGTTTATATTCCATCAAGATAGTAATGAACATACTATTAGTTGAACACCACAATTCATTACTTAAAAACAGTCGGGTTAAGTAGTATTAGATAATAAAAGAATACCAGTAATTTAAAAAAATGAAAATAGAAACACTGAAAGCAAACTTAAGAAAATAACTAAAATGCAATTGTTAAACCCAACGTCTATAACCTAGAAAATAGACGTTATAAGTCATAGGCAATATACATTTAATGAGTTATGGAAACTATTACGACAAAAACTTCAAATACTCACTTTAATAATAAAAAAACAGCTTTTAAATAACTAAATGTAATGCTACATTTTCAATTGCACTCAATTCATAATATAAACTTAAATAACAAATGCACATATAAAACTAAAATATTAATTCTTCCCTGTCAATATTGACAATATTGGGCTACAAACCTCAAGATTCAATAATATATAAGAAATTAATACTAATTATATTGTCTTTCTTATAAAGTATTTTATCTCTGTCAAAGAAATTGTTTAATTTAGTGGCAGCATAACAATAGAATTTCTTAAAAAAATTACTAAGTTTGTCTTTTTTTCATTGAAGTACCAAGCTTTGGACAAAATTTCATTCCATAATATCTATTAATTAAGTAATGACATTGAATTATTATGTTTTGTTTTAAAAAACTTACAAGACTATCTCAGTAAATTTATCATAAAACATGTTGTCATCTACTAACCTGTTATACTTGAAATTTTGGACAACTAAGAACTATTAAAATACCGGATTAATCTTATTTAAAAAAATGCTGATCTGGTATTGTTGCTTCTATATTTTATTTGAAATTTTAGTATGTATTTAGGAATATTTTAAAAAGAAGAATAAACAAAAATAGATGTTAAATCTTTACAAGATTCTTTCTTCTCAATTCACCATCATAGACTTAATCATTTGAGTTGGATATGTCTTTCCCAAAATAATTATTATCAGAGGCATATAATAAGTCAAATTCTTTAATATATCAGATTAATTTGTTTCATACATACATCTCTGAGCAGTTAATGTTGGCGGAGTACAGGAATTTTCAAAATACAATGGCTCACACAAGAATAGGACTCCCTCAATGGAAGCATGCTACTTTCGAGATTAAGTTTTCGCCCGAAGATCTACGGATAAGTTTTCTTACTTAAAGTTTAAAGATAACCTGTATGTAATCTTAGAATATTACTCTTAAAAAATTTAACCTGTATTTAAAAAATTCTTCACTATCCAAAATTTCAAATATAACATGTCTTATGAGAAATTTAATCAGACGGTTTTATTAATTTTTTTCCCACTTTACATATACTGTAAAATAAGGGTTAAGTGTTGGTTGATTAGAAAAGCTATTTCTTAAGATTAGAACATTTGAGCGGTTAGAATCCAAAGAGGAAGTGGAATAAGGATCTGGAGCTCGTGAATGTATGAAATGTAAGTGAGGAGAGGAGGTGTTCTACCTCGGGAGTCGCACATCCATGAGAGATCGGTTGAAGGGAATGCGGTCAGAGGCCAGAAGGTTGAATTGATTGATTTTAAAGAGTTCCTTTTTCTTTTGAGCGAGTTCTGCAGGGAGTCGAACTCCTTCCCCCATCTCACCAGGAGAATCCCCTCTTCCAACAACTGGGGCACGACTGCTCCAAGAGTGAAGTTGGGACTCACTATACACACCCACTCTTCCTAAGGATTTCAGCCCGTATCCTGGGGACCCATACCAACTCAAACACCAGAAAAGGCAACAAAGAACACAACAGTAGACAACACCTTTTAGCCCTTGTCTTTTACAGCGCATACTTGGAGAGAGATAGCTCATCAACCCACAACCACCCCCAAGGAAGGCAGAATCAACAGAACACCAAACACTTAACGCTAACACAAATCAACAAACTTCTTCGTCTTTTCGTCTTTTTCATTTTTTCCGTTCACCACATGCGTACAGAAAAAAAAGGAAAAAAAGAATAAAAGAAAAAAAGAAATGCAAATCGGGCTTGTAATAAAAAAGTGGAGTTGGCTCTTCAAACAGGTCTTTTTCTTTTCCGAAGCTGTTATCATTATTTTTTTTCCCTTAAGAAGGTAACATCAACTTTACCTCAACATAATATTTTACAAGTAAAGAACAATCTGCAAAGATTATATCATGGAGAGAGAGGAACAAAGGAAAAATTAAAAAATGGATATCATTCATTGAGAAGAATGGAGTTAATGATATTTGTGAATATACATAATAATGAATCTGGAGTAACGTATTGTAATGTTTGTGGTTTGATGTTTTCATTTGTATACATATATAAAGGAAAATAGCAGCTTGTAGCTCAGTAAAACGTCATGACAGCTCAAACTGCTTCCCCCCTCGACATTCATTAAATTGTTAGGGTTGCCAGGTTGATTTTCTCTTTCTTTTTTTATAACACGCCCGAATTGCATATGATTTACATTCCTAGGGAAGAAAAGAGGGAGGATTAAAAAGGTCATGACAAGTCAATCACCTGGTAACATAGGGCGTGGGGCCCTTGTAGGAGGAGAAGGAAATGAGAGCCTAGGAATGTAAATCATATGCAATTCGGGCGTGTTATAAAAAAAGAAGGAGAAAATCAACCTGGCAACCCTGACAATTTAATGAATGTCGAGGGGGGAAGCAGCTTGAGCTGTCATGACGTTTTACTGAGCTACAAGCTGCTATTCTCCATTATATATACAACAATAAATAATAACATAGATGAGAGGCAGAAAATTAACTGAAATTAACGTCAGTAATTATACGAGGACTTAAGCACTTTTTGTTTACATTTTATTTGCTTTATTAAACTTAATGCATGTATTCCTTCATGCGACATCTTTACTCTCAGGTAGATGTTCTCCCCTCAGTAATAAAGGAAAAATGATAACAGCTTCGGAAAACAAAAAGACCTGTTTGAAGAGCCAACTCCAGTTTTTTATCACACGCCCGAATTGCATATGATTTACATTCCTATGAGAGCCTGCCCAATAGCCAGGCCGCTACCTTACAGGAGAGGGAGCGAGCTTGCGCTGTGGATGCTGGAGTTGAAGAAGAAAATGCTTGGCAAATAGCAAAAAGAGGGGAACTTATGTCATCTTATTCAAATAAGACAAAGATAATATCTAAAAGGGAAGAATGTATGGTAAATCCTATGTGGGAGAAACTCTACATAGATTTTAAGGACGTGGAAAATAAAACAGGTAAAGGCTTTGAACCAAAGATTTGTCACTATATGGAAATCTTTGAAAATTTAACTACATCGCCCCCGAAGGAATCCTTTTTGAGACGAGTGTATGAGTGAGGGTAGGACTTCTTGTAATCTTTTTGACAATACCCCACTGTATATTTTATATGACGTATTTAACATTGTCAGTGGTCTAAGATTTTCCATCCACCGAGGATCTTTACCACTCTTGGGTATTAACACTAAATTTCCCTCAGTTATATGATGGTCAAATTTACCATCGTTGAGGGCATTATTATAAATATCCTGTAATAAGGGTGTCAACAATGTTTGAAATTTCTTGTAGAATTCCATAGGGAATCCATCGGGACCTGGGGCTCTATTCTTTTTTTTGTAGTTATTAATATACTGTTTTATTTCTTTGTGTGATATATCTTCATCAAGAAATTCACTATCTCCTTCACCTGAGATTTTTCCGGTATGAGGTACGAACTTACTAGGCTGAACTGTATCCAAACGACGTTTCTTTTTTATTAAACATCCCAGTCCGCACTCTAACTCTCCTCTAACACAATCCCAGCATCTATGCATCTTGCGAAAGTATTTTTCAATAAATTTGGATATGACAGCCTGGTTTTCAACTAAATTACCATCGGGGTCAAAAACAGCATTGATTTGTTTTTTCCCCATATTATTGGTTTCCCATTTTCTCACTCTCTCTAGTATAACATTTTCCTTAGGTAAAGTTCTCAACCTAGTCCGGATTAAGCTTCCCTGGGCTCTATATTCCGTTATTTTCCTAAGGTTTTCATCAACTATTACATCTTTCCCTCGTGTATTTTTTAGTTCTAAAAATTTTCTTTCTTTTAATTTCCTAGCTGCGCTCAACCTGGTGCCCAGTTTTATATACTCCCGTCTACAGCAGTCCAAGATTAGCTTCAACTCAGGTCAACAGGAAGTGATTGAAAAGTCCATTGAGAATACTTTCAGCATCCTGAAAAAATACGAAGAAGTTTCGGGACTTGAAGTCAACTACGACAAGTCTATGTGCATGTCAAGTTGCGAGGGTGAAATTAAGGCGATGGGCTTGAACACTGTTGACATATTGGGAATATTGGGGGCTTACATATCATTGGGCCTAGCAGGTGAACTTAAAAATATAAAAAAAATTGAAAATACAATACGTAATGCCGTTTCTAAATATTCAACCATAATAAGCATGAACCTACCGGCCAGAATTTATGTATGGAATATATTCATCCTACCTCGTGTTACTCATCTTCTTAGAACTACCGTATACTCCCGAGTTCTTGTCGCAGAGATAAAACAAATAGTTACCAAGTTTCTTTTCAGAGGTTGTCCATCGAGAATAATCACATGGAAGAGGATTACTCTTCCCAAAAAGTATGGTGGGCTCGGAATGATTGATTTCGGGGTTTTCTGGAATGTAGTGATATTTTCCTGGTTTAAACGAGCACTTGATCCTAGGACAATATGGTCAGAGATTTTAGAGCTAAAAATGAGTGAAACATTTGGGATAACCAAAAATGAAGTCAGAGGCAAAGGGCCGGACAAAATAATAGAATCGTCTAAACTCATAAGTGAATTTTGGAGCCAAAGTTCGCATATTATTGCGGAACTTTCAAATATAGTTCTTTCTAAAATGAAATGGCAAGAGCCGACCCAAGATAACAAAAGGTTAACATATTTGGAATCGACTTCAATTAAAAGAAAGGTAGAATTTTTGGGAGAAATTTTTAATGAAAACAATGAATTTAATCCTAGTGACGTCCTCGAAAGGGAAATGGTTTTGCGAGAAATAGATTTTAAAAAGAGACAAATAGGTCCGAGGGATTGTTTTTTTAACTTTTTGAAAAAGGTAAAAAACTCTCTCTTACGTGAACTTCTTGTAAACGAAAAAGATAGGGGTTTGTTCTTAACACAAATCCAAAGGAAAATTGATAAACTAGGGATAAAATGCTCAAGGGAAATTGCTCTGGAATGTTTGGAAAATAAGCACCTAAGCTTTGCTTTATATTGGTTTAAATATCGAATAATAACAAATACTCTAACACTAGGAAGTATTTTTGGAAGGACTGAGATGGAGAGGGTGTGTTTTTTTTGCAAGGTTTCACTAGAAACTTCAACTCATTTTTTATTAGAGTGTCCAGAAATAAAAAAAGTTTGGGGCACACTGATTGAAGAATTGTATTTTAGATTGGGAATTTTCTTAAGAGTAAAAGATTTCAGTTTTATCTATATAGGGCCCTTCAAGGATAAAGTAAACTTTATAGTTGCAAAAATACAAAACATTTTTTACAAATTCTGAAGTACACAAACATACCTCCCAGAAAATTTTAGTCTGTATGTAAAAGACATAGTTGAAGAAATTGTTTCATGAAAATGTTATTTATAATACATGATTTTTTTAATGTGAAATAAAGTTGTACTACGGTACAAAAAAAAAAAAAAAAAAAATAAAGCAAATAAAATGTAAACAAAAAGGGCTCAAGTCCTCGTATAATTACACATGTCAACAGCCAAAAATCTTTTGGGGTATAAGTATAATAAAAGTTATTCAGTTTTGCTCACTGATTTCAAATCTGTAATTCTTTTTTTCGAGAGTCCGATGGTTTTCGAGAAATCGGTCCCTACTTTTTTAGCTTTTTTGGCCCATTTTCCAACTTCAACTTCAATTTAAGCCTAGAAGGATACACATTTTGAGCGCTAAAAAATAATGATTGGCTAGTATTTTTTATGGAAATTTCATTTCTAGTCTTTGTTTTGACCTAAAAGGACTCCTAGGGGCGTAGGGTGCCGGAGTAGGTCCAAAAGTCGATGAAATCCTTTGTACTTAAATAACTCCTTGAATATTGCATGAAATGGATTAATAAGGAATGCATTAAAGAGATTAGACCCAAAGCTTTAAAACAAGATGTCAAGCGCCCGATAAGAGCCTTTAATTTTGAAGAAATCGTCAATCAAAGTGTGTAAATTTTCATCCAATTTTGGGCAAAAATTCGCTAGAAATCTAAGACTCACGGTAGATCTAATAAAAAACAAGTGCTATAGACTGTAGTAGTAGAGCGCAGAAGAAGACTCTGACATCAGCTGAAGATAACCAAATTCAAAAACATGGATCTCTTATTTAATTACAAGGCAACTCCGAGGAAAGAGTGGGATCGCAGGGCCATGGATATCCTATGAAAGGAATAGTGTTCCTTGATGAGTCATGTCTCAGTGCCCTTCATCTTCATCATCATGGATATGAACGGAACTGCTTTGAGGAATGCTGAATCAGTCGCCTTAATTTGAAGAAGACGGGATCGGAGTTTCGACGTGCTATAAAATTAGAGATTCATCTTCATGAGAAGGTATTTATCATTTGGATCATCTTAGAGTACACTAAAAACAATTCCCTCTTCAGATTAACAATAAACATCGCTGTTAAGTCAAGAATGGGGGAAAGAAATGAAGACTCCATTGAGGAGTCAATGTTTGTATGGAAGAAACTAATCTCCAGATTCATCTCAAAATTTAAACCGATGTTATTGCTTATATCGCTACGACAGCTCTTGTATACACCGGACTCTCGCTTCATGGCTGTTTCTAGTCTACTAACACACATCCTCATTCGAATGGACACTTTTTTACACTCATGTACCTATCACATTACTGAAAGTCCCTTAGTTAACCGTTTATGACTCTCAGTACTGAGTCCCCTTCTTCATGTCTAAATTGGAGAACAAGGAATAATAATGAAGTGTCTTTGTTAACGTCAATCGTATTCTGAACAAACTCATTTATTTTTTATACCATTTCTAATTAGGAATTTTATGTTTTTCATGAATTTGTTATATTGAAGAGACTAAATATTTTAATTTATCAACATATATAACATATTGTACATAATTATTTTAAGATTTAAAATATAATTTCAAAGAGATCATAGATGTTTGGTACTAGATTTACGCTTGAGCTTCTTTTCAGGCTCATCACGATACAGCATTCAACAATAATCTCCCATCATGCTTGAATTCCAAAACCCTTTATATCTTGCTTCTATTTTTTTAATATCTTGATGAAAACGTCCTCCCTGCTCGTCACTAACAGCTCCTAAATTGAGCATTTGGAGCCAAGACATAAAAAATATTCATTTTTCTAGAAATATCACAAAAGCAGCAATACAGGTTTCAGAATCAGAATTTATTCATTTTTCCCTCACTAAACAAACGACATTTATAGCTTGCAGAAATAGATCGTCTTATAGTAGCACTTATATTGGTAATCAGACAATTAGTTTAGATAAAAACTGTACACTTCATTCAAATGGAATGTTCCCTGCAGGTTATGAAGGTATAAGTTCTACATTTGAAAGTGTAACCGAAGATCCAAAAATAGACATTGAATTCATTCATCAAATCTTAAAGAATAAATCTAGAAAAATATTTGAAACCATCGGAGTTTCGAATAAAATTGCTTAAAATATATTTCAAATTGCCCAAAAAATAAAAATACTGTCAAAGTTCGATACAGATAATACTATAGGTTCAATTATAAGCCTTTCAGCAAATATAACTAATGCTCCATTCAAGATATTTTCGTGGATTAAACCCGCCTTAATATGTATATCAACTATCATGATCGTCCTAGTTACATATTTTTAAATTTATAAGAAAAGAAAGAGATCACATCTGAGTATTCAAAATCAAAATCATATTATGTTATCAGCATTGTAACTACCATCTGAATCAAATAACTCCTTGTCAAACATTGATGATTGAATTATACTTGTAAAGAATTATATAAATTATGCTATGTTTTTGATATATTTTGTATTTGAGATCATTCATTAGAAATGGTATAAAAAATAAATGAGTTTGTTCAGAATACGATTGACGTTAACAAAGACACTTCATTATTATTCCTTGTTCTCCAATTTAGACATGAAGAAGGGGACTCAGTACTGAGAGTCATAAACGGTTAACTAAGGGACTTTCAGTAATGTGATAGGTACATGAGTGTAAAAAAGTGTCCATTCGAATGAGGATGTGTGTTAGTAGACTAGAAACAGCCATGAAGCGAGAGTCCGGTGTATACAAGAGCTGTCGTAGCGATATAAGCAATAACATCGGTTTAAATTTTGAGATGAATCTGGAGATTAGTTTCTTCCATACAAACATTGACTCCTCAATGGAGTCTTCATTTCTTTCCCCCATTCTTGACTTAACAGCGATGTTTATTGTTAATCTGAAGAGGGAATTGTTTTTAGTGTACTCTAAGATGATCCAAATGATAAATACCTTCTCATGAAGATGAATCTCTAATTTTATAGCACGTCGAAACTCCGATCCCGTCTTCTTCAAATTAAGGCGACTGATTCAGCATTCCTCAAAGCAGTTCCGTTCATATCCATGATGATGAAGATGAAGGGCACTGAGACATGACTCATCAAGGAACACTATTCCTTTCATAGGATATCCATGGCCCTGCGATCCCACTCTTTCCTCGGAGTTGCCTTGTAATTAAATAAGAGATCCATGTTTTTGAATTTGGTTATCTTCAGCTGATGTCAGAGTCTTCTTCTGCGCTCTACTACTACAGTCTATAGCACTTGTTTTTTATTAGATCTACCGTGAGTCTTAGATTTCTAGCGAATTTTTGCCCAAAATTGGATGAAAATTTACACACTTTGATTGACGATTTCTTCAAAATTAAAGGCTCTTATCGGGCGCTTGACATCTTGTTTTAAAGCTTTGGGTCTAATCTCTTTAATGCATTCCTTATTAATCCATTTCATGCAATATTCAAGGAGTTATTTAAGTACAAAGGATTTCATCGACTTTTGGACCTACTCCGGCACCCTACGCCCCTAGGAGTCCTTTTAGGTCAAAACAAAGACTAGAAATGAAATTTCCATAAAAAATACTAGCCAATCATTATTTTTTAGCGCTCAAAATGTGTATCCTTCTAGGCTTAAATTGAAGTTGAAGTTGGAAAATGGGCCAAAAAAGCTAAAAAAGTAGGGACCGATTTCTCGAAAACCATCGGACTCTCGAAAAAAAGAATTACAGATTTGAAATCAGTGAGCAAAACTGAATAACTTTTATTATACTTATACCCCAAAAGATTTTTGAAAGTTCAAATTTGTAGACCTGTGTTATTATTATTTAAAAATATACATATAATTTCCTGACATTAATTTCAGTTAATTTTCTTCCTCTCATCTATGTTGTTATTTATTGTTGTATATATAATGGAGAATAGCAGCTAATAGCTCAGTAAAACGTCATGACAGCTCAAGCTGCTTCACTCTCAACATTCATCAAATAGTCAGAGTTACCAGGTTGATTTTCTCTTTCTTTTTTTATTACAAGCCCGATTTGCATATTATTTACATTCCTATGTATACCATAAATGGGAGGCAGAAAATTAGCTGAAATTACTGTCAGGATATTATATGTATATTTTTAACTAATAACACTGGCCAACAGCCAAAAATCTTCTGGGGTATAAGTATAATAAAAGTTATTCAGTTTGGCTCTCTGATTTCAAATCTGTAATTCTTTTTTTCGAGAGTCAGACGGTTTTCGAAAAATCGGTCCTTACTTTTATAGCTTTTTTGGCCCATTTTCCAACTTCAACTTCAATTTAAGCCTAGAAGGATACAAAAATGGGCGTTCAAAAATGATGATTGGCTAGTATTTTTTATGGAGATTTCATTTCTAGTCTTTGTTTTGACCTAAAAGGACTCCTAGGGGAGTAGGGTGCCGAAGTAAGTCCAAAAGTCGATGAAATCCTTTGTACTTAAATAACTCCTTGAATATTGCATGAAATGGATTAATAAGAAATGCATTAAAGAGATTAGACCCACAGCTTTCAAACAAGATGTCAAGCGCCCGATAAGAGCCTTTAATTTTGAAGAAATCGTCCATCAAAGTGTGTAAATTTTCATCCAATTTTGAGCAAAAATGCGCTAGAAATCTAAGACCCACGGTAGATCTAATAAAAAACAAGTGCTATAGACTGTAGTAGTAGCGCGCATAAGAAGACTCTGACATCAGCTGAGCATAACCAAATTCAAAAATATGGATCTCTTATTTAATTACAAGGCAATTTCGACTGGGTTGTCCAACCGTTCTCTTTTGCTT
The DNA here is from genome assembly GCA_963680855.1 of Lepeophtheirus nordmannii. NCBI lineage: Eukaryota > Metazoa > Arthropoda > Copepoda > Siphonostomatoida > Caligidae > Lepeophtheirus > Lepeophtheirus nordmannii. The sequence goes on along the minus strand of OY804526.1, from coordinate 15,227,488 downwards.
AAACATTTACACCTTTTTTTAGTTTACGTCACGATAAATTTGTATAAATTGTCCCTCCGGATTTGTTTAAAAAAATAAAGATACAAAATAATATTTTTCTTAAAAAAGGCAAAACCAAAATATATTTTCTATAAAAATAAGACTCCCCAAAAATATCTTCATGACAGCTTTTCTCGAGAACAGATGCACCAATTTGTGTGATTTTGTCAGAGAAAAGTTTTTATGTAAAAATTTTTTTTGGAAAAAATGACCCAAAAGTCTTTAATAAACCCATATTTCTTTCAATTCAAATTTATATGAAGGAAGCCTCAAATCATTTTTTTAAATAAAATAAATGTTACTTAGGATTACAAATTAGGGGGTGTCTTCATTACTAAAATCGACCACCAAAATCATTTTTGAAATAACATATACGTATTTTTCTCCTTCAGACATTACAAAATACTTATTTTTCTCCTTCAGACATTAGAAAACAATTCTTTTTCTTTTTTAGTCTACTAATTTCTTGACTTCTTATGACGATATTAGACCTAGGAATGTAAATAATATGCAAAATGCCGCGTGCGAGACTTTGCGGAGTTGGCTCTTTGAACACTACTTTTTGTTTTCCAAAGCTGTTATTATTTTTCCTTTATTATTGAGGAGAGAACATCTACCTGATAGTAAAGATCTCACATGAATGAATACATGTATTAAAGTTAATAAAGAAAATAAAATGTAAACAAAAAGGGCTCAAGTCCTCGTATAATTATTATTAGTTAAAAATATATAATTTCCTGACATTAATTTCAGTTAATTTTCTGCCTCTCATCTATGGTATACATACATAATGTTATTATTTATTATTGATGTCTTCATTTGTATACATATATACAAGTATATTTATTGAAAACAAAATGATTTTTTAAAATCTAGCTCGTCTACTGACCCTTTAACTATGAGGTTTTACCTGCATAGATTGTACTGTAAGTCCTTTAAGAATATGTTCTTATTTTTAGTTGTTATTGATAACCATTATCTTAATATACATAGACACAAAATTTCCCTACACATCTCCTCCTAACTTTGACAAATCAATATTTAAGTATTATAAACTTTTAAACTTTTTAAAACACGTTTTATAAATAACCATATTTTTAATAAATGATTAATAATATTGAGTTTCTAAGTCTAAGATCGAAAGAATTTGAATTTATGCATATTATAAAGAGTAGAAAAAACAGAAAACATGACTAGGGTGGGACTTTTGGATAGTGTGATTAGAAGACAGAAGAGATATTTTTAATACAATTGAATTAATATAATCTGTTTGTATATATGTGTAACTATAGAAAAGGGGGATAAATTACTTGTATTACTGTTATAATGAAGGGAAACTTCAACATTAAAAACAATATTATTTAATGTGTAATATTATAATTTTATTTATGTCCTATCTTATAATTAAATCTACAATGTATTCGAAAATCTTTTGATTCTTTTCTAGCGGTCGATGTTTCTGCTTCAATATTCTAATAAAGAATTAACATAATTTAAAAAAAGAGCACCAAGCGTTTTTCCTTTTCTAAAAATAAAATTTCATTTTTCTGAGCTAATTTCATCCTTGAGCTGTAAATCCTATGCATTTTTTCGCGAGTGATGTTTTTTATGGTTGACAATCTGTGCATGTTTTTTTTGTCTTCCAAATATGTCATCATTGTAACATCTTTAGTTAAATGACTTGGATTCATAAAAGAAGGTGTTCTTTTCGGAGAGCTCTTTTGAGCGACTTTTTGATGTAAACGATTCTGATAATCATGTATAGAGCTAAAGCTGTAAATCCTATGTATTTATATCGCATGTATGTTTTGAGTGATTGGTAATATCTACAGGATTTTTTATTTACCAAATATTTCTTAATTCTTGAGGAGAGAACATGTAGCACTAACCACGTCTAATGGAGTAATACAAACCGTCTAAAAATCATAATTAATCAATAAAATACCAAATCGAGTGAACTAAAAATCCTTGAAATAATTTAATCTCCTGAGAGGTATGAATATGTGTTAATTTCCTCTCAAATATCTTCAATGTCTTTCCCTGTAATACGGTAAGATAATAGCTGATATAGAAAAATGTCGTGTGAATGTGAAAAAAGAGCCAATTCTCAAAGCACGCTCGAGATCCTTATAAGGATAAATCCTTATAAACTTTATAAATTAACTTTATAGTGGCTTTCCACAGTTGCATTCACTTGAATAAAAGGACACTACAAATTGGTGCAGTCGGTAAGTTCTTATTTTATTTTTATTTGTTACAGGCCAAAATACAAATGTAAAGTAATTTAATAGTAAATTTTGTATAAGTTCTATCAAGATGTAAGTACACATGGGACCTGATATTTTTAAAGTTTCCTGAGGAGAGCATTTGAGAATTAATATTAATTCGGTATAGGACAGGGACCGAAAAGTTTCTCAGTAATCCTCTAGGATAGAGTCCATCTGCAAAATCATTGTCCACCTTTCAGTTTAGTTTCTGAACTTAGGTATACTAGGTATTAGAGTGGAACTTTGTTCCAAAAGAAATATATATTGGGATATCTCAATAATAATTTATGTCAAACACAAAGAAGTTAATAGTCGATTATTAACAGTAATAGATTGTCATATGACATATGGATTGAGATGAGTAGGAACATCATATGCCATTGCCAAAGCACTCGTTTTCTCTTCTTATTTATTTCAGGGATGTTTAATTCTTCAACAAACATATTGAAGTAAGGAAATAGGATAGAAACTAAAAAAGAATGACTGCTGAGGTGTATCAAATTTTATATTTTATTATCTTTATTTTTTTTTGTGTTTATGGATTTAATTTTCATGTGTATTTAGGATAAATTTAAATGCATTTGCATATAACTATATATATATATATAAAATTTAGATAATCATTATGAAATTTCATCCTATTTTATTTTTTTTATGGAAAAATTTATGTAATTACAAAATATGTTACTTTTGACTGTTTGAAGTTATTATAATAGTTTTAAATGATAATTAAATTGTTGAATTAAAAAAAAGTATCCACTACATGGTTCAATAAAACCATTTCATTTAATTATATGTAATATTAATTATAGGATGTAAAAGTGTAGTAATTTTGAGGTGCAATTCCGACAAAGACATATTGAGATATACACTATATTAGTATTGATTAAATTCTCAAAGCACGCTCGAGATGATATCATAAAAAATATGGCACCTTTGAATGAAGACAGAATTTCAGCCGATTACATTTGAAGGGGTGGAATGTAGCTGTCATTATTTTTCTGTTTTACTAAACTCAGCTTATTATTAATAATAACTTTGTTATGAACAATCAAAAGTAACACATTTTGTAATCACTTTAGTCCTTTCACAAAAATTTTAAAAAAAGAAGGATATTTTATAATGATTCTCTGTATTATATATATAGTTGTATCAGAAAAACTGAGCATTGATTAGGAAAGATAATTTGACTACAAATTAAATATTCATTAGCAAATCCCCCCCCCCCCCCAAAAAAAAAAAAAAAAAAAAAAAAATTGATAATACAAAGAAAATGTACGTTGAAATGGTTATTATTTAAATTTTAAATATTCCAGATATAACTTAAAAGAAAAAAAAATCAAAAATAGAAACATCATAAGCAAATAAATGAAAAAATACTACATAAAAATGGAATAATAAAATTCATGAAGATACACAAGATGAGCTAAACTTTAATTATGATATTAGATGAAAGTACATCTCCTCATCATGCTAAAGCTCTTCTCAGAATCACAATTGGCGGTTGAAACATTTTATACATGCAAAAATTCTTCAAGTCAATGCTTATTACGGCAACAATATTCAGCAACTTGATGTATCAGGTATTCTTTATATTATTTACTTTTGAAGTGTTCAAGTGGAATATCTTCTCAACTATTGTCACACTAATAAATTTGAGGCATTCTTTCTTCTCAGGACTGTATTGAATAAAAAAAATTTAATGAAACAACAATAATTCAATAATGATTTAGCTATTTTAATTATTTTTATTCATCTTTTAAATGACATAACATTTAACACTGCTTTTATTCAAGTTCCATAACATATAATAATAGGTTCAGGTGTTCAAAGAATTAATACGGTAAAAACGTCCATCCAGAGAACTAGTCAACATTCCAATCATAGATTGATCCTTGATGTTCTTAGTCTCGTCCATTGTTATAAATCTATACTTTTTGTCAATTCCCCATTTTATTTTGAAAATTATGACTTGACTTACGAACTCGGAAAAACAAGAAGATACGGATTTACCTGCGTATTTTCCCATAAATTTGATGAAATTTTGATGTTCTCCGACTGAAAGCGGGATATTAGATAAAACAAGCAATTTAATTAGATCAGACTTGAAATCAGATGTACCTGAATCATTATTGATTCTATGTTTATTGAATAGATCCAGTTACCTCTTGTGACATCAGCGATTTGGAAGTCTTATGATCGAAAATTTATTCATTATAGAAGTCGAGAAATGGCATGGCCTAAATGTCATCACACTTGTATCCTTGTCATATTTTCAAACATTAACACATGCAGTGACGGTGATCCAAGATCTTGGATCAAATCTTCAGGCATTTTTGGAATTAACTAAAAATGGTGCTTATTCTTTTTGAAATGAAAACAACTGAGTATGATAAGAAAAGCAGAAAAATGGAAGCAGCTTAAAATGAAAAATATTTCCAGATTGCCAACAATCGTCGTTTGCGGGCACGCTATATTAGCTATTTTTTCACAATGATGTAAAAAACGGCGGATTTTATGTATGCGAGTAGTTCTCAAAATGCCTGTTAGTTGAAACCCTACATAATATTCTTTCATCATTCATAAATCATCAAGCTGTTTTCCTTTTCCTTTTGACATAATGATTCTTATTATATGCATATTATATTATCTATTATAAAAGTTACGATAATATCACACAACCTTTCCTTTAATTTTGGTTGATAACTTTCCTAATGTTAATATCTCTCGAAAAAGTGACTTTATGAAAAAAAAAAATTGCTCGAACTAAAATATTTATACTTCTATCCTATAAAATGTTTCATTTGCTGACATTTTTAATATGTCTTCTGCCATTTTCTTGAGTTACAGAAAAGGTAGAATAATTATAAATATCATTATTAAATCTTCAATCATTGTTTTTAACATATGCAAATATCTGAAAACCTAAAACTTGATTTTGTTAAAGATTGAATAGCCATTATTATCAAACTAAAAACTTGAAGATAGTTATATATTTAGAGCAGAGTTTAGTATTTATTTACTTATTTTTCTTAAAAATTAATACAAATAATCAAATTTTAACAAAAATAGCAATAAATCCAAAACTAATGTACCAATTTTAAAATTTGGAAAAGTTCCTGTTTATTTAAAGTAATATCTACAAATTTGGTTTGAATAATATCTTTTTAAAATATCAATTTAATTAAATTAATTATTATAAGTCCAAGAAGAGCTGTCTTTAGTCTGGAGCAAGGCTGTCAAAGCTACAATCATAGTATTATATCGACAGCAAATAAGCTGCCTTTCATAGTTACCATATCATTTTTTACGTCATCAAGGGGAGGAGCTAATCCCACGCTTAAAAATCGCCGTTTTTTAAATCACTGATGATGAGTTCAATATGTAGTAGCTATGTGGATTACTCCTGTTACTGATTTGGTCTTATCCTGTGATTTTGTGCGCAGACAATGGGAGACTACACTATTGCAGATCTTGTAATGTCCTTGAAATTACTTTGAAGGTGAGACTGTCTTCGATTTAAAGGCTCTTGTCCTCAGTAGCTTCATGCTAGACAAGGGACAATTTTGGGTGACATAACAAGAATAAATCCTGATAGTGGTGTCTCCTGCGACAACCTCTCATGTTGCTCTTGTGCTTTTAGTATCTCTTCTTCCATATACCTCGATTGCATCTTGATGCTCAATTTTTGAGGTGGAGTCTTTGGTTGCTTGTTGAAGCTCGGTTGGGTCTCGACGGTGGTGGAAGTGAGAAGAGGTAATCTGGAAGTTTTGGTGAGTTAAGTTAGTGGTCAGTGACATGTTCCTTATCGACTGACTTGGTGAAGAAGTCATGTTCTCTGTAATGTAGGCTGCATATTTTTGAACTCTTTGTTGTTGTTTTGATTGTGTATTTTGTTTTTTTTTCCTCAACTTTTAATCTTGGAAGGGTCCTCTCCCACTTTCTTTTAAGCTCTTGATTGGGAGGGCACATTGAATTCTGGGAAGCTGAGGAAGTTTATGTCATGATTATCCGGGTTTTCCTGATAACCCTTTGGCTTCCGGGGACACAACACTTCTATCCCATTCTATTTAAATTCACGGGTCACAACTTTGTACTCTTTTACACAACTAAAAACAAATATAATTTTAAGAAACTAGGCCTCGTTTTGGAGTCGGTGTATGTTTCTTTCTCTCTGATGGAAGTCCAAAGTGAAGCATGAGACGTCATGGTCTAGTTTACCACCTTAATTTTCTTTTTCTTTTTATTACACACCGGCACTGAATAAGATTTACAACTTTAGGTGGTCGAAATGAGCTCCAGGGAAGCTATTGCAATTTGCATTTCAAACATTTTTCCTGGGATTTTATTGATATTATCTTTTAATGTCTTGCCCAAAAGTATTCACTAGTCCTGAGTCTCTAAAGCCATAACAGACTCATGGATTTCCAGAAATTCTCCGTGTTTGATAATCCAAGATCTCATAGACCAATATACACCTGGGCCCTTACTTTTGAGATATATAACCTCATGGTATTCCACGTAAATCTTCTCCTTATATTATTGAACCTTCCCCTAATTAAAGGTGAGAAGGGAAAAATCTGAATAAATGGACAACCTTTGATATTATGTTTGTGTTTGATACTATGATTTTATGAATAGGGTTGGGGTAATACTTTTGGAAATAAATTGCTGCTGCAATTAAAGTGTCTAATTGTGCTCCTTTATTTTCTAACAGACTACCTTCCTCTCTTTGAGAAATTTGTACTCCCAATAGCTTTGCAGTATCTGTATATTGGGAATTCCGGAAATATTCCCCAAGCATTTCCACCATTGAAGAAACGACAACAGATTTTGTAACATTTATTGAGAGCCCGACCGATTTTCAAATGATTGATGGTGTGAAAGAAGCTCTTACATAGCTTTTTGTAGTTATAATTGATTCTGAGTCAAGAATACCGTGGTAGTAGTTATCAGTTTTTAGCCAAATTATAATTCGATTTGAATTTATTTATTGCATAGAGAATTTATAGCAATAATAAATAGGGTCGAAGCCAGAATGTATGTTTGTCTGACGCCTATTTCGATGAGGAAAGTTGATTAAAATCCTAGAATGTCTTAAGGTAATCTATCTTAAGGTAATCATATCAATTAATTTATCTGGAATCATATAAAACTAAATTACACGACTGAAGATCAAATGCCTTTTGGAAATCAATTGGTTTAATGACAAAATCAGAATTGTGTCTATTCGATACCAAAATTGCGTCTGGAATAATTTTAGGAAGATGCTTCTTTTCATGAATCCTTTTTGAGATTTACTGATGATTTTCGAAAAAAGCATCATCAATCTTCTATTTAAAATTCCAAAAAAAAAATTGAAGAAGGTGTTTAGGAGAGTAATTGGTGTGTAATTTTATATGTGATATTTGTCTTTCCTTTTTTTATGAACCCATTTCAGGATACCAACATTTAAAAAAAGACGAGATGTAAGCTTTTTTTAATATTCTGTTTATAAACTGTACATTTATTTATTTATATACATATGTATTTACTTGTATTATCTTTGTAATGATAAGATATGTCGACGATATGTGTATTTATTTTCTTATCAGATGTGTAATATCAATAAGAACTAAGCGTGAATCAAAAAACACAAAAAGGAGAAAAATCCATTTTTATTTTTCTAGCTATTTTCAGTTCATTAAATAAAACAAGGCTATTCTTCAAACAAGAAATTTTGGTACTTTTCGTCAAAATTTAAAAAAATAAATAACATGGCGTTATAGCCTAGAGTCTATAATTTCATTTCATTGTGTTTTTTATGAATAGGATGCTTCAGAAAATACGCAAATGCCACTCAAATATTTTAAGGACTAAACTTTAACTATATTAAGGAGTAAAATATTAGGTTGGTAGAATTAGGTTATTAACTTGCTGATCCCAAATGACGCTCTTCGTTTCATTCTTTTTTATTCTACGAAGCCATCAATCCTTTTGTTGAGACTCTCGCTATGTTATCCTCTAAACGATCCTCATTTGTGAAACATATCTCTGATATCCAACCTACAGAGCATCCAAATGACACATTTCGTAATGTGGATGAAGAAGAAAGTTGATATTTTTTAAAAAGTGGTTGTTCCTGTTCTCTGGGACCCCCGGATAAATTTGGAGAACAAAGATCTTGTTTTAAATGGTTTAGCCGTAAAGAAGTTTTTTATCGACGAGACCAGTACTTAGAAGTGTCTTCTATTTATCAGTCGAGTCATTCTCCACTTTCAATACTGAAGATGAGAGGTTGAAATTTGTTATTTGCGGGCGTAGAGTTTGTTAAGCATTGTCTTTATTGGCTATGGGGAGATCCAGAGTTCTGAGACTATATGCTCATCATATGGAAAATGGATTTACACATATACGAACTATATTTCATTCGCTTTACCAGATGAAACTTGATAACGAGCGCCAATTATCCTTGAGGGAAACTTTGGAAGGAACCAGCTACAGATATTTTGATAAGTCTCGTTCCTAAATTGGAAAACCATCCAATAATTGTATTCGTATCATAACGTCGACATACTTGCTTTTTGCCATCTACTGTTCTGCATCCTCTATAAGCTCCTTACAAAATTGTGTAACATTGTTATCACCATGGACTAATTTGAGGTGATATATTCATTGAGGGTTCAATGAATAGAACTAGCTTCTACACTTTTTATTATTACTTTACTTATTAAAATCGAAATAATTTGATTGTATAACATATTAATATACAATCTATTCTTTTCATAATTTAATAATATTATCTAGTAATAGAAATTAATTTTTTGAGGAATCAGAAAGTACGGAAGCAAAATACTGAAATCATAAATACATGGAATATCTAACTTCTTGATGGATTAATTTTTATAAGCCTCATTTTAGTATTATTTGTCCTAATTACAAATATGGAAGACATATTTGGAAGAACTACTATTTTTAAATGTTTATCCTTGTGTCATATGATTATTATTAGTATTTATCCTGTATATCTTACTGTATCTAGATGTTGGCCATAATAAAATGAAAAATGTATATACTAACAGTAATTTCTTGTTCATTTTTTAATTAATGAAATATTTTTTTACTTTTAATGCAGGGATATACCTACAAAGAGAACTGAAAAAATAGGATCGCTTACATGTTTTCCTGGTTAATTTAGTCTTCGATAAAAGTGCATTATAAATTTCTATTAGGCGACGATCCAAGAATTTGACTCATTCTAACACTGGTCAACAGTCAAAAATCCAGAGTTATAAATATATTAAAAGTTATTCAGTTTTGCACGCTGATTTCAAATCTGAATTTTTTTTCCGAGAATCCGACGGTTTTTGAGAAATCGGAACCTACTTTTGAGCTAATTTGGTCCATTTTACAACTACAATTTCAATTTAAGACTATAAGGATTCTTATTTTATGCATTAAAAAATGATGATTTGCAAGTGTATTTAATGCAAACTACTTTTCCAGTCTTTGTTTTGACCTAAAAGGGCGTAGGGTGCCGAAACAGGCCCCAAAGTCGGTCAAATTCTTTACTTTGAAGAAATCGTCCATCAAAGTGTGTCAATTTTCATCCATTTTTGAACAAAAATTCGCTAGAAATCTAAGACTCATGGTAAAGCTACTTGAGTACTAGAGCGCAAAAGGATTTCAGCTGGTTTCTTAATCCTTCTGTGCGCTAAAGGAGTCCCTTCAGGTCAAAACAAAGACTTGAAATGGAATTTGCATTAAATACACTAGCAAATCAACAATTTTTAATGCACAAAATGAGTATAGTTCTAGGCTTAAATTGAAGGTGAAGTTGGAAAATGGGCCAAACAAGCTAAAAAAAAGTACGCTGATTTTAAATCACCGTACAAAACTGAATAACTTTTATTATACTAATACCCGTTAGGACTTTTGCCTGTTGACTAGTGTAATTAATCAATAAAATGCCAAATCGAGTTAACTTAATTAAGGGTGACTTGTCGCGTGGGACTACAAGGTTGTCTATTTGAAGGTTTTGGAGACAGAATTTGAAGTTTTTTATGAATTCAAAAGTTTCAGGAAATTGTCGATTTAGGGGGTTGAGGTATGTTCATACGACGTCACTAGAGGCTGTTTTGATTAATCTGTTCGTTGGTTTGACAACCGCTGCCACCAATGTTGGATACGGATTCGACAATAATTAGAGTAAGGTTGGTTTACATCTGACTTTATTATTATCCCTTTAGAAGCTTAAATAGCTACAATCATTGAGCAGTATTAGTAGCAATGTAAATAATATACAAATGGGGGTGTGTGAAATAAAATATTTTTTTAAAATATCAACCTGGTAACCCTGACAATTTAATGAATGTTGAGAGGGAAGCAGCTTGAGCTGTCATGACGTTTGACTGAGCTAATAGCTGACTGTTCTTCTCTTGCAAAGCGTTATGTAGAGGTAATATGGATGTTACCCTCTTAAGAAACAAAGAAAAATGATAACAGCTTTGGAAAACAAAAAGTACTATTTTAAGTGCCAACTCTACAAAAACTCGCACGCGGCGTTTTGCATATTATTTACATTCCTAAGTATGAGTACGTCTATTAGCGTATATGATTATGTTATACTAATTTGGTTCACTAGGCTTATTCTCCTGAAATAATCGGACCAAAATTAAAGTGTTAAAACGAGGAGCCGTAGGCTGCCGTTTTAAGGCTAATAATCCTGAAAGCTTATCTTCTCATCGAGGGATCTCCAAAACAAAGAAAAGAGCACAAGAATCAATATTTTCACCTAGAATGAATAAGAAAATGATTGAGAGATGCAAGCCGTACGAAATCCAAAGAATGGAGTATTATTAACATTGATTTAAATAAACTATTTATTCACGCTTGATGGAAGAAAGATTGCTGTATATTATTGGTGTATTATCGTGCGTGTAAATAATCTTTTTAAAATATTTATTCATTTATCAATCCTGTTCCTGATCATCATGTCTATTGTAGTGTCCTTTCATTCAAGCAAATGCAATTGTGGAAAGCCACTATAAAGATAATTTATGAAGTTTAAAAGGAACTTATGAGAGGTAATATTTAAAAGGTATTCGTTCACAGGATATTCTTATGGGGAGATATTTAGGTATGTGTGTATGTGTTTAGGGCTTACCTTGATTTAGTTATACTCAGTTTGTGTAAATAAGACTAGAGGTGTATTATATACATAAATACGTATTTTTACATAGAGGTTATCCCTCAGTTGTATTTTCAATAGAAGATCAAATAAGATTATATAGTATGCGGACAATGCACTTGATATTTATACGATTTGGCGCTAGCTTCATTATTCCTTCTAGATCTTTCTCATCATGTGATTAATCACATCAAAAATCTACAATTTAAAACGATTCCTGAACATGATATCTGTGTAATGTCAATAAAAACTGAGCGTGGAAGGGATTTCGTCAAAAAAAAGTGAATAACATAGCATGATTCCTCGTTATCTGCTCTACAATTTCTATTACCAAATTTTTTCCATTAATCTTTAGTAAAATACGCAAATTGAGGTTAAATATTATAAAAATATCCAGAGAAAATATATTTAAGCAATAGTAATTGGCATTCCTACATTTTAATAGGAGGCGCTTCCTTAAATATGAAGAGTAATAACACAACTCCTTTTTGAATTGAGTATTTAGGGGGGACTATTGAAAATCTCCAAATCCACCGAATAAAGAATCCATCATTTGATTTCTTGAATTATTTTCCTTGTTATTTTGTTTAGAATTAAATATATCTAACAAATATCTGTCCTCCACTGGGAGTATGACTATTTATTCTAAAATTTGTGACAATGTTGGAGATTTATAAATAGATTTGCCCATCACTTTTGTTCTAGTCTCTTATTATTTTGGATAAAAACAATGCCCTGTACTCCTGGCACCAAGTCAGTTATATAAAATGTCTAGGAATGTAAATCATATGCAATTCGGGCGTGTTATATAAAAAAAGAGAGAAAATCAACCTGGCAATCCTGACAATTTAATGATTGTCGAGGGGAGAAGCAGCTTGAGCTGTTATGACGTTTTACTGAGCTACAAGCTGCTATTTTCCTTTATATATGTATACAAATGAAAACATCAAACCACAAACATTACAATACGTTACTCCAGATTCATTATTATGTATATTCACAAATATCATTAACTCCATTCTTCTCAATGAATGATATCCATTTTTTAATTTTTCCTTTGTTCCTCTCTCTCCATGATATAATCTTTGCAGATTGTTCTTTACTTGTAAAATATTATGTTGAGGTAAAGTTGATGTTACCTTCTTAAGGGAAAAAAAATAATGATAATAGCTTCGGAAAACAAAAAGACCTGTTTGAAGAGCCAACTCCACTTTTTTATCACACGCCCGAATTGCATATGATTTTCATTCCTAAAAATGCCGTCATCTACCTGGCTAAAAATGGGTTCACTGAATCGTTTACGCACGCATTTTTCCTCCCTTTTTATTCTTATGATTAGTATGGCAATCTAAAATGCAATTGCTCCTACTATTTATGGAGAACCTTTTGACAAAACCTTTCATTTTTCACTAATTTCTTGCATGTAGTTGTCATTTCTCTTTCTTTTTGGGAAAGGAAGAAAAAAAACGAGTCTGATTAGAAAGGAAGAGCGAATGCATAAAGATCTGCAGCGGTTTTCATGTTCAAATGAAGGGTGACTTAAGCACAAGTCCGAACGATTGACTATTCCCATTACAACGTCAATTATAAACATTCAATATAAACAAAAACAAATCACGACTGAATTGAAATTATGCAGTTATACAACTCAGGGAAATCAGGAACTCTTTTTGTTGCAACATGAAGATAACCCCCTTATCACCAAAATCTTCCTTTCCCTCCCCTCCCAGGTTGGATATGGTGACGTATTGAATGTTGAAGATTATGATTAATCATATTCATAAACAAATTTTGATTATTTAACATCTTTCACTGATTTTTATTTCGACAACGTCGGTGACAGATTTTAATTCATTGATTTCCAAGGAGGAAGGTAAAATAATGTACTATAACATTAAATCTCAATTGTATTCCCCTTCAAATTTTGAATTTTAATTCATCTAGAATGTGGGGATTCTTTAGGTCATTAGAAACGGAAAATGTCGGTGAGCCCCATATTTCGCTATAAGAAGTCTTTTCGACAATATCATATCATGTTAACTGTTAAGATATCTCGGTCTTTCAACGCATAAAAGTTATTTGAGGATGATTAAAGGCACCTATAATTTCCTTCTGTTCCTGGTAGTAAATAAAAGTTGACTTTAAAAATCTAAATTACTAACTATTTAATGGGAAAAATCAGGGAGAAGATAGAAGAAAAACACTACACCACAGGATTGTTACCCATTGTAAATGTTCATAATATAATGTATTTTTTAATACATAATTATATACTATATTTGTAGAAACTACAATTCTGCACTTACTATTATAAAAAAAATATTTCATTAACTATTTCAACAGCAATACTAGTTCTGTTCCATGGCAGTAGTATATCTTATGTTTCCTACAAAAAACTTACTTTAAAAGAACAAACCAAAAACATAGACATTTAATTAATTTGTATTAACATATTTTAATGAATTTCTGATTTCTATTTTTTTGTCTTTTCCTTTATTTTAAAAAAAAAATCTTACAAATTTTTATACTATAAATTAATTTTCTTCATTAATGTTATATATCTTCAGATAGTGTTTTCAGTTTTTTGGTTTCGTCTAATCTTTTAAAGATGAAAGTACTGGAGTTTCATCATCGATTCTGAAGGAATTAATTAGTTAATTAGATTTAAAAGAAAACCAAAGTATTTGTTTGATTTAGTAGCTAGTATTACATTCTTGAAGCAGACAGTAAATACCTACCGATTAATTAATTATCGAGTACTGAGACTTATATGTCAATTGAAATCTTTTATTTGTATTACTCGAATTTAATTTGTAACATTTTATTTGTACGAACATTTAAGCTTCTGTTTTGGGTAGATGTAGCGACAATAGGAGTTCTTGAGTTCCCTGATTTGTATGACTACATAATTTCAATTCAGTCGTGATTTGTTTTTATTTATATTCAATGTTTACTATTGACGTATCAAGTCTAAATGAAAAACCATTTCCATTGCAACGTCAATAATAAACATTCAAGATAAATAAAAACAAATCATCACTGAATTGAAATTATGTAGTTAATAACTAATAATTTATTTATTTATGTCATTTTTTAATTTAGAACACATTCCAATTTCACAAGTTCCTCGCAAACGGATTTCCAAATTATTGAGCCCTTTATTCCTTCCTCAAGTGCTTTTTCGAATACGAAATCAATGAATTTCGTTTTCGAAAATGAGTTTGAGGAGGATAGACAAACTCAATTGTCTGAAACTTCCGCTGTTGATCCTATATAATGTATTATTTAATATTTGAATATGAAACTAATTAATTTTTCCGGAACCGTGGATTAAGTTCCAATACCATCTACATCAAAAACTATATCTATAGGAAAAAAATCAAATCATTATTTAATAAAATATAATATTAATAAAGACGATAAATTTATTGTAAAAGAATTTGTACACATTTAAAAAAAATGAAGGCGAAGCTGGGACTTTGAAATATTTGCTTTGAAAAAGAAATTATACTGTGTAATTATATATATTAATAAAAAACTAAAAATTAAACACACCTGAAGGACATCCCATATTGCATTGCATGTATATATCAATATTTGATTCACTGTACTTTTTCCAATTAAGAAATCGAAAGATAAAGCAACCTATTATAATGACCAACAAAACAAGTAATTTATATATTTTGTAGGAAAATAAATTTCACTATCTAAACATACCTGAGATGAACCAGTAGCAAGATATCTAAGTATCAAAGTAAGATTTTCACAAGCCACTATTGGGACTCTTTTTGAGCTTCTGAAATGCCTACTAGTTATTTTTGGAGTAACTTACAATTAATACAAATAGTTAATAATTGACATTTTTTTAATTATCTTTCATTTGCTACCTGGGATAGAAGGAAATCAAAAGTGCCTCTACTCATTCTTAAATAACTTTGATGCTTGCCAGGATCGAGGGATCGTAAAAATTTGGTAATAGAAATTGTAGAGCAGATAACGAGGAATCATGCTATGTTATTCACTTTTTTTTTTGACGAAATCCCTTCCACGCTCAGTTTTTATTGACATTACACAGATATCATGTTCAGGAATCGTTTTAAATTGTAGATTTTTGATGTGATTAATCACATGATGAGAAAGATCTAGAAGGAATAATGAAGCTAGCGCAATCATATGCAATTCGGGCGTGTGATAAAAAAGTGGAGTTGGCTCTTCAAACAGGTCTTTTTGTTTTCCGAAGCTGTTATCATTATTTTTTTTCCCTTAAGAAGGTAACATCAACTTTACCTCAACATAATATTTTACAAGTAAAGAACAATCTGCAAAGATTATATCATGGAGAGAGAGGAACAAAGGAAAAATTAAAAAATGGATATCATTCATTGAGAAGAATGGAGTTAATGATATTTGTGAATATACATAATAATGAATCTGGAGTAACGTATTGTAATGTTTGTGGTTTGATGTTTTCATTTGTATACATATATAAAGGAAAATAGCAGCTTGTAGCTCAGTAAAACGTCATAACAGCTCAAGCTGCTTCTCCCCTCGACAATCATTAAATTGTCAGGATTGCCAGGTTGATTTTCTCTCTTTTTTTATATAACACGCCCGAATTGCATATGATTTACATTCCTAGACATTTTATATAACTGACTTGGTGCCAGGAGTACAGGGCATTGTTTTTATCCAAAATAATAAGAGACTAGAACAAAAGTGATGGGCAAATCTATTTATAAATCTCCAACATTGTCACAAATTTTAGAATAAATAGTCATACTCCCAGTGGAGGACAGATATTTGTTAGATATATTTAATTCTAAACAAAATAACAAGGAAAATAATTCAAGAAATCAAATGATGGATTCTTTATTCGGTGGATTTGGAGATTTTCAATAGTCCCCCCTAAATACTCAATTCAAAAAGGAGTTGTGTTATTACTCTTCATATTTAAGGAAGCGCCTCCTATTAAAATGTAGGAATGCCAATTACTATTGCTTAAATATATTTTCTCTGGATATTTTTATAATATTTAACCTCAATTTGCGTATTTTACTAAAGATTAATGGAAAAAATTTGGTAATAGAAATTGTAGAGCAGATAACGAGGAATCATGCTATGTTATTCACTTTTTTTTGACGAAATCCCTTCCACGCTCAGTTTTTATTGACATTACACAGATATCATGTTCAGGAATCGTTTTAAATTGTAGATTTTTGATGTGATTAATCACATGATGAGAAAGATCTAGAAGGAATAATGAAGCTAGCGCCAAATCGTATAAATATCAAGTGCATTGTCCGCATACTATATAATCTTATTTGATCTTCTATTGAAAATACAACTGAGGGATAACCTCTATGTAAAAATACGTATTTATGTATATAATACACCTCTAGTCTTATTTACACAAACTGAGTATAACTAAATCAAGGTAAGCCCTAAACACATACACACATACCTAAATATCTCCCCATAAGAATATCCTGTGAACGAATACCTTTTAAATATTACCTCTCATAAGTTCCTTTTAAACTTCATAAATTATCTTTATAGTGGCTTTCCACAATTGCATTTGCTTGAATGAAAGGACACTACAATAGACATGATGATCAGGAACAGGATTGATAAATGAATAAATATTTTAAAAAGATTATTTACACGCACGATAATACACCAATAATATACAGCAATCTTTCTTCCATCAAGCGTGAATAAATAGTTTATTTAAATCAATGTTAATAATACTCCATTCTTTGGATTTCGTACGGCTTGCATCTCTCAATCATTTTCTTATTCATTCTAGGTGAAAATATTGATTCTTGTGCTCTTTTCTTTGTTTTGGAGATCCCTCGATGAGAAGATAAGCTTTCAGGATTATTAGCCTTAAAACGGCAGCCTACGGCTCCTCGTTTTAACACTTTAATTTTGGTCCGATTATTTCAGGAGAATAAGCCTAGTGAACCAAATTAGTATAACATAATCATATACGCTAATAGACGTACTCATACTTAGGAATGTAAATAATATGCAAAACGCCGCGTGCGAGTTTTTGTAGAGTTGGCACTTAAAATAGTACTTTTTGTTTTCCAAAGCTGTTATCATTTTTCTTTGTTTCTTAAGAGGGTAACATCCATATTACCTCTACATAACGCTTTGCAAGAGAAGAACAGTCAGCTATTAGCTCAGTCAAACGTCATGACAGCTCAAGCTGCTTCCCTCTCAACATTCATTAAATTGTCAGGGTTACCAGGTTGATATTTTAAAAAAATATTTTATTTCACACACCCCCATTTGTATATTATTTACATTGCTACTAATACTGCTCAATGATTGTAGCTATTTAAGCTTCTAAAGGGATAATAATAAAGTCAGATGTAAACCAACCTTACTCTAATTATTGTCGAATCCGTATCCAACATTGGTGGCAGCGGTTGTCAAACCAACGAACAGATTAATCAAAACAGCCTCTAGTGACGTCGTATGAACATACCTCAACCCCCTAAATCGACAATTTCCTGAAACTTTTGAATTCATAAAAAACTTCAAATTCTGTCTCCAAAACCTTCAAATAGACAACCTTGTAGTCCCACGCGACAAGTCACCCTTAATTAAGTTAACTCGATTTGGCATTTTATTGATTAATTACACTAGTCAACAGGCAAAAGTCCTAACGGGTATT
Source organism: Lepeophtheirus nordmannii (assembly GCA_963680855.1). NCBI lineage: Eukaryota > Metazoa > Arthropoda > Copepoda > Siphonostomatoida > Caligidae > Lepeophtheirus > Lepeophtheirus nordmannii. Next base: position 15,209,331 of record OY804526.1, on the reverse strand, counting down.
AGTATAATAAAAGTTATTCAGTTTTGTACGGTGATTTAAAATCAGCGTACTTTTTTTTAGCTTGTTTGGCCCATTTTCCAACTTCACCTTCAATTTAAGCCTAGAACTATACTCATTTTGTGCATTAAAAATTGTTGATTTGCTAGTGTATTTAATGCAAATTCCATTTCAAGTCTTTGTTTTGACCTGAAGGGACTCCTTTAGCGCACAGAAGGATTAAGAAACCAGCTGAAATCCTTTTGCGCTCTAGTACTCAAGTAGCTTTACCATGAGTCTTAGATTTCTAGCGAATTTTTGTTCAAAAATGGATGAAAATTGACACACTTTGATGGACGATTTCTTCAAAGTAAAGAATTTGACCGACTTTGGGGCCTGTTTCGGCACCCTACGCCCTTTTAGGTCAAAACAAAGACTGGAAAAGTAGTTTGCATTAAATACACTTGCAAATCATCATTTTTTAATGCATAAAATAAGAATCCTTATAGTCTTAAATTGAAATTGTAGTTGTAAAATGGACCAAATTAGCTCAAAAGTAGGTTCCGATTTCTCAAAAACCGTCGGATTCTCGGAAAAAAAATTCAGATTTGAAATCAGCGTGCAAAACTGAATAACTTTTAATATATTTATAACTCTGGATTTTTGACTGTTGACCAGTGTTAGAATGAGTCAAATTCTTGGATCGTCGCCTAATAGAAATTTATAATGCACTTTTATCGAAGACTAAATTAACCAGGAAAACATGTAAGCGATCCTATTTTTTCAGTTCTCTTTGTAGGTATATCCCTGCATTAAAAGTAAAAAAATATTTCATTAATTAAAAAATGAACAAGAAATTACTGTTAGTATATACATTTTTCATTTTATTATGGCCAACATCTAGATACAGTAAGATATACAGGATAAATACTAATAATAATCATATGACACAAGGATAAACATTTAAAAATAGTAGTTCTTCCAAATATGTCTTCCATATTTGTAATTAGGACAAATAATACTAAAATGAGGCTTATAAAAATTAATCCATCAAGAAGTTAGATATTCCATGTATTTATGATTTCAGTATTTTGCTTCCGTACTTTCTGATTCCTCAAAAAATTAATTTCTATTACTAGATAATATTATTAAATTATGAAAAGAATAGATTGTATATTAATATGTTATACAATCAAATTATTTCGATTTTAATAAGTAAAGTAATAATAAAAAGTGTAGAAGCTAGTTCTATTCATTGAACCCTCAATGAATATATCACCTCAAATTAGTCCATGGTGATAACAATGTTACACAATTTTGTAAGGAGCTTATAGAGGATGCAGAACAGTAGATGGCAAAAAGCAAGTATGTCGACGTTATGATACGAATACAATTATTGGATGGTTTTCCAATTTAGGAACGAGACTTATCAAAATATCTGTAGCTGGTTCCTTCCAAAGTTTCCCTCAAGGATAATTGGCGCTCGTTATCAAGTTTCATCTGGTAAAGCGAATGAAATATAGTTCGTATATGTGTAAATCCATTTTCCATATGATGAGCATATAGTCTCAGAACTCTGGATCTCCCCATAGCCAATAAAGACAATGCTTAACAAACTCTACGCCCGCAAATAACAAATTTCAACCTCTCATCTTCAGTATTGAAAGTGGAGAATGACTCGACTGATAAATAGAAGACACTTCTAAGTACTGGTCTCGTCGATAAAAAACTTCTTTACGGCTAAACCATTTAAAACAAGATCTTTGTTCTCCAAATTTATCCGGGGGTCCCAGAGAACAGGAACAACCACTTTTTAAAAAATATCAACTTTCTTCTTCATCCACATTACGAAATGTGTCATTTGGATGCTCTGTAGGTTGGATATCAGAGATATGTTTCACAAATGAGGATCGTTTAGAGGATAACATAGCGAGAGTCTCAACAAAAGGATTGATGGCTTCGTAGAATAAAAAAGAATGAAACGAAGAGCGTCATTTGGGATCAGCAAGTTAATAACCTAATTCTACCAACCTAATATTTTACTCCTTAATATAGTTAAAGTTTAGTCCTTAAAATATTTGAGTGGCATTTGCGTATTTTCTGAAGCATCCTATTCATAAAAAACACAATGAAATGAAATTATAGACTCTAGGCTATAACGCCATGTTATTTATTTTTTTAAATTTTGACGAAAAGTACCAAAATTTCTTGTTTGAAGAATAGCCTTGTTTTATTTAATGAACTGAAAATAGCTAGAAAAATAAAAATGGATTTTTCTCCTTTTTGTGTTTTTTGATTCACGCTTAGTTCTTATTGATATTACACATCTGATAAGAAAATAAATACACATATCGTCGACATATCTTATCATTACAAAGATAATACAAGTAAATACATATGTATATAAATAAATAAATGTACAGTTTATAAACAGAATATTAAAAAAAGCTTACATCTCGTCTTTTTTTAAATGTTGGTATCCTGAAATGGGTTCATAAAAAAAGGAAAGACAAATATCACATATAAAATTACACACCAATTACTCTCCTAAACACCTTCTTCAATTTTTTTTTTGGAATTTTAAATAGAAGATTGATGATGCTTTTTTCGAAAATCATCAGTAAATCTCAAAAAGGATTCATGAAAAGAAGCATCTTCCTAAAATTATTCCAGACGCAATTTTGGTATCGAATAGACACAATTCTGATTTTGTCATTAAACCAATTGATTTCCAAAAGGCATTTGATCTTCAGTCGTGTAATTTAGTTTTATATGATTCCAGATAAATTAATTGATATGATTACCTTAAGATAGATTACCTTAAGACATTCTAGGATTTTAATCAACTTTCCTCATCGAAATAGGCGTCAGACAAACATACATTCTGGCTTCGACCCTATTTATTATTGCTATAAATTCTCTATGCAATAAATAAATTCAAATCGAATTATAATTTGGCTAAAAACTGATAACTACTACCACGGTATTCTTGACTCAGAATCAATTATAACTACAAAAAGCTATGTAAGAGCTTCTTTCACACCATCAATCATTTGAAAATCGGTCGGGCTCTCAATAAATGTTACAAAATCTGTTGTCGTTTCTTCAATGGTGGAAATGCTTGGGGAATATTTCCGGAATTCCCAATATACAGATACTGCAAAGCTATTGGGAGTACAAATTTCTCAAAGAGAGGAAGGTAGTCTGTTAGAAAATAAAGGAGCACAATTAGACACTTTAATTGCAGCAGCAATTTATTTCCAAAAGTATTACCCCAACCCTATTCATAAAATCATAGTATCAAACACAAACATAATATCAAAGGTTGTCCATTTATTCAGATTTTTCCCTTCTCACCTTTAATTAGGGGAAGGTTCAATAATATAAGGAGAAGATTTACGTGGAATACCATGAGGTTATATATCTCAAAAGTAAGGGCCCAGGTGTATATTGGTCTATGAGATCTTGGATTATCAAACACGGAGAATTTCTGGAAATCCATGAGTCTGTTATGGCTTTAGAGACTCAGGACTAGTGAATACTTTTGGGCAAGACATTAAAAGATAATATCAATAAAATCCCAGGAAAAATGTTTGAAATGCAAATTGCAATAGCTTCCCTGGAGCTCATTTCGACCACCTAAAGTTGTAAATCTTATTCAGTGCCGGTGTGTAATAAAAAGAAAAAGAAAATTAAGGTGGTAAACTAGACCATGACGTCTCATGCTTCACTTTGGACTTCCATCAGAGAGAAAGAAACATACACCGACTCCAAAACGAGGCCTAGTTTCTTAAAATTATATTTGTTTTTAGTTGTGTAAAAGAGTACAAAGTTGTGACCCGTGAATTTAAATAGAATGGGATAGAAGTGTTGTGTCCCCGGAAGCCAAAGGGTTATCAGGAAAACCCGGATAATCATGACATAAACTTCCTCAGCTTCCCAGAATTCAATGTGCCCTCCCAATCAAGAGCTTAAAAGAAAGTGGGAGAGGACCCTTCCAAGATTAAAAGTTGAGGAAAAAAAAACAAAATACACAATCAAAACAACAACAAAGAGTTCAAAAATATGCAGCCTACATTACAGAGAACATGACTTCTTCACCAAGTCAGTCGATAAGGAACATGTCACTGACCACTAACTTAACTCACCAAAACTTCCAGATTACCTCTTCTCACTTCCACCACCGTCGAGACCCAACCGAGCTTCAACAAGCAACCAAAGACTCCACCTCAAAAATTGAGCATCAAGATGCAATCGAGGTATATGGAAGAAGAGATACTAAAAGCACAAGAGCAACATGAGAGGTTGTCGCAGGAGACACCACTATCAGGATTTATTCTTGTTATGTCACCCAAAATTGTCCCTTGTCTAGCATGAAGCTACTGAGGACAAGAGCCTTTAAATCGAAGACAGTCTCACCTTCAAAGTAATTTCAAGGACATTACAAGATCTGCAATAGTGTAGTCTCCCATTGTCTGCGCACAAAATCACAGGATAAGACCAAATCAGTAACAGGAGTAATCCACATAGCTACTACATATTGAACTCATCATCAGTGATTTAAAAAACGGCGATTTTTAAGCGTGGGATTAGCTCCTCCCCTTGATGACGTAAAAAATGATATGGTAACTATGAAAGGCAGCTTATTTGCTGTCGATATAATACTATGATTGTAGCTTTGACAGCCTTGCTCCAGACTAAAGACAGCTCTTCTTGGACTTATAATAATTAATTTAATTAAATTGATATTTTAAAAAGATATTATTCAAACCAAATTTGTAGATATTACTTTAAATAAACAGGAACTTTTCCAAATTTTAAAATTGGTACATTAGTTTTGGATTTATTGCTATTTTTGTTAAAATTTGATTATTTGTATTAATTTTTAAGAAAAATAAGTAAATAAATACTAAACTCTGCTCTAAATATATAACTATCTTCAAGTTTTTAGTTTGATAATAATGGCTATTCAATCTTTAACAAAATCAAGTTTTAGGTTTTCAGATATTTGCATATGTTAAAAACAATGATTGAAGATTTAATAATGATATTTATAATTATTCTACCTTTTCTGTAACTCAAGAAAATGGCAGAAGACATATTAAAAATGTCAGCAAATGAAACATTTTATAGGATAGAAGTATAAATATTTTAGTTCGAGCAATTTTTTTTTTTCATAAAGTCACTTTTTCGAGAGATATTAACATTAGGAAAGTTATCAACCAAAATTAAAGGAAAGGTTGTGTGATATTATCGTAACTTTTATAATAGATAATATAATATGCATATAATAAGAATCATTATGTCAAAAGGAAAAGGAAAACAGCTTGATGATTTATGAATGATGAAAGAATATTATGTAGGGTTTCAACTAACAGGCATTTTGAGAACTACTCGCATACATAAAATCCGCCGTTTTTTACATCATTGTGAAAAAATAGCTAATATAGCGTGCCCGCAAACGACGATTGTTGGCAATCTGGAAATATTTTTCATTTTAAGCTGCTTCCATTTTTCTGCTTTTCTTATCATACTCAGTTGTTTTCATTTCAAAAAGAATAAGCACCATTTTTAGTTAATTCCAAAAATGCCTGAAGATTTGATCCAAGATCTTGGATCACCGTCACTGCATGTGTTAATGTTTGAAAATATGACAAGGATACAAGTGTGATGACATTTAGGCCATGCCATTTCTCGACTTCTATAATGAATAAATTTTCGATCATAAGACTTCCAAATCGCTGATGTCACAAGAGGTAACTGGATCTATTCAATAAACATAGAATCAATAATGATTCAGGTACATCTGATTTCAAGTCTGATCTAATTAAATTGCTTGTTTTATCTAATATCCCGCTTTCAGTCGGAGAACATCAAAATTTCATCAAATTTATGGGAAAATACGCAGGTAAATCCGTATCTTCTTGTTTTTCCGAGTTCGTAAGTCAAGTCATAATTTTCAAAATAAAATGGGGAATTGACAAAAAGTATAGATTTATAACAATGGACGAGACTAAGAACATCAAGGATCAATCTATGATTGGAATGTTGACTAGTTCTCTGGATGGACGTTTTTACCGTATTAATTCTTTGAACACCTGAACCTATTATTATATGTTATGGAACTTGAATAAAAGCAGTGTTAAATGTTATGTCATTTAAAAGATGAATAAAAATAATTAAAATAGCTAAATCATTATTGAATTATTGTTGTTTCATTAAATTTTTTTTATTCAATACAGTCCTGAGAAGAAAGAATGCCTCAAATTTATTAGTGTGACAATAGTTGAGAAGATATTCCACTTGAACACTTCAAAAGTAAATAATATAAAGAATACCTGATACATCAAGTTGCTGAATATTGTTGCCGTAATAAGCATTGACTTGAAGAATTTTTGCATGTATAAAATGTTTCAACCGCCAATTGTGATTCTGAGAAGAGCTTTAGCATGATGAGGAGATGTACTTTCATCTAATATCATAATTAAAGTTTAGCTCATCTTGTGTATCTTCATGAATTTTATTATTCCATTTTTATGTAGTATTTTTTCATTTATTTGCTTATGATGTTTCTATTTTTGATTTTTTTTTCTTTTAAGTTATATCTGGAATATTTAAAATTTAAATAATAACCATTTCAACGTACATTTTCTTTGTATTATCAATTTTTTTTTTTTTTTTTTTTTTTTGGGGGGGGGGGGGGATTTGCTAATGAATATTTAATTTGTAGTCAAATTATCTTTCCTAATCAATGCTCAGTTTTTCTGATACAACTATATATATAATACAGAGAATCATTATAAAATATCCTTCTTTTTTTAAAATTTTTGTGAAAGGACTAAAGTGATTACAAAATGTGTTACTTTTGATTGTTCATAACAAAGTTATTATTAATAATAAGCTGAGTTTAGTAAAACAGAAAAATAATGACAGCTACATTCCACCCCTTCAAATGTAATCGGCTGAAATTCTGTCTTCATTCAAAGGTGCCATATTTTTTATGATATCATCTCGAGCGTGCTTTGAGAATTTAATCAATACTAATATAGTGTATATCTCAATATGTCTTTGTCGGAATTGCACCTCAAAATTACTACACTTTTACATCCTATAATTAATATTACATATAATTAAATGAAATGGTTTTATTGAACCATGTAGTGGATACTTTTTTTTAATTCAACAATTTAATTATCATTTAAAACTATTATAATAACTTCAAACAGTCAAAAGTAACATATTTTGTAATTACATAAATTTTTCCATAAAAAAAATAAAATAGGATGAAATTTCATAATGATTATCTAAATTATATATATATATATAGTTATATGCAAATGCATTTAAATTTATCCTAAATACACATGAAAATTAAATCCATAAACACAAAAAAAAATAAAGATAATAAAATATAAAATTTGATACACCTCAGCAGTCATTCTTTTTTAGTTTCTATCCTATTTCCTTACTTCAATATGTTTGTTGAAGAATTAAACATCCCTGAAATAAATAAGAAGAGAAAACGAGTGCTTTGGCAATGGCATATGATGTTCCTACTCATCTCAATCCATATGTCATATGACAATCTATTACTATTAATAATCGACTATTAACTTCTTTGTGTTTGACATAAATTATTATTGAGATATCCCAATATATATTTCTTTTGGAACAAAGTTCCACTCTAATACCTAGTATACCTAAGTTCAGAAACTAAACTGAAAGGTGGACAATGATTTTGCAGATGGACTCTATCCTAGAGGATTACTGAGAAACTTTTCGGTCCCTGTCCTATACCGAATTAATATTAATTCTCAAATGCTCTCCTCAGGAAACTTTAAAAATATCAGGTCCCATGTGTACTTACATCTTGATAGAACTTATACAAAATTTACTATTAAATTACTTTACATTTGTATTTTGGCCTGTAACAAATAAAAATAAAATAAGAACTTACCGACTGCACCAATTTGTAGTGTCCTTTTATTCAAGTGAATGCAACTGTGGAAAGCCACTATAAAGTTAATTTATAAAGTTTATAAGGATTTATCCTTATAAGGATCTCGAGCGTGCTTTGAGAATTGGCTCTTTTTTCACATTCACACGACATTTTTCTATATCAGCTATTATCTTACCGTATTACAGGGAAAGACATTGAAGATATTTGAGAGGAAATTAACACATATTCATACCTCTCAGGAGATTAAATTATTTCAAGGATTTTTAGTTCACTCGATTTGGTATTTTATTGATTAATTATGATTTTTAGACGGTTTGTATTACTCCATTAGACGTGGTTAGTGCTACATGTTCTCTCCTCAAGAATTAAGAAATATTTGGTAAATAAAAAATCCTGTAGATATTACCAATCACTCAAAACATACATGCGATATAAATACATAGGATTTACAGCTTTAGCTCTATACATGATTATCAGAATCGTTTACATCAAAAAGTCGCTCAAAAGAGCTCTCCGAAAAGAACACCTTCTTTTATGAATCCAAGTCATTTAACTAAAGATGTTACAATGATGACATATTTGGAAGACAAAAAAAACATGCACAGATTGTCAACCATAAAAAACATCACTCGCGAAAAAATGCATAGGATTTACAGCTCAAGGATGAAATTAGCTCAGAAAAATGAAATTTTATTTTTAGAAAAGGAAAAACGCTTGGTGCTCTTTTTTTAAATTATGTTAATTCTTTATTAGAATATTGAAGCAGAAACATCGACCGCTAGAAAAGAATCAAAAGATTTTCGAATACATTGTAGATTTAATTATAAGATAGGACATAAATAAAATTATAATATTACACATTAAATAATATTGTTTTTAATGTTGAAGTTTCCCTTCATTATAACAGTAATACAAGTAATTTATCCCCCTTTTCTATAGTTACACATATATACAAACAGATTATATTAATTCAATTGTATTAAAAATATCTCTTCTGTCTTCTAATCACACTATCCAAAAGTCCCACCCTAGTCATGTTTTCTGTTTTTTCTACTCTTTATAATATGCATAAATTCAAATTCTTTCGATCTTAGACTTAGAAACTCAATATTATTAATCATTTATTAAAAATATGGTTATTTATAAAACGTGTTTTAAAAAGTTTAAAAGTTTATAATACTTAAATATTGATTTGTCAAAGTTAGGAGGAGATGTGTAGGGAAATTTTGTGTCTATGTATATTAAGATAATGGTTATCAATAACAACTAAAAATAAGAACATATTCTTAAAGGACTTACAGTACAATCTATGCAGGTAAAACCTCATAGTTAAAGGGTCAGTAGACGAGCTAGATTTTAAAAAATCATTTTGTTTTCAATAAATATACTTGTATATATGTATACAAATGAAGACATCAATAATAAATAATAACATTATGTATGTATACCATAGATGAGAGGCAGAAAATTAACTGAAATTAATGTCAGGAAATTATATATTTTTAACTAATAATAATTATACGAGGACTTGAGCTTTGTAAACTAAAAAAAGGTGTAAATGTTTAAGCAAAAGAGAACGGTTGGACAACCCAGTCGAAATGGGGTTCCAGGCTTTGATTTTTTGATACAAATGTCTATGTATACCTTTAAAACTACTACAAATATGAAAAAAATTATAGACTTTAACTTAGCTGTTACACTTTTAGTATTTATTTGCACGTTTGTAAAGTCAGTGAATAGTTTTTCAAATCGATCCCAACACTTTTAATATCACTTTTGGGAATATCAATATGTAAATTGTAGGATCTGCAACAGTAGGCAATTCTTTAAAAATATCATCTTTTTATGCCAAATTTTTCACTTATTTGGGTTGCAATAAGTCAACATTATAAATAGTTTATAAAATCAACATACTGATTTATATAAAATATTACTTAAAATTGATATATGATCAAAATAATTTTTTAAATGGGGTAATACATTCCAGAAGATAGGAGGAAAAAATTATTGAGAATTTTTAATTCTTCATTGGAAATTTTTGTTTGTAACACTTAAGAATGGCTGACTTTTTTTAAAGAAAGGACTCATAATATTTTCCCCTTCATTCTAAATGTCTACATTGTATTAATCTAAAAGCAATACAATTTGCCATAATTATTTTGACTTCTAGGCTCATTTCACCATGTGTGGTAATTTTGTAGTTAAACTATTTATATTCGAGCCATAACATATGTATTTTTTTCATTTTCATTTAGTCTGAAAGTTGGGCTATTACATGACATAAGTGTTTAGATCGGTGCACACTAAACGTGGTGGTACACGTATATATTCTATATAGTTCTTACTACTTTTTAAGGAGAAGAAGCTATTTTTGAGAGTTCATGCAAATATTATTTATGTGTAATTCTAAAGTTATTTAAAATGACTTTTTGAATAACGGTAGAATTACACATTATTAGTTCGCTGTATTTTAAAAGAAAATATTATTTTTCATACTAACTATTTTTATCAAGAGAGGTTAAAGAAAAACCTTAATGAAATTTTATTTTTTTTAAATTTGTAACTATACAACAGTACATTTTTGAATTTATGAACTTTTCTTGAATGTTGAGTTGTGGTCGACACATTGCAGCTCATTTTTTTTTTCGAGCCGATAAAAATTGAAAAATTTGACATAAAGACTAATCTTCTCAAAAACGAACCATTATATATAGCTTGAAATTTTGGATCCTAAAATTAACACATAGTAAACCTAAAAGTAACTTCAAAAGTTTTTTTATCCATTTCAAAATCTATTATACTTGATTTGCATACGTGCTTTTGTACATCATATGCTTGGACAAATTTAGGGATGTGAGTCTGAGACCCTAAACCTCTTAAAAACATAAAAAAATTGTATTTATAGGATCTAAATATGTAGTTATCCTCCCACTTACCCAAGGTTTGAAACATTATCCACATTTTTGGAGGGTATTGATAATTTTTCTTTTCTGCTCTATCGTAACTTCCAGTACAGGATTAAAATATATCAGACAGACAATGCAAATCATGGCCGGCTCTCCGCTGACAAGATTTACATTATTTAGATTTGTCATCATGAAAGATTGTAACAAATATCCATTCTACATACATTTAAATTGGGGGAAATTGAGGTCACATCCTATAGGCGTGTCTTCAAACTGAGACTGAAGGTATTACTTGTCATGACAACATAGAGAACGTACATAGTTCATTTAGTACGAATAGTTTTCAAGCACTGAAAAGTATTTCTAATTGGGATAGTGCTTTGAAGCCTGATATGTTTGCTGTCCAAAGCCAGAAGGTCTTTATCACCGATATTGGTGTCCTCCGTAATGATGAGAAGAAAAAATCACTTAAAAACAATAATATTGATGAGTTTAAAAGAAATGTTTTGTATCGAGTTATCGGTTATCCAAAACTGGGATTACAAGTCGCAACAAAGAGTATTTGTGATATGTTTATCTTCCTCGGAGCAGATTTCCTCTGTGAGGCTTAAGAAGAAAATGCAACAACATATGCATTCCCCGACTGTCAACAATATTGAAGACTACCTAAGGGATATTGAAGGTCATAGCAAAATAAATAAATATCCTGGAATAGTCAGATTCCTTATGGATTTTTATGTCGCTGTTGATATCATAGTTGAAAGCAACTTCATTAAATAAATGAAAAAAACACATCAATCTTGGAGACTTGACGCTAATTCTAAAGTTGGGCAACAATCCGAGATACGTTGAAAACCCCAGACCCCTAATAATGCTGAATTCTTAATTCAAAATATATAGGTATATACATATACTTCCTCATGTTTTGCCATCCATTATTCACCGTACTGAGAGGGAATTTGTTTCAGGAAGATACAATGAAGATGCAGTTTTATAGAATCATTGACTCAATGACGAAGGGGAGATGGATTGTGAATGTGTTACACAGATGAAAATAGATTATAGAAAAGTTTTCGATAGCATTTCACATAAATTCATAATAAAAAGTTTCATAAAGGTAAAGCATTGTGGATAGACCTATAAACATTTAGTTCACAAACCACATTTAAAAAAAGACACTAGTCTTTTATAAAGTATTTTATAAATTAATCATGATTTTTAAATATTAGTAGACATGGAGAAAATGCTGATTTATATAAAATGAGCATAAGTTATTTTCATCACTCTTGTTTAATACATTTTTTAATATTTAATTGGTTTTCTTTAACGTCAATATTTTGCTATATAGAATATAAAATTAGTAAAAAATATTATTATCATTTTTTATTAAATAAATAATATTTGATAAAATGGTATATTAAGTTTATATCTTGATCAAAATATAAATGTCTGAAGTTCTAAAACTGGTCGTTGTTATATTTATTTTTATTTTCCTATGATTTATTTCTATTTTTTTACTTTACCTTACCTTTTTACAAGATAGTTATCTTCTTTTTTTTTTAAGATTTTACATCTTTTACTGGTCTATTAGGTTGATTATTATTTGATGCACATCATATGTGCATTTCATAATTTTCATCTTAATGTATTGAGACATTAATTAATAAAAATCTGTAATAAATACCATCCTTAAAAATTATAATGGAAGGGCCTTTTATATAATGATGATAATTTATCTTTTTCACATCATTAGCCAAGCGAATAGAGAAAAAATGTGAACAGTAACCTTCGTTTTTAATATCTCAAAATTAAACCACCTGCTATTTATCAGTACAACAGTTAATATCAGTTTAATAATTTAGATATAAATGCTTTTATTTACATATTTCCAAAATACATACGCAGTTTCTTAATATGGATATTGAACAAATTTGAGTATGAATAACAACATTATGTAGAGAACAACAACTAAGTAAAAATATATTAAGTTTTAAGTGTATCTATAATATGTCAAAAAATTTATGATTAAGCTCATCGAACATCGAAACTTATATCGGTAGAACTACTTACGAAGTAGCACGCAGAAGGATTAAGAAACCAGCTGAAATCTTTCTGCACGCTACTTCCTAGGTTGCTCTACCGTAAATCTTAGATTTCCTACTAATTTTTGCTCGAAATTCCTAGGCTTAAATTGAAGTTAAAGTTGGAAATGGGCCAAAAAAGTAGGGTCCGATTTCTGATAAAACCTTAGGACTCTCGAAAAAAAATTACAGGTTCGAATTCAGCGTGCAAAATTAAATTGAATTTAATTTAATTTTAATTTAATTTACTTAATTAGAATTTTTTTCTGTTGACCAGTATTTTCGGTGTTAGCGATTATAATCAAATTTTGCATTAAGAAATAAATACAGAAATTTAATTTGAAAAAAAAGCCTTAGTTTAAAAACGATATAAGCTTTAGCCCTTAAAAAAAGAAGTATAAGTTATGTAGTAAAATTTTTGAGGTTTTACAGAACCAAAAAATTAAAATAATTTGAGGGTAAAAGATAATCTGGAGGCAAAATTAAAATAATTTGAGAATAAAAAATAATCTGGAGAAAAAAATTAAAATATATTGGGGTATAATATAATAATGAAGTAACAATAATATTTATTTCGTTTATTTAATTACCTATATTTATAAATCATATTTGATTATTTTTTCATTATTAAAACATTGTTCAAGTTCTTGTACCCTCGATTTTTTCTTTTCAATACAGTAGCAGATCGTTATTTTTTAATGCTCAAAATGAGTATTCTTCTAGGCTTAAATTGAAGTTGAAGTTGGAAAATGAGCCAAAAAAGCTAAAAAAGTGGGGTTTGAATTATCCAAAACCTTCTGACTCTTGAAAAAAAATATTACAAATTTAAAATCAGTGTGCAAAACTTAATAACTTTTATTATACTTAAAAGCCTTAGAAGAGCCTTATTATACTTATATCTCTTAGAATTTTTGACTATTGACCAGTGTAATTATGAAGGGGTGTGGGACTTGAGCTTTATTTTTTTGACATTGAACTTGCATAATTATTTAAAATACTTTAATTCCTTTGGACTACATGCCTTAAGAATTGTAATACATACAAGAGGTGCGGTCTTGGCTAATGTTTTGTCCCCTGTTCTCCGCTAAGTTGCTAAATCTGGCATTAGTATTACCCCAATATGCATGAGTGCATTAAATCAATGATTTTTTAAAATACTACATAGAAACAATAAAATAGTAAGGAATTGATAAACTTTTATTCTCTTTATGACTTTTAATTAATTCAAAAGTACAACCAAACCTGTCTTAATCGGCCATGCATGAAGAAACTAAAAACTGGCCGCTTAGTGCAGGTGATCTCTAAAACCATATTGCCTTTTTTCTTTTTTAACAATTATAAATTGGAAAATAGGAGATAAAAGAATACATGAACTGCAAAATAAACTGTATCAAATAATATAAATTTAATTAATTTTGTTATAATATAACATATACAAAATTATAATAAAATTTATATTAACTATAATATCAATATACATTCTTATAACAAGACAAAAAATAATTTTCAATAACATTACATAATTTGTGTTTGTTCAAACTGATTGGCCATGTAAATATGTGTCATCTATGATTCTAATTTTATGACGGTATTTAACATCCTAAAATTTCTTCCATCGACTACAAACTATTTAAAAATTATGATAATGCATCACTAGCTTTCTTAAAATTCATTTTCAGATAGAGAGAAAGAAATGTTGAGAAAAAACATCCGTTTATGTACATCCATATATATTTTTTATTGTACCTAGATACTTGCGAAAAAAATACATATAAAATACATATAAAAATATGAATAGTAAGTACGCATCAGACTATCTCCGAATGACCAGGATTATAATTTATTATCTGGAATTATTTATTCTTCTATTTCAAGTGCACAGCTTCGGAAGATTTGTATTAAACAGTCAGTTAACGTTTTAAAAAGTGACTGTTAATGCAGGTTCATTTGTATTAGGTATGTACTCTTTTGGAGTAAACGCTGACTAGGGATTACAATGGCATGCTTAATACAGTGCATTTATGTTATAAATTTTCTGCGTGGGACCTGGACATGGTTGATCAAAATGTTGAGATAAAGTTAAGTTTAAGGAAGAAAATAAAAATATCAGGATTGATAATCAATTTGAATTCAGTTTTCTCAGTATCATTGAGGTGAGAACTTGTTACAATTATAAGTAGCTATTGTGTATTATTTGATATTGTCAAATAACAATCAGCAGATAAAATGTAAAGGTACCAGATAGTAATTGTAGCCATGATTTCTCACCTCAACAAAACGCTCATCCCTAGATATGACCGAATAGTGGTGTGGTATGATTAAAGCAAGTGACTGTAGGACTAGATTTGACTGTATATATACTAGGATGTTCTAAAATGACAAAAACTTAGAATTTTATATCGCATCATATTTTTTATTTTGCATTTTAGTCACTTCAACAAGAAAATATTATTATTAATATTTTCATTGAAACTATTACTCTAATTTTAACATTTGACACTTATTATAGTTTAAGTAGGCCATTAGAGCATTCACCAACTCTTCGCAGAACGATGGATTTCGAGAAGTCTATAGAGCCAATGACAACTCTGATGGGCAGAAATTTTGTCCTTAAAGTCATTACCAACTAATCTCAGGAACAAGATATTTTAAGAAGTCCACAGAGGCAATGTTTAACTCTTTGATGAACAGAAAACCACCTGGAATCTTTGTAGCTCAAAACATTTTTGTCTCCATTATCGACAATCAAGGATTTTAAGTTTACTTCATGAAGCATTTTATTGATGTAATTCCTATTAACTAAAATGTATTTTTAACAGAGTATTACACATGTTATACAGATATTAAACATTGATTCGGAAATGGAATGGGATTACAAATTAAGTTATCATAAGTAAATCAAAAAAATAAATACAACTGACATTCATTTGTATTGATAATACGATAAAAATGTTCGTTGGAATGATTAGTAAAACAATTTTAAATATTTCAGATTTAATTTATAAGAAAAAAAGAAATGATTGTGACAGCTCCAAGTCTGGGGATTGTAGTAGTCGGCGCATCAGTTTATGATGACTAGGAATGTAAATTTCAAGCAAATTTAGATTGCAACAATCAAAGAAAGAAAAAACCAACCTGATATCTCTGACAATTTGATGAATGTTGGGATGGAAGAAGCTTGAACTGTCATGACTTTTTACTGAGCTACAAGCTGCTATTCTCCTTTATATATACAAATGAAGACATCAGTAATAAAAAATAACATTATGTATACCATAGATGAGAAGAAGAAAATTTACTGGAATTAATGTCAGGAAATTATATATTTTTAACTAATAATAATTATACGAGGACTTAAGCCCTTTTTGTTTACACTTTATTTGCTTTATTAACCTTAATGCTTGTATTCCTTTCGACTAGAAACCTTAAAAATGGGTAGTATATGCAAGAAGTGCGATCAAAATAAATCCTTGAGCCCTTTTTCTCCGGCAAAGTAGCTAAATTTGACTCTAAAATTACCCCAGTTTGCATAATTGCATTAAATCAATGCATATTTTTATTCAATACTAGATCGAAACAATATAATAAAGTGAGATCAAGACTTCAATGAATTCGCTACTAAATACATACTTAAATTATACATAAATATATAATATAAATAGAAACTCAAATTAGAACAAAATAATTTCAACTCAAAGTAAGATTAAGCCTCAAATGTAAATGTTGTGACGGACGTAAATAGATTATCTAATCGAGTTAGCATAAAATCCTAGATCGTTGATAATGGAAATGAAAAATTTTAAAGTTATAACGAAGATCTTAGGTTAGTGAAATGCCATCTAAATGAATTTGGGACAGAAGCCTTGAGAAAACTAAACATTATACAACACGTTTAAAGCTGTAATCACGAAATAAATGTAGAATTATTCAAGGAACGTAATTGAAGACAATTTTGATATTTTTAATTTCATCACTAACAAGATCAAGACGTTTGTTTCCTTGAATGTCCAACTCAACACCGTTTTAGTCAATTTTTTGTTCTATACTGAAAAAACTCGATCCTTCATTCTACGGCATTTGAAAATAAAGAAATGTTGTCCAAGATTAAGAAATAAGTTTAGCGAAATGATATATCTACCATCATGTCATATTATTACACCTGAATCACTCAAAAGTAAATGCCTGCATGTGATTGAGAGGAACAAGGGATACATATAACTGTAGAAAATGTCCACAGAATCCATAATCCACGATAGCAAGTTTTTTAAATACGATGAAGATGATCATCAGATGGAACTCGGACTTCAACAAAATATTTAAATTATCTCAGTAGTAGAGGAATCCAGGGAAACATCCCAAAAATATTATATCCAACAGTTAATATAATTAATATTTATTATGAAATTATAGTTTTTATTTCTAACATTTAATACTCATTATGGTTTATGTAGGTCATCACAGCATTAGCCAACTCTTCGTAGGACGATAGATTTGGAGAAGTCCTTAGAGCCAATGACAACTCTGATGGACGGAGGTTTTGTCCTTAGAGTGATTGCCTACTCATAGTCGGAAACAAGGGATTTGGAGTCGTCCATAAAAGCAATGTCGAACAAGTAGATGTACGGAGAATTGAAATCCCTATCGTAAATCCAAACATGTTCACATCGATCACAACGATTCATCCAATAGGCATTTTATTAAAATAATTGATTGTTTTTCAGCAGAGTATTACAAGTGTTACACAAATCTTGCGGGATCTTTACTATCAGGTAGATGTTCTCCCCTCATTAATAAAGGAAAAATGATAACAGCTTTGGAAAACAAAAAGTACAGATCGAAGAGCCAACTCCACAAAATCTCGCACGCAGCGTTTTGCATATTATTTACATTCCTAGTCACAGCCTACATGAAAACTACAAAATAAAATATATTAAAAAAGAAAAAAGAATAGAAGTTGTACAACCCGAAAAAGAGGGAATCATTGGAACGGATACGGCAGTAAAAACATGTAGAAGAAGAAATATATAAGTATAATAAATGAAAAAAAATATATAAGTGAAATGCCCATAAAAAATTAAAAAATGGAAGACGTTAAAGAAATGGAAGGAGTGAAACCCAAAGAGAGGAATAATTGGAAAGAATACGGCAGAGTGAAATACCCATACAAAATGGAAGATAAATGATATAAATAATGGAGTAATCATCCGACCGAACACTGATGTCGATCTATTGAATATAATATGATTCCGGATCAGAAACCGGACATGGCAAAGTTGCCTAATGATGAACTAAACTCCCAAAATAAATTTTTACAGAAGAGTAAAAAAAAAACCTGCGTCGGTACCTCCTATAATAATGATAAATGAAAAAGTAGTAGTGTAGTGCCCATAAAAAAAATGGAAGATAAATGATATAAATAATGGAGTAATCATCCGATCGAACATTGTCGTCAATCTATTGAAAAAAATAATATGATTCCGGATCAGAAACCGGGCATGGCAAAGTTGCCTAATGATAATCAAAACTCCCAGGATTAAGAAGAAAACTGCCTCCGAACCTCCTATAATTATATTAAATGATTTACCTCCGTGTCGTGCAGAAGGGAAAATATTCTTAAACACTTTACTAACGGAAGATTGCTGCCTTTTGAAATATAAAATTCCATGTCCAATTTCAATTGTTCACACAGAAGCAATTGAAGAAAAAAGCCGAAAATTGTTTTTTTTTTTTTTTTTTTTTTTTTTTTTTTTTTTTTTTTTTTTTTTTTTTTACCAATATTTATTTCAATCAAACTATACGTAGAGCAAATCAATTAGCATGCACGCAACAACAACACGTATTTATATAACAAATCTCTTGGCATCTATAAAAAAACAAAAAAACAAACCGTTCTGGAAAGAAAAGATGATGCACATTAATAATTAATATGGTCTAGAAGGGAGATGTATCTTTCCACAAATTTATCCAGTCCTATAGGGAGAGGGTTCCCCTTAACCCGCGAGGCGTAGAGAATTCCTTGAACTTTGGATATTATGAATTCTATTTTGAATGCGTTCTCATAAGTGGGGGACGTAGATATCAGCCAGTCCGGGGGACCAAGGAGTTCCCCGTATGCTCTTTGTATTCTTTCCTCCACTGACTTAACGACAGGGACGATGATCGGGCAGAAATAGAAAAAGTGGAACGAGGTCTCCTTCTCTCTCCCACACCAGTGGCATAGTTGATCTTCTGAATGGATTTTCGATTTACTCATGAAGAGAGAAGAAGTTGCCAACCTGTATCGGAGCCATTTCTGTCTTGAATCTGAGAAAGGATTCTTCATTATGATATGAGGACATAACGAGGACACATTTCTGCTTTCATCAAGTTTATGGAGCCTTCGTTTTACAATATCCAAAGGCGGTTTTTGCATGACTTTTTTAGGATATGCTCTGCGAACCTCCTGATTTTTAAGATTGGATAGGCCGATGTAGAAAGGGATAGGTGGGCCAATAGGAATTTTATGCACTGGTCGGTCTTTTATAATTTTTTTCACCCTGAAGTCTAGGAGGAAGTTCTTTGTTTTTTCCTTATTTCTGTGGAATTGTCCAACCGAGGTAAGCTGACAGTCTTTGAGAAATTCCATACGACTAAGTAGTCTGGGATTTTCGTTTAGTGGTTCGTCGGATCCCAAAAGAGGAAGGATCCCATCTATGACTGACTTCCATGATTGTTCCATTCTTCTCCAGTAAGAGCCACACAGCGGCAGAACTCTAAAGAGTTCTGTGGGCCCCACATGAATTCTTTCTGAAAAATGGTGACCTGTGCTATTGAAGAATATTTTTTTAATTCTCAAGGACCAGAAGTCGTGATTTGTGAAGAGCCTCTTCATCCATGAGAGATTCAATGCTTTCCACATACATTCCATGTTGAGTGCGTTTAGTCCCCATTGTGATATTTTGGTGTCGATTCTACTCTGGGAAACATAGGGTCTTGAGTTTCCCCAAATTAACCCTGATCTTATGCGGAATATATCACAGCACAGGTCCTTCGAAAATGGAACATATCTTAGAATATGCCAAACTTTTGGAATAATAGCTGAGTTCCATGCTATTAGTCTTTCAAAACGAGAGAGGGGAATAATTTTGTAAAAAGCTACGCTTTTATGTAGTATTTCTAAGATCCTGGTCATATTTATCTTATCTGCGATGTTTGAAGACGATGAAACGTCGATACCAAGAATTGATGTTGAGTCAACAAAAGCAAAATTATCCAGGAAAGGTTTTAACTCGTTTCCGCAGTTTGTTAGTATTTGGGTTTTTGTGACGTTGATGGAGAGACCGGAGCTTTTTTTGAAAGCGTTGATAATGTCCAAGGAGCTTTTGATAGAATTTAATATCCTACAAGATGTTCCAGATTTGAATATTGTCAGGTCATCTGCGTACAGGGTGCAGAAATCTCCGAATCCTGAAGAGGTTGCGTCTACTCCAGATACAAGTTTTTCATATAACCCGTTTATCGCAATTAGGAACAAGGATGGCGACAAGGAGTCACCTTGTCTACAGCCTCGAGTAATAGAAAACGTACTCTGTGCTCCGGGGAGATCTATACTCGAAGAAGAGTTCCGCAATGTTGTGGAAATCATTTCTACGAAGATATCTGGTAAGCCATAACGAAGTAATTGTTGAATTATAAACTGATGTGATATGGTATCGAATGCTTTTTCAAAGTCCACTAAAATTGCTGCGTATTTCTGTTTAGCTGAAGAACAATGATCAATTGCATCCTGAACAGATCTTGGAATGTCCTCGAGGAAGTGACCAGGCATGAATCCTTTTTGGTTGGGTGTAATTATATTGGGGAGAATTTTAGACAGTCTTTTGTTGAGTATACCAGTTAATATTTTAAACGAGGTATTTAGTAAAGATATAGGTCTATAGTCTTTGATGTCTTCTCCTTTCTTCCCCTTTTTTAAGATCAAGGTGATGAGACCACGGTTCATGAAGTCCGGAACAAAACCCATGCGGAATATTTCTTCAAAGGTTTTTTCTAGAATAGGGGCAAGACTTTCTGCGAACATTTTATAAAACTCAAAAGGCAGGCCAGAAAACCCAGGGGCCTTGTACTTTTTCTTAAACTTTCGAAGAAAAGTATGTATTTCAGATAGAGTAATAGGTGATCCAAGGTTTTCCTGAACCCTTACAATACCTTCAAGGTCTCCACTTATGTTAGGAGTAACTGAAAGCAGTGGTTTCCATCGCGTGGAGTCTTTATAAAGTCTCCAATAGAGACAAAAATCACATTTCTTGGTCGGGAGGCACTCATTGCATGAAAACAAAACGGAATAATAATTAGTTGCAATTTTATCAACTACGATGGGGTCTCCCGAGATCTCACCGGAACTGGTCTTGAGGGATGTCAATTTTGTTTTGCGTAGAGAACCTTCCAAATGCCGGAAAAGAGGTTTCCCTTTGATATTGAGATCAACAATTTTTTTCCTCAATCTTATAGCCACACCCGTGTTTTCATAATCGATGATATTACCCAACTCTGAATTGGCCGCTGCACATGCCCCATCCAGTTTCATTATACGATCTTTAGTTAGACTTCTCTCCTTAGCTGCCTCTCTACCACGTCTCATAAAAATCTTCCGAGAACACATTTCAATATCTTTCAGGGTGTCACAGGCCGAAATCAGTCTTCTGTCCATAAATGACCCTTTTTGCGATATCATTTCCTGGATTTCGACCCTACATTCTTCGGAGTCTAAAAGGGAAACATTTAGTTTCCACTTAGACTTCGGGGGCCTCCTGGGGTACAAAAAAGATGCCAATATCGGGTGGTGATCAGATATATAGCATGGCATCACTTCAAAATTGGACAGGAGGTTTGATGCTCTAAGGGACGAAAATATATAATCGAGTCTACCGTATATAATGGTTTTGGACTTTGTTTTTGTATGAAACGTCATCTTTGGGGAGGAGCTATCCTTTATGAGACCCAAGTCGCAGAGGTTCATATTACTTACTAAAGTTTCCAAATCTTTTGAGTTACTTTTGTTGTGGGATCCCTTGTAACCTTGAGCGTCTCTAGATGGGTTTCGGGTGATGTTGAGGTCGCCCAATATAATGCACTCATTTCCTGGATTTGGTGGGTGTTCTCTCACAATGTTGGTAAACCAGTTTTTTACGTTATAATTAACTCCATAAAAAGAGTAAAGGGTAGTTCTTTTAGCTAAAAAGTTTAATTCAACTATAACATAGTTTCCTTCAGGGTCAGCCGCAATTTGAACTGGACACAATGAATCTCTTATCAGGACCAAAACACCCCTAGCAGGATGTGCTGAATGCCTTACAGCTCTCGATATGAAACTTGAATGAGTATTTGGTATCAAGTTGTTGATATTTGATGTGTTGTCTAGTCTAGCATCGACTAATACAACAATATCAGGAAAACCTAAAACTTTGAGGTAGTCGAAAACTCTTTTTGCTCTGGCAAAAGAAGCTATTGAATTAACATTATACGTAACTATTGAAGATGTGTTAAGCATAATGTTGTAATAAAATATCACTTTTTAGGAAGAGTACTCCTCTTCTTACCTTTTGCGTCGGGTCCGAGAGGAGAGTTATTCATGAGGACGTCATTAATATTTTTTGATCTTTTAACAGAATTTCCTCGAGAGTGGTCGGAAATATTATTATTTCTTTGAATCCTTACGGAGTTCCTTTCATCCATTTGTGAACGGCATGTCCCTTCGGTTGGATCATTATTAGGTATAATATCTTCTAAGCCATCGTCTACCTTTGGTTCCGGTGGGGTCGCGGGAAGAGGATCGATTTGGGCTTCACCATCTAGTGTTTTCGCGTGTTTTTTCGCCGTCTGGAGGTGGGGGGTGAGAGGAGGGTATTGAGATTCCGATGTCCTAGGTCTTTTGTGGATTCTTCCAGTCTCATCCGTTGATGAGTTGTCATCCGTCACAGTCATTGCCGATTCAGCCTTTTTTACCGCCAGTGTGTCTGTAGTATTTACTTCCTCCACGGGTTTCAGAATTGGCTTGGTTTTTTCTCGGTCTACTAGGGAATTTATCAGCTGTTTTTTATAATCTTTGACTGTTATAGCGTCATTGCGACATACAGTAAGTGTATGACGATATTTAAAGCATTTTGAGCATTGTTTTTTAACTTTGTCGAACTCCAATTTGACAATTTGTCCTTTAATTGGCATTAAAGTTGGGAGATTTGATGGCTCTCCGACCACCTCAAAAACCACTGAGCCTGAACCCAGTGATATGTTGGAAGACTTTAGTGAAGGATGTTTCATAAGACTCCCTTCATTTATAGCAGACCTCACGAAGCCTACCTCTTTTACATTATTGGCAAACATACTAAGTGCCTTGATGATGTCCGGAGTGGCAACTCGGCCCACTGTTCTTAGTGCCTTGACTCGGAAGAGCTTCGTGGAGTGGAAACTTATTGCTTTTTGTAGACCTTTTATGTCAATCTTAAATGTATTGCCGGAGGAGTCAGCTTTATATTCGAAAGGAAGCTTAATTTCTTTAAATTTTTCACAAATATTTATGGGTCGTTTGACACCAATTAAGGCCTTTCCAGGACCCATTTCTGAACATACGTGCGAAAGATCATACACTGGAATGCCCAGTTTATGTATCGCAATTTCAACTACGTCGTAGTCAAGGAATTCATTGTTTTGAGGGACTGAGCCGTCTTGTTTTTCAATCCGAAGGTTGAAAAATTGCCACATGCCAGCCTTTTCGATAGAAGTATTTGAGGAATTATCATATAACTTTTCTTCATACTCTATTTCGTCTGCATTAATGACAGACTCTTCTTCTTCTCCCATTCTATTTACACTTTTCTCTTTTAATGACGCTCCCCCTGTCTCTTTCATTAATACATCATTGTGTATTAATTCATTTGAGTACTTATCAGGTGGGCGATCAGTAGCATTTGATTCCATCTCAGTTACGCGCTGAGCAATATGTAATTAAGCACAGGTAAATTTATAATGAAAGAAGAGAATGAAATACACACGAGTCAAGACCCGCTCCCTATAGGCAGAAGTGAGAAGACTAAGAAACAAAAATGGCGTTTTAATGTTATAGACTTCTTTATCTTACTCTTATGCTTTAGGATTTTGGCCTCGTAGCGCCTAGTAACTTGCACTAAACAGTATTTTAAATCACTTAACAAATGTAAGGTAATCTTACGTAAACAATGATGTGAGAAATCCTATTCTATGCACTCTATGTCGCACAATATTAAATTATCACAACGGAGCAAAAAAAAGACACCTCTGCACTCTTCAATTTACATAAAAAAGCCGAAAATTGTTAAGTAGAAAATTATATAATATGGTTGCGAAGACTATTAAAAGTTTTGATGATATTTCTTAGTTAGACGTAACTGAGAAATTAGAAGAAAATTAAAGAAAGAAAAAAAATGGAAAAACGAAAAAACGGTTTATATTTATGTTATAATCTAACCATTGATCTTTTATTACAGATATAAATACCCAAGAAAAAGGAAAATTACACCAGTGAAGACGACTCAGTTGAAGATAGAAGAAGTAGAGAAAAAATATTATCTATAAGAAGAAAAAAAAAAGTTATTATTTTGTATTTATATTTATTATTGTTCTTCTCACTTTATCTTAAGTCATCCCGTGATAACACGAACTAGTTCGTTTCCTAAAAGGGGGAAGGGATGTTGGCTAGACATTCTACATTTCAATTTCCCCTTCTAAAGATCCACACACATTTAAGATCAATGTGTCATTGACAAATGATAACTAATAATGTGACAAGCGACTATATTCAAGGACACGCTCAAGTACACGTACTCGTAACCATTTGTAACCATATACTCCTTAAATATTGCAACTATATAAAGTCCAAGAGGGATAATAATAAAATCAGATGTAAACCAACCCTACTCTCATTAAGAGACAAATCCCGACTGGCTTGGAGGTTTTTGTGTCCCAGAATATTGGAGTCATTAAGAGTTTTTTCTGAATTTTGCATGACCATTTATGTTTACAAAACAATAGAATCAAAAGCTTGTTTTTTTGTTTAAGCGTTTTTTTCTTTTTGGATCATCTACTGTGAATGTCTACGAATTATCCTTTTTTTTTTTTAAACTGGTTCTTGACCTCTAAGACTTTAATAATTCCTTTTATTAATATTTGTGTTAATGTATATCTGTGATATAAAAAAAAATAATAATCGGGATACGTGGAATCAAAATGTTTCCTCTTTAAAACTTTCTTTTAAGAATAGTTGTATGAATCACATTGTTTATAATAACTGTTTTACTGTAAGCCGTGCGCCAATAAAAAGACGCAGTTGGTTGATATTTCTTAACATTATGACAACTGATCCTACTTTTAATTGAAGATTATGAGGTTGCAATCCTGGTAGATCCAGCAAATTTAAAAATTCAGATGGGTAGTTTTCTACAATATCCTGTTTAGAATTAACAGATCTGCATGTCTTCAAATTACCTTCGATTTGATTTTGAATTATAAAACTTAATTCATTGACATCTATATTTTTTGAAGCCAATATAACTCTTCCACTCAACCAATTACGATTTGTAACATTTTGAATTCAGTGCTATGTGTCTCTAACCGAGTATCAACAGAATATTAAAAAATCAATAAGGGATTATCAACTAAAACGTCTTTGTCAGAAGTAACAAACATAATCGAAAAATCAATTTATCAAAATCAGTACACTCTTGCAGTAAGTTTTGATTGCACAGGTGCATTTGATTGTATACAATTCAATTCAGCAAACAATGCAATGACAAAATTGGGAATACCAGAAAGTATTAGAACGTGGTACAAAAAACTCCTCAACACTCGACAAGTCACAGCCGAACTAAAAGGAAAAAAGGTTTGCATCAACTCAACACGTGGTAGCCCTCAAGGAGGACTGCTCTCGCCCGTGATATGGAATATGATCATGGATACCTTACTGGCAAAGTTTGAAAATGGTGCTGTCAAGACAGTAGGTTACGCTGATGATATCATTCTACTAATAAATGGAGATATCCACATAACCTTGTTAATACAATGCAAGAAGCTATAAATACAGTTCTGGAATAGGGAAGAATGAATGGTTTGACCTTTAATCCAGCTAAATCAAGCACCGTTGTTTTCTCAAAAGCATAAAAATTGAGGTCTAAATACTTCCCACGATTAGAAGTGGAAGGCAAAGTTATGGAATTTTCAACACAAATGAAATACCTGGGTGTGGTCTTCGATCAAGGAGCCATAACCATAAGTGTGCTGGTGTACCTTCAACCTACATTAAGAAAACAATAAATGATTTTCTTCATAGAAGATGGTGCGAACGATTCACTGATTATAATCAACACATGAAACACACACTTGTGATGCTAAAAGAACCTAAGCCAAAGCCTGTCCAACTTCGTTGTGAGGATATTAAATTACTTGTTCAAACCTACACTGGTCATGCCTCATTTCTCGCTCACCTGAGTAAATGGAAGAACACAATTGCAACATGTAATGCATGCATGGATAGGAAAAGCAAAAATCTCAAGCAAAATCTCGCACGCGAGATTTCTTGGGGTTGGCACTTAGAACAGTGATTTTTGTTTTAAAAATTCTTGCATAAAGGAATACATGCATTAAGGTTAATAAAGTAAATGAAATGTAATCAAAAAGGACTCAAGTCCTCGTATAATTATTAGTTAAACATACATAATTTTCTGACATTAATTTGAGTTAATTTTCTGCCACTCATCTATGGTATACATAATGTTATTATTTATTATTGATGCCTTCATTTGTATATATAAAGGAGAATAGCAGCTTGTAGCTCAGTAAAACGTCATGACAGCTCAAGCTGCTTCCCTCTTAACATTCATCAAATTGTCAGAGTTACCAGGTTGATTTTCTCTTTCTTTTTATTTTACACACCCTATGTGCATTTTATTTACATTCCTAGCGTTGACCATTCCCTCGTCAGGGATCTTCAGCAAAAAGAATATGTAGACTCATATTGGTTGATAATATTTCTCAGAGGTTGTTACGGGTTCCATACCACTGCCACCAATGCTGGTTGACAATGTTCTTCATAGGTTGTTTTCGGGCTCCATACCGCTGGCACCAATGTTGGATACGGATACGACAGTAAATGAGAGTAGGGTTGGTTTACATCCCTTTATCCCTCTTGGACTTTATATAGTTGCAATATCTAAGGAGTACATGGTTACTAATGGTTACGAGTACGTGTACATGAGCGTGCCCTTGAACATAGTCGTTTGTCACATTATCAGTTATCATTTGTCAATGCCACATTGACCATTTTTTTTTTTTTTTTTTTTTTTTTTTTGCTCTGGCAAAACTATAATATTTATTTCATTTTTCCACACTATTTACACTAATAACACTGGTCAACAGCCAAAAATCTTTTGGGGTATAAGTATAATAAAAGTTATTCAGTTTTGCTCATTGATTTCAAATCTGTAGTTCTTTTTTTCGAGAGTCCGACGGTTTTTGAGAAATCGGTCCCTCCTTTTTTAGCTTTTTTGGCCCATTTTCCAACTTCAACTTCAATTTAAGCATAGAAAAATACACATTTTGGGCGTTAAAAAATAATGATTGGCTAGTGTTTTTTATGGAAATTTCATTTCTAGTCTTTGTTTTGACCTAGAAGGACTCCTAGGGGCGTAGGTTGCCGGAGTATGCCCAAAAATCGATGAAATCCTTTGTACTTAAATAACTCCTTTAATATTGCATGAAATGGATTAATAAGGAATGCATTATAAAGATTAGACCCACAGCTTTTAAACATGATGTCAAGCGCCCGATAAGAGCCTTTAACTTTGAAGAAATCGTCCATCAAAGTGTGTAAATTTTCATCCAATTTTGAGCAAAAATGCGCTAGAAATCTAAGACTCACGGTAGATCTAATAAAAAACAAGTGCTATAGACTGTAGTAGTAGCGCGCAGAAGAAGACTCTGACATCAGCTGAAGATAACCAAATTCAAAAACATGGATCTCTTATTTAATTACAAGGCAACTCCGAGGAAAGAGTGGGATTGCAGGGTCAATGAAAGGAATAGTGTTCCTTGATGAGTCATGTCAGTACCCTTCATCTTCATCATCATGGATATTAACGAAACTGCTTTGAGGAATGCTGGATCAGTCGCCTTAATTTGAAGAAGACGGGATCGGAGTTTCGACATGTTATAAAATTAGAGATTCATCTTCATGAGAAAGTATTTGTCATTTGGATCATCTTTGAGTACACTAAGAACAATTCCCTCTTCAGATTAACAATAAACATCGCTGTTAATTCAAGAATGGGGAAAGAAATTAAGATTCCATTGAGGAGTCAATGTTTGTATGGAAGAAACTAATTTCCACATTCATCTCAAAATTTAAACCGATGTTATTGCTTATATTGCTACGAAGGCTCTTGTATACACTGGACTCGCGCATCGTGGCCGTTTCTAGTCTACTAATACACATCCTTATTCAAATGGACAACTTTTTTACACTCATGTACCGATCACATTACTGAAAGTCCCTTAGTTTACCGTTTATGACTCTCAGTACTGAGTCCCCTTCTTCATGTCTAAAGTGGAGAACAAGGAATAATCATGAAGTGTCTTTGATAACGTTAATCGTATTATGTACAAATTCATAACTGAATAACTTTTATTATACTTATACCCCAAAAGATTTTTGAAAGTTCAAATTTGTAGACCTGTGTAATTATAGGTAAAATTTTCGGAGTAAAAGATAATCATATAATACTTTATAGTGGTTTGGGTTATACATCCGACAATAGGTTATCCACAAATCCAGCCACATCGCTCGGCAGGAGTGTCTTTGTGGATCTGAATTTGTATAGAATATTCTGAATTTTTGTTATTAAAAAATCAATGTCCTCTTGGTTTGAACCAACGTAAATAAAAGCAAAATTTCTAGGATTTAGCACTACACCATACACTAGATATACTTTCATTGCAATTATGTCTCGTACTTCCTTTGTGGCTTCACATTCTGACAAAAAAATGGTCCACTGTCTCCTCAAATGATTTACAGAAGAAGCATACCCTTTCTTCAGCAGTTCTACCATATATTTTACCAGTGGTCAGCGTATGAGTTATTATGAGATTATTTCACTAAAAGGTGTCACTCTAAGAAGGTGGATAACCTTGGGAAGGATGAGAGAGTTCCATATTTGAATTCTCTTGGGTAGGTTTTTCCCCAAAAGACTAAAGAGTCTCTAGGATGCCTTCCTAACTCTTTCATCAATTTCTCTTGCGTTACTATCTATGTAGTCTTGTCCAATTGATATTTTGACACCCAGTATCTTAACTTCATCAACTCTTCTTATGTTATCTCTATCAAAGTCGCATGCTAGATTTGTCATAATATTTGTCTTTTGAAGATTTATTTGCAGTCCAGATATTTTTCCGTTTGATTTGATTATTTTAATAGTTTCGTCGACAGATTGTTTGATTTCACTATTCGTCCCTGAGTATAGAGTTGTCATGTCGTCTGCAAACAGTTCTAATCTATGCTCCAGGTCACCAATGTGTATACCGTTTATTTTGGGGACAGTGCAATTTCCCTTATTAGCTTATCGATGGCTATGATGAAAAGACTTGGGGCCAAAGGGTCACCTTGACGACAGCCTCGACCAATCTCAAAGTCATTTTTTTCTACCTTGAATTCGGTTCGAATCTTTTGAAGACAGATTGCCGTCATTCTGATGAAACTGTCCCCAAATCCATAATCCATCAGACATTTTATTACATATTTGTGGGAAATACTATCAAAAGCCTTCTGGAAATCAAAAGTCATAAGGGCAATGTTACCATTTTCCTTACCAGCTTCAGACAAAGTATCCATAATTTTACGTGTGACTTCTTCCATGAACCTTCCTTTTATGAAGCCCTTTTGTGCTTCGTGAATTATAAATGGTAAAATTCCTTGAAGTCGTTTTGATAAAATGAAGCTGTAAATTTTGTATACGACATTTAGCATTGTCAAGGGCCTAAGATTTTTGACGTAGCGTGGGTCTTTGCCGCTCTTGGGAACCAATGTTAGACTTCCTTTGTTTATGTGCTGCTCAAAATTGCCTTTATTTACTGCCTCTCTATAAACTTTTTCTAAAATTGGAGATAGAAGACCATTATACTTTTTGTAGAATTCTATCGGGAATCCATCAGGTCCGGGTGACTTATTTTTTTTTATTGTAGGATAATACGTATTCTTTAATTTCATTTGAAGTGATGCTCTGACCCAGTGAGTCTCTGGATGCTTCTTGCAGTTGAGGAAGTTTGACGTCCTTAGCAACCTCATTTCTGAGCTCCATGTTGGACCCAAAGTCTGACCTATAGATAAAGCACTCTACTAACGTGTTGTCTCTCTTCCTTCGACAATCCTTGCAGCTGTATAGTCCTTGATAAAAGTCTGTGATCTTTCGTCGAATGTTTCAAAGAAGGACAAAATTTTGAAAATTTACACCATAAGTCTCAGAATTGGCTGAAATTTGGCTCATATTTTATACATATGCAAATAAGAAAACCTGAAAATTTTAGATCAATAGCTCTTACCATTAAGTAATTACGGCTAATTAAAGTTTCACTAATTTTCAGTTCATTTTGCTTTTGTTCCACCATTTAGAATTTACGCGCAAGTCTAAAAATGACATATTTCTATCAAAACAAGACAAAATCATGATCAAAATAGATAATTTAAGTAATTCAGAGGTGAGAAATCCAAAAATGCTATTTAATTTGGTGTCAGACTTTTAGAAAAAGATCTAAGGGCTATTTAAATCATATTCTCTTGCTAAAAAAATGAACGGGTCAGTTCACAATTGATCCAAAATTTGAACATGTGGGACAATTTTCTCAAAGCTGAAATTTGGCATGCAGCAAATATAGGCTTTTACTCATATCATACTAAAAAATCAACATGGTTAATTTTTTCCTTCAGAAAATATTTACATTTTAATTTTCTTAGAAAATTGTCATAATTTCATGTTGTTTATCGTTAATTACTGTAGTATTAACAGGGCTTCCCAAACAAAAAATTAGCGTACACGGCCTTTTGGGAAGCCCCAATTAATGCACATATTAGCAAAAAATTGATTACTATCATTTTTGTTGCAACTATAGATTATATGTTATGATAAAAATGTCTATGATAACCATGTAAGTTTTAATATTAAACAATTAACAAGAAAATTCTGAAATGCATTTGTCAATCCTATCTAATTCTGGTTTGTCAAGGGTATAATGACGTGCAGTCGTTGTTGACAATGATGGTTCTTTAACTCCTGATACAATTAAAGTGTTAGGCACCCAGCACATATCTTCTGGAACTGGCCATTTGAAAGATTTTGCTGGGAATGATGGATGCATGAACTTAACAAGAACATCTTCCTTGTCTTTGTCCACATCGGAGACCATCCCTATCCAGTATTTTTCATCATATACACAAATGATGAATTTAGCTAGCCGTATGTCTCCTGGAATAATATGCCGAATATCATAATTAAACACAAGTGTGTAATTGCTGTCATCAGACACACGTTTTGCACCAATGGAACGTATCGAAATTGGGATAAACTGATGGATAAAATGAGGGCGAATCGTATTTTATAAAAATAGATCAAGCACTTTCACTGGACTCTAGCAAAGAAAGAGCAAATCCAACCTTAATGGAGCTAGACATTTCTCCGATTAAACTGCATGGAATTGGCGACAGCGCAAGATTACGACATGGTAAGAGTAAAATTGCCCTGGCAAATGAAGCATTGACATCTAAAGTTGCTGCTGCTCTTGGTATTGATGAAGAGGAAATAAAAGAAGACTCTCAAACCGAAACTTTTTCTACAGTAATCAACGAAAAAGCCAGTGACTTGGACCATCTCGTCTTTTTGATGAAGGAAAAGCTCACAACAGCTAACAGAACTAAAAAAATTCAAATACTTACACTTACCCCAAGTTCATGGTCACTGAGAAAGGCAGCAAGTTTTTTCAAAGTTTCGAAAGACACCATTCAAAAGGCAAGAAAACTTAAAGCTGAGAAAGGAATTTTAGAGATGCCATAATCTGTGATAGGAAAATGTTTAAGTCAAGAAATAATAGAGGCAGTCAAATTATTTTACAACGACAATGAATATTCCCGACAGCTTCCAGGCAAAAGAGGCTGTGTCAGTGTCGCCAAAAAAAAGTATGAATCAAAAAGATTGTTACTATGTAACATTAAAGAACTACATATTGAATTTAAAAAGAAATATCCTGAGATGGAAATAAGTTTCTCGAAATTTGCAACCCTACATCCAAAATGGTGCATCAGTGCCGGACCAAAAGGGACACATTCCGTTTGTGTGTGCAGGATTCATCAGAATGTCAAGTTGATGCTTGATGCTATTGATATGGGCAAAGAATATCACTGTTTCATTCAAATGATCGTTTGTGACAGGGACAGTAAACAGTGCATGGTTCATCGCTGCTAATCATGTCCAGGAATTGATAATTTGACTGCATATTTAACAAACATACTGCTGGAAAACAATACAGAAGATGATGGAGAATTTGGTGATGATGATGACGAAGATGATGCTCAAGACACAATCACTTTCAAGCAATGGATAACTACGGATAGAGCAGATCTAATTTCTCAAACCGTAACTGTTGGAGAGTTTATTGTGCAAATGGCAGATAAATTAAATAATATAACATCGCACTCTTATATTTCACGTGTACAATCGGCATACCTGAAAAGTCTAAAAGAAGAATTAAACAAAGAAGAGGTAATAATTTTAAGTGACTTTGCAGAAAACTATAAGTTTATTCTCCAGGACGAGATCCAGGGTTACCATTGGAATAAACAGCAATGCACTTTACACCCAATTGTGATGTATTACAAGGAAGAAAACATACTTAAAACAAAATCACTGTGCTTTATATCAGATGATTTAGATCACGATGTCAGCTTGGTGTATTTATTTTTACGCGACACACTGTCATACATCAAAGCCAGTATCTCAGAAAACTTACAGAAGGTACACTATTTTTCAGATGGGTGCGCTGCACAGTATAAAAACAAGAAAAATTTTATTAATCTTTGCCATCACGAAGAGGACTTTTCTGTAAAATGCCAGTGGAATTTTTTTGCAACCAGTCACGGCAAATCTCCATGCGACGGTATAGGAGGAACAGTTAAAAGATTGGCTTGTAAGAGTAGCTTACAGTGCCATAAAGATAAGCAGATTTTAACGGCAGAGGCTATGCTTAAATTTTGTGTGGAAGAGATACATGGGATTGTTTTTAAGTATATTCCATCAAACGAAGTTGGGAATGCCAGGGATGAGTTAGCCGGGCGATTTAAGAAAGCCAAGACTATCCCAGGAACTCGCTGCTTTCATCAGTTTATCCCAATTTCGATGCGTTCCATTGGTGCAAAACGTGTGTCTGATGACAGCAATTACACACTTGTGTTTAATTATGATATTCGGCATATTATTCCAGGAGACATACGGCTAGCTAAATTCATCATTTGTGTATATGATGAAAAATACTGGATAGGGATGGTCTCCGATGTGGACAAAGACAAGGAAGATGTTCTTGTTAAGTTCATGCATCCATCATTCCCAGCAAAATCTTTCAAATGGCCAGTTCCAGAAGATATGTGCTGGGTGCCTAACACTTTAATTGTATCAGGAGTTAAAGAACCATCATTGTCAACAACGACTGCACGTCATTATACCCTTGACAAGCCAGAATTAGATAGGATTGACAAATGCATTTCAGAATTTTCTTGTTAATTGTTTAATATTAAAACTTACATGGTCTATCATAATGTAAAATGCAGTAGTAAGCTGCTTGTAAGTACTGTAATTTGTAACTTTTACCATACTATATGGAAATATATGAACATTTTGATGAAAAAGACTGGGTTGGTTGTGCTATGATGATTGACTTTTTGTCATATTAAAGACATTTTTATCATAACATATAATCTATAGTTGCAACAAAAATGATAGTAATCAATTTTTTGCTAATATGTGCATTAATTGGGGCTTCCCAAAAGGCCGTGTACGCTAATTTTTTGTTTGGGAAGCCCTGTTAATACTACAGTAATTAACGATAAACAACATGAAATTATGACAATTTTCTAAGAAAATTAAAATGTAAATATTTTCTGAAGGAAAAAATTAACCATGCTGATTTTTTAGTATGATATGAGTAAAAGCCTATATTTGCTGCATGCCAAATTTCAACTTTGAGAAAATCGTCCCACATGTTCAAATTTTTGACCCGTTCATTTTTTGAGCAAGAGAATATGATTTAAATAGCCCTTAGATCTTTTTCTAAAAGTCTGACACCAAATTAAATATTTTTTTTTGGATTTCTCACCCCTGAATTACTTAAATTATCTATTTTGATCATGATTTTGTCTTGTTTTGATAGAAATATGTCATTTTTAGACTTGTGCGTAAATTCTAAATGGCGGAACAAAAGCAAAATGAACTGAAAATTAGTGAAACTTTAATTAGCCGTAATTACTTAATGGTAAGAGCTATTGATCTAAAATTTTCAGGTTTTCTTATTTGCATATGTATAAAATATGAGCCAAATTTCAGCCAATTCTGAGACTTATGGTGTAAATTTTCAAAATTTTGTCCTTCTTTGACAAAGAATAGCTCTTAAGGGCATGTGATGCAGTTTTTATTTTATTATTTTCCAGATTAGATGTAATCTCCCCTATGATGCCTCTAACTTTGAGGGTCGTTTCCTCGTCCCCTTAGTGATGCTAAAAGAACCTAAGCCAAAGCCTGTCAAACTTCGTTGTGAGGATATTAAATTACTTGTTCAAACCTACACTGGTCATGCCTCATTTCTCGCTCACCTGAGTAAATGGAAGAACACAAGTGCAACATGTAATGCATGCATGGATAGGAAAAGCAAAAATCTCAAGCAAAATCTCGCACGCGAGATTTCTTGGGGTTGGCACTTAGATCAGTAATTTTTGTTTTAAAAATTCTCGCATGAAGGAATACATGCATTAAGGTTAATAAAGCAAATGAAATGTAAACAAAAAGGACTCAAGTCCTCGTATAATTATTAGTTAAACATACATAATTTTCTGACATTAATTTGAGTTAATTTTCTGCCACTCATCTATGGTATACATAATGTTATTATTTATTATTGATGCCTTCATTTGTATATATAAAGGAGAATTGCAGCTTGTAGCTCAGTAAAGCGTCATGACAGCTCAAGCTGCTTCCCTCTTAACATTCATCAAATTGTCACAGTTACCAGGTTGATTTTCTCTTTCTTTTTATTTTACACACCCTATGTGCATTTTATTTACATTCCTAGCGTTGACCATTCCCTTGTCAGGGATCTTCATCAGAAAGAATATGTAGACTCATATTGGTTGATAATATTTCTCAGAGGTTGTTACGGGTTCCATACCACTGCCACCAATGCTGGTTGACAATGTTCTTCATAGGTTGTTTTCGGGCTCCATACCGCTGGCACCAATGTTGGATACGGATACGACAGTAAATGAGAGTAGGGTTGGTTTACATCCCTTTATCCCTCTTGGACTTTATATAGTTGCAATATCTAAGGAGTACATGGTTACTAATGGTTACGAGTACGTGTACATGAGCGTGCCCTTGAATATAGTCGTTTGTCACATTATCAGTTATCATTTGTCAATGCCACATTGTGGTAATCTTAAATGTGTGTGGATCTTTAGAAGGGGAGATTGGTAAGTAGAATGTATAGCCAACAACAACCCTTTTTGGTGCAAATCCGTGAACGAGTTCCTCATGTTCGTTGCTGGGTTCCATTGAGTTAGCTCAAAACTGAAACCGAATCTTCTCAACCTACTTTCTACTATAATTTTTGGACCCTTATTATCCTGGTTTTTCACCAAGGCTATGCAGTTTAATTAACTTTGAAGGCCTCCCAGAGCTATGTTCATAGGAATTGGAGGTCTCTGGGTCGCAATATCACCATTTGTTGTTCA
This sequence comes from Lepeophtheirus nordmannii, assembly GCA_963680855.1. NCBI lineage: Eukaryota > Metazoa > Arthropoda > Copepoda > Siphonostomatoida > Caligidae > Lepeophtheirus > Lepeophtheirus nordmannii. The sequence continues at coordinate 15,173,367 of OY804526.1, read as the reverse complement.
TGATATCATTTGAGCTCTCGACCATAATATAAAATTACCGATTTCGACATCCCTTCGAACCTGAATTTGACCAAATGACATGATATTGGATTTGTTGAAGAACTCGTTCCTACTATTGATCTTGTCACTCAAACTGACTGGTCCATCAGTTCCAGTTCCAAGGAGAGGAAAAGAAAGGCTAGGTTCAATACAGAGTCTGAAGACGATCCCATTCTCTTCCAATAATGTTCACATATTTTTATAACTTTTAGTAATTCAAACGGACCCATGAAAATTCGTTCAGAAAAACGATGTCCAGTAATTCTCAAGAATTGTTCTTTAATTCTTACCACCCCGAAATTCTAATTGGGAAAAATCCTTTCGATCTAGGAAAGATTTAAAGACTTACATACTGATTTAATACAAGGGGAACCAAGGCCTTAACCACAAATAGAAGTTTCCACTCTGATTTCAAGTTATCCCCATACCACACTATCTCTTGTCTTGATTATTTTTTGGCATATGTTATCGGAAAATGAAAGATCTTTAGAAATATATTGATATGCCATACTTTTAATCTTTCGTAATGTGTTAAAGTGAAGTTATTATAAAAAAATAACGCTTTTTGTAGTGTTTCTAAGATTATTTCATCATTTATTCTGATAGCTTATGCTGAAACTACGACCCCAAGTAGTCGTAAAAATCGCCGAAATCATATCCACGAGTTTATCCGGAAAACCATACATATAAAACTGTTGAAATATATATTTATGGGGCAAACTGTCGAAAGCTTTCTCAAAATCTACAAAGAGTGCTGCGTATTTTGTATTGGAGGATGAACAGTGATCAATTGCATCCTGTATAGACTGTGCAATATTTTCTAAATATTGTCCTGTCATAAAAGATTTCTGGTCAGGACATATGATGTGGGGTGGAACTTTCTTTATCCTTCTGTTTACAATGCCCGTCAGTATCTTAAAATGTATTCAGAGTTGGCTCTTCGAACAGTACTTTTTGTTTTCCAAAGCTGTTATCATTTTTCCTTTATTACTACTGAGGGGAGAACATCTACTTGATAGTAAAGATCTCGCATGAAGGAATACATGCATTAAGTTTAATAAAGCAAATAAAATGTAAACAAAAAGGGCTCAAGTCCTCGTATAATTATTATTAGTTAAAAATATATAATTTCCTGACATTAATTTCAGTTAATTTTCTGCCCCTCATCTATGGTGTACATAATGCTACTATTTATTATTGATGCCTTCATTTGTATATATAAAGGAGAATAGCAGCTTGTAGCTCAGTAAAACGTCATCAACATTCATCAAATTGTCAGAATTACCAGGTTGATTTTCTCTTTTTTTTTATTTTACACGCCCCATTTGCATATTATTTACATTCCCCCCCTATGAGCGACTTTTTTAAGTGCTTAAAGGAAATTTCCCTTGATATTAAGATCAGTTATTCTTCTTCTTAATCTAATCATTGCACCTCTACTCTCATATTCTATAATTTCCTAAATTATAGGTGTGTAATCGCACTCTCATCAATAATTTTTTCCAACTCTTCTCCTTTCCAGTGCAGCTTCTTTACGACGTTGTATAAATATCTTTCTTGAACTTGAATCTATGTTTTTCAGCGTCTCCCACGATGAAATATTTCCAGATTTTAATCTTAATATGTAATCATTGATAACTTTTGATATCTTATCTTGAATTTCTATCTAGTCAAAGAGTATAACATTTAGTTTCCAGAACGAACTTTTGGCTTTACAAGGATTTCTGAGAGTAAAAGTTATTGGGCAATGATCAGAAATATATGATGGCAAGACACTGAAATCTTCTAGAAGGTTAGACACTCGAAGAATTGCAAGAACGTGGTCAAGTCGGTCGTTATCTCTATAACCAACTTCCCCCCCCCCTATGAAATGTGATTTTAAGGGATTTCTTATCTAATATCAGACCTAGATCGCATAAGTTAATCTCTCTGATGACTTCTTTCATCTCTCTGGCGTTGATTTCATTATTTGACCCATTTGACCCTTATCCAGTGCATTTTTAAGTCCCCTGATATCTACCAATAATTTTTGACTTGTCGTTGCCTGAACATACTCAAAAGGTAATGCAATACTTTGAAATTTAGTTGCAATTTCGTAGGGTCTCTCTAGTCGAATAAGAGCTTTTCCTGGGCCCATTTTGGAGCTTATATAAGATAGATCATAGGCTGGAAAGCCCAAGTTTTGTTTTGCTATTTCTAAATATCTTAATCTGATAGACAGTTCACGTCTGGGATTGAATTATCATTCTTTCTTATTAAAAGATTTAAAAATTGTCATTTAGGACACTTAATGTCTTCATTTACATCCGATTTATATTCGAGAATTTCTTCCATCATGACATTAGCCTTGATGTCACTGTCAACATCATTATCCTCTCCGTTCTTAGGTGAAAAAGATGACGGAGTGGGAGGGAGAGGAGACTCCTCCACGGAATCTGACATTTTCAGAAGAAAGTGATTTTGAAAAATAAATGTATGGGAAACTTACAGAACAATAAAGTGTCTAGAACCAAGAGAAATTAATTTTCTCATCGAATGTTCCTCTGAGGAATTGATACAAGTCATCTGTCTCCCAATTATTCATACTGACACACCATTAAACTTTAAACGACTACAGTTTCCAGTTCGTCTTTGCTTTTGCTATGACCATTAATAAATCCTGTCATTAAGTGTTTGTGGCATAAATTTTGAAAACCCATTGTCCCTTCCATGATCAATTGTATGTTGTTTGTTCCCAAGTAGGGAAACCTTCTGTTTTGTTTATTTATCAACTAGTCAATAAAACAAAATAATGTATACAGCAGGGCTTTACAATAAAATATATTTAATATAAGTGTACGAAGGCGATAATTGAACTTATAAGTATTAGTCATTTTTTTACGCCTATAAAAATGCATGTAAACATTAACATTTTACTAATTTCCTGTTGATATTGAATTCTTAAAGTCCATCAGATTTTGACGGAGTGTGTATATCAGGTCAGCAACTTTATTTCTATGTTATTCAAAATTTTGATTTATTAACTCCATTAATTAGTTGCTACCTCCACTTCCTCCAAAATTTGTAGGTTCAAGTGTTATCTTTTTTTGAGAAATCAAAATATGGTTATATTAACATAGACGTTTTATCTGTCTTTAGTTATAATAGCTCAATCTATTCTTTGTATTGCGTAAAAAAAACTAGCTTTTCCCAAGACATGTTTGCTGAAAAAGAAATTATAACGAAGGAAAATGCCTGGTACAACATTTTAAAATTTTAATTTCTATGAAACGATTTGATTAGGAACCATATATTTAGCATTGGTAGAATCGTAGTTACACAGCCATATTTAATCACAAAAAATCAAATTATGTTTAAATTATTTTCCTCTTTTTAATTTTGAAGCTTGGGGTGGCTATATACAGACTTAAGGGAGTATATCTCCATTCTCCCCAAATATCTACGCTTTTCAATTAGAATTGGGGTCTGTGTCAGCATTTTATTACCATGTAGTAGGAATGTAAAAAATATGCAAAATGCCACGTGCGAGATTTTGTGGAGTTGGCGCTTCGAACAGTACTTTTTGTTTTCCAAAGCTGTTATCATTTTTCCTTTATTACTGAGGGGAGAACATCTACAATAGCAAATACAATGTTAGAAAAGGGCTCATGTCCTCGTAATAATTGTTTGTTTATTACTTGTAAGTTAAAGATATATAATTTTCTGACATTAATTTGAGTTAATTTTCTGCCCCTCATCTATGGTATACATGCATAATGTTATTATTTATTATTGATATCTTCATTTGTGTACATATATAATGGAGAATAGCAGCTTGAAGCTCAGTAAAACGTCATGACAGCTCAAGCTGCTTCCATCTCAACATTCATCAAATTGTCAGAGTTACCAGGTTGATGATTTTCTCTTTCTTTTTATTTTACACACCCTATGTGCATTTTATTTACATTCCTACGAATAAGTATCTTAAGGGGATGAAAGTGGATAAAACTCAATTTCATTTAGGTAGGGATGAGAAAATATAAATGAGGTAATGACACTTTTGTTTTTGCTCCCCCCCCCTTTTTTTTGGCACTAGCTCTGATTAGAACGTCGTTTTTTTCTAGAATTCCAGAACTTTATTCCTTGCATGTTTGTTATTCATATTTCTATAGCAATTTGTATCTTTTTCCTGGTAAATGAAAATATTTATATCATTAAGTAGGATGATCTCCTTATGATTGTTTCACTATATGTCAAAAATATATCCTCAAATGGCTAAGAAAACTACATATAGATTATCATTATTTGACCCATGAATCAATTACATCTTTATCTTTTGTCCATTCCTATATATGGCCAGATCGAGGTAGTTTATTTTCACATCCCTTGGAATTATCTTCTGATTAAATACATTTTTAACTGCCTGCAATATCCCTTTCGAAGTGTGAATTGTCTGCTTTTTTTTTTTTTTTTTTGATGGTGTCTGAAAAAATACATGATACTAGTCAATAATCTTTTTGATCACGATTTTTTATTCAGTGTTCATGATCCTTTTTATGCTCAGAAATAGAAAAATTGAAAATTAAGCTCAATGAGTATATTTTTGTGACATCAGGATTGTTTTTGCTAAATCGTGAAATTCGTCTTATAATATCTATTTTATCTAAAACATTAAGATAACGAAGCAATCTCTTTTAAAAAAGCATTAAAACTTATTGTAAATAAATATCTTGAATTTTTTAAGAAGAAATTAATCTCTCTCTTTTTTACACTAAAAATAAGTAATTTGGGGTCAATGAAAAAAAAAATTATCTAAATCTGAAATATATAAAAAATAGTACATTCAAAAACTACTTACTTAAAAAAATATTATCTGTTGAGTGTAAGAAAAAAAAAACTGGAATACAGTGCATTATAATGATGTCAAGGTTTTATGATATTTATTGAACAAATTTCTAGAATTAATGTTTTTATTGAAACAAAACTCTGAGAATAAATGTTTTTAACTATTATCCAAATAATATCTGGTATTAACCAGATAATAAAGTTATTATAAATATAATATAATTTATTTGTAAACTTGAATTTATTCTCAGACTAATTAACCTTTCCGTTCACTGCCCGTTGCCACTAAGCTTGAGCAAGCGCTGTCGTTCTCCTCTTCTTCCGCAATTCTCTTTAACTGTTTTTGAGCATTCTTCTCGTCTTGTTCTTGCCTCATCTCGTCCTACATATCTTCCACTTCTTGCCATCCTCTTATCATAATAGGCAATCATAGTTGACTTCAGATATCCATATTGAATTACCGATAAAGAGTTCGCCCTTTAGTTAGTCAAATTTCAATAATTTGAAATATTTTGTCTGTTTCATGTTATAAACCAACTCACTTGCCTCCAATCGGTATGATTGAAAGTAAAAACTTTTCGGTTTTATCTGAAATTTGAGTATCCAAGGGAATATATTCCTGAATGAAATGGCAAATGCTTTCTTTTCTTCATTCTCTTTATCCTCAAGGGCCATCATATGAGAAACATCCTTGATTATGCACACAATTTCCCTGTACTGTTCACATTGTTCATAAAAAAAAAATATAAGTTTTTTACTATGATATCAATAGGTTTTTGTAGTCTCCATATATTTTTTTTAGTGCAATGATGGGTATGAACACACTGATTTAATTAACTCTTGCGTATCCACTTAGTTGCTTAAAATTTTTGATTGCATTTAATGAATATGAGAAGGATAAGTGCAAAAATATATATAAGTTTCACTGTTGATTGTTGCAAATTGTAAATTAATATCATACTTTGTCGTGAGATATATGAAATTGTGTGAGATAGAGGTCGTTAAAAAAATTGTCTAATATATCAGCTCTCCCTACTTCAAAAATGATAAAGCAAAGAAAATCACAACTGAGCAAAAAAAGCAAGAGAACTTTGGAGAGTCTAGAGGAAAAGAATAAAAATAGTCAAGGGAAACCGCCTCTAGCCCTAAAGATCTAGAAAATAAATCCTCTGTCAATGAAGATTAAAATAAACCTCAATTGTGACTTCCAACCCTATTTTATGAAAGATATAATTATTTTACTTTCGTTGAATCGACGATCTTGTTTTTTATTGCCTTAATATGCAAGGTATTTTTAACTCTTAGAACGTTAGCTATAAGTAGAAAATTGGCGGCTACTTTTATTTTGCCTTTTTATGCAATTAAAAATAATATCAGCGAATGTAAATTCGATTTCAAATTTTAATAAGAGAAAAGCTGTTATTGAGCATTTTGTGGCATTAAATCCTGGCGTTCTCTCCTTTTGTGACATTAGGGCGGGTGAGGGCGATTTTCCAAGCATTGTCCGATTACATTAATTTCGAAACACCGAGTAATAAAAAAAAGAACCGACACCCATCACGAGGAATTGCTCTTATGATTAAGAAAACACTAAACCCATCAATTATTGCGAAAGATGAGAGAGAAAACTTCCTTGTAGCGGAAATTTCGTAAGGAGGGAAAATTATAAAGATCATATCAATTTATGGTCCCAACAGAGAAGAAACATCTTTTTATGACGAAATTGATAGAAACTTTTTGACAAGTTGTGAATCTGAAAATAAGGAAATTCTACTTTTTGGTGACTTTAATTTAGTATCAGGGAAGAGACACAAAAGACTATAAAAGAGAGAACAACAGGAAAGCGAGTAACACAATTAAAGAAATAATTATTAAGAGAAAGCTGGAAGATTCTGCATTAAAATTAAGTAGAAAACCAAAACATACTTTTAGAATGATTAAGGGAATTGCAATGTACAAAAGCTATAGGCTTGACTAATTATTACCTTCCGTAGGGCTGAATATACTAATAAAAAATTATAAAACGTTGACACCAATGCTATCAGACCACAACTTTAGTAACTTTCCAGATACTAAGAAATAATAAAAGGAATTATTGGATGCTGAACATGAATCTTTTAGAAGAAGAGCATACTCATCTTAAAATTACTAAAATCATTACCGATGTTGTTGGAAGATTGGAGAATAAAAGTACCAATACACCATCTCATGCTCAGAAATTAATTTTGGATTCAGCTAGAAGAGAATACATTAAAATCGAGGTTAAAAGAAGTATATAACGTAAACAGCAATTAGAAGAACTATCTCGGCTAAGGAACTTATGTCACGAAAGTGTAGGAGTCGACGAGAAAATCAAGGAGATTTTGGACAATATTGGATAATGAAATTTAATCAGGCAAAGTAGAAGGGATTTCCGAAAGAAAAAGTGATTCTAGATAGAGTAAAGAAATTAGAGGATATCAACATGTCTATGAAGAATATATTGACGTTCTGGGATTGAAAAGGTAAAGAAGTTGAAGATCTTAGTAGTGTAGAGCTGGTAGTAACTGATTATTTCCAGAGGTTATACGAATGTAGGAACTGCTCTAAGGGAAAGAAAATTAGAAATTTAGAGGTGAAACATATCAAGAATATGCGTATTCTAGTTCTCATTTTGTACATTCGTTAAAAACACGGAAAATTACTGAAAACTACAAAACCAGACTTGATAAAGATAATACCACAAAATAAATAAAAGTGTTCATCAAAAATTATACGAAGAAGAATAAAACTCCCGGTCCTGATGGGATGTCCATGGAATTTTATACAAAATACGCCCTTTCGCTAAGTCCAATCTCAGGAAAATTATTCAAAGAGGCTATATTTAGGGGCTACATGAAAAGGCACATCACGAGTGGTGAGTTTATTCTAATCGCCAAAAGGAGAAAGGATCAAAGACATATTGAAAACCTTAGGCCGCTGACAATGCTTAATACGGCATATAAAGTATATAATGGTATATTGGCCAAAAGAATGCAGAGTTCCGATTTTCAGATATATTAGATATTCAAAGGTTGTGTATAGCAAATAAACTAAGATCAAACACCCAAATTTTAGAAAAAACCATAAGACCCATCATCATTGGTGCAGCAGCCCACTACACTGCACTTGAGATTAAAATTCCTGATTCGGGAGCATCGTCATGGAAATGGACAGGAGACCATTTCGTCCTCAAAGTTCTAAACATTATTCGAAAGATATCAAAAGAATTTTAAGAAGACATCGTCGTTTCATAATTAACACAAATTAGTCAATTCGTCAATTTATTTAAGATTATTTATCTGGACAGTAAATTTGAACTATAATCTTCATTAATGTTTTTTTACGTGACTGTCCGGAATTTTCATTTTATTTTATGTTATGTGTGTTATTAGTAGGAATGTAAATCATATGCAATTCGGGCGTGTGATAAAAAAGTGGAGTTGGCTCTTCAAACAGGTCTTTTTGTTTTCCGAAGCTGTTATCATTTTTTTTCCCCTTAAGAAGGTAACATCAACTTTACCTCAACATAATATTTTACAAGAAAAGAACAATCTGCAAAGATTATATCATGGAGAGGAACAAAGGAAAAATTAAAAAATGGTTATCATTCATTGAGGAGAATGGAGTTAATGATATTTGTGAATATAATAATGAATCTGGAGTAACGTATTGCAATGTTTGTGGTTTGATGTTTTCATTTGTATACATACATATATAAAGGAAAATAGCAGCTTGTAGCTCAGTAAAACGTCATGACAGCTCAAGCTGCTTCCCCCCCTCAATATTCATTAAATTGTCAGGGTTGCCAGGTTGATTTTCTCTTTCTTTTTTTATTACAAGCCCGATTCGCATATGATTTACATTCCTAGTTATTAGTGTATTTTATTACTACACTGTATTATTTTTGTCAGATAAATAAATAAAAGGATTTTAACCGAAAAAAAATCAAAGGCATAATATCTGGGAACATAGAGCATAAAATAGAAGCATATGCAGACGGCGTTACTGTTCTTTTTTTAAGGAACGAAAAAGCTAATAGAGTAGGAAACCATGGAAAAATTGGAGAAAAATACAAATATATCAGGACTTCAAATCAATACCGCTAAGATTAAAATCCTGATGGGTTACAACATCTGGGTTAACTGCTCGGATTTGTTCTCCACTTTAGGCATAAAGAAGGGGACCCAGTACTGAGAGACATAAACGATAAACTAAGGGACTTTCTGTAACGTGATTGGTACATGAGTGTAAAAAAGTTGTCCATTCGAATGAGGATGTGTGTTAGTAGACTAGAAACGGCCACGATGCGCGAGTCCAGTGTATACAAGAGCCGTCGTAGCGATATAAGCAATAACATCGGTTTAAATTTTGAGATGAATGTGGAAATTAGTCAATGGAGTCTTAATTTCTTTCCCCATTCTTGACTTAACAGCGATGTTTATTGTTAATCTGAAAAGGGAATTGTTCTTAGTGTACTCAAAGATGATCCAAATGACAAATACTTTCTCATGAAGATGAATCTCTAATTTTATAACATGTCGAAACTCCGATCCCGTCTTTTTCAAATTAAGGCGACTGATCCAGCATTCCTCAAAACAGTTCCCTTCATATCCATGATGATGAAGATGAAGGGTACTGAGACATGACTCATCACGGAACACTATTCCTTTCATTGGATATCCATGACCCTGCGGTCCCACTCTTTCCTCGGAGTTGCCTTGTAATTAAATAAGAGATCCATGTTTTTGAATTTGGTTATCTTCAGCTGATGTCAGAGTCTTCTTATGCACGCTACTACTACATTCTATAGTACTTGTTTTTTATTAGATCTACCGTGAGTCTTAGATTTCTAGCGAATTTTTGCTCAAAATTGGATGAAAATTTACACACTTTGATGGACGATTTCTTCAAAGTTAAAGGCTCTTATTGGGCGCTTGACATCTTGTTTGAAAGCTGTGGGTCTAATCTTTATAATGCATTCCTTATTAATCCATTTCATGCAATATTCTAGGAGTTATTTAAGTACAAAGGATTTCATCGACTTTTGGGCCTACTCCGGCACCCTACGCCCCTAGGAGTCCTTTTAGGTCAAAACAAAGACTAGAAATGAAATCTCCATAAAAAACACTAGCCAATCATTATTTTTTAATGCCCAAAATGTGTATTCTTCTAGGGTTAAATTGAAGTTGAAGTTGGAAAATGGGCCAAAAAAGCTAAAAAAGTAGGGACCGATTTCTCGAAAACCGTCGGACTCTTGAAAAAAAGAACTACAGATTTAAAATCAGTGAGCAAAACTGAATTACTTTTATTATACTTATACCCCAGAAGATTTTTGGCTGTTGACCAGTGTTATTTTATGTTTCGTATAAATAACTTCAGTTAAATAATCCCATATTTTGCTCGTCTCAGAAAAACCACGTAGGAAATGGTTCGAGGTTTCCCTTTCCCTCCCACAAAAAAAACAGAGTCTATCTTCAGCTGTTCTGCCGTGTATATTTCCGAATGTAATAGTAGCTGTTATGAGTCTGTATTTAAACCAGTACAAGGAGAAACTCAGCAAATCACTCCTTAGACTCTCCAGTAGTCCTGTAGTACTGAATTTTTTTCTTCTCTTGCCATCCTCCCATCCACTTGCTTTAAGAATACTGTCCCCGTTGATTTTTTCAGGAAAGTTCGTCTCAAGCATTTATTATTCAATTTCTTAATGAAATTAAAGTTTTGAGGTCCAAACTCTCTATTTTTAAAACCAACTTCCGCCATTATTCTCTTCCTTTCCAGTCTCTCGCTGAGGTTAAAATTTGAATCGTCATTAAAAAATTTCACCAAAAAAACTGGTTCCTGCCATCCCATTAAAGTTTTCATTGCCATTTCCAAGTTGATACCAGCGTTTGCATTCCAGAATGGGCTTATCTCTTTAGAGGTCTCGATTACCACGGTTGGGCCTTTACCTTTTATTTCTTCTATCGAGCGTTCTAATTTATTTTTGAAGATCTTACCCCACACAGAGTCCTCCTCCATCAACCTTCTGAACCAATTGAAAGTTACTACCTTCCAGAGGTCTCCAATTGTAATCATACCTAGCCCAAAGCATTTCTTGGGAGTCGTAATTCTTTTCCATGTTATTAACCTCGATGATCCTCCAGGGAACAAGAAATTGTTACATATTTGATCCATTTTTATTGCGAAGCTCTTAGAGTATGGAGTGACTTTTAGAATATGTGTTACCTTTGGTAAAACAAATACATTCCAAACGTATATTCTGGCAGCCACGTTCCTTCCTATTATTTTCGCATATATCGATGTACTTCTCCTTATTTTATCTTCCATTGCCGCTTGATTCTCAAGAATATCCACGTCATCCACCGTCACTACAGTTCCCAATATTTTCAACGCCGAGACCAACTGGAAATCTCCCAATGTCAGCTCTTTCCCACAGCTCGCCATGACTTTGGACTTTTGGAGGTTCACCGTCAGACTTGACTTCAGACCAAACTCCTCTAGAATCTTCCGCGTTGTAGTTATTGATTGACTAATTTCCTCTGGACTTCCCGAGTACATGGTAGTCATATAATCTGCGTACACTTCAATTTTATTTTCTGTATCACCAATACTCACGTCCTTAATTCCTCCGTGCCCGTTAATTTTCTGAACTAAAGCATCCAGTGCTATGATAAATAAACTCGGTGAAATCGGGTCTCCCTGACGACATCCCCTGTTTACATTGAATTGGTCCTTTTGAATTTGAAAATACGTGTAAATATTGGTTAGGCACACCGTAATCATCCTCATAAAATGATCACCAAAACCCAATGATCTTAAACTTCTTAAAATCCACTCGTGGGATTTGCTGTCAAATGCACTCTTGAAATCCACTGCCAATACAGCCACCTCCAAGCCACTCTTTTTTGCACTGAACACAGTATCTTTGATTCCCCGAACAACATCCTCCATAAACCTTCTTCGATTAAAACCCTTCTATGCTGGGTGCGACACTGTTGGTAATACAGATTGCATTTTTCTAGAGATGATACCACTGCATATTTTATATACTGTGTTCAGCATTGTAAGGGGTCTCCAATTTCTGATATGCCTTGTATCTTTTTCTGCCTTCGGAATCAGCACGAGGCTTCCGTTTGTAATATCTCTTGGGAACATCCCTTTTTTGTAGCCTCTCTATATACATTTTCCAACAGTGGGGGTAGTGCAGCGTTGTGTTGCTTATAGAATTCTATTGGGAAACCGTCTGCCCCGGAGATTTGTTTTTTTTTCTTGTATGTTGCAATATAATCTTGTATTTCAGCACAAGTAACATCGTTTTCAAGTCAGTTTCTTTGAGTGTCTGATAGTCGAAGGACACTAAAAACATGGAAATCATCTATAAAGGACATCGATCTACCATTTGGGAACGCACATTTCGTGCACTCTTTTTCCTCCACTAGATTACAACTCCAACAATCGTGTTTCTTCCTAAAGTATTCTACCACCGTCCTTCTTATCTCTCTCGAACTCTCCACCACAATCCCATCCGAGTTAAACACTGCTTGAACTTCTTTCTTTTTCATCCAATCGCCCTCCCTCTTCTTCAATCTTTCAAGGACTAAACACTCCCTTGGAAATGATTGCAAGCCGTTCCTGATTAAGGAGCCTTTAGTGTAAAATTGATTCAACTTTTCCTGTTCTTCTTGTAATTCAAAATCTTCGTCCCGTGTTTTGTCATGATTATTCAGTCTCATTTGTACTCTCTTTCTTTCAGCACTCAACCTTACGCCAAGTTTAATATAACAACTTCTAGCAGAGTCCACTACAAGTTTCAAAGCCTGTGAATATGTCTTTATCTTTCCTTTCTGTAATCGGTCTACAACATTCTCAATAATACAGTTGACTCTATTGTTCGTATATTCATCTCCAAGAAGTTCCGTATTCAGTTTCCACGACTTTTTTGATCTTTTTTTAGGACTTGATATCGTTATCATTATTAGATTATGATCTGATTCAAATTCTGGTATCGTCTGATATCCACTCAACATTGTAAAAATGCCGAAAGAAACTAAAAAATAATCCAACCTCGAGCTTTTAGTCATCCTTCCTCCTTCCTTGATTTTGAATGTGTGTTCTGGTAATTTCTTGAACTTTGTGTCTTCTAGTCCATGTCTATATACTAATTCTTTCATACTTCGTGTTGCCATTTTGTTGTTTTATTTTTTATAATTGTATGTGTCCCTCTCCTGGTTCATAACCAGATTTAGGTCTCCCATTATCAGGACTTCGTCAGTTTTAGAATTTCCCTCACTCAAAAGAGCAGTGTCAATGAATTTATAAAAATTTGGACTATCTTCGTTTGGATCATATATACTGAGGATTTTTATACTTTTGCCATACCAGAATATGTTGACAGCTACGAAATTTCTCTCTTTATCCATCGTAACCGACTCAGGTTTTGATGATTTTTTGATAAAAAGGAGCACTCCCCTCCAAGGATGCTTCGATTTTCTATAAACTGCTTACGTCTGAATAACAGTATATTTCTCGGAAATATTGTTCTCCTGTATAATTCCTTTTAGTCTGGTGTCGCAAACAGACAATACATCAGGATCAAAGCTCATAAAATGATTTATTACTATTCTTCGTTTGCTTGATTCAGCAATTGAGTTTACATTAGCAGAGATTACTTTCAAAGTCATATCTGTAAATAAAAATAAAACAAACTAAAATAACAAAAACCAGAACAAGTGCACAGTTGATTATTATGAGGTCATCTAATGATCATGTTTTTCAGAAGTTAATGGTAAATCGCCGGTGTCTCGTATTTTCTTTTTAGAGTCCTCCTCGACAAACTCTGAGGGTCTTTTGGAGTTTTTTTTCTTATTGGCCAAAGTTGGTTTTTTTCGGAAGTTCTGGTCTCCTTCTTAAACATACTTTCCAGTCTTCCCTCAACGAGTCTCCTTTTATGCTTGATACATTTTCCTCAGAGTATTTTTTTTTTTTATCATCTCGTCTGGGTCATCATCTGAGTTGACCCCTTCAGGGTTATGGGTCCGACTATATCCAGCACTTACAACTTCCTTTCCATTCTCTGACCCTGATATCAAGCTAGAATCATCTATTGAGCATTCTTTATCCTTGACCAATTCGTTCTCCAGATCTTGAGTCTTCTCCTCTTCTCGTTCCCGTCCTACCTCATCTTCAATATTTTTTGCTTCTTGCAATCCTCTTATTTTAACAGGTAATCCAGGATGCCTTCGGAAATCCCTTTCAAAATTCCAATAGGAAGTCCTTTCTTTTAAAGGGCATTTCGCTTTTAAATGACCAAATTTCAAACATTGGAAGCATTGACTAGTGCTCAATTTTGAGACCAACTCAACTTTCTTGCCTCCGATTGGAACAATTGAGGGTAACCACTTCTTTGGTTTTATTTGAAATGCTAGTCTTCCTGTCAATATCTTTTTGAACGTAAGGGCAAATTTTTTATCCTCTTCACTATCGTCCTCTTCTTCACAAATCGTGTGGGGAACATCCCTTATGGTACCCACGATTTCTCCATATTTTTCCATTATTCCTCTAAGTACTACAAGATCAACTTCTGATCCACTTTTTACTATAACCTCTATAAGTTTTTGTATTGCCCGCATATTTTTTAGTCCTCAGATGGAAAAATATACATCAGTTTCGTCCACTCTTTTGTATCCGCTTATATGATCAAAAGCTGTGATTACATTCAATGGGAATTTAGTTGTTACTGCAATGTAACCCGCTTGGCTTTTACAGTCATTTATTCTCGAAATATTCTCACCTTTTAACTTTAGGATCTCAAGAATTTTTTTATAATCTTTAAAGGTTGGGCAAAATCCCTTTAAGGAATCGCCATCTTTATTTTTCCAGTCTAAATAAATTTTGGTTTAGAGAGGGTCGTTATTGAAGTCATTCTTATAGTTGTTTATTTTTGTTTTATGAGAATACGTTGTTTTGAAGTTACCTTGTGTGACATCTCTCGCCCCCTCTTCAGTATTATTATCATTGTTTTCCTTCCTTTTATCCCCGTTGTTTTTACTAATTGCTCCTCTCACATAATTCTCATTCACTCGCTGTTTGTCCTCCCCATTCAACTCATTATCAGTGATGTAAAAAACGGCGATTTTTATGCGTACGAGTAGCCCCTCCCCTTGATGACGTCAAAAATGATATGGTAACTATGAAAGCCAGCTCATTTACTGTCGATATAATGCTATGACTGAAGCTGTGACAGCCCTGCTCCAGGCTCAAAACAGCTCTTCTTGGACTTATAGTAATTAATTAAATTAAATTGATGTTTCAGAAAGATATTATAAAAATCAAAGTTGTAGATATTACTTTAAATAAACTGGAAATTTTCAAAATTTCAAAATCGGTACATTAGTTTTGGATTTATTGCTATTTTTGTTAAAATTTCATTATTTGTTTTAATTTTTAAGAAAAATGAGTACATAAATATATAATCCCTGCTCTGAATATATAATTATCTTCAAGTTTTTAGTTTGATAATAATGGTTATTTATTCATTAACAAAATAAAGCTTTAAGTTTTTAGATATTTAAATATTTTAAAAACAATGATTGTAGATTTAATAATGATATTTATAATTATTCAACCTTTTCTATAACTCAAGAAAATGGCTGAAAACATATTAAAAATGTCAGCAAATGAAACATTTTATAAGATAAAAGTATAAATATTTTAGTTCGAGCAATTTTTTTCCCATAAAGTCACTTTTTCTAGAGGTATTAACATTAAGAAAGTTTTCAACCAAAATTGAAGGAAAGGTTGTGTGATATTATCGTAACTTTAATAATAGGTAACATAATTTACATATAATAAGAATTATTATATCAAAAGGAAAAGGAAAACAGCTTGATGATTTATGAATGATGAAAGAATATTATGTTGGGTTTCAACTAACAGGCATTTTGAGAACTACACGCACGCTTAAAAATCGCCGTTTTTTACATCACTGCTCATTATAAATGTCAGGCGGTCTATCCGGCGGGAGGGCACTCATCCTTAGGAATGTAAATCATATGCAATTCGGGCGTGTTATATAAAAAGAAAGAGAAAATCAACCTGGCAACCCTGACAATTTGATGAATGTCGAAGGGGGAAACAGCTTGAGCTGTCATGACGTTTTACTGAGCTACAAGCTGCTATCCTCCATTATATATACAACAATAAATAATAACATAGATGAGAGGCATAAATTTAACTGAAATTAATGTCAGGAAATTATATATTTTTAACTAATAATAGTTATACGAGGACTTGAGCCCTTTTTGTTTACATTTATTTGCTTTATTATACTTAATGCATCTATTCCTTCATGCGACATCTTTACTATCAGGTAGATGTTCTCCCCTCAGAAATAAAGGAAAAATGATAACAGCTTCGGAGAACAAATAGACCTGTTTGAAGAGCCAACTCCACTTTTTTATCACACGCCCGAATTGCATATGATTTACATTCCTACTCATCCTTGTAAATATATCACCTGACGCAAATTTAAAGGTAAGAAGAAGAGAAACAGTAAAAACAAAAGAACAAATCCCTCGAGGCAATCCTTTTGAGATAAAATCCGAAACAATCCACGAATCTCAAACAAAACTTCAAATTAGATCCTTCTCAACAATAAAAAAAAGGCTTAACGACAGATTGGTGTAAAAAAAAATCACTAAGTCAACCTGCTTCAACACTATCTTAATATTCTAATGCACAGCAATAAAAGGGACACTTCACACTGCAATACATAAGAAAAAAAAAAGATATTACCGCTGGCAGCACATTTCAGTAATGAGGAATGGGTGCAAAACTGGCTTATTTGTACATGTACAGTTTGCTCAATGAACTCAACCTGTCACTCCAGGAGAAAATGACAACTATTTTTAAGTTGGCAGATAAAGTAGTTGCATTTCAAGCCCTGATAAGAATCCTTAATTAAGAAGAAATCGTCCATCTAAATGTGTAAATTTTCATCCAATTTCGAGCAAAAATTCGCTAGAAATCAATGACTCACGGTTGGGCTAATTAAGTAGTAGTGAGCTGAAGGATTTCAGCTGATTTCGTAATCCTTATGCGTGTTATTGCTATCCTTATGCTCTAGGGACAATTTCTTCTTAATTAAGGATTCTCATCGGGCTCCTAACATATCATTTGAAAGCTGTGGGGCTCAGATCTTTAATGCATTTCTTATATAATATTCAAGGAGTTATTTAAGTACATTAGATTTGAACGACTTTTGGGCCTACTCCCGCACCCTACGCCCCTATAAGTCCTTTTAGGTCAAAACCAAGGCTGAAAATGGAATCTGCATTAAATACACTAGCAAATCAACATTTTTTAATGCACAAAATGAGTTTACTTCTAGGTTTAAATTGAAGCTAAAGTTGGAGAATTGGCCAAGAAAGCTAAAAAAGTAGGGTTGGATTTCTCGAAAACTTTAGGACTCTCGAAAAAAAAATTACAGATTTGAAATCAGCGTGCAAAATTGAATAATTTTTCTTATACTTTTACCTCTTAGGATGTTTGAAAGTTCAAATTTGTTGACCAGTATTATCAATCTGTGTACGAAACCACACATTTTCTCACTGATGTTTTTTATATCAAAAAAGGATATTCTCTTATTGAAAAATTAATTAATTACTAACAAGTTAGAGGTATTCCGGTGAGGAGTCGAGAAGTAAAGGTAGATTATACATTTTCAGACGATGTGTCAATGATTTATGCAGGAAAAGAGGATGATATTCTATCCTCCATACAACAGACATTCCACATCATAAAAGAATACGGTAGCCATTCTGGACTGGAGGTAAATTTTCAAAAAACTAAAGTTGTTGCTTCTTTTAAAGTAATCGCAACATATATGGAGCAAACATCTGTTTTAAAAATTCTAGGTACTTTTTTATCTATTGATGATTTTGATATTTTAGAAAATCAAAAGGATATTGTTTTTAAGACTCGAACAAGCCGCTTCAGCTGTTACTTTATTATTAAGTAGCAATCTTCCGACCAGAATCCACATTTGGAACATAGTGATTCTACCTAAGGTGACCCATCTTCTTAGAATGACCCCTCCTTCATCAGTAATAGTTGAAAAAATTAATCAAATATGTGAAAGTTTCCTATTCCTAAAAGGCCGCCCCAAACTAATCTCCTGGAACCGGCTAAAATGCCCTAGGAAATTAGGAGGCCCAGGAATGATGGACATTCAAACCTTCTGGATGTCCATGGTATATTTCTGGTGTAAACGGATTCTGGAGAGAGGAGCAATATGGTCCATTATAATATATCAGAACTGATTAAGTATTCAGGTGGGAATATTGAAGAAAAAAGAGGAAAAGGCCCTGATGAAATTTTTCAAATTCCACAAACTACTAACACGTTCTGGAAAGATATTATGCAAGTCGGCCCTCAATTGAACAATAAGGTACTCGAAGAAATTAAGTGCAAGAACCCGTCAAAGATAACAAACGATTAACTTACATAGCAGAGATGGCAATTAAAAAAAAGTTATGTTATTTAGGCGAAGTTTTTAATAAATATCAAATTGGACACAAAATGAGGTTTTAGAAAAGCAGTTAATTTTATATAAAGTAAATTTTAAAAATAGGTCCGAGAGATTGTTTTTATAATTTTGCACACTCAACATGCAATTCCAAAATAAGAAGCCACTTAATCGAAAAAAATCTTAGAAAACATTTTTTAAATCAAATCACTAGGAGAAATGATTTTTTTGTAATTAAAGTGCCGACTGCATATATTTTGCATTCTCTAAATAATAGTGGTTTTAATTTTTCTATGTATTGGTTAAAGTACACTATAGTTACCAATACATTAACATTTAATAATAGATTGGGAGAAACTCCTCAGAATAGGTATTGCTATTTTTGCCAGAAAGACCTAGAAACAATAAATCATTTCCTCTTTGAGTATCCCGACATTTTACAAACATATAGCGTGTTGTCAAATTTATTTTATTCAAAGTGTAGTTGAATCATAATCTCCAAAGTATTTACATATTTTTATATTGGCCCACATCAATTTGAAATAAATTATTTTACCACTAAGATTCAGTGCATTATATATAAATTTAGATCAGCACAAATTCCCCTCCCAACAAATTTTGGAAACGTATGTCGAAAAAATGTATGATAAGATAATTGTATAATAGTTTTTTTATAATGCTATCTGATATGTGAATAAATAGTTGTACCATGGTACAAAAAAAGAAAGAAAGAAGGATATTCACACTAACAATTCTGAAGATTCTGCATTTTTTGGAAGTTTTTAGTAACATTTTAAAATTTTAGTAAGCATTATGAGATCTTATGAGAAATAAAACCCCAGCTCTAGTTAGTAATCACTAGATATGTAAAAATGCGCACATCCAGCGTGTAACATGAAAACTGATATGGTAACTATAGAAGCCAGCTTATTTGCTGTCGATATAACACTATGAATGCAGCTATGACAGCCTTGATGCAGGCTCATGACAGCTCTTCTTAGACTTATATTAATTAATTCATATAAATTAATGTTTTAGAAAGATGTTATTAAAGTCGAAGTTTTAGATATCACTTTAAAAAAGCAGAAAATTTTTCAAATTTGAAAATCGGTTCATTATTTTTGTATTTATTCTTATTTTATTAAAATTTCGTAATTTGTATGAAATTTTAACAAAAATAAGTAATTAAATAATAAACTTTGTTCTGACTATACAATTATCTTCAAGTCTTCAAGTAGTTTGATAATAATAGAAAATTCATTCTTTAACAAAATGAGTATAAGAAAAATGAGGAAAATAGATTGAACAAAAATGATCAATAAATAAAATAATAACCTCTAAATAATTAAATTTTTATTAATACATGATTCAATTTTATACCAAAAACATCTTTAGCATGAGAACATACGGCTATCCAGGATATTAATTTATTTTTACTATAAATTGTCTTTCAATAAGTTAGTTAATTACACTGGTCGACAATTTTTTTTGAACTTAATGTTACATGAGGGTTTCTAATACAGATTGTAATGCACTTGTTATTGCTAATTTCAAATGAAACCTTTGTCTTTCTCTACAAATATTAGGTTTTTACATATTTGCATTTTTTAAAAACAATGATTGAAGATGTAATTATGATATTTATAATTATTCTACCTTGTCTAGAACTCAAGAAAATGTCTGAAAACATATTAAAAATGTCATCAAATGAAACATTTTATAAGATAGAAGTATAAATATTTTACTTCGAGCACATTTTTTTCCATAATGTCACTTTTTCGGGAGATATCATCATTAAGAAAATGTTCAACCAAAATTGAAGGAAAGGCTGTACGATATTATCGTAACTTCCATAATAGATAATATAATAAGAACACTTCTCACCACGACGAGCTTTTTGGGATATACAAAAACACACTGTATTCTCCCTTCAGTTGATTTTCATCATTTGATTCTTTTGATTTAAAGCAGCTGACCCTACGTACTATGAGGTCATAAAGGGTATTATTATTATGTATGATTCTGATGCATAAAAATATATTAAATCAAGGATTGCGCACCCTTTTTTGAATTTTGAATATATTGCAAGTAGTATTACAAACAGGTATTTCTGCTAAGACATGATCCGCGTATAGATCTAATTTCTCATGAAATTTATCCCTTCCTTGTTAGACATGGGATATCAGCCACATTCAAGTATTTATCAGGAACATGAAAAGGTGTGAATGAATATTACATCAGTCTCGTTCTCATTTTCTGAATCATCATAGGAAGCTGATTTAAATCTTTAGTCGATAATAACAGAAACAACGTCTTGTGATCCATCTCAAGCAAAATATATCATTCCCTAGAATGTTGTCCAAAAAACTGTCACAGGCAATAGTTGACGCTAGAGCTTGTTTCTCGATTTGAACATATCTTTTCTCTGCTTCTAAAGACTTTTATAAGCGTACGCTAAAGGTGCCCATCTGTCTTTGTGTTTTATGCATGAGAGCTCCTCCCAATCCATAAGAGGAAGCGTCCACTTAAACTTTAGCTTCTAATGCCGAATTGTATATCTTTAATACCTGGTTGCTAGTAGACTATTCTTTATATCTTCCAACACCTTCTCCTGCTCTGGATCCCAATACTATCTACTAGTAGACTTTAGAAGTTCACGTAGGGGGTACGTCGTGGTTGCTAAATTTGGCAAGAATTTCATGAGTTGATTTACAGTTTCCATCAGCCATCTAACCTAATTAACATTTTCAGGAGCCCTAATCTTCATAGTGTTTCAACCTTCTCGATTGAGCTTTCAACAACATCAGCTCTAACACTTTGACCCAAAAAAATATATCTGCCTTCGAGAAAATCGGCACTTCTCTTTATTTAAAGTGACCCCAGTATCTTTCAATTTCCTTTAGGTTTGTAAAAGCCTTTCATCGTGCTCTTCGTGATTCTTTTTGAACACAACAGTATCATCCATAAGGTAAAGAACTCCTTGCTGGCTTCCGAGTAAAATCCTATTTATAGACTTCACTCAGGAACTTATCAGTCCAGATTTAAGGTAGGTAGCTTTGTAGATTCTTCATCCAAACACGCTTGATGGAACCCTGTAATTGCATCTAATTTTGGAAACATCTTGGCTCCTCCCATTAAAGCAATGGTATAGTCTACAGTGGAAAGCGTAATCCGTTCCCTTTTCACCGCTAAATTTAGTTGTGTAAGATCCACGCTAATCCTTACTTTTCCTTTCCATTCGGCACAACTACCATAGGAGAACAACAACCCGATGGCTCCACACACTCCTCAATGACATCGAGCCTGACGAACTTCTAAAGGTCTTGCTTTACAAGAGGAAGAAGTGGAGTTGATATCCCTCTTTGAGTCATGACACTACATGACTCCACATTTGTTTACATTTTAATCTTGTATTTTCCTTCGAACGTCCCAAGTCCTTTGAATATTGAACTAAAGTCCATAGAGCATACTGTATCTGTAGTTACTCGACCAATAAACTTTACAATGCCCAATTCGTTGCTACCCTCTCTTCTTCATCTTATATCTTTTTGTTATCTCCACTGAGAATACTCCAATCACCAACAACTTCCAATCATCTAGTCAGTTCAAAAACTTTAGTAGATTTTTTCAAAATATATTCGCTGAGAGGTTCATCATCAGTGATGTAAAAAACGGCGATTTTTAAGCGTGCGAGTAGCCCTTCCCCTTGATGATGTCAAAAATGATATGGTAACTATGAAAGCCAGCTCATTTACTGTCGATATAACACTATGACTGAAGCTGTGACAGCCTTGCTCCAGACTAAAGACAGCTCTTCTTGGACTTATAATAATTAATTAAATTAAATTGATACTTTAAAAAGATATTATTCAAACCAAATTTGTAGATATTACTTTAAATAAACAGGAACTTTTCCAAATTTTAAAATTGGTACATTAGTTTTGGATTTATTGCTATTTTTGTTAAAATTTCATTATTTGTATTAATTTTTTAGAAAAATAAATACATAAATATAATCTCTGCTCTGAATATATAAGTATCTTCAAGTTTTTAGTTTGATAAGGTTGTGTGGTATTATCGTAACTTTTATAATAGATAATATAATATACATATAATAAGAATTATTATGTCAAAAAGAAAAGGAAAACAGCTTGATGATTCATGAATGATGAAAGAATACTAATATGTAGGGTTTCAACTAACAGGCATTTTGAAAACTACTCGCACGCATAAAAATCGCCGTTTTTTATATGACTGTTCATCATAGACCCTCTTTGGTATGACCTTTACATCGGCACCAGTATCAACATTGAAACTATAACTTTTAACGTCCCACTTCCACTTCAGCTCTACTTTTCCTCGCAGTCTTATTACTATAGACATGACCTAAGAAATAATCTTGTGAACAAAGAGCCTCTTCCACCACCTCTTGAATCATTTCGTTCCTCCTTTAACACTTGCACAACCAGTGTCCAGTTCCTTTGCATTTGTTGCATTTACTGCCATTTGCAGAACATTTGTCACTAGGGTGTACCTCTTTGCTGTACCAATGTCAGTATTTTCCCTTCAATCCGTGAGAAATTTTGGAGGTCGTTTGCATCACCTTATTATTGGGTCCTTTCTTATTCCTTCGGAGTCTAAGCCTTTTGCAATTCATGGAGCAAGGCAAGTACCTTTTTGCTCTGAGAGAGGAGGTAAAAAAGAACACAGTTTCATACTCCTTAAGGGAATTAATGAACGTGTTGGTGACGTTCCCACGATTAGGTGTCAACTATCGTCGTTGTTCCCTAACCTGACGGCTCGATCCAGATGTGCGTAGATTTAACGAATCTTAATACTTGAGTTATTCGTCCAATTTATCCTATTAAAACACCCAGGGAAGCCATTCGAGAGTTCTCCACTGATGAAAAATTTATTTGTAAGATTCACATGACCAATGGATATTGGCAAATGCCCTTAGCTGTAGAGTGGGATTTATTTCCACTGGCAATTTTTATTCTTATCATAGTGATGTTGCTTTCTCTGGTCTACCAACACAAAAAGTGATAGACGACGTCACTTTCGGTGAGGAAACACATATATACATAATTTTCTCTTTTAGTTTAGGTACTTGATCGATGCTGCAAATTTAAGCTCACAATAAATCGGAAAAAGACCATTTTGATCTCCTGAAGTATTGATTTTGTGGCTATTGCTTACTCATGGAAAAATATTCACAGACCTTAAAAAAGTATTGGCCATCAAAGACTTCCCAATCACAGCAACCATAACTGAACTCCGATTCTTCATGGGCCAAGTAAATCAGTGGGGATGGCTTCGGCTGCTGGTCCACTTCGACAATTATTAAAAATCCAAAATCGACTTTTGATGAACGGCGGATCACACTGTACCTTTCGAAGAAGTCATACAATGCCTTGTCAAACATCCTACCCTCGGAATGTATGATTATCGACATCTCCTAATTAGGAATGTAAAAAACCTCAACTTTGGGCTTGTAAAAAAAAAAAGAGAACACCAACCTGGTAACTCTGACAATTGATGAATGTTGAGAGGGAAGCAGCTTGAGCTGTCATGACGTTTTACTGAGCTACAAGCTAATATTCTCCTTTATATATACAAATGAAGACACCAATAATAAATAATAGCATATGTATACCATAGATTAGAGGCAGAAAATTAACTCAAATTAATGTCAGAAAATTATATATTTTTAAGTAATAAGTCGTACACTAATAATTATTTCGAGGACTCGGACTTGAGTCCTTTTTTTGTTAACATTGTATTTGCTTTATAAACCTAAATGCTTGCATCTCTTTCGACTGGGAGCCTTAAGAAAGGGTAATGTAAGAAATACAAACTCCTTGAGCCTTTGCCCTCTGGTGAAGGAGCTAAATTTTACTCTAAATTACCCCAGTATGTATAAGTGAAATGCCATCTAAATGAATTTAAGACAGAAGCCTTGAGAAAATTAAATATTATACAACACGCTTAAAGTTGTAATCACAAGCTAAATATAGAGATTTATTCCAGGAACTTAATTGAAGACAATCCAGATATTTTCAATTTCGTTACTAATAAGTCCAAGACACTTGTTTCTCTCAATGTCCCACTCAATATCGTTATTCATCCCCGTTTGGTTCATTCTTGCTACGGCATTGGAAAGTAAATAATCGTTGTCCTACAGTTAATATAATTAATATTTATTATGAAATTATATCTGTAATTTCTAATATTTAGTTCTTATTATGGTTTAATAATGGCCATTAGAGCATTTGCAAACTCTTCGTTGGACGATAGAATTGGATAAGTCCTTAGAGTCAATGACAGCTCTGATGGACAGAAGTTTCATTCTTAGAGAGATTGCCTACTTATAGTAGAAAACAAGTAATTTGGAGTTGTCTATAGAGTCATTGTTGGATCCATATCGTAACTCCAAACATGTTCACGTTGGTAATCAACGATTCACCCCGATAGACATTTTATTGAGATAAGTCATTGTTTTTCAGCGGAGTATTATACGTGTTACACAAATAATGCGAGATCTTTACTATCAGATAGATGTTCTCCCCTCAGTAATAAAAGAAAAATGACAACAGCTTTGGAAAACAAAAAGTACTGTTCAAAGCGCCGACCCCAAAAATCTCGCACGCAGATTTTTGCATAAAATTTAAATTCCTACTCATAGTACTTCAGTGCGATGCATTGAGGAAAAAAGAACTTGGCTGCATCCTACTTCAAAAGCAAAGTGACACTTGGCGGTTGATACAGTGGGTTATGAATTCTTTGCCACTTTTTGAATTACCTTTCCTTTGAAAACATGTAATGGACCTCAATTCAGGTCCCACGGGACCCAAGCTTTTCTCCAAAAACCAAATGTACGCTAACAAAATACTTCTCCCTGTCATCCTCAATCAAACAGACATGTCAAATCCCACGTTAAAATAATGAAACATCTTCTAGTCTAAAGGTAGGGGGAATTACCATGGGACTCTTAGTGTTACATAACACTCCTCGCGTATATGGAAAGGCATCTACCCAACATGTACGGAAATTTTACATGGAACCAACCACCAGCCCATATTCTGGATCCTTTATCTTTACTTTTTCGATATATCCCCATTAAGGGAGTAGTATACTTATATATAGGGAGCGGGTAAATACGAAATAAATACTGAACTCAGTTGTGTGCTGAGACAAAAAGACCAAGGTCATCCACAAGCATATCATTAATACATGACAATTGTCTTGATCCTCATCGCTTTAAAATCTTTACTAATCAATAGCCTACTCATCCATATAAAATTAAGTGACTTCCATATGCTTTTGATGGTAAGGGATACATCAATACATGTATTGATTGGAACATCCGTTCTTCTAGAAATGTAAGCCCTTAACGCCCCCCAAACAAGGATAACTCTAGCTTTGTATACATATTATCAGACCTGATCAGAATAAGGCACGAACTGTAGTAGATGGAATATTTTCTGGAATTTGTTATCATTTCATGCCAATAATTTTTATAAATTCATAAATAGGTTAATGCTCCTCTGAAGAATATTCTTAATTTTTTCTTCATTTGATGTAATAGCCTCATATGCTGAGGGAGAGGCTATGATCATAAGGAGAGATGTTTTAGTCACGAAGTGGAAATCGTCTAGGCAACTCTGCAAACAGTCAGGATGTCGGCTTTATTGATGTTGATTGAGAGACCTGGCGAGCATTTAAAGTCTTTAATAATATTGATGGAAAACAGTAATAGAGATAATCAACTGTTGTTCAGATCCAGACTGAAACAGCGTTAGATCATTTGCATATAATTAGTATTTTAGTAATGTATTTCCCCTTTTTAGCTCTCAAATATTCAAATCTGATATCAGTTTCTTTTTTTGGGTATTTACAGAGAGAATGAACAAGGCAGGTGACATCAGGTCTTCTTATTTTGCTTTTATAAATTCCATATTACCACCCAGGATATCAATCTTTGAGGAATAATTGTGAATAATTGCCGAGATAATTTCAAATGAATTATACTCCAATTATACATATAGCAAACAAAAAAGGCTGTTAGCTGTCATCCTATTCATCCTTGGGGAGTCTTGAAACTTGCATCAGAGCCTTTAGCTGAATTTAAAAAACAGTAATTCAATAAGTCAGGGTTGTAGTCAGGCACTTTCATCTTTATGCAAGACAGTAAGCTGTCATCTGTGAAGCGTGTGCGGCGTCTGTTTTTAACCAAGTTCTGTTGGAGAATATCTGCTAACATAAGTATGTGGATCCGAAGATCGACAAGACTCCAAATGCATATTTCTTCTTGTTTATGTAGCTGTTGGGGATATTATTCCATGTTTCAAACACAAGTGTATCTATTCTTGGGAGGTTCTTAATATAACTCTATTTACAATTATGAGCAGGTGTAGCTTTTTGATGGGCAACTTCTTCGGGATCATCTGCCAAGAGTTTGAACTTGGCCACCCATATATCTTTGTCAGCTATGTCAGCCAGCTCCAGTTCACGATCGAGTTGACTAACAACTTCAAATGCACTACCATTTAACAGGGTTGGATCGACGGTCCGAGGAATGATAGTGTGTTTGTTTCCGCTCTGAACTCACAAAATTATTTCCCAAACAATAGTTGCATTGAAGAGATTGCAGACTACAAATACTCGGAACTTATTTCCTTGTATACTTGTTTGAACTCCCTTACAGAGGTAAAGTGAGTGTGCCTCTCTTTAAATTTTTGGAAAATACTGTCAGTTTGTACTAAAACACTAATATTGCCTCCAGCATGTATATCGATGTGCTTCCTTGTCCCTGAAGAGTTTTGTTCAGCGTGTTTATAAAGTGCAGCCTTTTCAGCCACTCTGTCTGTCCCAGCTTAGAAAAAATGAGCCCTTTTTACTTATGAAAGTTTTCACCTCTTCCAGACATAAAGCAAAGCGTCCTACTATTTTTTCAAAAAGTAGGTGCAAAATATTAATCTATAAATCAAATACACACCCTCGAGAACATCCTACAATGCACTTCTTATTCAAGTCCATAATATGTACCCTTATATGGAGTAGGAGAATATTTAAAAATCAAAATAATGTTACTGTTTACTGAACCCTATCCCAGAGCCGCAGCATCATGATAAAAGTGCCGCAAGTTGACGATCCCTGATCTAGTTTACCCTCTCACTTGACAATAAAAATCGAAACTTCATAAAATATTTACCCTCCCTCTCGAAGGACAATGATTAGAGAAGTGAAAAACCGCACATTTTAAATCGTGCAAATAGTTCTCAAAATGCATGTTAGTTGAAACCCTATATATTGTTCTTTTATCATTCATAAATCATCAAGCTGTTTTCCTTTTCCTTTTGACATAATAATTATTATTCTACACGTCGAGCTTTTTTGTCCACATACAACCTCGACTGAAAAAAGGTAAAGAAAATTTTTGGAAAAACAACTGGTATCTACCCTTCTGTAATTTCCTTCTTGCCAACTTGTTAATATTTGGCAGAATTTATTATTATTTAGATATACTATATATATATAAATTCGACCAATCACAAACTAATCGTTAATATATTCAAAATTCAAAAAAAGGGCGTGCAATCCTTGATTTAATATATTTTTTATACATCAAAATCATAAATAATAATAATACCCTTTTTGAGATTATAACACATAGAGTCAGCTGCTTAAAATCAAAAAAGTTAAATGATGAAAATTGGCTGAAGGGAGAATACAATGTGTTTTTGTTTATCCCAAAAAGCTCGTCGTATTAAATATATTGAATTATCTATTTTTAAAGTTACGGTAATACCACACAACCTTTTCTTCAATTTTGGTTGAAAACTTTCTTAATGTTAATATCTCTCAAAAAAGTGACTTTATGGAAAAAAAATTGCTCGAACTAAAATATTTATATTTCTATCCTATAAAATGTTTAATTTACTTATATTTTTAATATGTCTTCTGCCGTTTTCACGAGTTATAGAAAGGGTAGAATAATTATAAATATCATTATTAAATTTACAATCATTGTTTTTAAAATATTTAAATATCTAAAAACTTAAAGTTTTATTTTGTTAATGAATAAATAACCATTATTATCAAACTAAAAACTAGAAGATAATTATACATTTAGAGCAGGGATTATATATTTATGTACTTATTTTTCTTAAAAATTAAAACAAAATTTTTTTTTTCTCGGCCATATCGGCATATCTTTATTCGAATACACATACTAAAAATTCATAACAGGGAATAACTTGGAAAGAAACTGATGGAACATCAAAAACATATTTAAAAACAACACAAATCAAAAGTCGCTTAAAAAGACATAAAAGTGCAGCAAAAAAACAACAACAACAAAGGTTCAAAAACAACAACTATGAAATACTTTGTAAAGTTCTGAAGTGGAGTTTTATTATTGATAGTACGCCGGAGATATCTCGATCAGATGATGATCTTTTTGCGTATAGTACATGGTGGGCCTTGGTGATGATGGCATTCATAATATTGTCTTCCTGTCCGGTATAAAAAGCGATAAAATCATCTTTCTTTAATTTATAAAAACTAAAAATTTCCTCTAAATATTCCCCTATGGTGGAATATAGTGGGGTAAGTTTCTCACATTCAAAAAGAAAATGGTCACTTGTTTCATCCTTGACTCCACAAAATACGCACTTTCGTTTTTCATCGGCAAAAAATTTAGCGTTCACTTCTAGAGTTCCAGTAAGTATTCGATATTTTAACCATTTTTCAGAAGAGGAGAGAAAAGCATTTTTTAAGACGTCTATACTTTGTGATACTGGAAGACTCAATTGTCTTCTCTGTAAGTACCCTATAAAAGGGTCTAAAGTTGGAGAATAGCATAACTTTCTAATGTTAGAAGCACTCATCAAAAAAAATCTTAGACGTATTGGCAAAGTTGGCCTTGGGACTGGGACGTAGTTTCCGAAAGCTGACTGAAATTGAAAGAATGCCATCCTATTCAGCAATATAGAGGAGATTGCTGTTTCACCAGCAAAGTCTACTCCACATGTCTTTAATTTGAAATCACTTAGGAACTCTCTGGTGGGAAATTCCCATTTGAGGGATTTCTCAAGAGAACACACAACACTCTTTATTCCATCTGATAATTTTAGCATCCTTTCCGAATAGCATGAAATCATCCTCAAAACTTTTTTTAGTCCTGCGTAGGGATCATTTGAATATTTGCTCGGGAAAAATGACGAAAGGAGCTGACTCCAGCACTGGGTCTCTGTCCACAGTTCTCTAATCCAAAATGAGTTAAGGGCTTTCCAAAGATAAGGAACATATATAGCAGAAAGGCCTCCATAATTTATAGGGTTATGTAGCCGCTTTATAGATAAATTTTTCTTCTTAGAAAGCTTGAGAAAGGACGTCTCCATGTTGTTGATTTGTGAGGCAACACTTTTATCATATGGGGTTACACGTAATAAATGAATCACTCTTGAAATGATATAAGTGTTCCATGTTCTTATTTTGTCCCAAAAGTTGAGACTAAAAGATGAAAAAAAGGTACAAGCTTGATTTATCCTCGAAATGATTTCCTCCAAATTCCTTTCAACACAGCAACTTCCAATCCATGATCCCAACAACCTAAGACTCTTGACATAATTGACTTGAGGCCATGATTTGTATATTATTTCATGATATTTGCTTAAGATTTCTGTTTTTTCAGGATTAGTTTCTAAGCCGGAGCAAACTGCAAAATCCCTTAACAGAGTCAATGTCTTCTTTATAGATTTAATCGTTTGTAAAGGATTCCCAGAATAGACCATTGTTAAATCATCTGCATAACAAAAACATTTTGGATGCGATGAAAGAGAGGAAAATCCGTTAATTGATTTTTCTAAGTGGACTTTTCTTATTAAGGGATCCAAACCAATAATAAAAATCAAGGCAGAAGACGGATCTCCTTGCCTTACTCCTCTTTTGTTATCGAATGTATGCGTTATAGGTCCACAATTAATCAATGTTTTTGAGTTTGCCAGCAGCGCTCCAACCATTCTAATAATATAATCCCCAAATCCTTTCTTATATAACACTTGTATGATGTATTTATGAGAAATTGTGTCGAATGCTCGGGAAAAGTCAACAGCCATCACAGAAACATTGTCAGCAGACTCTAAAAAGGTTTGTAACGTAAAAGGTATATTATCCATCAATTTTCTTTTAACAAATCCAAACTGAGACGGATGTAATAGAGAACTTAAAATGCCACTTAAACGATTTGTTAAAATGTATGAAAAGATCTTGAAAATACAGTTCTGCATAGATAAGGGCCGTAAATTTTTTAAATGTCCTGGGTCCTTCTTCCGTTTAGGAATTAGAACAATTCGTCCAGTTGATGCAAAAACTGGAAAACTTCCACAGCTTAAAACTTTTTCATAAAATTTCAGCAAAACGGGTGACAAAATCTTGGCATATTTTTTATAAAACTCAAAAGTAAATCCAGAAGGGCCCGGTGATTTGTTGGTTTTTCCATTAAAATTTATTGCATGTATAATTTCTTCCTCCGTAAGATGTTGCTCTAATGCATCAATGTCTCTTTCAGGAATACAAAGTTTTTCTTCTTGTGAGCATCTCCATTCCTCACAAAAATGCTGTCCGGTACGTCTGCATCTTGCGCATAGCACATCTTCATGACAATCGAAGCAGCTATACAATTTACTAAAATGCTTTTTAATTTCCTCACAGATATATATAGGATCATTTGACATCTCTCCATTAGGTTTGTAGATTGATAGATTTTTTCTTGAGGTTTTACGTCTATCTTCATCAATACATCTAAGCCTAGAATGAGACAAATCATCTACGGCTTGTATTTTAAGTTTTGTCCTATAAAATAGGTCAGCTTCTCTATAGAGTTTATCGGCCATATATCTTTTTTCTTCTCTGCTCAGATTGTTTCTCTCTATGTCTTCAAGCCTTTGCAAATTACGCCGACTTCTTTCAGCTTTCATCGCTCCTTTTCTTCTAAGCAATCTCTTTATCTTCAAAAGCATGTTTTCCACAAGGTAAAATATATCTTCATTTGGGGTTATTGAATTATTTGTTCTTAAAATGATATCTTCAACTTCTTGGCTAGTTGCCTCATCGTGTAAAAGCGTGGAGTTGAGTTTCCATTGTGGGTTGTTTCTTGGCTCTCTTGAGTTCTGATTTATTTGAATCCGGATGCCCTTATGATCCGATATCTGAGTACTTATGACGTCATAGGAAACAATAGACTCTTTCAAAAAACCTTTTACTAAAAACAAATCGAGCCTCGACGATAAATCTTTAGTAAAGAATGTATGCTCAAAGTTTTGCATTACATCGGCAACGTCCTTAAAATTAAAGGATCGCATAATTGACTTTAATAATTCTGTTGAGCGAGGATGAGAGTTCAATGCACGACTAGTTGAGTCTCTGTCCGTTCTTAGTTTTATATTAAAATCACCACCAATTATTGTCGGTTTGTGTGAGATAAGGTGCATAAGCTCATTATAAAATTCGGGTTCATCATTGTTTGGCCCATATAACCCTATAACCTCGAAGGTTTTTCCAAGATAAGTGCATCGTGCTTTAATGAGATTACCTTGTGCACATCTAAAATGAACTATTGGACATAGAGTCGATTTTATGAGCAAGGTTACACCTCGTTTTGGATATGAATTCCTGTGATTGAATGATGAGAATGAGAGATACCCTGACGGAATAGAGAAATGATTATCAAAATTACACCTTGTATCGCAAAGAATAACTATTTCGGGAAATTTGACATACTTTATAAATCTTGCAATACTGTACTTCTTCTTCAAACTTTGCAAGGAATTGACATTTAATGATAAGATGGAGATATTCATTCCTTTTTATGTTGTTTATTTGCTGATTTACTAGGGGATGATCGGGAACTGGACAGGGTTCTCTTAGGATTAGAACCTGATCGTGATCTAAACGGCAAAATATTTTTTTTAGAAAGGGAAGATGGGGAGCTTATAGGAATATCATTTTCAAGCAATTTTGTTTGATGTCCATCAACTTGTTTACTCTTGTTAATATCACCAATTGTACAAATAATATTTTCTTCGCTTTTGCTAAGCTCTTTTTGTTCTTGGAATTCTTGTTCATTAATTTCTTCCACTTCCACTTCTCTTTCTCCGGATCCATCAATCTTCCCATCTCTCCTTTCAGCCGCACCCGGATCATCAGTGCTTTTTATTAATTGAGATAAACCAATGGTTTCAGCCAAAGAGTTTTTATTAGTTTCTTTAATTTCGTCTTTTTGAAGCATAGGCGCTTCGTCCTTGTGTTCCATTATTTCGTTCACAATTTCAATTTCTTTGTTTCCGTTCTGCTTTTCTTTTCCTTCACTTAAAATGTTTTTATTTTCCTCAATTTTTTTAAGCAATACGGCTTCGTATTCTCTTACTTGCAACCTTTTTCCATTACAATTCACTCTCAAGTGCCCAAACTGAAAGCAGTTTTGGCATTGGAGTCTCACCCCAGGAAACCTTAAATTAACTAAGTTTCCATCTACTGGAATAATTTGTGGAATCTTCAATGGATCTGCATTGACTTCAAATATGCAGTTTGAGGTTCTCCACACTGACTTATACTTTTTGAACTTTTCCTCTGCTTCTGGGTCGTCAGGGTTCGGTTCAGGATAAGAATTGATAACTTCGGCAAAACTGCTTAGCCAATGTTTTAACTTATGTTCATCAATTCTTTTAAATGTATTAATGGCCCTTATTTTTATTTTTCTTCTCCTATCTACTTCAATATTCTCAATTCCTTTAATTTTCATTGTTACTATTTTTAGTTCTCCATTGGGTGCTTCGACTTCAGTTTTATACTCCTTCTTCAGGTTTGCTAATCTTGCTCTGATATTGATAGGCTCCACTGTAAATAGAGAGGCGAATCCGAAACCATATTGTGCTTGTGCACCCGCAATCTCTTCTTCTAGAAATCCAAAATGCAGGGCTGCGTTATAAACAGTGACCTGTTTCATATTGATATTATTAAAAGCTCTTCCCGTATTACTCTCTGTTAGAGTAATAATGAAGGTTTCCCATTCATAGGTAGCATTCAGTTGTATTTTGCTACAAGCATCGTTGATCTTATTATTTCTAGTCAACGCACTCGCATAAGAGACTTTATACTTGTCATTTTTGACGTGTTTATTATCCGGGGGTCTATCAGTTGGAGAAGAGTTCATTCTCAAAAGCAATAACAAAAACTCAATACACACGCGAGTCTAGTTATTGCAAGAGGATAGAAAACTTGACAAGCTATTGTCAATAAGAATAAATCAAAGAAGAAGGAAAATACCTATCTGTGATCTCTGTCTTGTTGACTTGGAAGTTACCTTTTTAGGTGCTTGAAATGCTGGCAGTAACTTGTCGTTTAAAAATGATGACGTAAGATTGCTTACGTTTCCAAAGATATATAGATGTCCCTATTGGAAGATCTGAGTCCTTGAAAATTTCCGTTTATCACTGGAGCAAATAAAAACACGCCTTCACTCGATGATAATACATAGTATACTCAAATTAAAACAAATTAAAACAAAAATAGCAATAAATCCAAAACTAATGTACCGATTTTGAAATTTGGAAAATTTCCTATTTAAGTTATATCTACAACTTTGATTTGAATAATATCTTTCTAAAACATAAATTTAATTTAATTAATTATTTTAAGTCCAAGAAGAGCTGTCTTTAGCTTGGAGCAAGGCTGTCATAGCTTCAGTCATAGTATTATATCGACAGTAAATGAGCTGGTTTTCATAGTTACCATATCATTTTTGACATCATCAGGGGAGGACCTGATTTTTAGACTATTATAACAACTTCAAACAGTCAAATACACATTTTATAATTACTAATATTTTTCCATAAAAAATAAAGTAGGATGAAATTTCATAATGATTATCTTAATTATATACATATATATATAGTTATATCAGAAAAACTGAATATTGAGTGGAAAGGAAATGTGATTCCAATTTAAGTTTTCATAAACAAAACCAAAAAAATAAATTAAATTGATAATACGATGAAAATGTATGTTATAATTACAATTTTAAATATTTCAGATATAATTTCAAAGAAAAAAAGTAATAATTGTCAGGCAATTAATTACATTGAAATCGATACAGCTACTACTATAACATGTCACTGAATCGTTCGAATATGTTCTCAAAAAATAGAAACATCAAAAAGAAAGAAATAAAAAAATATTACACAAAAATGGCATAATAAAGTTCATGAAAATCAGTATACACGAGATGAGCTAAACTTTAATTATGACATTAGATAAAAGCACATCCCCTAATCATGCAAAAGCCCCTCTTAGAATCATAATTGACGATCGGAGCATTTTAGTAGAAAAAAATTCTTCAAGTCAATGCTTATCACGGCAACAATATTCTTCAACTGGATGTATCAGGTATTCTTTATACTATCCACTTTTGAATGTTTCAAGTGGAATATCTTTTCGACTATTGTCACTCTAATAAAGTTGAGGCATTCTTTCTTCTAAGGCTTGTACACGTCGAGCTTTTTTAATCCACTCGCAACCTCTACTCACAAAAGGGAAAAGAATTTACCTTACTGTATTTTCCTTATTGCCAACTTTTTAATTTTGGGCAGGGTTATTATTTAGATATACTATACATTTATAAATTCTGCCAATATACAAATCAATCGTTAATACTTGTGTATCAAAAGTTCCAAAAAAGAACGCACAATTATATTTTTAATAATAATAATACCCTTTTTGAATGGAGAATTCAGTGTGTTTTTGTTTATCTCAAAAAGCTCGTCGTGATAACACTACTAGCTGATGAAGTTAAGATTATATTTTATTAAGATCTAATAAGATAGATGACAGCATTTTATGTAACCGACTTGGTTCCAGGATTACAAAGCACTGTTTTTATCCATTATCATAAGAGACTAGAAGAAAAGTGATCAGCAAATATATTTAGAAATCTCCAACAATTATATAAATTTTAGAATAAATAGTCATACTCCCAGTGGGTGGAGGACAGATATTTATTAGATATTGTCATTTTAAATAAAATTATAAGTAAACAAAATCAAGAAATCAAACGATGGACTCGTTATTCAGTGGATTTAGCGATTTTCAATAGTCCCACTATACTCAAATCAAAAAGAAGTTTTGTTATTACTCTCCATATTTAGGGAAGTGCTTCCCATTAAATGTAAGAATACCAACTACTATAGCTTAAATATAATTTAGCTAGATATTTTTATAATACTTATCGTCAATTGTCGTTTTTTACAGAGAATTAATGGAAAAAATTTAGTAATAGAAATTGCAGAGCAGTTAACGAAGAATGTTGCTATGTTATTATAATTATATTTTTTTTTGATGCAATCCATTACACGCTCAGTTCTTATTGACATTATACACATGAAGGAATGTTTAGAAATGTAAAAAATATGCAAATGGGATGTGTAAAATAAAAAGAAAGAGAAAATCAACCTGGTAATTCTGACAATTTAATGAATGTTGAGAGGGAAGCAGCTTGAGCTGTCATGACGTTTTACTGAGGTACAAGTTGCTATTTTCCTTTATATATACAAATGAAGACCTTAATGCATGTATTCCTTCATGCGAGATCTTTACTATCAGGTAGATGTTCTCACCTTAGTTATCAAGGAAAAATGATAACAACTTTATAAAACAAAAAGGACAGTTCGAAGTGCCAACTCCACAAAATCTCGCACACGGCATTTTACATATTTTTTACATTCCTAGGAATGTTTAAATTAATCCGCTTACTATGGAGGGGCCTCTGTCATAACTCTATTTGAAGGTTGCGTCAATATGTATATTGTAAATACACGGCAGTTATTTAATAAAATTAAAACACTGAAGACGTGCTTTTCTTTGCTCCAATAAGTCCTTTAATTAGAAGATCATAAAAAGTCTTGTGATTTTGAGGTACACTGTTTGTATTGATAAGTAATTTTATTCATCAATAGGCAGAAGATTATTTAAATTCGGCTTTTTTTATTCAAGTTCCGTAACATATAATAATAGGTTCAGGTATTGAGGGAATTAATAAGTCAAAAACAATAAGGAAATACCAATCCAGAGGAACAATCAACACTCCAATCATAAATTGATCCTTGATAATTTTAGTCTCGTTCATTTTCATAAATCTATACTTTCCGTCTTTTCCCGTTTTATTTTGAAAATTATGACTCAACTTACGAGTTCTAATGATTGGATTACGAAAAAACAAAAAGATACGGTTTTTTCCATCAATTAGATGAAATTTTGGTGTCCTCCGGTTGAAAGTGGGATATTATACGATATAATCAATTTAGTTAGGTTAGACGTGAAATCCGATGTACCTGAATCGTTATTGATACTATAACTATGGAACGGATCCAGATTTCTCGTCTGAAATTATCGATATGAAAGTCTCATGATCGGAAATTTCATCATAATAGAAGTTGAGAAATGGCATAGTCGGAATGACATCACACTAGTATTCTTGACTAATGGTCAAACGTTACTTCTGCCAATGACAGCGACCCAAGATCTTGAATTAAGTCCTCATGCATTTTTTAACTTAATTTAAAATGGAGTTTGTTGTTTTTGAAATGATATCAAATGATTATGAAAAGAAGAAGAAGGGAAGCAGCCTGAAATGAAAATTATATTCAAAATGCCAACAATCGTCCTTTGCGGGCAGGCTGTATTTGCTCTTTATTCACATCCTTACTAATAATTAGCAATGTAAATCATATGCAATTCGGGCGTGTGATAAAAAAGTGGAGTCGGCTCTTCAAACAGGTCTTTTTGTTTTCCAAAGCTGTTATCATTTTTCCTTTATTACTACTGAGGGGAGAACATCTACCTGATAGTAAAGATGTTGCATGAAGGAATACATGCATTATGTTTAATAAAGCAAATAAAATGTAAACAAAAAGGGCTCAAGTTCTCGTATAATTATTATTAGTTAAAAATATATAATTTCCTGACATTAATTTCCGTTAATTTTCTGCTTCTCATCTATCTTATTATTTATTGTTGCATATAAAATGGAGAATAGCAGCTTGTAGCTCAGTAAAACGTCATGACAGATCAAGCTGCTTCCCCCCCCCTCGACATTCATTAAATTGTCAGAGTTGCCAGGTTGATTTTCTCTTTCTTTTTTTATTACAAGCCCGAATTGTAATCAATCGTTAATACTGGTATAATATTCGCAAATTAAAAAAAAGAGCGAGCAATCCTTCATTTAATATATTTTTTATACATCAAAATCATAAATAATAGTAATATCCTTTGTGAGTTCATAACACGTATAGTCAGCTGCTTTAAATCAGAGGAGTCAACTGATGAACATCAGCTGAAGGGAAAACACAGTGTATTTTTGTTTATCCCGAAAAGCTCGTCGAAAAGACTGCTACTTCATAAAAAGTATCAGAAGGAAGAGGAAAGTAAACAAAGGACACCTATGGGTAAATTGGAACCTAAGTGTTATGTTAGTTGGGAAGAAAGGCATATTTAGAAGAATTGTCCTATGAAGAAAAATAAGCCTGCAAACTTTTAATAGGTAAAAGATTCTAAAGCACAGACGGAACCACCGCGGACCACATAATTGTCAAAGGGGATTTGACACATCCAGAACTTTGGGAGTAACATTACAAAAACTAACCTATTTAAAAATGAAATCAAAAAGTTTATATAAAAGAAATATCGCTCGTTTATATTGTAGGCTGTGAACTTAGTAAAATTATTGCTATGAATTGTAAATTTTATACAGAAGCAGATTTTATTTTGCAAAGTCTCATACGAACAGATGAAATAATATGCCCAGAAAGAACAAATTTATTCAAAACTAGAAATTCTTGTACTCGAATTAAATATTGGATACGAAGCAGTTCTATTAATTTATTTATTTCTATTCAATATTTGACATCATACCAGAACTTACATAAGTAATTACTAGCAAGTTTTTTCTAAGTAGGAATGTAAAAAAATTTTCATGATTTTTTAAAACAGTTTTAAACCCAATTTGTCAAAAACTTCAGATTCCTTTTAAAGCTTTAAATTTTTAAACTCTTTTTTTTTTAGGATATCTTTTTGATTCTTGTGCAAAATTCAAAAATGTATTGTAAAATTGTTATAATTTTTTAATTCTCGGCCACATCGGCTTATTTTTATTCAAATACACATACTAAAAATTCATAACATGGAACAAAATTTCAAGAAACTGATGAAACACCAAAAATATATTTAAAAAAAAACATAAATCAAAGTGCAATTATCAAACATTATCGGCAAAAAACTTAGCGTTCACTTCTAGAGTTGCAATAAGTATTCGATATTTTAACTATTTTTTAGAAGAGGAGAGTAAAGCATTTTTTAAGACGTTTATACTTCGTGATATCGGGAGATTCAATTGTCTTCTCTGTATGTACCCTATAAAATTTGGGGAAAAAATCTATTTATATACATCTATACATATTTTATTTATTGCATATGGATACATGTATCTAAAGAATCTGAATTATACACCATTGGACTTGTATAAAAATATGAATACTTAAGTACTCATCAGGCCATCTCCAAGTGACCAGGACTAGAAGTTGTTCTCTGGAATTTTTAGTTCTTCTATTTCAAGCACACAGTTTCTGAAGTTTTGTATTAAACAGTTAGTCAACGCTTTAAAAAGTGACCGTTGAAGCAGGTTCATCTATTTTGGTATGTATTTCTTTAGGTAATTACTGGCCGGGGATTGCAGGGGTATGCTTAATACAATGTATTTATGTAATAACTGGATGTGACCGCTTAGTGCAGTGCCACGCTTAAAGCAGGTGACCACCAGACAAGTTTTGACTGTATAAAAAATAAAACAAAAAATATAGTTGCAATTAAACCCAGGAACTCAACGCAAATTTGTTCCTGAAAGACTGTTGAGAAGCGATGCAGTCTAGTTCTGAATCAACACCAACTAGTACAAAGGTTCTTGGACATTTTGTGTCGAACTTCAAACATGTCGAGTACTGAGGCGGTCGAGATCTGCGGTGCAACTGTAATTGTTATGTAATGTTAATATTATTATTATTTTTCAATATGCTTCTAATAGCTTTACCCTTTTAACATTTATAAGCCTATCTTAAAAAACATCAATTTAATTTAATTTTAGTTATTTGTGGAAAAATTATTTGAGGTTGAAATTTATTAAATTTAGATTTAGATATCTACATGTTTTTAACACAATATTACTATTTGACACTTCAATTTTATCGTTTCAGCTCATAAATTTGATTAATTTTTACATCCATATTTAAAATCAACACATAGTTTTATAGGAAACCTCCCTCGTTTCATATTATCTTTCTAGATCATTTATTATCAAAACTAAGGCACATTATTTATTGATAAATGCACTATTAGAAAAAATTGGCAGTTTCTGTCAAGGATATTGTGATTAATCAATTTTTACGTAGTAATACAATTTAAATAAAATCAAGATTAACAAGTTATTAAATTATTATTAAACAAATTATCAATTTATTATATTGTGTTTATGATTATGAAAACCTTTCAAGATCATAAAAATTCAGTATAATTTTCACAATCAGAGATATTGTTAGCTTTTAAAATACTTTGTCATAAAATTTAATCTCTTGTATAGGATACAATATGTTTCACGTAATTATTTTTACCATAAGTCCAAGAAA
Source organism: Lepeophtheirus nordmannii (assembly GCA_963680855.1). NCBI lineage: Eukaryota > Metazoa > Arthropoda > Copepoda > Siphonostomatoida > Caligidae > Lepeophtheirus > Lepeophtheirus nordmannii. The sequence goes on along the minus strand of OY804526.1, from coordinate 15,133,227 downwards.
TACATAAGAGGAAACACCTGCTACATACATGTATAAGTCATTATATCATAAAGAAAGTTAAAAAACATATCTTCATGATTAAATTTTTTTTGGAGCAGGTGTCATAATAAAAAATAAGTAAATAGGAAGATTAAAGTTTGGACTTACTTATTGAATACAAACAAAAAAATAGTACAATAATTAATAGAATGATATGGCGATCCAATATTTTTATATTTCAATTGCTTTTGTTTTTAACTTTTATACAATTTTAATATATTTACAATGAATTTTCTAATATTATGATATTTAAAAGAAACAATCTATAGCATCAAATATATATATTTATATGAATATATTTTTTATATTTACAACTACATTGTTTTGAGAAAAATGTAATGACAGAATAAATGTTTGATTAAAAATATAAATTTATGAAACTTCAAAATATGTATTTTTCGCAATTATTCTTAAAATAATCAAAGAAATCAGATTCTAATCAATTTTTTTAATAGATGACCTACTCATTGAATTGAAAAAACCTTTTGACTTTCAGGTTTTCTTACAGAGGTTGAAGAAATTTTGTCAGACTCATAATCTTTATTTTATATTTTAAATTCAAACTCAGACAAATAATCAAACTTCAATTGAGAACATAATCATAACAATGTTTCTAGTTAGTATAGCTTTTTGCCAAATTGATTTCATATCTTAGATCTGGCTGTGTATTAATCATCCCTTAAAAGTTGTTCAATTAATTTAATGCCTTAATTGTCTGTCAAAAGAGCGCGTTGAAGCCCTAATTCAAAGGCATACATCAAATGAAAGTTATGTATAAAATTTGTTGCTATAGCCTCCGGAAGTCAAGCACAAATATTATTTTTAAATCTTACATATAAAATACGCAGTACCAGTCGATATATACAAGTTCATTTGAAAAGACGAAATAATTACATTTGAAATTATGATGAAAGTGTAAAAGGAAAAAATAAATAAATCAAGTAGAAAATAAAGTGCAATATGATTATGCAATTTCTACTTTTGGTAAGATTTTGATATTTAATTTAGTATTATAAATAGTGATATATTATTAGCACTATGGCATATATTTATATTTATTTAGTTTGATTTTATATAATAGTATCCAATATAAAAATGACATAAAATAGTTTACTTTTAGGAATAAATACAAATAGTACTATTATCATATCTGGAAAAATATAAATACAAATTCTAAAACTTTTGGGCATTAACCAGTAGAAATTATACTTCATACATCCAAAATGTACATATTCTTTATTATCAGAATGATATTATTGATCTGAAATTATGCAAGAAGTAATAATCACAAATTTATTTGCAGGCATTTACCAAAAATGAAGATAAAATTGATTTGCAAAATAAAAAGTGATAAAATTTAATTTGAATTTTCAGTTTTCATCCCTTATTTGTGTTAAAATTTTTTTTTATAAGTTACAGTGGCCAATTGTGAAGATTATTATTCTAAAAGAAATTGAATTTAATTATATTTGAAACATATCGGAGATTATGGACCCTCATCACCTATCACAACAGCATCAAGTTCATATAATGGACGCTAACAATTATCAACATGTTGCAAACGAACGACTTATTGAATTAAATAACTCATTACCACATAATAATGGATTAAACGGGGTCTCTCATGATATGATGAATTTGGATCAACAAAATGAAAGCAAACGCAAACGTAAGTAAAATTTGTTTACACTTCGAAGTTTATTTAATACCAAATCAGCTATTTTTGTTATCGCCATATATTGTATTTTTATTCTTTTTATGACAAATAAATGAACATATGCATGAAATAATGCAGAGGTATTTTACCTTAATAATATGAATTTTAATATTATAACTGTAGCTAGCTCAAGTTAATTTGTGATGGAAATAAAGATAGATTCATCCTAATCATGTTCAAAGTATTTCCAATTTTTATTTATCTCATGAATAAAGTTCTTAACTTCCATCTCAATTGGTAACCTAAAGTAATTTTACAAGTTTAGTTTAAATATTTTTTTCTTAGAAACTGATTTAAAAATTTGGAATTAGTACATTGCAAATTCTTTTCAGCAATTAGAGAATTAACTTATTTGAGTTTAGATACAATATCACATTTTGACTAGGAATAAACAAAAATCAATATTAACGACCTTAGCAAGTTTTAATGAGTTCAACTTAATATTAAAAGGAGATAAGTAATTGACAAAATTGTGACGGAGTTCTTTCATTCTTTTTTCATTCATTCATAGCTAAAATATGACGTCAGATCTCAATTCATAAAAGGTAATTATCGTGTTACTGGAAAATATTTATAATGTAAGAATGCTAAATTTTTAAATGACATCTTAAAAAAGAATTTTTCAATCTCAACTTGACTACAAAAATAATAATAATTTTTTGAACTATGTGTTCTTTTTTTTTACTATATTACAATAGATGGTAGCACAAATTATTATTTGCATAAAATAGAGACATCTAGAAACAATTATATGAACTGAGAGTACACCCGCCCATTGACGTCGTATAATATACATTCTATATGCGCGCCGTCAGAACATATTGGTACACATGAATATTAGAAAAAGCGGTATTCATAATACGTAATAAAAATAGAATCGAAAAATATATTACTAACATTTGGTAATTGATCTTTCAATATATTAAATTTAACAAAAAGTTGTTTAACTTTTGTCAAAAATCCATGAAAACAGTGTTTCTATTCAAATATTTTAGATCCTTTATTTATACAAATTAGGCATGTTGAAATTAACGTTACACCTGTTGAGGAAGTTCATTATATTCTATAAATTATCTGAAACATCTAAAATTAAATAAAAAATAGAAACGGCTTTTACGTGTGTTTTTCTCTAGTATTATGTACTATGTACTCTTAATAAATTGAGGTGTTTTTTTAATTGAGGAACTATACTTACTTTTAAAAACTAAAAATGAAATATAACTATATTTTACTCCTTCATCACTCTTTTTATAATTTTGATCTTAATTTTAATTTGAAATGATAATTCAAAATTCTGGTTTGAATTTTAGTAAACTGTATAAGTTATAAATTGTTTATAAAAAAGTTTAGGGTACAAATTTAATTGTTTTTGCAATTTTACAAAATTATTATTATTTAAAATTTGAGTTATGAAAAAATAGATGTTTGGCAAGGCTTATTTAATTTTTTTAAGAGCATATTGTTTTTCGTTTTTGAATTGAGTCCTTTTAATAATAACATATCCTCTCTTGGGAGTTACTCATGTTATTATTGTTTAGATCTTTTCATCAAAAGATCAATACTTAAGATATCTCATTTCCCCCATAAGGCGTATGGGAGTACCATATTACTTATAAAAATTCTTTAGAAATCAAAAGGATTTTTAATCTATCTCACGTAGATAAAATTGTTATATTGATGCCCTCACAGTATAGTTACTGTTTTAAAATAATGAATCTGTTATTTAAAAAATTGATAAATATAGAAACAAATATCTGATTAGTAATTGAATTTGTTATACATTTAGATCATAGCACCTAAAATTCTACCGTACTGCGTACTGCAATGTTTTGAAAATTAATGTTTTGTGGCCTTAATTTTGTTCTTGTATAATTATAAAAAAATGCATTACTCAATATAATTTTTTCAAATAACCGTAAAACTTTTTATTCAAACAATATCACTTAGACATATTATACATATTTAAATTCGTTAAAAATCTTGGTATGTAGCTTATATTTAATAGTCGTAAAGGAGGGTCTTAAAATAGATTTAAACATGAAGTTAATTAAATTGTGATAAAATATAAAACAAAAGGACTTATATTTAATTCATGTTGAAATATTTAAAGTCTAAAGATTTAACTTTTTATAAAATTGTATCACACTGAGATAAGAATGTATACATTACCGCACACATTAATGATTATATATATTCTAAACGATGTCACAGAAGGAAGTCTAAAACATAAACATATATCATTAATACTATTTTTAATAATTTTCTCCCTACTTGTCTATACATATATACCCTAGTACAAATGATAAAATTTACTATTTTATTTCAACACAACATACGTTTTACTCTTCATCCAAAAGATATATTTTGACACAAATTATATTTTATATCTCACTGGTTGTAAACAAACTAAAAAAAATCTGAATTCTTTATATTATTTTTAAGAGCCTCATATTTTGTCCAATATAAATATTATTAATAATTTTTGTATTTAATCAAAATTTGGTTAAGTTTGATGTCTAAAAAATTTCCTATTAAAGTGAATCAAATCTAGGCTTAAGTTATATTTAAAAATTGATGAGTCTTTTGAAATCAGATTAATAATATTGTTTCTAATTTGAATTTTGTTTAATAACTATTTTTTGATTTAAATATGAACTTATTTTTGAATCATTAATATGTATATATGAAATTCAGACTGAAAATTACACCTCGATTTAGACGTATAAAAACCATTGATATTTCTTTTAATGAATAACTTCATTATATTTTGCCCCCTGTAGTGAACAATGTGAATAATAACTTTTCCCAGAAAAAGCGACCTTTTAATGATGATGCACGTGTCTTACAATCTTATTTATGTATGTAGAAAAAATATGATATTTTTATCAATCAAAAATGAATGTTCTTTTTAGAGTATAACGAACGATCACGTGTCTAACTTGATAATAAACTAAATTAACTTTTAAAAATAATAGAATAAGCATTTTTACTTTTACTTTATTCAAAGAATCAAACAATGATTTTAATAGGTAAATTTATCATTTGTTTCTCTTTGTTATGAAAAAGAAAGGCTCAATATTTAAGAAAATTTTATATTATTTATTTTATAAAATTTATAATCAAATGGAATGAAATATCTTCTTTCTTTTTCTTTTTTTTTTTTTGGATGAATGATCTATTATTCCTTTAAGTTGTTGTAAATATGTAGAGCTTTTAATTAAAAAAATTATGTATTTCTAAAATTTAAAAAAATCCAGTATATATGTAAAAGGGAGTTAAAACATATTTAAAAAATGATATATAGAAATAAATTTATTTTCTTGATAAAAAAGGAATGACAAAATGATAGTTTAATGATAATAAAGTTATTAAAATTGTCTTAAAAACTTAATTACTAGATGGATGCAAAAATTATTAATAAATGGTTATAATTATATTTTCTTTTTTAATTTGATTTCAATGATTCAATATATTTTTTAAAATCTTCAATGCATTAACGTTGAGTATATATTTATCTTTAAAACTATTCTTAATAATAACTTTATTAAGATTAGGTCTATTTTAAAAAAATAATAATTTATGAAAACAAAGGAAAAAAGTAAAACTCCGCCCCAAAACTTTTTCTTTGAACATCGTGTAGCATAACTTCTAGACCAATAAATTCGTTTAAATATAAAAGAGTAAAAAAGCACACTCGTTGAACATATTTTTTGAGCGGCGGTGATTTTTGATTTGTCACGCCTGGGTTATTCTTAAGCGCCGAAGAAAGCACTCTTTCTTCAAAAGACAAGAAAAAAAAAAGGAAAAAGTCTTATATACTTCTGAAGAAACAAAATAAATATTTACAGAATGGCATAAAGAGTTATTCAACCAAAGAATAATTTAGTTTATGATTCAGTGGTGATATATTTAATTGTGAAGGTGTTTCTACTAATGGAGCCGACCACTGCACAATTTGGCCATTTGTTCTCATGGAGACATCCGTCAATGGACATGGCTTATCGCTACAATCATAATATGATGGAATACTACACATGTAAGAGTAAGTTATACAATCACTAATTAACTTCATCATCATATCGACATATACTATTTTGTGCATTTTATTGAATACTATAACCTATAAATAAGATCATGTAGTTATTTTACAAATTTTGGATTAGTATGTATTTCAAGAATGAAATGCAATAAAGCTTAATATTAGAAGTGTATCTACATTTAAAAAAAATTATGTTAAATACATTTAGAAGTTATTTGTTAAAGCAAGACTGATATAAGTTCTAGCAATTTGACAATTTGAAAATTTTTCAACATTTTATTATGTGGTATGTTGTGGAGAAAAGCTTTTATCTTTATGGTAAATTATTTTTTTGGAAGATACCTATACAACAGATAAATATCTGGCTCATAAAAATACTTGACTCAAGTTTATTTTCATTATCCTGAATATATTTTAAACTTTGTCATTATTTTTTAGTGCTATGATAAATATGGAATTGCACATGTATTATACAATTTTATTTCCATAAAAACATTGTAACATGAAGACAAATTCCCAGTTTAGTAAGAATTGTAAAAATTTCTTAGCATTTAATGTTAATAATATAACTTTTTTATTTCTTATCCATTTTAACAAGATCTAAAATAAGTCGAAGAAAGAAAGACAAATATCTTAACTCAGCATCAATTTGTGTTTATTATATAAAAATTGACAGATTCTAAAGCTTTGAAAAGACTGATATTACGTATTTAAGTGTATTATCTCAAAATAAGGGACTCATAGGAAATGTAATTCAATTGATATTTCTGCCTCTGAGAACGATGGTGGGATGATAAGAAAATGAAAAAATGATCTGAATTTATGAATGACCTTTTCTTCTGTACATGAAAAAGATAAAATAACTGGGACACTTAATTTTTTTTTCTTACAAACTTTAATGTCTTAATATTTCCTATTTAAATATAATTTATTCGTGGCCATGTCTTAGAGCAAGGATGACCAACTTTTTTTATACAATGAGTTATTATAATAATAAAAAAGCTTAGATACTCCATATAAATTTTAAAGACATAAGGAGTATATTTAATTTGTAGTTAGATACAAAAATATTATTAAATAGGTAATTTCAGAGTGTTTATCAAGGGATAATTAAAAGTAGAACCACCTTTGATTATCATAAGACTCCAATACAACACTCAACATTTGGTGCATGTGCAATAGGTTGGTGAGGTATTTAAAGAAATATATATATATATATATATATATGTTCATTGATAAATTGGTTTATAAAATGTTAATTTGACTAGATAATGTCTATCAAATAGTCATTGTACCTTCAACAAGACTTTAAATGGGCATTTTTCTATTATATAATCAGTTGTTCGTGGTTCAGATGTACTTACTTGAACATCACATAACTTATCCAAAAAAGTTGAAAATTCCTAAGAAATGTTATATATATGCTATATTTACGGAGGAAAAAACTCAACCGTTATTATGTAAATTCTCTTAATATGGGAATATTATAATATTTTAAACTTCAGAAGATATAATATTCTACAAATAATATTACATTAAAATAATATATACTTATAATCGATACATTCAAGGTCATGGTGGAGTAAATCAATTAGGTGGTGTATTTGTGAATGGAAGGCCCCTTCCGGACGTTGTAAGACAAAGAATAGTAGAATTAGCACATAATGGAGTACGGCCATGTGATATTTCTAGGCAACTTCGCGTCTCCCATGGTTGTGTATCAAAAATATTATCAAGGTAATTTTTATTATTTTTATAAACCGCAAATGAATGACAATAAATTTACATTACTATTTCAAAGAAAGTAATTACATGATGGGTTTATTGATTAGTTTTGGGTATAACTTAAAAAATATTTTTTGACATAAGAGATTTGAACTGAAAGATATAAAATCCATACTTAATCATCAAAACTTGCTAGGTAATTACGATGAGAAATAAAAGTCTTTTTTTTTAATCTTTTTCAAATGAAAAACTTATGCATATATACTTTTACCAAAAATTTCAATAAATGCACTTATCAGTTGAAAAGAATGAAATCAAATTCTGTATAAAAAATATAACTATTATATAATTATTGATATCAATAAATTGTTATCTTTAATAAACGAATCTCTACTGTGAAATTATTTTAACATTTATCCATTTTTTATAATTTGAATTGTTAGCTTTTAAAATTAAAAAAACAAAGTGTTCATTAAAGTGAGTACTACCTAATAAAAATGTCTACTTCTAAAATTACGACTTTTTTCTCGGTGCTTTTTGTAAATATAATTTAACTTTGTTCATTTAACATCTTTTATTAATATTTTTTGATGACATCAAAATATTTTTTCAAATAATTTTCCTATTATGTTAAAAATAAAATAATTCAGTTTTCATTCGAAAAAACAAAGATTAGGAATATTTTAGTTGTGTAAGAAAAACGTAACTCTTCTTCCAGAGTTTAATTAATAATTTAATTACACATCTAAAAGAAATTCATGATAATTATACAGTTCGGAAATAAACTATATTTTTATCATCATATTTCTGATATAAGTGCTTGTGATTCATCCCATGGACATTAGATAAGTAAGACATAAGTGTGAAAACTAATTTTCAAAACAGCTAGTTCCATGCATTTTTACCAAAAACAACCAGACGAGAAATGTTATTACTAAATTATTTCTGTAAATAAAATATTTATTGATCTAAAAAATATACATGTGATACTGGAGTGCTCAATTTCTGTTATTTTTTTTTTTTTTTTGTGTGTGTGCTTGGCTACTTATCAAAAGTTTTTCTTAGGTATAAAAATATGCTCTTTAAAGTTTCAATTCCAAAAAAAATAATAATAAAGAAAATAGAGGATCTACAAAGTAATTGAAATCATGAACTTTTACAATTTCTCTATTAAAGATTTTTTTAGTGTCAAAATTCAAATACTACCAAAATCGATTTATCAAAAACTAAGATACAAGGGAAATTTAGGGTGTATACACTCTATGAACACAAAAGGTATGTTTGAAATTATTTTATAAAAATCTTGCAAATATATGTTTGAAAGTAAGTAATTTGGACAAGATTCAATTTGAAAAGAAAAAAGTTTCGTTTTGTATGTATAGATAAACCAATTTCAAACTCCTATAAAAAGTATAATCTTGTTGATATAATTGAATCTATGTTAAGAAAATTTTATTTTTAAGAAATGCAACAAATATACAAATGAAAGCAATCTTTCTTATTTATGAAAATATGCAACATTATTTTCAACGGTCAACAATCAGTCGATTTTGTCTTTCTTTCTTTGAAAAAAGAAGGACATGTAAATAAACTAATAATAACTTTGGTTTGGCCCTAAGTTGAATTGTGAAATTATATAAATTTCAAGAATTAGTGGAAGGTACACTGGAATTCTGAAAGAAAATCATTCAAAATTTAAAGATACGGGCCAAATATTATAATCTTATTGTTGCATAAGATTTAATCTAGCAATATATATAAATATACATGTATATTTGTACATGGTGGTAAAAACCGGGGTATAGGTATGATTTAAGATTCCAAAACTTTTGAAACCATTTTACTTTCAGTGATGGGCAAACTTTTCTTTTTTTTTAAAAAAAAAAAGAAAAATTAGGGTTTATCTTGATTCATCGTGTTTTTTTTTTGCAAACGTTAAGCAAAAGTTCAAGGATGAATTACGATATTAAATAGGATTTTTAAAATTTATTATGAAAGATATAGATCTCAGCTATTTAGTCGTCAAAATTCTCTTGAAAATTAAAAAATGACAGTAAATTTTGTGACTTCTCCCAAGGAAAAATTGAAAAATGTAGTCAAAAAAGTATTGTAATATGATTAAGTTTTTTAAAAAATTTCAAAGTGTAATTTTAGTTTATAATATATGATATTTTCTTAAAAGTATTGAAACTTATACTACTTATTTAATACATATTGGAAAGACAAAAATTAATATATATTTGAAAGACAAAAATTAATATATATTCGTAAAATTCAAGGTGGTAAAATCAATTCCATATTATTATGAAAACATAAATTAAAATAATAATCTACCATTTTGAATATAAGTTATAAAAATTATATTAAATATAATTTTTTTATATTTTTAGATTTTATGAGACTGGAAATTTCAAGGCAGGGGTTATAGGTGGAAGTAAGCCAAAGGTTGCCACACCACATGTTGTTGATGCTATTTCAAAATATAAAAAAGATAATCCAACAATGTTTGCATGGGAAATTCGAGATAGACTTCTTTCTGAAGGTGTTTGTAACCAAGATAATGTTCCTAGTGTCAGTTCTATAAATAGGTATGATTTTTAAATATTAAACATGTGTATTAGTTTTCAATAATTTATAAAATGTAATTTTACGCTGATGTGATTTGATTGTCCCCCCCCCTTTTTTTTAATAACTTAAATATCCCCCAAGGGGAAGTTATGGAAAATTCTTTTTTAACATATGTTGAATATAATCATTTATGATAGAATGAACAAGATGTATTCGATCTATAATTGTTTAATTACACATTTGTTGTGTTTTAGAATTGTACGAAATAAAGCAGCTGAGCGTGCTAAGGTAAATTATGGACATGGATCATCAAGTCAGCATAATCTTCACCAACAGACTCTGAATAGTTTGTCTACTGATTCTTCAATTCTACAGAGACCTTCTTATTCCATTAATGGTATATTGGGATTACATCAAGCGGATGCTAACGTTAATAATATTAATAAAAGAAAAAGAGAAAATGAGCGTAAGATTTTTATGAAACAATATATTTGTTTTAATATACAATTGAATTATATGCTTTATAACCTTCAATTTTTAAATTTATAGAAGATGGCTTACTCCATTCAGGAAATTTGAGTATTCATCCTCAAGAAGAAATTAACACTAAGAGACAAAGAACTGATGAGTATAGTACCGGTGAAATTTATGGTACAATGTGGAGTCATAATATAACGAATAGTTCTGACTCTTCTATTAAATGGCCTGTTAAGGAAGAGCCAAAAAGTAATTTATCATCTAGTATTCCGTCGCAGGAAATTCTTACCTTGCCTGAAACCTCTGATTCTAATGAAAATGAGCAGAGTCCAACTCCTTTTTCTTCACATCCTCCCCCACAATATGAAGAGTATGGAGAGAATGGTACACCAGAATTCACAAATAATTCATCTGTAACAGCAGCTTCAGATCTCATTTATGATTCAATAAATATTACCCATGTTCAAAATTATACACCCAGTCTTTCATCCCCCTTAGGTAATATGATTATTTATCAAATAAAGAAACTGAAGCTAAATTTCGAAGCAAAGTTTATTTTATGTACAAAATAAACACACAGGGGAAATTATGTAATACAAATATTAAATTTGGTATATGTACATGTATATGTTACTAAATACTATAATAAGTTTATAGAATAAGATAAAAAAGGCTCTTTTTGATATTTTAATGCAAGTATGAGCTAAAACAAATTTCAAAGGTTTGTGTGAGCCTCAAATCTTTGGATTCAATTATTATAAATTATAAATTTTTGGATAATACAAATATGTTGATTTTTTTTTCCAATTTCACAGACTTTTTATTAAAACTCTTTTTTTCTTAATATAACTTTTTTTAAATTGGTCTAAAGTTTGAACAACTACATCATCGTTATTCACAAAATATTCATATTAGCAATTGCAAATGTCTTGTTGGTCACTAATACTTTTTTTTAAATTTTATTACTCCCTATTTTCAAGGTAATACGATAACCCCTCTTAATTCAATTTCTACAAGCGAAACAAATAAATCATTGCTATCATCAACTCCAATATCTGCTATATTTGAACAAAATAATCAATTTCAAGGTAATAATAATAACCTCATTCATATAATATTCGAATTAAATTATAATAAAATTATGATGATATTTTTTAATTTTTTATGGTAGTTCTTTGATATAAAGGGGTTTTCAATAGGGATAACGCATTTTTATTTCGTTAGGGATGGCGAACTACGTCATATTTTTGTTTGTTTTGTTTACATTTCTACTCACAAATAGCTTATAAATAATCATGGAGCAGTACAACCTTGAGCAACGTTTGCAAATTATCCAAATTTATTAACAAAATTCCCCTTCATCCGTGGTAACTTTAAGAGAGAAAATCATCTTCAGCGACAAAGTTCATTTTTGGCTCAATGAGTTTGTTAATAAGCAAAATATGCGTTTTTGGTCAGGAAAAAAAACCCATGCGCTTCATGAGACACCATTGCATCTCAAAAAACTTACTGTTTGGATTGGATTTCATGCCTGTGGTGTTTTTTTGCCATACTTTTTTGCTAATGATATTTATTTGCCACATTACTGTGAATGAAAATTGATATCGAGCGATGATAATGGATTATTTTTGGCCTCAATTGGATGGTATGGAATTAAATGACATGTAGTTTCAATGGTGCTACTTTCCACACAGCAAACAATACAATCGATTTATTAAAGAGCAAATTCAGTTGTATTGTTTCCAGAAATGGACCACTCAATTGTACTTCTGCAAACATACACGTGGTGGTCATGCAGAAGAAATTAAATTCCATACTTAATTGTAATTGAATGTACTTCAACACTAAAAAAGAAATTCGTTTATTTCTCGAACCCTTTTAATTTTATTTAAAAAAGAAAATGCGTCACTCTTATTGAAAAATCCTTTATTATAAAATCTTCAATCACAATATGTAACAATATTTGAACTTTGTTTTGTACTGAAGTTTTATTGGTTATTTTATTTCTACTTTTATTTCAAGAAACTATAATAAATCTTGGTTCTTTGGTCTACAGATATTTTTTTATTGTATATTAAAGATTCAGACTAATTTTTCAACACGAAGAAAATAAGTAAATAAAAATAAAATCTTAAGTATAAATTATTTCCAGTTTGTAAAATTGTTTTCAATATTTCTAAATTTTTTGCATGAACATGAAAAAATCGCCTACAAGTAAGTAAAAGAAAGAAAAATTGACAATTTTCTATCTCAAATAAAATCTTAAGTATAAATTATTTCCAGTTTGTAAAATTGTTTTCAATATTTCTAAATTTTTTGCATGAACATGAAAAAATCGCCTACAAGTAAGTAAAAGAAAGAAAAATTGACAATTTTCTATCTCACCTTCAAAAAAGCATTATTTAAAAGTAAGAAATATGGAAAATATTTTTTTGTTTTTTCTTAAATATTTAAGGTATGAGTTTATTTTTTAATGTAATATTGGATTTTTATGGTTACTGTATAATAGGAGAAAATTATAAGCCTTAACAAAAATATTCAATTTTTCTCACTTGTAAGCGATTTTGTTTGTTCTAAACAAGAGGTCTATAATTATTATTATTAATTTTTTACTTCTTTTTTTGGTTTTGGAAATGAGTAATATGCACCTAAAAATAGAAAAAATAATATGTAGACTACAATAGCAATATTTTTTGTTTAAAATGTCCATTTTCGTGTTCTGCATATGTTATTAAATGGTGTTATTTAAATAACATGTCTTCTTTTAAGGTATACTTATAATTATTTTTTACATTTTCATTGCAACCCAATGAATCAAAGTTATTTATTGATACTTAATTATATTATTTCCCTTATTTAAATATAAATAAATAAATATTATTCCAGTTGGTAGTAGTATAAGTACTATTATTCCGCCCTCACATCAACCAGAGTACTACAATAACTCTTCTACCTATTCTCAATACTCTTCAAACTCATATAATGGATATAACTATTCTTCAACCGCACCTGGAAGCTTATTAAGCAAATGAGAATACCTAAAACATTTTTAGTCTACAATTATATAAGTAAAAAATTAAATTGGATGTTAAAAGGACTTTGTCAGAAAGTAAAAGTTATACAAGTACGATTTTAGCAATGATGTTAAATAACAATATCTAGTTTAATTTGTGCATTTCGAAATAATATTTACAGCGTCCATTTTAATGTTATAAAAATTACTCGATGTTTTAATGTTTCAGTATTTTTTTTGTAAAATTGTCAAAATTTTATTTAAAATAATGTGGTTTATTATAATATTTGTTGTAGAAATTAAAAAGAATCTTAAATTTTTTTTATACTCATTTCAATTAATCAAATATTACAAGGTATCTAAAAACTTATTTATGTGTAATTGAATTCATTAATAAAATATATCTACTAAAAAATATTTTTAGCCCAACCTATATTTAGATGAACTAACTATAAGATTACACTTTGAGTTCTATATCGGTAGCATTGTAAAGGTCGGATCAATGATGGGCAAAAATGCTGTGCATTGCTTTTTTTTGTCATTATTATCGTTAAGTAAGTTTATTCACTAATGTTCCTAGTGCTTCAGAGGAATATTTAACATACCCTTTCATTTTTATGATGCATTCAGAATTAATTTAGAGATGTTAAAAAAATCCAATTAACAAAACACGACTGTGATTATGTCAAAGGAAAAAAATACTACCCTTGTTCTTGTTGATTAAAATTGAAAAAGGGAAATGAAGCTGTCTGGATTTTGCTGTTTTTCTAAGTAACAGATTAATATTAATAATTTTGAGATTATAAAAATTTATGAAGAACCATAAATATGCAGCCTCTAATGCCAGAACTGTAGTACCCGAATGTATTATTGTCACGTTGGATGTGTTGTTTTATTTTTTTTACTAGTAAAAAAATAAATTTAACTATTTCTAAGTGACTTAGTCGAGGAAAATCGGATATCTATGAAAAGATATTGAACTGAATATCTGTGTATGATATTCATCGGGCCTCATACCTATCTAAGGCCACGGCTTTCGATGAAGTTAAAATACCAAATAAGATCATTTCGTGACTTGAACAATTACGAATTGAATGACGTAATAACTCCCTAAAAAGGTCATACACCTAATTGAAGGTAAGGAAGTTTTACTATCCTATAAAGAAAATATTTTGTCAACACTCTCACCTCACAAGTAGGAATGTAAATAATATGCAAATCGGGCTTGTAAGAATCAAAGAAAGATAAAATCAACCTGGTAATTCTGACAATTTGATGAATGTTGAGAGGGAAGCAGCTTGAGCTGTCATGACGTTTTACTGAGCTACAAGCTGCTATTCTCCATTATATATGTACACAAATGAAGACATCAATAATAAATAATAACATTATGTATGTATACCATAGATGAGGGGCAGAAAATTAACTGAAAATTATATATTTTTAGCTAATAATTATACGAGGACTTGAGCACTTTTTGTTTACATTTTATTTGCTTTATTAACCTTAATGCATGTATTCCTTCATGCGAGATCTTTACTATCAAGTAGATGTTCTCCCCTCAGTAGTAATAAAGGAAAAATGATAACAGCTTGCGAAAACAAAAAGTACTGTTCGAAGAGCCAACTCCACAAAGTCTCGCACTCGGCATTTTGCATATTATTTACATTCCTACTCACAAGGAACCAGATTGGCCGGGTGTGACCGACGGAGAGAAGAAACAAGAAAGACAAAATATGAACAAAAACATGGGCGTGAATAATATGAGTTCTGAAAAAGGCAGAATATATAAATTTGAAAGACATATATGAAAGAATTTACACAATACTGATGAGAACATTGTTTGAAACTTTTCGCATGAACATTATGGAATTTCTACTCTGGTTTCAACTATGATGAAATATTTCTAGGCTGAATTTATAGAAGAACTCCAGTTTGACATTTCCGATTTAAAGTTGGATTAGGTAAACATCTCAAAGTGATGAAGTTTACTTGTAAGGTAGACTTCAATGGCAATCCTCCCACCCAATTCAATACTGTTCTTAAGTGACTGGACGAGTCTTCTAAATTTGATATTCAATCCAAAAAAGAAATCGAATTTTGGGACTCTGCTCCAATTACACTGGTCAACAAATTTGAACTTTCAAAAATCCTAAGCCTTATGGTAGATCTATTTAATTAGTAGCACGTAGAAGGATTAAGAAACCAGCTGAAATCCTTCTCGTGCTACTACTTAAGTTGCTCTACCGTGAGTCTTAGATTTCCAGCGAATTTTTGCACGAAATTGAATGAAAATTTACACATCTAAATGGAAGATTTCATGGCACTCATCCAGGAAACGGGTCCCATCATTTTGAATAAAAAAAGGTACACCTCTCATAGAGGAAGCAACGAGCACTCGGGGAAGAAGATAGAAAGAGAAACATACCTCGGGGTGAGAAGGGAAAATAAGTCTGGGATCCTCATCCATGCTTCTCCGGCCCGGGAAAGAGAAGAATGTAACCAGTGACGTGAGGTAATGCAATTGATCCCATGGATTCCTTCAATATCAGATTCACAATCCTAAGTTCCTCTCTCCGAATTCTAACCCAAGTCAATAGATCCTTCGGAGTCTCTCTGAGTCCGAGGAGCTCCAACTCATCATGTCGGGGAATCATCAATTATCCAAAGATGTGCTATTATTCTCTAGATCGTCTGCTCCTATCGTCTTTTTCAGATTCGTGATTTTCGAATGTTCCATCACCACTTCCAATGCGATTCCATTTAAATTAATATACGAATCATGACATTTTGGACTCTTCCATTTCAAGATCCGTACATATTATCGTGGTTATATGATACATCAATTATGGAATATTGTTCTATTGGAGCATATGCTTTCATAGATATTCAAATTATAACATGTCTGTAAAGATTTTTAGATAATTACCCCAATAGAAACCAAATAGAGCAAATATTAATTTATTAATAAAAAGTACTAAAACATCTATCTAAATAAAGTATTTATTTGAAAAATGTAAGCAGATTAAAATACATGCAAGGCCAAGAAAATTAGAATATATATTTATATATATGTAAGAACCGTAGTCTAAGGGTTTTATAAGAAGAGTGAATATCTATTTCATATAATACACATGTACATCTCAGTTATTATTTACCAAATAATATCGTTAAAATACAACACCAGACGTGAGCCCTTCAATACTCCCCCAAGAGTCTGAGTTAGGGGCTACATAAGTAAAATAAAATAAATGATTGTCCCGGAGTCAGAATCTAAAATCTTAAAAAGAAAGGAAAATATGGATTCCAAAAGCAGGCTTGAGACGGTCGACCGATACTAAGTCCGAGCGATTATCGAAGTCTATTTTGAAAGCCCTTTCCGTTCTAGAAACGACTTTGAAGGGTCCCAAGTACGTTGGTGAGAATGTCGGTCTTATGGGTTTATTGTGAATAAAAACAAAATCTGCCTTTTTCAAACGCTCCAAAATTGACTGAACGCATGAAGGAGGATCAGGAATAACTCTTGAAGGGGAGTGTTTAATGTTTTTAAATGTTTCGAAAAAACTTTGGCTTCCCCGAGATTCAGAGTATTCTAATAAGGCCGTAGGCACCCGTGGAGCTGTACCCAATAGATGGAATAATGGCGAAAAGGAAGTTCCAGGCACTGCAGGAGCAGCCAATATCAATCCACAGAGCACAAAAGGAAGGGCTTCGAACCATAATTCCTTCTTTTGGGACATTCTTGAGGATAGGGCCGTTTTTAAAGTTCTGTGGAACCTCTCCAAGATTCCGTTAGTTTCCGGGTGATATACTGTGGTAAAAAGAAGTTTAGAACCTAGGAGCTGACCCAAATGTCTCCAGAGCGCTCCAGTAAATTGTGCTCCTCTATCAGAATGGATTGATATTGGGACACCAAATCTTGAGACCCATCCTGAAAAGAACGCCTTAACGATCGTTATAGGAACCCTCCAAATCTCTCGAGGGAATGCCCCTGATGATATGACTTGGAAGTCCCGACACCATAATATTGACTCTGTCCATATCTTCCGTAACGCTGTATATTTTGAATAGGGACTCGGTTCGAGTAAACCACGTTTCAACATCTTCTCCATCGAATTGTGGAAGATTTATATCATGCATTCGGGGTCGAATCGTTCCTGGAAGCTCCGTGACGGAACGAGTCGGAATAGTCGGATCTCCTATGATTTCGGATGAACGTAAATTGGGCATGTTCAATAAGCGGGGTCACCAATGTAATGAATCGTCGAATATCGATGTGAACATGTTTGGATTTTCGATAGGGATTTCAATTCTCCGTACATCAATGTGTTTGACATTGCCTTTATGGACAACTCCAAATTACTTGTTTCCTACTATAAGTAGGCAATCTCTCTAAGGATGAAACTTCTGTCCATCAGAGCTGTCATTGACTCTAAGGACTTCTCCAATTCTATCGTCCAACGAAGAGTTTGCAAATGCTCTAATGGCCAACTTAAACCATAATAAGTATTAAATGTTAAAAATAAAAGCTATAATTTCATAATAAATATTAATTATATTAACTGTAGGATTTAAGATTTTTGGGATGTTTCCCTAGATTTCTTCACTACTGAGATAATTTCAATATGGTCATTGTATATGTCGGCTGACATTTGAGTCATCAGTCTCCTATTTCAAATGACCCTGATGGGTACAACAGAATGATATACGATATTTGATAACAATGAATAACAACTGTATTTGAGGTTACGCACTGTCCGAGTACGCTAATAGATAGGAATGTAAATAATATGCAAAATGCCGTGTGCGAGATTTTGTGGAGTTGGCTCTTCGAACAGTACTTTTTGTTTTACATAGCTGTTATCATTTTTCCTTTATTACTAAGGGGAGAACATCTAATTGATAGTCAGTGATGTATAGGAATGTAAATAATATCCAAATCGGGCTTGTAAGAATCAAAGAAAGAGAAAATCAACCTGGTAATTCTGACAATTTGATGAATGTTGAGAGGGAAGCAGCTTGAGCCGTCATGACGTTTAGGTCAGATAGGTCAGATGTGAAATAAAATGTACCTGAATCTTTACTAATACCATGTTTATTGAATAGATCCGGATTTCTCTTGTGACATCAGCGATTTGAAAGTCTCATGATCGGAAATTTCTTCAAGAAGAAGTCGAGAAATAGCATGGCCGGAATGCCATCACACTCGTATTCTGGACTAATTTTCAAACGTTGCTACCTCCATTGTCGGCGACCCAAGTTCTTGAATCAAATCCTCAGGCATTTTTTAACTTAATTTAAAAATGACACTTGTTGTTTTTGAATTGAATAGAACTGAGTCATAAAAGAAGAAGAAGAAAGAAAAAGAAGTTTGAAAAGACAAATGTCGCCAACAACCGTCCTTTTTGTACATGTCAGCTGGACCCTTTTTATACATCACTGTTAATAAGTATGCATGATCAAAACATTGAAACAAAAATATCAGTTCCTACAACTACCTTGATAATCTATTGAATTCAGTCTTCTCTGTACCTTTGAGTCTACAATTGTTACAATTATAAAAAGTTATTGTGTATTTTTTAATATTAGCAATAGCAGTTAGCAGATAAAATGCAAAGGTACTAGATAGTAATTGTGGGCACACTGTTTTACCTCAACAAAAAGTCCATCTCTAAACATAATTAGGGATTTAAAAAAAGAGCCAGTTTAAAGAACACGCCTGAGATGATGTCATAAAAAATATGGTACCCTAGAATAAATGGCAGAAATTCAGACGATTACATATGAGGGAGACAATGTAGTTGTCATTATATTACTTGTTTACTTAAGAGCACATATTATGAATAATTTAGTGATAATACAAATTTGCTAAGATGAATAAAATTACTTATCAATACAAACAGTGTACCTCAAAATCACAAGACTTTTTATGATCTTCTAATTAAAGGACTTATGGAGCAAAGAAAAGCACGTCTTCAGTGTTTTAATTTTATTAAATAACTGCCGTGTATTTACAATATACATATTGACGCAACCTTCAAATAGAGTTACGACAGAGGCCCCTCCATAGTAAGCGGATTAATTTAAACATTCCTAGGAATGTAAAAAATATGCAAAATGCCGTGTGCGAGATTTTGTGGAGTTGGCACTTCGAACTGTCCTTTTTGTTTTATAAAGCTGTTATCATTTTTCCTTTATTACTAAGGGGAGAACATCTACCTGATAGTTAGGAATGTAAATAATATGCAAAATGCCGCGTGTGAGATTTTGGTGGAGTTGGCTCTTTGAACAGTGATTACAAAATGTTGTACTTTTGACTGTTTGAAGTTTTTATAATAGTTTCAAATGAGTCATTCCATGTCAAGTGGTACAAATAAAAGGACATTTTGAGGTCTTACCTCATCGATTTTTCTCAAATTTTGTATATATGTTCTGTTTCACTAGAAAACAACAGCTACAAAGTTTTATCAAAATCGTGCTTTTCTAGTGTAAAATCTCTTTTTTACCTTTAAAACGTGATCAAAAAACCAGAAATCAACCAAAATCAAGTAACAAAAGTTTAGAAGGCTGCCGCTGCGCAGCAGCAAGGTCAAAGGTCACGAAAAAATTTTCACAGTTGCCCAGTTATTTATTCTATATTCATGTGAAATTTCAACTTGGGACAACCATGGGTTCTTACAGAAAATAAACTTTAAAGGAAGTATAGTTGTTAGCTTTTGGCAAACTCGAGACTAGGAAATTTGACTTACCATTCAATGTTACGTACTCAATCTCTAAAAATGAAATCACACTTACAGCTTTTTAATAGCTTGAGTACGTAACATTGAATGGTAAGTCTGCAGCGGCAGCTTTCTAAACTTTTGTTACATTAAGTTACATTCCGCCCCTTCAAATTTAATCGGCTGAAATTCTGCCTTACTTCAAGGGTACCATATTTATTTATGACACCATCTCGGGCGTACGTGTCAGCTGGACCCTTTTTATACATCACTGCTCAATAATGATTAGAGATGTATCAATGGTATTCTAATGTATAATAGCATTATGATATAATATCCTATTTCTATTACACATTTTTAACACCTACAACAAATATCAACAGAAATTTCTAAATTCTTTTTTTAGAAGATGTTTCTTTTCTCCAGGATGTCCATCAGTGAGGAATATACATGATCACAGTTTAGTTAGAAATATTTTTGTGGAATTCCAATGAAATTCGGATACTATTAATTTATTATTATTAAATATTGAGGACTTAATAATATAGAAAAAGAGAAGAAGTGAGATGTTTCTGTGCCTAAGGTTATGTGACTGAGAGTATGAAATTCCATGTCTATGGGTTTTTATTTTCTTAGGAAGGAGGAGGAAAGGATAAATTTTCCCAACGAGCACTCAAGCTTCTATGTGCGGGTGTCTAGGACATTCTCAACCTCTCTACCCTGTTCCCTATTCTTGTTCCACTCTATTCCACTCTTTTCCACTCTATTCCTCTCCAGAGTCCATTGTGAGGGAAGGTGCACATGAAGTGGAAGAACCTCTTTTGGTCGTAGTAGCCCCTTTCCTTGGAAGAGTGTTAAAGTGATCCTGTGCTATTTGTGATAGGGAGTTGAAGTCGTTGAAGTCGTTGAAGTCGTTGAAGTGGTTGAGATTGTTCAAGAGGAAGAAGTCGAGGATTTGGTTGGAAGTGAAGGAACCTGCTGCCTGCTGTCGGCTGTAAGAATGGATCGAATTGCAATTTTGGATGCAGGTGCTCAATATGGTAAAGTAATCGATCGGAGAGTCCGAGATTTGGGCGTGGAGTCCGTTTTCCTACCATTGGAGACTTCGGCCCAAAGCATCAAGGTGATTTCTTCATCATTCCAATCCACTTTTTAAGTATTGAATTTATCAGGAAGGAGCCTTTAAAGGACTGATCCTATCCGGGGGCCCATCCTCTGTTTATGCTTCCAATGCCCCCAAGTACGATGCAGATCTGTTTCAGTTACCAGAAGTACCTATACTTGGGATTTGCTATGGAATGCAGATTATCAATAAAGAATTTGGCGGAACTGTAGTTAAAAAAAATGTGAGGGAAGATGGAGTGGAGTCTGTAAGAGTGGATACCACTTGTCCCCTTTTCAAGTAATGATTTTAAATTCTTAGCCATGGCTGGATTTATTATACCTATGTTCCATTCTATCTGTCTGTATTTATTAACATCCTTTGAGCTCATTTTGAGTTATAATGCTTAAACAATTGACATGAATAATATTATTTGATATTTTGGAGGCGAGTAAGAGCTGCTCTATCTCCTATCGCAGAATATTTTTGAAAAATATTACTTGAATGAATAGGATGCTCCTTAGTGAGTAATAATATAAGTAAGGACAGAAGTAACTGGAACTTAATTCGGGGAGTTATTAATTCCTATTGTTACTAAGGTTGATTCTCTTCGAACAAGGATGTATCATTCCACTATTAATTAACCTTCTTATTTAGCTATATTTAAGGAAGAATAACATTAATTCCCTATTTTTCAAGACTGATTGTTCCTACTTATATTATCCCGTTTAGCGTTAAATGGTTTTTCTATTCTAACTTACTTTATTATAAATTTAAATGCTTCTCGGATCATCAATATTTCTATGACATTGTGTGAGTGTTGTAGTATTATTTTCGTTTCTCTCGAAACCCTGACTTCCGAAAAATTATTTGATTGAAAGGATTTGGAGAAGAGCTCTATCCAATTTGGTTATTGTTCATATTTTAGTTGTGTCTTCACATGTTCATTATCGAAAGTAATTATTTTTAAAATCTCATTTGGTTTCTTTTCTCGTTGACTATTGCTAACAGGGGTCTTACTGAAGATCAAGATGTTTTACTCACTCATGGCGATAGTATTGAAAAAATCGCCAATGGGTTTTGTGCCATTGCCCATTCTGGTTCATTAGTCGCTGGGATTGCTAGTAATAAATTTAGCATATATGGACTACAATTTCATCCTGAGGTGTCCCTTAGTATAAATGGCTGTGCAATGATCGAAAATTTCTTATTTGGCATCTGTGGGCTAGCGAAAAACTTCACCATTGAAAGCCGAAAAGTCGACTGTGTCAAGTTCATTCGAGAAAGGATAAGAAATTTTAAAGTTTTAGTAAGTTTCATTTTTTATACATACTTATTGAAATATGAGTTGATCTACAATATGTGCATTCTATGATTTTGATCTAGTTGACAAGCTATGTTTCAATTTAAGAGTTGATTGATGATATATTGCATACTAAAATGGGTTAAATCGTGTCCTTAGCTTAATTATATTTTTAATAAATAGTTTTAGAGTATTTTTGCAGTTTTGGAAATTTTCGATACTGGATTCTAGGAGTACTGTTCGCACTAATTACGAGTTTGTATTATTTTTTTCTTATAAGGTCAGGTTTTTGAGGTGTCAATTTTCTAAATTATAAAATTGTATTTAAAAAACGAAGTAAAAGAAAAGAAAAAGAAGAAAGTTAATAGATAAACAACCGAATTTTTACATTTTACTATATCAATCCTGAGTAGTTTTTTGCCTTAAAAATTGAAATCAATTCCATATTAATTCTCTACTTAACTACTTTGTACTCTTTTTAAAGTAAAAAATCACTAGTTAAACTACTTTTATTTTAGAAATAATGAAATATCTAGGTATAATTCTTCCCCGAACAAAATCCTCAAAAAGACGATTTTTTTTAATTTAACATAGCCTTTTCTAACAATTAGATGATTCTGCATTAAATTTTGATTATATTCTTTTTTTTTTTCATTCTCAAATTTTTTCTCAAACTTACAAAAAGTTATAACCAAAAAGTTTAAATCAAAAATCCTTGAGAACTTGACACGATATGCGCGCCGTGTTCTACTAAAATCAGGAATCAAACTCAATGAGTTTTCAAAAAAGTAAACATCGGGTGATTTATATTATCATTGTACAAATTATTTATGGTATCAACATGTGTTGTCCATTTCTTATTATGTTATTCACTTTTCGGCTACACCTGTAATTATTTTATCGAGTCTCTTTATATTATTACTTTAGTTACACTGGTTTCCACTTAAAAATATACAAGGTCTCGAATATAAATTTTTAGGAAGTCACAGGTGTGTATTGACCAAGTTTTTTGCAGCATTTTGTGTGTGTGTTTTTCTTCTTCTCTGGGTCAACAAAGAGGTGAATCGTGTTCCACCTTTAGGAAACCTTGGCTTTAGTACATTTCTTCTCGTATTTCATATCAAACTTGTCATTAATCTAAATCTGTATAAATATTTATTAACTTAATATTTCAGATGTTGTTATCAGGAGGTGTAGACTCTTCAGTTTGTGCTGCTTTAATGAATTATTCACTTCAGTCTAATCAAATAATGGCAGTTCATATTGATAATGGATTTATGAGAAAAAATGAATCTGAACTGGTGGAAAATTCATTGAAAGAAATCGGTGTTAATGTTTTGGGTGAGTTATTTCCTTACATTTTTCTTTATTTTATTGTGTTAGGTATTATTTTTTAAGTAAGCCCAGTTATCATTATTTTTATCACAATTCATTTAACGAAACTTATGAATCAAATAATACTTATATAGTTAATTCATAAATGAGCTATAATAATGGACATATTTTGTTTCTTAAAGTAAATGGGTTGACTTTTCAAGTAAATTTTAAATTTGATAATTCTAATAGTATTTAAAACTAATTAACTTAATGATTTTTTCCGGGATATAGTTCGTACCACTATTATTTTAAGTGAATCACAGAAATAGTGTGTATAATTAATTATCTTTATCATGTACACTTTGTGTTTATCACACTAATTTTAATTTGTATTTTAGTAAAGAATGTCTTAAGTTCTACGTTCCTAATATTTTGAAATTTTCTTTTTCTTTTGATTCTCATTGATATTTTCATTTAATTCATAAATTTATTGGATATTAGCATCCGATATTATAGAATATGAATAAAGTAATTTTTAAGTACTTAGTTTTAACAATAAATATGCAAAATCAATCAATTGACCTTATATTAGCTGTTTCAAGTATGGCAACTACATGCATATATATATATATATATGTTACCTTTTTTTGTATATTGTTCTATTTCTTAAAATCTTGATGCATATCGTTAAGTTTGTGTATCTCAATATTTATATATATTCAGGTTAGACTTATACTTGTTGATGGTATCGATTAAATAAATAAAATACATAAAGTTCTGATCATTTATTAATATAATTTAATTTTAATTTAGTAAATGGGTCTTATTGTTCAGGCTGGTCAGTCAATAAGTTAGATAGATAACGTAATTCGGACAATAGTACAAATACTTTGATCATATCATTGGAAGAGAATTGTATTTTTTGTGATTTGAGATATCTGTAACATAATAAAGCCATTTGTTCTTGAAATTGTTCAATTTTATTCCTTTCTCGGACAGGTAGGTCTAGAACTGAAAAAAGTGTTACTAATTGAAGCAACATGGCAGCTTTTTCTCCTAATCCGAGGGATGCTATTTTTCTGAAAGTTTCTTTGAACAAATGTCTATGCTCCTCAGATTTAGCCCATGGGTGTCGAAAAACCCTTTCCACTGAAATATAATATGGGCCAGCGTTTCCGTAGATTGGACTTCCTGTGTTCTTAAGTTGCGATGTTAGATTTCCAGTTCCATCCTTGTTGAAACATACAACAGTTCGAAGTATCGCCATAGAATCCATATTTTTACTTAGGAGCAATTTTTTATCGTCTGAGGTCAATTCTTCAAAATGATCAATATAAGTTGCAAATTTAGCTACTCGGGAATATATTACTCTGTATATTTCTGTTATTCCTTCTGAGGTCATATTGAGGTTGGAAATGTTGGTCATTTCTAATATTTCATCCATGACGAATTCTGGCATGGGAATCAAGTTTCTAGTAGAGTCTTGAGCAAATATTAGGTTGTCAATGTGGCGGGACTCTTCCGTTGTAAAACATAAAGAATTGAAATGAATTACATTGTACGGTGATATAGGACCAGGAGAGGAAGAAGCAGAGGATGAAGTGGATGAAGAGGAACTCTGTAAAGCTAGCCGGTCTTGAACTGCGCTATTAGACTCTAAATGTGAAGCAAAATTTACCTCAATTGTATTGTTATTGATCGTTTTGCCGCATGTTGTCTTATTTTTTCGAACATATTTGATTAAATTTCTCGAACTTTTTTCTTCTTCACTTAAAACCCACGAGGGTTTCATACCAGATTCCAAGCACTTTTTGTATCTGCAAAATTGACAGTTCTTTCGTGTGGTTATTGTGATCATGCAGGATTGGTCTGTTGAACAAAAATATGTTCTGTGCTTTGGAACTGATCGTCTGAAAAACGCTCTACAAGAAAAGCAGGCTATGCCTCCGTAATGAATATGATCAGGTGCTTTGTCTCCACATACATTGCAGACCATTTCTGTCATTTTTGGTTTGCGTCGCTTCTTATTGATATCTATATTTATGTTAGTATCTGCAGTCTTTCTTTCATTTTGCAAATGAAATGAAATATTTCCTGTAGAGTTCTTTATATTACTTTTATTCAAGAGAAGTGTGTGTGTATTTGAAGTTTGATGTAGTGATAGAAAGCGTTGATGAGCCGTAACGGTGCCATGAAACAATGACATTGGTCGACTATTTCCATATGAGGAACTAAACATTTCTAAAAATATCGAAGAGTTCATCTGTCCACTTAAATTCTCTGCTTCTGACAGTTTATGCGAGAATTGACACTAAAATTTTAAGAGTTTTTAGTCGATCCGTAGTTTAAACTGATATAATTACTTACATTTACTCGACCAGTAATGCTTTTCTCTTTCTTCAATTTAACCAAAATTAAGTAGATATATCAATATTTTTTTATTCACGCTATTATTTGTGTAAATCTAGTGTATATAATGGGCAAAACGTTTGAATACGTGTGATATAAATAAAAAATGCCAATTAAATTATCTATTTATATATTTTTGCGATGTAAGACAGGTCCAGTCCCTTATTGCTTGATAAATCAGAACAGACTGCATAATTTTTATTTTAGTACATTGTTAAGTTTTGCAGATTTTTTTTTTTTGCAAATCCACGGACACGCAAATATTTAAAGTGTGAGACGCCATAAAGAGCCAATTCGGCCATTATTTTTCTATATAATGCGTCACTTTTTCGCAAGGCAGTATGGCAGATTTTTATGTACTTTCATAATGGAAAGAGGAAAGACCTTCTTTTGTTGTTGTTTGTATGTTAATAGTATAAGTTTCGTTCTTTTTTCTATTTGTACCTCCTCCAGTTTGACCCCAGTACGCGTATTTCTTTGTGTACACTGAAATTCAATAGCATAGCGTACACATGATTTAGTTTAAAGCCTATATCCATGAAAACAAATTATGTTATGATATAATTTGTTTTCATTTATTATATGTATATGTATATAGTTAATGCTACGCGTCTTGAAGGTACATCTTGAATTAACAATAAAAGTTAAGATATTCTTTAATTTTATTTCTGTATTAATATCGCTATTAGATATATGTTCCGTTTTAGTTGAACATTTGAAAGCATATGTACTAATATTTACATTATCAACAATGCATTGCTTTACAATGCCAGTTGTTAATTTTCGTCAGTCCTTAATTCATATATGCATGGAAATTATATCCTTTCTTATTCATTCTTATATTTCAAATGTAGAAGTTTTTCATCAATATTTATGTAATATTTTATAATCATATTATAAATAGTGCTTAGAACAGAGGTTTTCAAGTTTTTGATGCTGATGGACCCCTTAATAAGGTCAAAAATTATTCTTGGAGCCATTAATTGATATTATGGAATGAGTGGCAAAAGCTTTTGTTGATGTTAAAAACATCATTTTTGAATAAAAATTCTTTTTGGTAAACTATGAATCTCGTACAATCATTCATATAAATAAAAAGTATCCTGTCATTGTCGTCATATTATATCGATATCACGTGATATTTTAATCAACCTCTCTATTGTAGTATTGTTTGAAGTATAATATGATTCATATTTTATGATAGTTGCATAATTGGCCTGGTTAATATTTTAATAAATCTAAAAAGTGGCGTGAGGCCTAGTCCTTTCTCTCGGAGCTGTGGGGGGGGGGGGGTACACGGAGCACGTTTAGAAATTCTGGCTTAGTATTATTTTTTTGCGGAATCCTAGATACCTGTTAAGGACCCTTATTCGTAAACCAGCGCTTTGACTTTTAACTTTTATTTAATCTTAGTTGAGGTGCGTATGAAATTAAATTTTCTTGTGACAAATTAATCTTTTTCAATTCGGTATTCAGTTCGAAGATTAATTTTTATTGTGAGTCAATATACTATCTTTAATTTCACTATAAATAAGTATTTATTTTTTAGTTGTCCGGGCTGCTGATGAATTTCTGAATGGAGATACGATTATCAATGGTACTAAAACTGACTTTCTCTGTCAAGTAACTGATCCAGAAACGAAGCGTAAAATTATTGGAGATACTTTTATTAAGATTGCAAATAAGGTATAAAAATTGTTATGATTTTGAGAAATAGTGATTAATCATTTTGTTTTATTAGATTATTGTAGATTTGAAGTTAGATTCAGAAGAAGTATTTATTGGACAAGGAACTCTTCGACCAGACTTAATTGAATCTGCATCTTGTTTAGCTTCTAAAAAAGCTGATCTCATTAAAACTCATCATAATGATACGGAGCTTGTTAGAAAACTACGGAAACAGGGACGTGTAATTGAACCACTGACAGATTTTCATAAAGATGAGGTGCGTAAGCTTGGAAAAGAGTTGGGATTACCAGAATCATTAATCCAGCGTCATCCTTTTCCTGGACCTGGTCTTGCCATTCGTATTATTTGCCAAGTAGAGCCCTATATGGAGAGAGATTTTTCTGAGACTCAAGTTTTGTGCCGACTTGTTCTGAACTTTCACGACATGTTGGTTAAGGTAAAAATTTCTTGTCATGTTTTTTTTATGTACTGTAGATCTCACTTAATTGGATCAAATTGGGACCTACAACATTTGGCTTGATAAAGCGACTTGTCCAATAGGGGATGTGTAAACTCACAAAAAAATTTATAGTCGACAGATTATATTCAACATTTAAACTAAACTGAAGTCACTTTAAAACTTGTGGATCAATAATTTAAAGATAGATATATTATTCCATTTATAGGATTTCCATGACAATTAAATCAAAAACAAAAATTAGCTACGATTAATTAAAATGTTCCATCTAATTTCATCTTTTGACTTTTTTTTATGGCATGTGATTAATCAAAGTCTAAAGATGTAGTGTGAGCAGCAGGCCAGGGACTTCTTTCATTGCCATCCTGCATGAAATAAATAATTTGTTTTATTGTTTAATGTCTATTCAGGGGTATCATCTTTCTCTTCGATGTTTGATTTGCCACTTTCTTGTCTCACAATCACATCTACATCATCTGAACATTCGATGAGCGTTACGTCAAATACTATAGAAATATAGAAGATATATTTAATAACGTTTGATGTGGTGTCAAATTTGAGATAATGTTTGTCAATCTGTGGACTTGGCTCTAGACAACTTCTTTATCATTATAGCATAGAAGGGAAAACATTTGTGCTGGAATTGATCTTTAATACTTGGACATAAATCGTCTCATATCATTATATTATAGTAACATTACAGTAAAGTATTTAAGGTTACCAATTGAATTCGTATTGTAAAACATTATGCATCTTTTATACACGAGAATAGTTTTCCATTATTCTTATTTTGGATTAATTGAAGTATTTATTATTAGATGTTTATACCTCTAACATAGCCAATATAGATTGATGATGTCAATTAGCCAAGATTGTTCCATGGAATGGTTTTTGGGTACTTTTCGGATGGGACGTAAATTTTTTTAAATTACATCCCTAAAAAAGTTCTTGTGAGGCCATGCTATCGGTTATTAACTAGTTGATGCATCTTAATTACTAAAAAGAGGAATTTATTATTATTTTTAATTTAATTTATTATTCAATTTTGACCCCATTAAGCAAATTCTCAATTAAAATATAAATAAGGGTTTGATTTTGTACTTTACGTGGTAGTAGTACAATGTATCGAAAGATTAAAGCAAATAATAAATGTATAAAGAGCTTAATAACACTGATTTACAGCATTTCTGATCACGGGTTTTAATGCTGTGATCATGATCACTTTTGTGCTTAAAAATACAAAAATCAAAAATTTAGCTTACTAACAGGATCATTGATACTAAATCCTGATTTTCGTCTGATAATATCAATTCAAATTTTAAGATAACGAAGCAAGTTGTTTTAAAAACGTATTAAAACTTATTGTGGATAATTTTCTTGAATTTTTTAAAAAGTAATTAACATTTCTTCACCTCTTTTCATATTTGAGAAAATTCATATTGAATGTAGAAAAATCAAGAAAAAGTTATTAATCTCTTTAGAACATAATATTTTTTTTATTTTTTACACTAAAAATATATAATTTGTGGTAAATGAAAGAAAAATTGTATATCTGAAATAAATAAAAAAAGAACTATTCTCAAAAACTATTTATTTTAAAACATATTAACGATTTAATTTAATTTAGTGAAATATACAGGGTAGGGCAGCAAAACGTGGACTGTTAATTAATGTTTATTTACTCATTACTAAGAAAAGGTATAGTGATTATTTTCTTATAGTCTGTTTTCTCCGTTCTTTTTACATAAAAAAAACTATATTAATCATTTAGTCATTTCATCATCATGAGTGAACAGGCAAAAAGGCAGCGGATCTCAGATCTCCTAGATGCTGAAGTTGAAATAATGATGATTACGGACATTGTTAAGTGTTCTAGGAACCATGTTTTTAAGTTGTTCAGAATGAAAAAAAAATGGAGAAGACCTCTCCATGATGTCAGAAAGTGGAGGAGATGATATAAAGAGGGATACGAGGTTCTTGTTAAGTTTGGAGAAGAATGTAAGGGAGGATCCTACTAAGTCGATGAATCGCCTCTCCAACGACTTTTTGTGGCTCCTAGGACCATCAGGAAGGCTGTTAAGCACAACTTGGGATTAGTTTCTATCACAAGGATCCCACGCCACCTTCTGACGGAGGGCATGAAAGCCAGGAGGCTCGAGAGGTGCAAGAAAATCCTCATATGGATCAAGGCAAAAGGGTCAATTGTAAATATTTTCTCGGACAAGAAGATTTTCAAAGATGATCAATTCCACAACCGCCAGAACGACTGCTGGCTTGCAAAAACAAAAAAAGAGGTTCACGGGGTTTACCACACCAAATATCCGGCCAAAATAATGGTCCTCGGCGTTGTG
The DNA here is from genome assembly GCA_963680855.1 of Lepeophtheirus nordmannii. Taxonomy (NCBI): domain Eukaryota; kingdom Metazoa; phylum Arthropoda; class Copepoda; order Siphonostomatoida; family Caligidae; genus Lepeophtheirus; species Lepeophtheirus nordmannii. The sequence goes on along the minus strand of OY804526.1, from coordinate 15,102,302 downwards.
GCCTCTGATGAAAAGAAGCTGCCTCCGTTCTTTTTCTAGGCTGGACAGAAAATCGGCCAGGAAGCCTACTATAAGGTGCTAAGGTACACCATCTTGCCGTTGCTGAAGAACAACTACCCGAAGGGTAACTACGTGTGGACACAGGACGGTGATCCCCCTCACACTTCCGCCGAGTGCCGAAAGTTTTGCACAGATAACATGGCTCGATTCGAGTGCAAAGAGATGATATGGCCCCCTTCCTCACCAGATTTGAAAGCACTGGACTTTTTTATAAGGCACACTTTGGAGAGGGAAACAAACATGACCTCACACCCTAATGTGGACTTACTCAAGTCCTCCATAGTGGCTGCATGGGATATCTTGTCAGAGGAGTTGGTAATCAACAACTGCATGGCCTTCAGGTGACGTGTAAAGGCTGTAATTGATAATGAAGGTGGTCATATTGAGTGAAAAAGTTTTGCAGAGCCTTGTCTACATGTTTTGTTAAAATTATTTTTTTTTGCTTATTACTGAAAATATAAAATTATTGATTTATTTCTAAACCCATCTCTCGAGCCCACGTTTCGCTGCCCTACCCTGCAATATATTAGAATTACATTGAGGTAGTGTGATATTTATTGAACGAACTCTGATAATAAACACATATTTATTAACCAAATAATAAGATTGTTATAAACAAAATATAGTTTATCATTAAACTTGAATGTTTCAAAGCAATAATGTCTTCAAGAATGTACCTGAAAGTGATCATATTGGATTCACATCTTAAGAATTTTTGCAATAATTTGGGATCATATTCTGAGGAACACGGAGAACGCTTCCATCAAGAAATTTCCAAGTTTAAGTTTAACTATCTCGGAAGGAACAATGATCATTCGGTGGGCGATTATTTTTGGGGACTGATTAGGGAAACTGGGACTACATACAAACAAAAATCGAACATGCATCCTTTTGTATTCAAATATTAAGTATGTAAAAAAAAATTCTGTAAGTATTTTTATTCCATTTCTTTTCTAACAATTAAATATACTGACATATTTTCGGGATTTTGTATCAATAAATACATATACTAATACTCAGAATTTGTTCAATAAATATCACACTACCTCAACATAATTCTTTTTTAAAAAGATTTGCTTTTTTAAAAACTATAATGTGAAAAATTGGGCATAAAAAATACATTAACTGCAAAATAAACTATATCAAATAATAAGCATGTATTTAAAACCTTTTTTATAAAATATATACAAAATTAGAATGAAATTAACTTTAATTGTAATATCAATACACATTTATATAACAAAATGAAAAATAATTTGCAGTAACATTACTTTAAAAAGTCTACAATCTTCGTTGCTTCATACTGATCAGCCATACAACTGTGTCTTCTGTAATTTTAATTGTTTAGAATTCAGTAATTGGCATAATAAGATCGAGTAATTAGTAACTTGAAATTTTAATAATATATCACTAGTATTGTTAACATTATCATATTTTTCCTCAGATAGAGAGATAAAAAAAATAAGGAAATGTGGCGAAAAACCATCAATTTTTCCGCATTATCTTCATCGGCGATATTCAAATTCTCAAGAGGGCGGAACGAAGATAGATTTTGTGGGACGGCAACACAGTAGTCTGATATTTTGTTCACCTCACATACCTTTACACAGAGGAGAAGAGTATCTTGAGTCTTCATTGAGAATATATGCTCCTTATAACTCTTGCACCCACCTTCCATGTTATGAACCTCACCGATCGAGTGCAATACCTGATCTCCTTGAAGCCTCAATTCTCTCTCACTAAGTGAGAGGTTACCTAACTAATTTTTGATCCCTAAGCTAATATTATTTGCACTCTTCTTTTCCTAAAGTCGGACACGGCCTCAGTGCGAGCTATCAGTAAAAGAGCTAAATTGACAACAGACATATGCCAAACATTTAAAGGAACATGCAGAGGTGTATATTCAGTAGTTACAGCATTAAGTCTCGTTTCTTTATCGAATTGCAATAATCTATGGTTACTTCTAGCCACAGCAATTCTCGTTGCTATCAAAACATGATTTATAAATTAACAAAAGTTAACATCTCCCTAAAGTTAACCATCCTGCAACATACCATTTTTTTTTTTTTTGTCGAGGATGGGTGTAATGAACTGGCAAGTAATCATTCCCTTGAAAGCTCGTTAAATTCTTATTACCTCATCGTGAAAATTATGAAGTTGATAGGCACTATTTTTCAGTTGGTTGATGTCACAATTTTGACCCAAACTATAGATGATGCCCTACCTTTTCAAAAGGATTTAGACAATGTTTATAAGGCTTATTTATAGATCTGTTCAGAGATGGGAAAGAAAGTTGTTCTATCCAAGGCTACACCCAGTTGGCAAGACTTCTTTAAAAGGAAATAATAAACAAAAATAATAACAATTAAAAGGATAACTATACAAAAGATGTCAGACCACTATATAATATCTCACAGTGCATAAATATTTCATAAATTAAGTCGTATTATTATAATTTATTCATGCTTAATTATGAATTTATAATGTCCTAGCTTCTTGTATATACATTAATAAGTTATATTTATGTTAAAAAACTATAAATAAAGCTTTTTTATATGAGAAATGTTTCATTTAGATGAACATTTAGTAAATATGGTCTTATAGATAATTAAGTCTATACGCCTCAAATGGCAGGTATTTTTTGTTATAAAGATTATTTTCTTGATTTTTGAGTCAAAACTGATCTAGTAGTGCACTCCATGATGCATGGTGGAAAAAAGATACAAATTTTGTTGTGTTATTATAAATTATAATCTTTTGAAGGAGTATAATAATAAAAATAAAATAGAATCTGAATACAGCTTTATGTGCCCATCAGTGAATTGACCTTAAGGGTGAAAAAGTCTTTATTCTTAATGAATTGGTCTTCACTCTGACACTGAACTTAAGTTCCAATTTCAGTATTTTGTGTATCTTTCAAGATAATTAAGAATTTAAGGGTATTTGATTAAGCTTTGTCATCCCATTCTTTCGTATTCCATTTTTCCCCGATTTATTCATAAAACTTTTTTTTGTATCTGACTCGTGTAAATTGAAAGGGAATAATGGGATTCCCACAAATCCATCAACGATTGGAAACTGTTTATTTATTTTCGTTTGACAATAATATCTTTTAAGGAGAGAAAAAGTCCTTTTTTTATATTATGGATTAAGACTAGCCATCACAGATTGCTACACAATATCTTTTTTTCTTAGGCTTTACCTGAAGTATATATATCATCACTGAAGGATTACGAAAGTTTAAAATTAAAACCTAGTTCATCAATGAAATATATGCTGCATACTCATGAATAAAATATAAATTGAGTTATTCAAACACAATGTTTTGAAAAAACAAAATAACCTAGATGGTCATTTACAATACTGAATCTCTTCCATTAGGGTCTACAACTTTATGCTTGTGATCAAGAATTCACTTGAAAGGAATATGGTATTCAATGTTCTTTGAATAATTTCAACATTTAATTTAATGGAACAATTGACTCATTTACTAAGGTATATGTATTTGATTAATAATTTACAGATCTATAATCTTGTGCAGGAGGATACAGCCTAGAGATAAAATTACTAAGCCTTTCATTTATTAAATAAAAAAAATATATATGATAATCTCATTACTATCCTTTCAAAATTCATGATTAGGAAGGAAATATTTACTTCAACTTATTTTGGAAAACGGAAAGGAAATTACTTTTTATTCACATTTTGTAATATTACAATTTTGTTTTAAAAGCGATTAAATTTTCGAGTTCTACTACTTACATATTTTTATAGCTTAAGTAAATAATATAACGACACATTTATTCGTCACCTTTTTTTACTATTTAGAACTCTCTCAGTAATTATCATCGCATGCCTATAGATAGGGTTGTAAATTTTTTACAGTGTCGGTATATATATATATAAATTAACGTAATAACTTTTACAATTTTGATAGCTGTTTATGAGGGGAGTAACAGCATTAGCTGTTATGATGTTTTTATCAGCTACAAGCAACTTTTCTCTATTATATTTACAGATGAAGACATAGACCATGTATGAGAGAATAGGTAAATGGAAGAAAATAACTCAAATTATTATGATAGAAAGTTATATATTTTTAACTACTAAGTTGTAAACTAATATTACAGAAAATTGGAGTTGAGTTCTACTTTGTTTACATTGTACTTGCTTCATTATCCAAAAAGCTTGCATTCCTTTGAACTGTGAGTCTTAAAAATGTGTATGATATGCATGGGGTACAATCCAAGTAATTGCTTTAGCCTCCCTTTTCCGGTGACTTAGCTAAATTTGGCTCTAGAATTACTCCAATGTGCATGAGTGCATTAAATCATCGTTATTATTTTTTCAATATTAAATTGAAATTATAAAATAAGATTCTATTAAGAAACACGTTCTCTGTTTAACAGTATAAATGAATTCAAAACTAAATATAGGCTTAAGTTATTTATTGTTATATATTAGGCTGTCTCGTTTTCGGGTCAATCCGTTATTTTGTCTGCACCAAAGGATTTTTGCTACATATTGATATTAATTTCATCGATACTAAGGATCCTCAGACCTTATTGATCAGTAATATCTTTTATTTTCATGAAGAATCAGGATCTTTGTAGTAGTTTAGGTCTCCTAAAATGTAAATTTAAGTATCTAAGGACAATTTGTACTTCTCCTTGTAATAACTATAAAATAAATAAAAATTCAAAATAAGATCTCAAAGAGGTTTAGATATTTTTGTGGACCTCATCGCTTAAAATTTCAGACCTCTCATGCCCTTTGAAAACAGCTAATTTTTGTCCAAAAAGGCCGTTTCTCAACTTCAAATGGTTTGAGAGGCCATAGAAATGGCCTTTGAATACCAAAACTCTACAATTATCATTTTTTCATCAATAGACAGCGGAAAATCCTTTGGTGTAGGCAAGATTACGGATTGACCCGAAAACGGGACAGCTTAGTATACATAGAAACTTAACGTATCCAGCCTTCAAATAACCCGAGGCTTACCACCATTTGTCCTTTATTCCTCGTGTTTCCTTACCCAGTTAGCTTCATCAATTCATCTTGGTGAATCTGGATATTCTCCATTCTTCATCTTAAAATATTTACCAGTGAAGTCAAATAAAGGTTGGACGTGATAAGTAGAGGGTTGGGGGCCCCTTACAAATTTTTGTATAGTCTTTTTATTGTAAAGGCCGCATAAATGTCTAGTCTAACCTTCGCCTTCACCAATTCATTAATACCATTATCAACCGCCCAATGCTTCAGTACGGTCTACATCTGAGGAGTCTTTAGATAAAATATCATACAATCGATACATCAACTCTTCAACTAGTTTACGTTGATTACTGCTCAAATGATCATTTTTACTAACTCTACCTCCAAACATATCATCAATTTCTTTTTTAATCTTCTCCACTTCACTAGCTATTCTTTTCAAATTTTCCCTACTCCCTGGAACAACTTCTCTCTATTTAGTTCAAAATTTATATTAGGGTCTAACATTTCGAGTTCTTCAGATGGAGCGTAGATTTTCTCCATCCCATTGGAAGCAATCATATATTCGTGACTTTGTACAAATTACTTCAATCTCCGAATAGTTCCCAATTTTGATCCAGAGACTATTCGCTGAGGTTCTTCTCCCATAACCGAAATGACCAATGATTCCGGACTATCCCCTTGCCTCGTCCTCCTCGCTTTAGTTAAGTCAATATTAATATTGGACAGCACTTCTTCACTTCGAGACTCCATTGACTTTGTGATTATCTAGTAAGTAGGAATGGCTTTTTTAGTATAGAGTTCAATTAACTTACTTGACAGAATTTTGATGAATAATGATATTGAGTGGGACATAGGAAGATACAAACATTCTGGTTTTATTAGTAATGGAATTAAAAACATTGGGATTGTTTTCAATTACGTTCCTTGAATAAATCTCTATATTTATCTCCTCATTACGGCTTTGAATGTGTTGCATAGTGTTTAACTTTCTTTGTTTAAATATTCTCACCTCCATTATTAGCGATTGAGGATTTTATTTACTATTTCTTCATCTATAAATTTATGAATCGTTAATCGTTATATTTCTTAATTGATTTTGTAATTTTCGTTATATGTCTTCTAAATGTACCTACATATTATTTTTTTTCCTGTATTTGCTTCTTTGATATTAATTTTTTAATCATTGATACCTTCAAATTATATATGAGCCTTTGATGAAAATTGAGTGCGTTTATAAGTTTTTATATATCTTCTTACCTTAAAAGATTGCCATTAAAATGTATTCATTTGGCATGTTTCAGAGTGACTAAAAAAATATTTGGGATGTTATTAAAGAGACATGTGATTATTATTAAGTGGATAAATTTCTATTTTTTATATTAAAACTATATTTTGTATTACGGTGATCTTTCATTTAAACCAGGGTTTTTAAAGTGTGGTTCATATTGATCTAAGAGGGCCACACTTAAGGTAACAAATTAGAAATACTAGTTGATATTTTGGTGATCCATAAAATAACTATACTTCAGTTACTGATATTTATACACTAATTTGATGTTAAATATAACAAAGAAGCCTTAAACGAAGTTATTTATTCATAAATATATTCATAGGAACATGCTCTATTAAATCGGCTGGAAAATGCCACTACTGTTGAAGAAAGAAATATTTTGAGAGAAATTACAAGTCGTCATAAGTATAATTCTACGTTGTTACCTATACGAACGGTTGGAGTGCAAGTAATGTTTTAATACAAAATGCACATAATGTTCTTATAACTACTTTTTTTAAGGGTGACTGCCGTACGTATAGTTATGCTGTTGGAATATCATCCGAAAAAACACCTGACTGGTACGACATGATGTATTTTTCACGGATAATTCCACGTGTTTGCCACAACATAAATAGGGTTGTATATATTTTTGGTACGATTGTTGAAAATCCTGTTATTGATATTACTCCCACCCTTTTAACACCATTGGTAATCTCTACGTTAAGGCAAGCCGACTATATTGCTAATCAATGCCTTATTTCGTTTAATTGTAGTAACAAGATTAGTCAAATGCCTTTAGTAAGCTGTATATATATCTGTATATATTATTTAATTAATTAATACTATTTAGGTTCTTATTCCAATTCATTTCGATCGGAGTGTAATAGAACGAACAAACTCTTTTCAAAGATCTGTTGTAATTCGTACATTTAAAACTGACGATTTTATGACTGGAGTTCCGGCCATTCCTGGAAAAGACATTCCTTTAGAAGTAAGATCTTAAGTTATTTAAAATTAAATTAAATTATATTCTAAATCCTATAGGTAATTAACCGTATGGTAACCGACTTATCTAAAATTTCGGGTATTTCGCGAATTTTATATGACCTTACTTCTAAGCCCCCTGGAACTACAGAATGGGAGTAGTGATTTATCTATCTATATATATTGTAACAATATTTATTAACTATTTGGATCTTTTACTACAAGTTTCTGATTTTTGATATTAAACCAATCTATTTAATCCATATTACTTTAAAAGAAAGTAAAGGTGAGTTCACATATCTGACGACTATCATGCGTCAGAACGTATTACAGCAGTATACAATTTATATTTATAAACTCTTTATCTTCATAACCTTAGTCATTTTCTTTTTCAAAATGAAGAAATTTTGTTAATACCAACGTTTTTTTGTTTGTTCGAGGGAAAATACCACCACGTTCTGTCAAAATCAAAATTAATATCACAGAAATTACATATTTTTTGTTGCATTTTCCCTCCTAATAATTTCTTCATTTTGAAAAGGAGAATGACTGAGGCTTGAGGTCACATTATGAAGGGTTCTTAGAATTAAATTGTATGTTGCTACAACATGATCTGGAGCTTTGATAGTTACTGACTTGTGGATATTTGTATTTTTTATAGAGGTATTTTATTTGATTCTTTCGTAGGAATAAATAATAATGAATTTAGAGTTTACTGTTGTGATGCTACTTTCTATTCATTTCGATTGCAGCCGATTATTGACTCCTTAACGAAATTGATCAGCATTGAAGCGAAGTTATTTAGTCATGAAATTAAGATTTTTTACATATACTTTATAACTTTACTAGCAGAAGTACCCGAAATTTTATGGATTTTTTAAGTTTAATGATAAAAAAAACAATTGATTCATATTTTAATTTAAAAATTTGAAAATTTAATTTATCAGGCATAAAACCATGAAGACTTTTATTCATTTTTCAAATTTCGGGCTGATTCATTGGCCTGTTATCTCCAAACAACGAAACAATGATACATGCATAAATAACAAAAAATATTGGGTTTTTTTTATCTCTATAATTTATATATTTGAGGACCATCAGACGTTTATAATTCCTTTAACCCTAAAGTGCAATAAACTACTAGTAGTAGCGCGCATAATGATTTCAGCTGATTTTGCTATCCTTCTGCGTGCTACTACTTTAGTAACACTACGGTGAGTCTTCGATTTCTAGCAAAATTTTGCTCGAAATTGGATGAAAATTTAAACATTTAAATGGACGATTTCTTCTTAATTAATTAAGGACATTTATCGGTCACCTGACATCTTATTTGAAAGCTGTGGGTCTAAGCCAGGGATGTCAAACATACGGCCCGCAGGATAATTTGAAAATGGAAAAAATACATACAATACATGGATTAAATTTTTTAATTAAATGTAGTTAATGAATTATCTGTTAGGGGTGCATGTTAGTCTTTCTTTATGTCTCATGTAATCTCATGTAAAGTCCATTATTATAATTTTCGATACCAGTTGCTTAAAGTTTCTGCAATTTTGTGAAATGTTTTGTAAAAGTTTGTTCAATAAATTTTTAGTTAAATTTAACGATGTCCTGGTTCTTCTTTAAATCAAAACAAAGGAAAGACATGATATTTTGGTTATTTATAGCTAAGTTTTTAGTTATAATTTTAATGGTCCGGCCCACGACATCTACCTAGGGGGTCGTATGTGGCCTGCGATGTGAAATGAGTTTGACACCCCTGGTCTGAGCTTTCTAATGCATTCCTTATTAATCAATTTTTTGTAATATTCAAGGAGTTATTTAAGTACACAGGATTTGACCGACTTTTTTGGCCTAATCCGGCACCCTACGCCCCTAGGAGTCCTTTTAAGTCAAAACAAAGACTAGAAATGGAATTTGAATTAATTACACTAGTGGATCATTAGTTTTCAATACTTCCTTTTTTCCTTAAATTGAGTTGAAGTTGGAAAATGGGCCAAATTAGCTAAAAAAGTAGGGTTCGATTTTTTGAAAATCGTTGTACTGTTGCCATTTATGATTCTCCTATCAACGTGATTTATCGTATTTTTTCCAAGGATTCCTTAGGAAAAGAACCCAGAATTTGTGAGAAGCATTTTGAGGAAAGGGGTTATAAAATTTATTTTCTATGCTAAATGTTGGGACTGTCTTTATAAAGAAAATTGACGGAAGATGCCATACCTTTCAGAGGTCTCATACCTGGGGAGAAAAATTGTCTTCACGTCTAAATCAGGATTGCCCTGAAAATTTTTTTCACGAATTAGATATATTGGACGAACTGACTCTCATCCTAATGTGGCAGATATTATGGACTTATTTTGGATACTTGTTAGTGGTTCAGAAAAAATAATGATCAAGAGTGCTTCTTTCAGATTTGAAGGAGTTAATATTTATCTGTTTCTATGATTCAACTAATTATTGGTCCTATTTTGAGAGAGACAGATACAGAAGAAAACAATGATAATATTTTCGAAGAAAAAGATATTGTATCTCTTCTAGACTTGGATGATGAAATTTATGTCACATGAAAGAACATATCGAGTATAAAAAGTATTCAGATGAAGACAATGATGAAAAAGCTAAAGAATTAATATCTAATGATTTATGTCTTCCCAAAATCAATTATTGTAAAGAATAATAACTTATTAATGTTGCTAGGTATGTGGCCAAATCTTTACGTCTTAAATTTCCAACTTTGGCATACTTAACTACAAGTTCCTTCAAGTCCTATGGCTTCAAACATTATCAATAGGGGGACTGCTTCAACATTCATAATTTTTTTTTGATTTTTGCAAATCAAAAAGATAAATAACACAGATCAACAAATTTAAAATGTCAAAAATCCTAAGGGAGAGGGATACTCATTTTGTGCATTAAAAAATGACGTTTCGCTAGTGTATTTAATGCAAATTCCATTTTCAGTCTTTGTTTTGACATAAAGGGGCTCCTGGGGGCATAGGCAGCGGAGTAGGCCAAATCCTTTGTACTTAAATAACTCCTTGAACATTACATAAAATGGGTTAATAAGGAATGCATTAAAGAGATGAGACTCGGAGCTTCCAAACGAGATATCAAACGCCCAATAAGTATCCTTAACTAAGAAGAAATCGTTCATCTAAATGTGTAAATTTTCATTTAATTTCGATCAAAAATTCACTAGAAATTAAAGACTCACGGTAGAGCTATAAAAGTAGTAGTACGCAGAAAGATAGCTAAATCAGCTGAAATCCTTTTGTGTGTTACTATTTTAGTCTTATTTTTGTAGCTCTACCGTGAGTCTCTTTGATTTCTAGCGAATTTTTGATCGAAATTGGATGAAAATTTACACATTAAATTTACGGTTTTTTCTTAGTTAAAGATTCTTATCGGCGCTTATACCCCGTAGGATTTTTTAAAAGTTCAAATTTGTTGACCTGTGTTATTATTTATTATATATATCTATATCTTATAGTTTGTGACGTTACCAAAATAGTCCTTCTATTTGGCTTGACCAAAAGTCTATACGCTACATCAATTTGAAGAAAAAAAGCCAGGCCTTTCACGTCATGGGTAGAAATTTGAAAAACCACGCATCCAGTGTGTAATAATAAGCCCCTCCCCTTGATGATGTGAAAAATGATATGGTATCTATGGAAGCCAGCTTATTTAATGTCGATATAACACCATGAATGTAGCTGTGATAGGCTTGCTGCAGGCTCATGACAGTTATTCTTAGTCCAATAATAGCACTGATTAACAGTCAAATATCCTAAGGGGTATAAGTATAATTAAAGTTATTCAGTTTTGCACACTAATTTCAAATCTGTAATTTTTTTTTTCGAGAGTTCTAAAGTTTTTGAGGAATCAGAACGGACCCTACTTTTTTTGCTTTTTTGGCCCATTTTCTAACTTCATCTTCAATTTAAGGCTTGAAGGATACAAATTTTGTGCATTAAAAAATGTTGATTCGCTAGTGTATTTAATGCAAATTTAATTTTCAGTCTTTGTTTTGACCTAAAAGGACTCGTAGGGTGCCGGAGTAGGCCCAAAAGGCCCTATCTTATATTTTATTATACTTATACCCCTTTAGGATTTTTGAAAGTTCAAATTTGTTGACCAGTATAATTAATAAAATTAAATTAATGTTTTAGAGAGACATTATTGAAATCAAAGTTGTAGATATTACTTTAAATAAACAGGAAATTTTCCAAATTTCAAAATCGGTTCATTAGTTTGGGATTTATTGTTATTTTTGTTAAAATTTCATCAAAATAATGAAATTTTAATAAGTAAATAAATACTAAACTCTGTTCTGAATATATGTATAATTATCTTCAAGTCTTTAGTTTGATAATAATGGGTATTCATTCATTAACAATACGAATATAAGAAAAATGAGGAAAAATATATTTAACAAAAATATTTAATAAATAAAATATTAACTTTTGAAGAATTATATTTGTATATCAAAAATATCATTAGCAAGAGAACAATCTCAATATAATATAATTGTATCATGAACGTTCAGATATAGTAGTACAATAAAGATGGATTTAATTCTAGTTGACTCTACATAAACTAAGGGTGAACAGTCTATCTGAATTGTATCAATTGCATTTGAAATTTTCTGATATCATCTTAGAGTTGAAAAATGAAAGTATGGTATTAGGTACGAATGACTATAAAACCAAATTACTCAAAAGCCTAACTTATGAGAGAAAAACTGAGGTCAGTTTTGAATTTTGAACTTAAAACTAAACTCCATCAAACTTTTTTATAGTCCATGAGATAATTCAGATAGATAGATATGTAAAGAGATGATAAAACCATGAACAAAAATGTATGAAAAATAAAATTACAACTTATTAAGATTTAAATTTTTATTAGCTTAACATTTCATTTCATAATAAGAATATATATAACATGAGGACATGTCAGTTTATTTCTTTTAGGAGAATTTACTTCTTGTAAAAGGCTAAAAAATCTTAATTATCATAATTAACAATTGGAGCATTTCTATAATTAACAAAGTTTTTATCTCCTTCTCTTATTTTGGGAGCAGTACTTTCTCAATTTATCGTAACCAATGTTCTTCTCCAAAATTTCCATTAATCTACTTCGAAACGGCTTCGTTCTAAAGTCAATGTACAAATTTTCCACAATGGTTACACTCGTAAGAAGCGGTATTCTTTGCTCCAACGCTTTTATCGTCCTAGGAAAACAATTAAAATTGGCATTGATGGTATTCAATTCCGAAGTCATGGCATCGTTTTTAAACAACTCCTTGAATTTTTTCACATGCAGTCTTTGGTCTCGTCCATAGCCAGGAATATATATTTTTCGTTTATATTCTCTACCTTTGAGGGGACAACCTTACTTTCCGACTCTAGTGACTTGGTCATTGAATTGCGAGAAGGAACGTGTTTTCCAGGGTATTTCTCCAAAATTCGGATTTTCAGTAGTGCTCAATGGGATATTATAAGAAACAAACATTTGAAGGAGATCTTTAGTGATTTCCAATTCACTTGAGTCACTGAATCCCTCATGTTGAACACCTCCATATTTCGTATATGAATTCGGCGTTTCGTATGTTTTTGTTTTTAACATCTCGTCATGGTATTACTAGAAATGTAAATTTTAAGTAAAATCTGAGTGTGAGATTTTTTTGGGTTGGCACTATGAACAGGACTCCTTCTTCCGAGATATACGAACTTTGCTTCCCGAACGAGACGGTCTGGCTTCGACTGGAGGGGAATCTTGTAAATCCTTGAAAGAAATTGAGTCTTCGGCTTGCAAACCTTGGAAGGGATCTGAATTTTCGTTTTGTATTTTTTCTTGGGCGTCAGGTGTCGTTGTTTTAGTAACTTGGTTTGAGGGTGTTTTCTTCTTATTATTCGGATTTTTGGGAGTTACGATTGCGGCTTTCAATCGCTCGATTGAAACCGTATCTTCACGTCCTGACGGGAATTTGATTCTAAAAGTTTTTGGATTTTGTTGTACTAATTCAGCTGGACCTTCGTATGGTGCTTCAAGTGGACCTTTGACTCTGTCGACTCGAACCCAGACGTAATCCGCTGATTGAAGCGATTTTGGGATATAGGGTTTTTTTTGTTGAATTGTGACCCATCGATAGTGAGAGGAAATCTATATTTCTAAAGTGTTCGGCTAGATTCGTTACGTATTCTAACTTCGTGTTAGTAGTATTAAATGGCGTTTCTGATATGACACTTTGAGGTATCATCATTTCGGTTCCGGTAAGCGCTGTAAAAGGCGCAATTTGGTTTGCATTTGGAGAGAGACGTATACCTAATAGAACAAGTGGAAGAGCGGAGTACCAATTCTGTTGCTTCGCACGAAGGGCACCCTTGATTACTCTGTGAACTCTTTCCACCATTCCGTTTGTTTCTGGGTGATATGCAGTAGTACGTATACGATGGAAACCGACTAGTTGGGATAGATGATGAAATAATTCGGATTCAAACTGAGCGCCTCTATCCGTAACGACATAAAGTGGCACCCCGAAACGGGAGATCCAGGTACTGACGAACGAATGGGCTATTGTGATAGCGGTGATATTAGTAATAGGTAAAGCTTCGATCCATCTTGTCGCACGGTCAATACATGTTAGTACATATCTATAAGGTTCTGTGGACGCTTGTCCAGGTATGTCTACTGGAGGTAGAGGTCCCACAATATCGATATGTACGGTCTGAAAACGTCCGCCCGAGTAGAAAGTTTCAATTTCGGTCTTCGTATGTCGATGAATCTTCGCCCGCTGACATCCTAAACATTCTTGTACCCATTCCGTTACATTTTTCTGCAATTCAGGCCAAAAATAAGGCATTTTAATTATTTTTACAGATGATTTGATGCCTGGGTGTGATAAGGAATGGAACATCGTGAAGATTTTCTTTCGAAGCGACTCGGGTACGTAAGGGCGTGGATTTGGAAGGGAATTTTCGCATATTAATTCGAGACCTTTTGATAATTTGACAATCTTAAAGTTTTCCAAATGTGATATGTAATATTGTTTAAAATCGGAGTCTTCTTCCTCAAAGCTTTTGGTTTGTTCGTGTGAAATTGAAGGGAGGTCGACTGACTCTGGTTCGATAGAGAAGACGGGTCGAGTAAGGCAATCCGCGACGATATTGTCTTCTCCTCGAATGTATTGGATATCTTGAACAAATTCTGTGATTAGACTCAGATGTCTTTGTTGTCGATCGGATTTGGAAGATCGTTCACTCTTGAATGCTGACTCTAAGGGGCGATGATCGGTAAATAATGTTACAACTTGACCTTCGATGATATATTTGAAGTGTAAAACTGCCCAGTAGGCAGCTAATAGTTCTCGGTCATACGTAGCGTAACGTTTTTGAGGTTGACTAAATTTCTTGGAAAAGAAACCAACCGGTCTTGGAGTTCTGTCAATTATTTGGTGTAGTGCTGCACCTGCAGCATTTTGTGATGCATCGGTGACGAGATGAAAAATATTACAAGTTGGATTAAGATAGGGAAGCGTTATTGAATTTCTCAAAGCTTCCTTCAACTTGACAAACGATTTTGATTATTCTTTTGACCATACTAGTTTAGTTTTCATATCTGAATTACGTAACATTTCGGTAAGTTTGAACGATATTTGAGCGAAATGCGGTACTAATTTTCGATAGAATCCGACCATCCCTAAAAATCTTCGGAGATCAGCTGGCTCGGAAGGTTGAGAGAAAGAGTCGAATGTGTTTGTTTTGCATTGTGGAATTCTTATACCTTCTCCGCTTACGATGAGACCTAAGAAGTGGAGTTCAGATTGGTAAAATTGACACTTTTCTTAAGCTAAACGTAAGTTGTATCTGGCGAGGACTTGGAATACTTGACGTAGATGATTATCGTGTTCTTCTTTTGATTTGCTATGGATCAAGATATCATCAAGATAGATAAAAACAAACGAAAGAGGACCGAATATATTATTCATAAATCTTTGAAAAGTTGGGCCCGCGTTCCACAATCCGAAAGGCATATATCGATATTCAAAAAGTCCGAATGGTGTAGTTATAGCGGTTTTGTGTTGGTGTTCTTTCTTGATTGGGATATTATAATAAGCTCTGGATAAATCCAATTTGCTGTAAACCGTAGAGCCATGGAGAATCGAAGTTAATTCATCCATATTTGGTAGAGGATATTTTTCCGGTATGGTTTTGGCATTTAATGTTCGGTAATCACCTACCATACGCCATTCTCCTTGAGTCTTCTTTTCAACAAAATGTAGTGGTGTTGCCCACGACGATTTCGAAGGTACGATTACCTTGGCTTCTAGTAAGGAGTCAAGCGTTTTTCTACAAATATCCAGTTTTTCGGGTGACAATCGCCGTACTTTGGCAGCGTAGGACGATGCGTCACCTGTATTGATGGTATGATAAAAATATGGGTTGGAATATTGGAAGGATTGTGTTTCTGTTCTGGTGATGTAAGTTCGGGGTATTTCTTAAGGAGATCTATTATTATAGGAGGTAAGTCTTCGATCTTGATTTTAACTGAATATAGGCCTGTTCGTTTAACTAGTTGTCCTTGACACTTTATCTTCATTTCCGAATCCATAATAGTCCCATCCTTGCAATGAATAACAAATCCATAATTATGAAGAGAATCCATGCCGATGATTGGACTTTGAACTTGTGCAACTACAAACGTCCATGGATATCTTCTGCGTAAATCTTTGATGGAAATAGAAGTGGTTATTTCTCCGGTAACGTTAATGGGGTCATTATTGACCGCAGTAAGACGTACTGAAGAAGGATCGATCGCTGATTTGGCTACTAAGGATTCAGGAATTATAGAGAGAGACGGAAGCACCCGTGTCTATTAGTACCTCTTGTTTGACATTTGACTCACCAAACTTTGCGACTAATTTTAATAAGGGCAAGGCATCTGTCGCCAAATTGACTTGTCCATCTAGTTTTCCGAATGAGTAGGAGTTTGCGGACGAGGTTGATTTCGCATACTTGTGGGTGCCGGTGACGGTGCCCTTGATGAAGGTTCCATTTTTAAGCCCGGTTTACAAGGGAAATGGCACCATGGTTTGCAAGTACGTGACTTGTTTCCATAAAATAAGTGCCCTCTACAAACCTTTGGACGTTGGTCTTGATAAAAGGGGGTTAACGAGTACGATGCAACTAGTTTATTATTCTGACGGTGAGTAGGGGTCAAAGAAGATGAATTAATAGCGGAAACCTTCTGTGAAATCACCATTTCACTAATCGTATCGGCTAATTTTGCAATCTCGTCCAAACTATCCGTCGCGCGCGATATTAATACTGATGCCATTTGAGGTGGGCACGCGGATATAAATTTATGCCTTATCATATCGTCAGGAACTTCTTGTCTTTCAGCCGTATTTCTCAGATCATTCAGGAAATCGGATGATTTACCAACCATTGTTTTGGTCGTAGTCAATTCGTCAAATAATTGGGCCTTTGATTTTTCGTAGTTATCTAGCACGGCCATTTTTAATTTTTCGAACAATTCATCTTTGCGTGTTGATTTTCCAATTTTAGAAAGAACTTTGTGAGGGAGACCAGATATAGCGTGGTAGAATTTCGTAGTCTCGGATTTCACTCCTACTAATTCAAATTGTGCCTCTAAAACCTCGAAAAATATTGACGGATCAGTCACACTAAATTCTGGAATTTTAACAGTCACTTTCATTGCGAAATCTGCCAGGGAATGATCTTTGGACATCGCAGTAGTTTATGTAGAGTAGAGTTTTGGTAAATGCCTAGTTTGCGCTGCCACCAATTTATTGTGTCGCTCGATTGGGGTGGTAAATTGAATCTCTAGGGCTGACACACTAAGAAAATAGAGATGAGATTCCTTGGTTCCCGGCAATGATAAAAAATATGATTCTTTTTAGTCTACTCTCAGCACATGCTAGATTCTAACTGAGCTATATTTTATCTTTCTTTGTTCTCATTTTACATAAACATAATTATTGATGAAACGATTTTATCTTCCTTTGTTCTCATTTTTACATAAACATAATAATTGATCAAACGGTTAAGTTCCAGGTCGCTCGACTCGCGAACAACTCACTTGCTCACCACAGTCCTACGAAGAGTTGACAAATACTTTAATGACCAACTTAAACCATAATAAGTATTAACTGTTAGAAATAAAAGCTATAATTTCATAATAGATATTAATTATATTAACTGTCAGATTTAAGATTTTTGATGTTTCCCTGGATTCCTCCATCACTGAGATCATTTCATTATGGTCCTTGTATATCTCCAATTTGTTAGAGTCCTATTTCCATCTGATGATCATCGAGTCCCTCATCCTCTTCATGGTATTGAGAACCCTTAAGGCGTCACAGTTTACGATAGGAATAATTATGTATTTATAGAACTTAATATCAAGGATTATGGACAATTTCTTCAGTTATATGTATCCCTTTCGCTAAGCTTATTTCTGAATCTTGTACAACACTTCTTTACTTTCTAATGCCGTAGTAAGAAGGATCGGATTTTTCAGTATAGAACATGAAACTGACAAAAACGATAACGATTTAATTAATATTAAAAATGTCTGAGGATTTGATTCGAGATCTTGGATGCTCGGGAAGTTTCTTCGGTGCGAAATCTCATCTTTCTAACGCTTAATATAATCGCACTTATACAACGCGAGATAGAGATCACTTCAGCCATCTATTGCAAAAATAATAGATGGCTAAAATAAAATAAAATAAATAAAAGGTCTTTTGTTTCATAAAATTAAAAAAAATACTTGTTTATTGTTTAAATTATAGTTTAAAATATATATTTTCCAGTACAATATGGCAAGAGCTTATCGCAGTCAATGGTGGTGTTAAGGTTTAAAAATTTGACGGGGATACCAGTTTGATGACGTGTTGGCAATGGCATTTCTCGACTTCTATAATAAAGAAATTTTCGATCATGAGACTTCCAAATCGCTAATGTCACAGGAGAAATCCGGATCCATTCAATATACATAGATTTAAGTACATCTGATTTCATGTCTGATCTAACTAAATTGTTTGTATCATGTAATATCCGACTTTCATTTGGAGGACAGTTATTACTTTTTTTCTTTTAAATTATATTTGAAAAATTTAAAATTTTAATTATAACGTACATTTTCATCTTATTTTCAATTTAATCTATTTTTTTTGTGTATATTTATGAAAACTTAAATTGGAATCACATTGGTTTTCCGAATCAATGCTCAGTTTTTCTGATATAACTATATATATATATATATTTGAGATAATCATTATGGAATTTCATCCTATTTTATTTTTTTATGGAAAAATTTAAGTGATTACAAAATGTGGTACTTTTGACGTGTGAAGTTATTATAATAGTTTCAAATGATATTTAAATAGTTGAATAAAAAAAAATGTAGCTAATGTAGTACTATTGGAAATGTAAAAATGCAAGTATTTTAAAGCGTGCAAGTATTACTCAAAATGCGTGTTATTTCATACCCTGCATCATATTCGTTCGTCATTCAATCAAGCTGTTTTCCTTTTGCTTTTGACTAAATGTATTTAGTTGTTGGAGAATACTCCACAATTTTTTTTCATACTTCGTCGTCATTTATTTCACAAATTACTGAATTCATTTCTAAACCAAAATAAAGTAGGAAATTGGTGAAAAGTATAAATTTATGGCAATTGATGAGATTAAGGACATGAAAGTTTGAGCCATGATTGGAGCGTTGACTGATCCTCTTCATGGACATTTTTTTAGTCCACCTTATCTAATTAATTTCTTTACCATCAGCACATACTATTACACAGTAGGAAACTTGGTTATAAGCATTCTAATATTTTGTTTAAAATGTCAACATAATAAAGGAGTTCACTAATGGTCTCAATTACAATAATAAATAGGAGACCATATTCGATGAATTATTGTTAATAATAGTGTTGAAGAATATTGCTGCTTAGATAAGAGGACTAGAATGGTAAAAAAGATTACCACATATTAAAATATAACTCTAAAATTGTCATACTTGAATCAACATAACTAAAGGGAAATATGATGATAATGTCCTTAAAGTTTATATTTAGCACAACATGTGTACATTGGTTTTTCTTAATCATTCTGTTTTTATATAATATTTTAAAATTTATTTTAGTTTTTTTCTGCATATTTCACTCTCGGCTCTCTAACTGTCTCAATTATTATTATTTAAATACATCCAATCGGTAGAATGACTCGTCGTTATAGTCACTATATCAATTTAAATCTGTTAAGTTTCCTGACGAATATTTGTTTTGTTCCTTCAAATTATATCTGAAATAATTTTAAATGTTTCACTTTGTTTATTAAAGTTAATTGGGAATCACATTTTCTTTCCGAATAAATGTTCAGTTTTTTTAAGACAAGACACTTTTAAATTTCCCAATAATAATGATATTGCATTGGGATTGGCTCTTGTCAGTCCATCAGTGAATCCATTGAAATCTAGAAAACATTTATAAACAGAGTGATTAAGCATTTCATCCTGATTATCATCATAGCAAGCATGAATCAGACGACTCAGATGGAGCGCAGGGGAGCTATTTTAGCCCTTACTGACCGAGGCAAAACACCGACAGAAATTAGTCTGGCAGACTGTCTACCGGACCTTGAAGAGGGGGACTGCTAAGGCTCCTAAGAGGATTAGACTACGTCCAGCAAGGCTAATTGAGACTGTGGAAGCTGTCGGAAATGCTATCGAGGAGAAAGAAAGGAAGGCTACGATTAAGGGACTCTCACGCGAGTTTGACTGACAGAAGCACCACGAGGAGGCTTGTTTAGGAGCAATTTGGCCTTAAAAGTTTCAAGAGGACACTGATACAATTCTTGAAGCTGATCGATTGGAAAAGAAGATTATAGCAGCAAAAAATGATTAAATCGCCTTAAGAAAAAGCCACCTGGAGTTGTCATCTTGTACTTGGATGAGACACCCTTTTCGCTTGATGAGATGGTGTCAACAGAGATAAGCTTTTCCCTTCCTTAACATGTGGGGTCCCCCCCCCCCGCACACTTCGGAAAGGAAATGCACTTTGCCAATCTGCAAGTGATTGCAGTGGTTGGATTGGATGGACAAAAGTGCGATCTCATCTTTCTTGAACTTGGTGAGAGGTTAAATTCAGATACCTACATTAACTAATTAATGTGGAAATCTTCCCCTCGGCCAGGAGGACTTACGAAGAGGACCGGTGGCTGCAGCAGAACGGCGATAGCTGTCACACCTCCAAAGTAACGCAAGAAATGTTGATGAAGGAAGCTTCTGTCTTTTTCCCAAAAGAGTGTTGGCCTCCCAACTCACCTGATGCTGCACCAATATTTGGGTGTTTGAAAGGGAGTCTCAGTGGCATCCAATTCAGGAGCAAGGACCAGTTGCAGACCGTCGTACTTGGCGCTTGAACCAACCTGAGCTTAATTAAAAACAGCTGTAAAAAGTTCAGGGGCAAGCTAGAACAGATTGTTGCCAACAACAGTGGATGAATTGAGTGAAAATTTTCTGTTTTAATCTATGTAGATTATATGTAATAAAACTACAAAATTAAATTGCCTTTTTCGAGTTATTAACTGTTATCCAGTCTAAAACCGATTGTTTCGTCTTAAACAAACACACCTGTATTTATAATTAAGATAATTTCATTAATAGGGTAAGTCACACATCGTCAGACGTTCCAAATTGTCGGACAAATAACGATTATCTCGGAAAAGTTTTTTAGTACTTCAACCTAGGATATGGAAAGAAATTTTGATGCACATTTTTGAATACCTAGTCCTATAAAATGAAATTAACTGGTGTTGTACTTTTTGAATAATAAAACTCTAAAGTTCGAGGGTCTAATAATATGTAGAGTCAAAATTCAACATTTCTGTATTTTCGTGTGTATGATAACACATGTCAACAGCCAAAAATCTTTTGGGGTATAAGTATAATAAAAGTTATTCAGTTTTGCTCACTGATTTCAAATCTGTAATTCTTTTTTTCGAGAGTCCGATGGTTTTCGAGAAATCGGTCCCTACTTTTTTAGCTTTTTTGGCCCATTTTCCAACTTCAATTTAAGCCTAGAAGGATACACATTTTGAGCGCTAAAAAATAATGATTGGCTAGTATTTTTTATGGAGATTTCATTTCTAGTCTTTGTTTTGACCTAAAAGGACTCCTAGGGGCGTAGGGTGCCGGAGTAGGTCCAAAAGTCGATGAAATCCTTTGTACTTAAATAACTCCTTGAATATTGCATGAAATGGATTAATAAGGAATGCATTATAGAGATTAGACCCAAAGCTTTAAAACAAGATGTCAAGCGCCCGATAAGAGCCTTTAATTTTGAAGAAATCGTCAATCAAAGTGTGTAAATTTTCATCCAATTTTGGGCAAAAATTCGCTAGAAATCTAAGACTCACGGTAGATCTAATAAAAAACAAGTGCTATAGACTGTAGTAGTAGAGCGCAGAAGAAGACTCTGACATCAGCTGAAGATAACCAAATTCAAAAACATGGATCTCTTATTTAATTACAAGGCAACTCCGAGGAAAGAGTGGGATTGCAGGGCCATGGATATCCAATGAAAGGAATAGTGTTCCTTGATGAGTCATGTCTCAGTACCCTTCATCTTCATCATCATGGATATTAACGAAACTGCTTTGAGGAATGCTGGATCAGTCGCCTTAATTTGAAGAAGACGGGATTGGAGTTTCGACGTGCTATAAAATTAGAGATTCATCTTCATGAGAAGGTATTTATCATTTGGATCATCTTTGAGTACACTAAGAACAATTCCCTCTTCAGATTAACAATAAACATCGCTGTTAAGTCAAGAATGGGGGAAAGAAATGAAGACTCCATTGAGGAGTCAATGTTTGTATGGAAGAAACTAATCTCCACATTCATCTCAAAATTTAAGCCGATGTTATCGCTTATATCGCTACGACGGCTCTTGTATACACTGGACTCTCGCTTCATGGCTGTTTCTAGTCTACTAACACACATCCTCATTTGAATGGACACTTTTTTACACTCATGTACCGATCACATTACTGAAAGTCCCTTAGTTAACCGTTTATGTCTCTCAGTACTGGGTCCCCTTCTTCATGTCTAAAGTGGAGAACAAGGAATAATCATGAAGTGTCTTTGATAATGTTAATTGTATTCTGAACAAACTCATTTATTTTTTATACCATTTCTAATGAATGATCTCAAATACAAAATATATCAAAAACATATCATAATTTATATAATTCTTTACAAGTATAATTCAATCATCAATGTTTGACAAGGAGTTATTTGATTCTGATGGTAGTTACAATGCTGATAACATAATATGATTTTGATTTTGAATGCTTAGATGTGATCTCTTCTTTTTCTTATAAACCTCATAACTAAAAAATATGTAATTAGAAGGACGATCATGATAGTTGATATACATATTAAGGCGGGTTTAATCTTCGAAAATATCTTGAATGGAGTATTAATTATATTTGCTGAAAGGTTTATAATTGAATCTATAGTATTATCTGTGTCGAACTTTGACAGTATTTTTATTTTTTGGGCAATTTGAAATATATTCCAAGCAATTTTATTCGAAACTCCGATGGTTTCAGATATTTTTCTAGATTTATTCTTTAAGATTTGATGAATGAATTAAATGTCTATTTTTGGATCTTCGGTTACACTTTCAAATGTAGAACTTATACCTTTATAACCTGCAGGGAGCATTCTATCTGGATGAAATGTACAGTTTTCATCTAAATTAATTATCTGATTACCAATATATGTGCTACTAAAAGACGATCTATTTCTGCAAGCTATAACTATCGTTTGTTTAGTGGGGGAAAAATGAATAAATTGTGTATCTGAAACCTGTATTGCTGCTTCTGTGATAATTCTAGGATGGCACAGTTTATGAATATTTGCTCCAAATGCTCAATTTAGGAGCTGTTAGTGACGAGCAGGGAGATCGTTTTCATCAAGATATTAAAAAAATGGAAACAAAATATAAAGGGTTTTGAAATTCAAGCATGTAATGAGTCTGAAAAGAAGTTCAAGCGTAAATCTAGTACCAAACATCTATGATCTCTTTGAAATTATATTTTAAATCTTAAAATATTTATGTACAATATGTTATATATGTTGATAAATTAAAATATTTAATCTCTTCAATATAACAAATTCATGGAAAACATAAAATTCCTAATTAGAAATGGTATAAAAAATAAATGAGTTTGTGCATAATACGATTAACATTATCAAAGACACTTCATGATTATTCCTTGTTCTCCACTTTAGACATGAAGAAGGGGACCCAGTACTGAGAGACATAAACGGTTAACTAAGGGACTTTCAGTAATGTGATCGGTACATGAGTGTAAAAAAGTGTCCATTCAAATGAGGATGTGTGTTAGTAGACTAGAAACAGCCATGAAGCGAGAGTCCAGTGTATACAAGAGCCGTCGTAGCGATATAAGCGATAACATCGGCTTAAATTTTGAGATGAATGTGGAGATTAGTTTCTTCCATACAAACATTGACTCCTCAATGGAGTCTTCATTTCTTTCCCCCATTCTTGACTTAACAGCGATGTTTATTGTTAATCTGAAGAGGGAATTGTTCTTAGTGTACTCAAAGATGATCCAAATGATAAATACCTTCTCATGAAGATGAATCTCTAATTTTATAGCACGTCGAAACTCCAATCCCGTCTTCTTCAAATTAAGGCGACTGATCCAGCATTCCTCAAAGCAGTTTCGTTAATATCCATGATGATGAAGATGAAGGGTACTGAGACATGACTCATCAAGGAACACTATTCCTTTCATTGGATATCCATGGCCCTGCAATCCCACTCTTTCCTCGGAGTTGCCTTGTAATTAAATAAGAGATCCATGTTTTTGAATTTGGTTATCTTCAGCTGATGTCAGAGTCTTCTTCTGCGCTCTACTACTACAGTCTATAGCACTTGTTTTTTATTAGATCTACCGTGAGTCTTAGATTTCTAGCGAATTTTTGCCCAAAATTGGATGAAAATTTACACACTTTGATTGACGATTTCTTCAAAATTAAAGGCTCTTATCGGGCGCTTGACATCTTGTTTTAAAGCTTTGGGTCTAATCTCTATAATGCATTCCTTATTAATCCATTTCATGCAATATTCAAGGAGTTATTTAAGTACAAAGGATTTCATCGACTTTTGGACCTACTCCGGCACCCTACGCCCCTAGGAGTCCTTTTAGGTCAAAACAAAGACTAGAAATGAAATCTCCATAAAAAATACTAGCCAATCATTATTTTTTAGCGCTCAAAATGTGTATCCTTCTAGGCTTAAATTGAAGTTGGAAAATGGGCCAAAAAAGCTAAAAAAGTAGGGACCGATTTCTCGAAAACCATCGGACTCTCGAAAAAAAGAATTACAGATTTGAAATCAGTGAGCAAAACTGAATAACTTTTATTATACTTATACCCCAAAAGATTTTTGAAAGTTCAAATTTGTAGACCTGTGTAATGTGAAGATATTTCGTCTCCATTTGGCTATATTAAAACAACTTTGCCATGTTTAAGTTCAATAGGAGTTTTGACATAAGTATTTTATTTATTTGCTGCATTTATGTTACTTTTATTTGTGAAATAATCGTCTGGTACTATGAATCAATTAATTGACAAATTCATACTATTTGAACGGTGTCCAAATTGTGACATCAGACAAATTACAGGTTTACATTTTCGGACAGCAGAATAAGTTTAATGCTAACGTCCTCCTTTGTGGCTTTTTGTGCATTCCAACCCAACAAGGGTATACTTTACTACCCTTCCATAACTCATTGCCTATTGGTAGTTTATCCCATTTATGGTTCCTTGAGACTTACAATTTTATTTGTTTCGTTAAGAACTGGAGACATTTAAACTAATATTACTCTAAATGTTTTATACGGCCAAAAGAAGACGTTGTTTGTAATAGTAAGCTTCTAAATATATTAAAACGTATTCTATTTTATCTAAACGTTGCAAATAGATATAAACTTTAATGCATATACTTATTGCAATTTTCAAATTGCAAATTTATAATTATGTATGTGTACTACAAACCGAATAAAGGGAGATTTAATAAAAACAGGATTAGTTTAATCGACATAACTTTCTTAATTATGTTTATCGTCTGAGTACCTATTATATATCTCAAAATTGATAATTCAAATGACAAATACTTTCACATGAAGATAGATCTCTGGGATTATAATATGTTTAACTTACGGAGATCCTGTCTTCTTCAAATGTACAAGACAGAACCAGCGTTTATCTATGCAGTTTTGTTCATATCCATAATGATGATACACTTTTCACAAAGTCCCTATGATAACTCATTAAAAATCACTTTTCCTATCATTGGATATACATGCCCATGCGATTCAACTCTTTCTTTGAAGTTGCCTTGTAATTAAGTAAGATTTTAATGTTTTTGAATTTTGTTCCTTTCAGCTGATGTCACAATCCTTCTACGAAATACTACTTCAGTCAATTGAATTTTTTTAATAGCTGTACCGTGAGTCTCTGATTTCTAGTGAATTTTTATCGAAATTGAATGAAAATTTATTCATTTAGATGAACAATTTCTTCTTAATTAAAGATTCTTATCAGGCGCCTGACATCTCATTCAAAAGCTGTGGGTCTCAGCTCTTTAATGAATTTCTTATTAATTCACTTCATGTAATGTTCATAAAGATATTTAAGTACAAACGTTTTGATCTACTTTTGGGCCTACTCCTGCCGCGTATGCCCCATGATTTTAGGTCAAAACAAAGACTGGAAATATTATCTGCATTAAATACACTGGTAAATAATTATTTTTAAATGCACAAATTTTGTATCCTTCAAGGCTTAAATTGAAGTTGAAGTTGGAAAACGGGCTAAATTGGCTAAAAAAGTAGTGTCCGATTTCTCAATATTAAATATTAAACGTCAGACTCTCTCTCTCAAAAAAAAAAAAGTTACAGATTTGAAATCAGCGTGCAAAACTGAATAACTTTTATTATACTTATACTCCTTAGAATTTTTGACTGTTGACCAGTGTTATCATCCTTATCGAGTACGTTTACGTGTAGCTCCATTTTCAATGGCAAAACGATAGAATTGGTATTCGACTAATCCTTCCTCGAGTTTCCTATTTAGTTTGCAATGTCTACCTGTACAACGTATGTGTAGGTATTTAATATTATAAAATTTAAAAAACCATTATAAAATATATTTCACAAATTTAGATATACTCAAACCTGTATTAAGCGGCTAAGTAAGGGAAACTTAAAAAGTGACCACTTAATTCAAGTAACCTTTTAAGTTGGGTTTGCTTTTTTTAAGGACTATAATGTGAAAAATGGGTGATAAAAGAATACATGAACTGCAAAATAAACTGTATCAAATAGTATACACGTATTTAAAACTTTTTCTATTAAATACATATCTACAAAATTAGAATAAAATTAATTTTAATTATAATGGCAATATACATTCATATATGAAAATACAAAAATAATTTTCAATAACGTTACTTGAAAAAGTATAAAACTGTTGTTTGTTCAGTCTGATTAATCATGCAAATATGTCATCAATTTTATGACAATATTTAATATTCTAATACCGATTATAAACTGTTTAAATTTTGATAACTTTGTTAAAGTTGTCATAATCATTCTCAAATACAGAGGCAAAGAAAGCACGACAAGCTTTTTGAGATAAACAAAAAAATACATATGTCTTCTCCCTTGAGCTGTTTTTCATCAGTTGACTCTTCTGATTTAAAGCAGGTGACTAAGTGTTATGAACTCAAAAAAGGAATTATTATTATTTATTATCACGAGATAAATATAGAGATTTATTCTCGGAACGTAATTGAAAACAATTCTGATATTTTTAATTTCATCACTAACAAGACCAAGACGCTTGTTTCCTTGAATGTCCAACTCAACATCCTTTTTGTCACTTTCATGTTCTATACTGAAAAATCTGATCCTTCTAACCAAGTTTAGTGAAAGGATATTTCCACCATCATGTCATGTTATTACACTTGAATCACTCAAAAGTAAATGACGGCATGTGATTGAGAGGAACAAGGGATACATTTAACTGAAGAAAATGTCAACAGAATCCATAATCCACGATAGGAAGATCTTTCAATGCATAATTATTCCAATTGTAAACTGTGACACCTTGAGGGCTCTCAATACGGTGAAGGGGATGAAGGATTCGATGATCATTAGATGGGACTCGGACTCCATCAATATTGGAAATTTACAACGACCAAGATGAAATGATCTCAGTAGTGGAGGAATCCAGGGAAACATCCCAAAAACCTTAAATCCTACAGTTAAGAAAATTAATATTTATTATGAAATTATAGTTTTTATTTTTAACATTTAATACTAATTATGGTTTGAGTTGGCCATTAGAGCATTTGTCAACTCTTCATTGGACGATAGATTTTGAAAAAGTTCCTAAAGTCCATGACAACTCCGATGGATGAAAGTTTCGTCCTTAGAGCGATTGCCTACTTGTAGTAGAAAACGAGGGATTTGGAGTTGTCCATAGAGGCACTATTGAACTCTTTGATGAACGGAGAATTGGAATCCCTGTCGTAAATCCAAACATATTCACATCGATAATCGTGGAATCTTTCCAATAGACATTTTATTGAAATAATTGATTGTTTTTCAGCTGAGTATTACAAGTGTTACACAAATCATGCGAGATCTTTATTATCAGGTCGATGATCTCCCCTCAGTAATAAAGGAAAAATAATGACAGTTATAGAAAACAAAAAGTACCTTTCAGAATGCCAACCAAAAAAAATCTTGCACTCGAAAAGTGTATGAAATTTACACTCCTTAACATCACTAACAAAGCTGCCCCCCCCCCCTCATTTATTCATAAAATCGTCGGGGTTACCTTGTTAAATTTCTCTTCTTTGAGATGGGGTGGGGTGTGTTGTTGTTGAACGTCAACAGTGATTAAAATATCCGAGTCTCTTACGTACTTCTTAATCTTTTGTACTAAAAAAATGGATAACATCTCTCAATTACATATACGTATAGCACTGACACAGAAAAACATGAATCTACTATTATTTTAACTTCTAATTCTAAGCTACAACCCTGGGACGTAGTTGAGGTACGAGTGAGTGAGCTAAAAAAATTTAATTTTCGGATTAATAATGAACCAAACATTAAATAAAATGAGTTAAGTAGGAAGAAATGCATGATCAAAATTTAAAAAGTTTATGTTTTTGCGCCCCCTAAGCCATGTCCCTGCTACATTACGACTCCCCAAAAAATAAGTATTTTTTTTATATTACTGGATTAAAATTATGTAAATAACGATTTGTCAATTTAAAGACACAATATGCAACATTTTGTTTGATATTTTAATAGAGTAAGCACGCCTGAATTAGGAGCAAATATTCCATTTTATAGGTCGAGGGACAAGCAATCATTATTACATTAATTAATTTGTTCTTAAACTACTTTAGTGGAAGCATTCTCAACCCAAGAATTTTGATGAAACTGGACATGATATGTGCCATCTCAAGCGTATGGAGTTGGTAATGAATTAATTCATTAACAAGGTATGAGTACGTAACTGTAGATTATCAAAACGTTTAGTAGTACATTTACCAACTTTTAATTATGAAATATCACGGAAAAGTACATTATGCTTTACTTGCTTTTGATAAAAAAACTATCCAGTTTAAGTGTTGACACTATCATCTATATTATCGCAGCTATATTCTTCCTCATCAGAATAATATTTCTTCACCCTTCTTTTTTTTCCTCCTCGATTTTCTTCACCCTTCTTTTTCCGTGACTTTGAGGGAAAGTCGACCAATACCTCCTCACAGCTATTATCATAACTATATCCTTTCTCAGAATTTTCTACTCCTTTAACGTTCAATGTCTTGGTTACACCATTAGATAGATTAGTTTCATCCTGAATAAAAAGTTCCTTCTCATCGTCATCCGGTTCAATATCAAGTCTTTCTCTCGCATTAACAAAAACAGACTGAAGAACAATAGAATCTTCATGAATTAAAGAATCGTCTTCATTATACTTCTGAGTATTAGAACAAAGTAGCACAAAGTCCTTCTCAAGAAGATCCATATCACTATACTAGATAAGGATTTATTATTAATTATAGATAAATAGATGCCTCAGTCTTTTACCTTCCCATTGTCAATTTTATCAATGATCTTTGATATATCGATTGGACGTTTAATAACTTCATAGTAATCAGGCAATTCTTCTGGTGTAGGCAACTTCATAAAAGGATCACTTAGTACTCTTTGATCCTGATCCTCGTATCGGATAACTATTTCCATTAACTTTTTCATTTTTTTTTGCATTCCGCGGAAGCAGTAGCTATTACTAGACAACAATGTTCTTTTTTTGCGCTTTTTAGATGGCAATAAAATATTTTCATCTTCATTTTCTTCCCGTCGCTTTTTTCTTCTTCCTTTTTTCTTGGGCAGCTCAAGTTCGTCTTCCTCAAAATCTTCTTCTTCAGCCTATGGATGCAGTAATTAAAAATAACATACATACATTATTACCAATTAAACATACCCCAATAGCTCTCAACCATTCCCTCTCCGAAAGTTGATCATCATAATTTGTCTCTTTTCGAGTTCTATTTCCTCTGCCAAGTTCCAATTCCACTTCAGCAGCCTTTTCTTCCGCTTCATCAACATCCTCTAAAGCAAG
This sequence comes from Lepeophtheirus nordmannii, assembly GCA_963680855.1. Lineage (NCBI taxonomy): Eukaryota > Metazoa > Arthropoda > Copepoda > Siphonostomatoida > Caligidae > Lepeophtheirus > Lepeophtheirus nordmannii. The sequence goes on along the minus strand of OY804526.1, from coordinate 15,072,214 downwards.
AAGAAAAGGCGGGAGCTCACTTTCTTCAATAAGTCTGGCCCTTCTTTGATTACCAGCTCCTGCTTCTTCTCTTCGTCGAGTAATATCCATTTTCTGGAATAATTCAAATTCATCCTCATTTCTAGCTATCATTTGATTTACAACTTCGTCATCAGGAGCCTCGTTTTCTTCTTCATCATCTGCTTCATCAGCCCTTAATATACTTTGTAGAAGTTCTCTTCTCTCAGAACCAGTTGATCTATTATTAAACATACCAGCCTGGATGACTTTTTCATCCATATTAAGTTTGTACCTTGCCGCAGCCAAAATTCTTTCTTCAACCGAATTGACAGTCATCAACCTAAGAACCCGAACCTCATTTTTTTGACCTATTCTATGTGCCCTATCTTGAGCCTGTAAATCTTGATGAGGATTCCAATCAGAATCAAATATCACGACTGTATCCGCAGTTTGCAAATTCAAGCCAAGACCTCCAGCTCTAGTAGATAATAAAAAGATGAAATAATCTGAATCCTTCTGATTAAAAGTTTTCAACATGTCTGCTCTTTCTTCCGCTTTAGTTGTTCCATCAAGTCTTAAAAACTTAAACCCTCTAAAATTAAAGTAATCTTCAATTATAGTCATGCATTGAGTCATTTGACAAAACATAAGAACTCTATGCCCAGTTTTTTTAAGTTTAGGAAGGATCCGATCAATTAGTTCAAATTTTCCGGAGGAACGATAGACATCAGGACCAGTTACAACATCTGTTGGAAGACCTATGTGCTTTGCGTAGCACTCCTCAATCTTTTGAAACATAAAAGGGTGATTGCATAGCTTCCTTAATTGCATTATAGTATTCATTAAAGCTTTTGTACCAGATGAACCTGTCTTCCTATCTCTTTTATCCTCTGTAATTAAAACACCTTTCTCGGCCATTTGTTGATATACAACCCTCTGAAGAGCAGACATCTCACATTTGATGATATACTCCACTTTATCCGGAAGCTGAGATTCTACATCCTTTTTAAGCCTCCTTAGAAGAAAGGGCCTTAAAACTTTGTGTAATCGACGAATAATTAAAATGGTTTCTTCCTCATTAAGTTCAACTTTTTCACCAGTTGTAGCAAATGGTGCGTTAAACCACTGTTCAAATGTGTTACAAGCTTTAAAAATTGAGGGTAGTAAAAAGTTAAGAAGGGCCCATAATTCAGGGAGTTTATTTTGAAGTGGAGTTCCAGTTAATAGCAGCCGATTATTTGAAGTATAATATGTGTTTAGAATTTGGGTCAACTTACAATGATGATTTTTCATTCTATGCCCTTCATCAATTATCATATACTTCCATCGAATCTAAAAGAATAAATAAATCGAAAGCTAGGTTGAAACATTCTATAAATGTATTACCTTAGCCAACACTGATTTATCCTTAATAACATACTCATAAGTTGTTATTAGTACGTTAAATTTGGTAGCCTTCATCTGACTTTGAATACTTCTTCTTAATCCTGGGGATCCCTTATAGGCAACAACTTGGGCAGACGGAGCCCACTTTTCGAATTCTAATGTCCAGTTCGAAAGTGTAGAAAGAGGAACAATTATGAGGTAAGGCCCCATATTTTTCTTCTTCTCCATCAAATAGGTAATAAGAGCGATTGTTTGAATGGTTTTACCTAAGCCCATTTCATCAGCTAAAATACCATTTAAATTGTTGTTGTATAGAGAAACCAACCATTCCAATCTATATGATAAAAATAAAAAAAGCTTAAGTTTGTTGAAATTAAAGAATGACATACCCTTTTATTTGATATTCTTTTAGAACACCACCAACAAGAATATTAGCTTGTTCCGTTATTTCCTCAGTGACAGTGTGAGCGATAGAGTAATAGTCTTCTCTGTGAGGATTAGTATCATCATCTTCTTTCTTTGCTTTAGCAATAACATCTTCAGCCGTAGCTATTTCTTCCTCCTTAATAGTATTACTTTCCCCATCTGTGTCCCCGTCAGAGTCCTCATCGCGAGGAAGTTCAACGAAGCCTGGATTTTTATCCAACCAAACCTCAAGTTCAGACGCCAATGGAGCAGTGTCCCCTCTGAGCACTTTTCCACTCAATATTTCTTTTACTGGAATACGAATATCAGACATTTGTGAACTTTCATCCAGCATACCATCCATTTCCTCTAGCTTCTGTTTCTTCTTTGCTTCCTTACGAATCTTTTTCTGTTCTCTTTTGTGCTGCTTGACCATGTCGGTGAGTTGATTAATGTACTCGTCTGTCTGACTAAGAAGATAAGCCAAGCGCTTGTCCTTCTTCTGGTCGATAAGTTTGCGATACGCGTCCTCGTCCTCTGCCATGAGGGCTCTTAATCTTTCTTTTTCAAGCCGATCCGCCTCTTTCTTCTGTTCTTTCTCGGCATTGGCATGCCAAGCCAACACGGCCTTGTTTGTCTTCACAATTTTCAAAAGGTTGTTCTTATGAAAGTTCTGGAAATCTCTAGCATGGCCCAAAATAGCGTTTAAATACTCCTGGTGCCTCTGCCTGCGCTTACGGTCCGCTTCGAGCCGTTGCTGCTTCTCCAACTTCTCAGTGGCTCGAGCTTCTCGAAGGCCCTGCCGCTTTGTTCTTTTATAGGCCTTTACATTGATGGCAGTCTCCAGGGTCGTGTCTCGACGGGTGGAGGCCACCACTTCCGCTCGGAGCTGCCTCTGCAAATTCAGAAGGCGAAGAGCGCGCAGCTCGATCTCAGCCTTCATTCGGAGATCCAGGGCCATGTTCAGGGGCAAACTGCTCAACTCATCAATCCGTTGAGACACACGCGACGCCAAACGGTTCTCACGCTCGCTCAACACCGTCACGGGGTCCAGGCCCTTCGGCTTCCACTGAGCACTCACAACCCTCTCTTCCCCACGACTCCAGCACGGACGCCCCAAGGCACCGCCAGACACACTCCAAGGAACGCTCTGGTTACGAGACAACAGGCGATAGGCCAGGATCTGGGCTCGCAGCTGCAGCATTTGCTCACTCACCAAATCACAGTCCCTCCTCATCTTCACACTCGATCTCCTCCAGCCTCAGTCCAACCCACATCAACAACAAGGGATCTTCTCTTTTCTTTTCTTTTCTTTTCTTTTCTTCTCTTTTCTTCCCTCTTCTTTTCTTTTCTTTCATCGAGAGGAATGTAAAGGAGTGCGAACAGTACTTCGAACAGTACTTTTTGTTTTCCAAAGCTGTTATCATTTTTCCTTTAGAGTCATTCCATGTCAAGTGGTACAAAGGAATGAAATGAATATCCTTTGAATTCTTCCAAATTTTGTACATATGTTCTGTTTCACTAGAAAACAACAGCTACAAAGTTTTATCAAAATCGGACTAACGGGTTGCTAATTATAGCACTTTTTAATTTTGGCAGACGCGGCAAACGAAACATGATCTTTATTAGCTATATTCTGCTATATTTATCTCACAGGGTCGATATTGGTGTCATATGAAAGCTTTTCTAGTGTAGAATCTCTTTTTTACCTTTAAAACGTGAAGAGAACAGCAAGATGAGCGGTTACTTTGTGCATCATTGATCCAACCATCACTAGTTTCACATTGTTGTGAATAGTACAAATGCAGACCGAGTGCGTACCACTTGCCCCTACAAGTTTACATTCTTTTGGCCGAAGTGATGCAAATTTTGTGAATCCAATTTTCATTTCTGGAAATATTTACTTAAATTTCACATATGTTTCTTTGAGGCTACCTAATACAAGTCGTTTTTGCACTTTCACCTTTTCACTATTCTTTAGTATGCTGATGCAATCTTTCTTACCAGGCATTGGTCTGCTTATGTCATCACGGTAGTAAAAAGACTGAACACGTTCTGTAATATTGGCTGCCAACGGTCGACCAATTTTAGAACTTGGATTTGTTAGTATACCTTTCTCGATTGCAAGCTTCTTTGCCTGTACAGCCATTCGATGCGAGCATCCAAGCTTTTCCACCATTTTTTGGCGAGACCAATGAGGTGCAAAAAATTGTCAAAATTGTGACTTTTTCTGGCCGATTATCAGAAATTTTGAATCTTTCTATCAACGAATTGACAATTTCGCTTGCTGTTAAATCATCATCAACTAAGTTGGTAGCTTTCGAAAAAGTTGAGCCACATGCACTCTCAATTTTTCCAGAAGCAATTTCTTGAACCTTTTGTTTCTTTTGTGGAAGATAGGATGCAGTGGTCTTTGTTTTCTGCTTTTTCAACGGGCTCACACCAATCAAGCTCAAAGATTTGTTGACTAATTCTAGATCAGCTTCAGGAGAAATGAACATTTCGTCACCATGAACATCAAATCGTTCTTGTTCAGCTTCATCTGAGGATATTGACATGTCTATTAGAGCAGTATCGAGTGAAGATTCGGCTAGCGCACTAGCTTCTGTTTCTACTGGCAGTTTTGCAATTTCCTTTCGACATTTACTACAGAGTTTTTACCCAAGCGAGACAAGTGATGGATGTGTTCTTGCTTGGTCGCCAGTGACCCATCTTAAATCTTTTGCCTTACTACTGTGAAGTTTTAATGGATTCGAGCAATACTTTTCACCTTTCCAAGATTCCATAGTTAGCGTTCGCTAAATGTCATGTATACACGCAAACAGTGAATCCTGAAACTGTTGTTCAACATAACCATGCACAGATTAACGTGTTAGTCGATTTTATAGTTACTTGATTCCTGTTAAAAAGATTACACACACACCTCAGAATGTTACACTTGTTAAGCTATAAATGTGATTTCATTTTTAGAGATTGAGTACGTAACATTGAATGGTAAGTCAAATTTCCTAGTCTCGAGTTTGCCAAAAGCTAACAACTATACTTCCTTTAAAGTTTATTTTCTGTAAGAACCCATAGTTGTCCCAAGTTGAAATTTCACATGAATATAGAATATATAACTGGGCAACTGTGAAAATTTTTTCGTGACCTTTGACCTTGCTGCTGCGCAGCGGCAGCCTTCTAAACTTTTGTTACTTGATTTTGGTTGATTTTTGGTTTTTTGATCACGTTTTAAAGGTAAAAAAGAGATTCTACACTAGAAAAGCTTTCATACGACACCAATATCGACCCTGTGAGATAAATATAGCAGAATATAGCTAATAAAGATCATGTTTCGTTTGCCGCGTCTGCCAAAATTAAAAAAGTGCTATAATTAGCAACCCGTTAGTCCGATTTTTATAAAACTTTGTAGCTGTTGTTTTCTAGTGAAACAGAACATACAAACAAATATACAAAATTTGAGAAAAATCGATGAGGTAATACCTCAAAATGTCCTTTTTTTGTACCACTTGACATGGAATGACTCTTTATTACTGAGGGGAGAACATCTACCTGATAGTAAAGATCTCACATGAAGGAATACATGAATTAAGGTTAATAAAGCAAATAAAATGTAAACAAAAAGGGCTCAAGTCCTCGTATAATTATTAGCTAAAAATATATAATTTTCAGTTAATTTTCTGCCCCTCATCTATGGTATACGTATATAATGTTATTATTTATTATTGATGTCTTCATTTGTATATATACAGGAAAATAGCAGCTTGTAGCTCAGTAACACGTCATGACAGCTAAAGCTGCTTCCCTCTCAATATTCATAAAATTGTCAGAGTTACCAGGTTGATTTTCTCTTTCTTTGATTCTTACAAGCCCGATTTGCATATTATTTACATTCCTAATCATCGACCTGATAATAAAGATCTCGCATGATTTGTGTAACACTTGTAATACTCAGCTGAAAAACAATCAATTATTTCAATAAAATGTCTATTGGAAAGATTCCACGATTATCGATGTGAATATGTTTGGATTTACGACAGGGATTCCAATTCTCCGTTCATCAAAGAGTTCAATAGTGCCTCTATGGACAACTCCAAATCCCTCGTTTTCTACTACAAGTAGGCAATCGCTCTAAGGACGAAACTTTCATCCATCGGAGTTGTCATGGACTTTAGGAACTTTTTCAAAATCTATCGTCCAATGAAGAGTTGACAAATGCTCTAATGGCCAACTCAAACCATAATTAGTATTAAATGTTAAAAATAAAAACTATAATTTCATAATAAATATTAATTTTCTTAACTGTAGGATTTAAGGTTTTTGGGATGTTTCCCTGGATTCCTCCACTACTGAGATCATTTCATCTTGGTCGTTGTAAATTTCCAATATTGATGGAGTCCGAGTCCCATCTAATGATCATCGAATCCTTCATCCCCTTCACCGTATTGAGAGCCCTCAAGGTGTCACAGTTTACAATTGGAATAATTATGCATTGAAAGATCTTCCTATCGTGGATTATGGATTCTGTTGACATTTTCTTCAGTTAAATGTATCCCTTGTTCCTCTCAATCACATGCCGTCATTTACTTTTGAGTGATTCAAGTGTAATAACATGACATGATGGTGGAAATATCCTTTCACTAAACTTGGTTAGAAGGATCAGATTTTTCAGTATAGAACATGAAAGTGACAAAAAGGATGTTGAGTTGGACATTCAAGGAAACAAGCGTCTTGGTCTTGTTAGTGATGAAATTAAAAATATCAGAATTGTTTTCAATTACGTTCCGAGAATAAATCTCTATATTTATCTCGTGATTACAGCTTTGAACGTGTTGCATAATGTTTAATTTTCTCAAGGCTTCTGTCCTTATGGAATAATTGGAGTAATTATGCATTTAAAGATCTTCCTATCGTGGATTATGGATTCCTTGTTCCTCTCAATCACATACAGACATTTTGAGCAACTCAAGTGTAATATCATGACATTATGGTGGAAATATCCTTTTCCTAAATCTTTTAATCTTGGACAACACTTCTTTACCTTCGAATGCTGTAGTAAGATTGAACGGATTTTTCAGTATAGAGCATGAACTTGACCACTAGGATCTTCGTTATAACTTTAAAATTTATCATCTCTATTATCAACGATCAAGGATAGTATGCTAACTCGATTAGATAATTTATTTACTCTTACTTTATGTATGAATTTATTGAATTGTTAATCTTTTATTAATTTTGTGATTGTCATTATACGTTTTCAATAAATATAGATACTTTTTGTTTCATTAATTAAATTATTACGTACACAGCTCGACATCCCTCACAACATCTACATTTGAGGCTTGATCTTACTTTGAGTTGAAATTATTTTGTGCTAATTTGAGTTTATATATATATATATATAATCTAAGCATATATTTAGTTTCGAATTCATTAAAAGTCTTGAAAGAAATATGTTATTTTAAGTAATTGAGGATGAATAATCGAAGGTTTAAGGTAACTTTTGATCAAATAATCACTTAAAATATCTATGAGGTATTTTCTTGCAGTAATCACAAATTGAAGAAGGTAGAACTTCGATAGTAATAGTATAAACATCACATGCAAACTACTTAATCAAAAGTCAATGGAATCAGATATATGCCATATATTTGTAGTTTTCGTTTTAAAGCAAGCAACACAAACGAAATCTAAAATGTTAATAGTTTTAACGAGATGATGTCATAAATAAATATGGTACCCTTGAAGTAAGGCAGAATTTCAGCCGATTAAATTTGAAGGGGCGGAATATAACTTAATATTTTGATGTTTTCCTTAGGAATAGATTATTATTATTTTTGAGTTGCATTAAAAATTTGTAAAGGATAGAACACTAAATTTGTAGCAACTAATGCCATAGCATGAGACCTGAGTCATTTTGGAATGGACTCGGACTTGACTCGAAAATTAATTATTTAGTCAATACTAATAGAGCATAAACCTCAATATGTCTTTGTCGGCATTGCACCTCAAAATTACTTCACTTTTACACTTAAGTGAACCCTATAACTCATATTACATATTTAATAAACACATATAATCAAATGAAATGGTTTTATTTATCATTTAAAACTATTATAAAAACTTCAAACAGTCAAAAGTAACACATTTTGCAATCACTTAAATTTTTCAATAAAAAAATAAAATAGGATGAAATTTCATAATGATTAACTCAAAAATATATATATATTTATACAAGAAAAACTGAACATTGATTCAGAAAACCAATGTGATTCCAATTTAAGTTTTCATAAATATACACAAAAAAAATAGATTAAATTGAAAATAAGATGAAAATGTACGTTATAATTAAAATTTTAAATTTTTCAAATATAATTTAAAAGAAAAAAAGTAATAACTGTCAGGGAATTAATTACATTGAAATCGATCGCTATAACAAGTCATTGAATCGATTGCATATGTTCTAAAAAACTAGAAACATCAAAAACAAATAAATAAAAAAATGTTCCATACAAAGGGAATAGTAAAGTTCATGAAGATCAATATACACAAGATGAGAGAATTTTATTATGACATTAGATTAAAGCACATCCCCTCATCATGCAAAAGCCCCTCTCAGAATCACAATTGTAGTATTTTAGTACAAGCAAAATTCTTCAAGTCAATGCTTATCACGGCAACAATATTCTTCAACTAGATGTATCAGACATTCTATATACTATCCACTTTTGAATGTTTCAAGTAGAATATCTTTTCGACTATTGTCACACTAATAAGTAGAGGCATTCTTTCTTCTAAGGCTTGTATTATTATTCTCCTTCACCTTTGAAATAGTAGAACAACATAACATAAACAGTCTTTATCACCTATAAAATAGATTCAGGTGTTAAGGGAATGAATAAGGCAAAAACGTCCAAGGAAATGCCCATATAGAGGGCCAATCATAGATTGATCCTTGAAATCCTTAGTCTCGTCCATTGTCATAATTCGTCAATTTCCCGTTTTATTTTGAAAATTCTGTCTCGACTTAAGAGCTCCAATGGGGTTACGGGAAAACAAGAAGAGACGGATTTCTCCAAAGATTGAATGGAATTTTGATGTCCTCCGACTGAAAGTGGGATAATACACGAAGCAATGAATTACGTTAGGTCAGACGTGAAATCAAATGTATTTGAATCTTTACTAATACCATGTTTATTGAATGGATCCAGATTTCTCTTGTGACACCAGCGATTTGAAAGTCTCATGATCGGAAATTTCTTCAAGAAGAAGACGAGAAATAGCATGGCCGGAATGCCATCCCACTTGTATCCTGGACAAATTTTTAAGCGTTACTACCTCCACTTTCGGCGACCCAAGTTCCTGAATCAAATCCTCAGGCATATTTTAACTTAATTTAAAAATGACACTTGTTTTTGAATTGAATAGAACTGAGTCATAAAAGAAGAATAAGAAAGAAAAAGAAGTTTGAAAAGACTAATGTTGCCAACAACCGTCCTTTTTGTACATGTCAGCTGGACCCTTTTTATACATCACTGGTTATTGTTTATTACTGATGTCTTCATTTGTATATATAAAGAAGAATAGCAACTTGTAGCTCAATAAAACGTCATGACAGCTCAAGCTGCTTCCCTCTCAACATTCATCAAATTGTCAGAGTTACTAGGTTGGTTTTCTCTTTCTTTGATTCTTACAAGCCCGATTTGCTTGAAATTTACATTCCTAAGCATCATCTTAAGGCGATAGTTACATTTTATTCATTCTCGAGACAGAGTTGGAAGTATCCCCTTGTGGGATGTTTTTTCTTTCTATTTTATTTACCATATATATATTTGTTGCTACTCTCAGAGACCTTTTGTATTAATTTTTTATGGAAACCTCCTTCCAAAAGAGTGTCGAATTTTTTATAAGAAGAAATCTGGCTGCATAATTTCTAATATCGATGTAGCTGAGATGTAGCACTCGAGTACAGAAAACCATCTCTAGAAAGAGTAAGAAGTTCTACGGCGTGCCTAAAAACCGAAAACCGAAAACTTGTTGTGTCTTTAGGACACGTTTGGAAGCTGTTGTGGCAGCTAATGGGATTCATATTGAATAAATAGTAACTTAATTTTAATATGAATTATAAAATAATATTTCAAATTTATCTCTTTTATGGTTCTTGAGATATATAATCAACAGTGATGTGAAAAATGGCGCATCCGGCGTGAAAAAAATAAGCCCCTTCTCTTGATGACGTAAAAAATGATATGGTAACCATGGAAGCTAGGTTATTTTCTGTCGATATAATACTATGAATGTAGCTGTGACAGCCTTGCTCCAGGCTCAAAACAGCTCCTCTTAGACTTACAGTAATTAATTTAATCAAATTAATATTTTAGAAAGACATTATTGAAATCAAAATTGTAGATATTACTTTGAATAAACAGGAAATTTTCCAAATTTCAAAATTGGTTCATTAATTTTGGATTTATTGTTATTTCTGTTAAAATTTCATAATTATTATTAATTTTTAACAAAAATAAGTAAATAAATATTAAACTCTGTTCCGAACATATAATTATCTTCAAATTTTTAGTTTGATAAAAATGGCAATTCATTCTTTAACAAAACCACATAAAAAAAAGAGGAAAAATATGTTTAACAAAAATGTTTAATAAATAAAATATTAACCTTAGAAAAATTAAATTATTGTTTTAGAGAGACATTATTCAAATCAAAGTTGTAGACATTACTTTAAATAATACTATTCTGCATTTTGGAGAAGAAAATTACACAATACCTAATCAATACAAATAGAATATTTACCTTAATATGACTTTGTTGGCATTGCATCTCAAAATTACTATACTTTATATGATTTTCTAATCAAACCACTATTGTAGCTTCAGATGTTGACAAACATCTTCATTCTACATATTAATTTATACAATTTTCAATATCTGATAAATTAAATAGATAAATTTTACTTTGAAGAGGAGTCTATCATTTATAATACACATTAAGGAAACATATATAATTATATTAAATAAATTTATTTAACCAGAATCTGATTTAGTGTCTGCTTTTTTTATTCAACAATGTAATCATCATTTAAAATAATAAAACGAGTCAAAAATAACAACACATTTTATAATCACTTAAATTTTTCCATAGAAAAAATAATAAATAAAACAATGTTTCTGAATAATTATCTCAATTATATATATAGTCATATCAGAAAAACTGAACATAGATTCGGAAAGGAAATGTGATTCCAAATTAAGTTAAACTGCTGTTGATAAAATTGTGTAATTACTTATAAACAAACATATCGATAATGTCTTTCTTTAATGATCAAAATTTAAAATACTTTCAAGTAGAGTTAATAAGAATGTAGAAATACTTTTTGGTGAATTAATTCATCAAAAATCTATCGTTGTGTCGAAAGATTTATTATTTATAAAATGGATAAAACTATTAACATTTTAGATTTCGTTTGTGTTGCTTGCTTTAAAACGAAAACTACAAATATATGGCATATATCTGATTCCATTGACTTTTGATTAAGTAGTTTGCATGTGATGTTTATACTATTACTATCGAAGTTCTACCTTCTTCAATTTGTGATTACTGCAAGAAAATACCTCATAGATATTTTAAGTGATTATTTGATCAAAAGTTACCTTAAACCTTCGATTATTCATCCTCAATTACTTAAAATAACATATTTCTTTCAAGACTTTTAATGAATTCGAAACTAAATATATGCTTAGATTATATATATATATATATAAACTCAAATTAGCACAAAATAATTTCAACTCAAAGTAAGATCAAGCCTCAAATGTAGATGTTGTGAGGGATGTCGAGCTGTGTACGTAATAATTTAATTAATGAAACAAAAAGTATCTATATTTATTGAAAACGTATAATGACAATCACAAAATTAATAAAAGATTAACAATTCAATAAATTCATACATAAAGTAAGAGTAAATAAATTATCTAATCGAGTTAGCATACTATCCTTGATCGTTGATAATAGAGATGATAAATTTTAAAGTTATAACGAAGATCCTAGTGGTCAAGTTCATGCTCTATACTGAAAAATCCGTTCAATCTTACTACAGCATTCGAAGGTAAAGAAGTGTTGTCCAAGATTAAAAGATTTAGGAAAAGGATATTTCCACCATAATGTCATGATATTACACTTGAGTTGCTCAAAATGTCTGTATGTGATTGAGAGGAACAAGGAATCCATAATCCACGATAGGAAGATCTTTAAATGCATAATTACTCCAATTATTCCATAAGGACAGAAGCCTTGAGAAAATTAAACATTATGCAACACGTTCAAAGCTGTAATCACGAGATAAATATAGAGATTTATTCTCGGAACGTAATTGAAAACAATTCTGATATTTTTAATTTCATCACTAACAAGACCAAGACGCTTGTTTCCTTGAATGTCCAACTCAACATCCTTTTTGTCACTTTCATGTTCTATACTGAAAAATCTGATCCTTCTAACCAAGTTTAGTGAAAGGATATTTCCACCATCATGTCATGTTATTACACTTGAATCACTCAAAAGTAAATGACGGCATGTGATTGAGAGGAACAAGGGATACATTTAACTGAAGAAAATGTCAACAGAATCCATAATCCACGATAGGAAGATCTTTCAATGCATAATTATTCCAATTGTAAACTGTGACACCTTGAGGGCTCTCAATACGGTGAAGGGGATGAAGGATTCGATGATCATTAGATGGGACTCGGACTCCATCAATATTGGAAATTTACAACGACCAAGATGAAATGATCTCAGTAGTGGAGGAATCCAGGGAAACATCCCAAAAACCTTAAATCCTACAGTTAAGAAAATTAATATTTATTATGAAATTATAGTTTTTATTTTTAACATTTAATACTAATTATGGTTTGAGTTGGCCATTAGAGCATTTGTCAACTCTTCATTGGACGATAGATTTTGAAAAAGTTCCTAAAGTCCATGACAACTCCGATGGATGAAAGTTTCGTCCTTAGAGCGATTGCCTACTTGTAGTAGAAAACGAGGGATTTGGAGTTGTCCATAGAGGCACTATTGAACTCTTTGATGAACGGAGAATTGGAATCCCTGTCGTAAATCCAAACATATTCACATCGATAATCGTGGAATCTTTCCAATAGACATTTTATTGAAATAATTGATTGTTTTTCAGCTGAGTATTACAAGTGTTACACAAATCATGCGAGATCTTTATTATCAGGTCGATGATTAGGAATGTAAATAATATGCAAATCGGGCTTGTAAGAATCAAAGAAAGAGAAAATCAACCTGGTAACTCTGACAATTTTATGAATATTGAGAGGGAAGCAGCTTTAGCTGTCATGACGTGTTACTGAGCTACAAGCTGCTATTTTCCTGTATATATACAAATGAAGACATCAATAATAAATAATAACATTATATACGTATACCATAGATGAGGGGCAGAAAATTAACTGAAAATTATATATTTTTAGCTAATAATTATACGAGGACTTGAGCCCTTTTTGTTTACATTTTATTTGCTTTATTAACCTTAATTCATGTATTCCTTCATGTGAGATCTTTACTATCAGGTAGATGTTCTCCCCTCAGTAATAAAGAGTCATTCCATGTCAAGTGGTACAAAAAAAGGACATTTTGAGGTATTACCTCATCGATTTTTCTCAAATTTTGTATATTTGTTTGTATGTTCTGTTTCACTAGAAAACAACAGCTACAAAGTTTTATAAAAATCGGACTAACGGGTTGCTAATTATAGCACTTTTTTAATTTTGGCAGACGCGGCAAACGAAACATGATCTTTATTAGCTATATTCTGCTATATTTATCTCACAGGGTCGATATTGTAAAAGTACTGTTGAATGTGCCAACCTCAAGAAATATCGCGTGCGAAATTTTGCTTGAAATTTACATTCCTAATGATGCCATCAATTCTATGGCTTCCTCCAATATTTGATTCTTGATTCCTTTCATGATTCGTGGAAGAAGTTTTAATTTTGGCACATAAAAAAGTGCAATTAGTCAATTATTATCCAAGAAATCGAGGTAAAAATAGACATCATTTTGAAGTCAAGATGCATGGTATAAGTTCATTTTCAGTCCTTGATGTAATTTTTTTGGGATTATTTGTAACATACCTATTTAAAAGAACATTTCTTTATGTAAGGGCTAATTCAGCAGTAATAGTGAGTTGGTTTAGTTTTATTGAGGTATAAATTGGTCTGAGGTAAGAACTTGAATATACAAAATTATGTTATAATTAGTAATATTATATTAAATAAGGAAATAAATAAATACAAATCTAAATATGTGGACAATTATGAGTAGTTCTAAATTACGAGTCGAAAGTTGTAGTATAAGAGACAAAATTTTAAATTTCTATATGAACAATACACATGTATGCCTATCAGCTTTTGCTGAAACACATAATGGATCAGTCGATCTCAACTATGTAAACTGGAGACTTTCATCATTTTTTTAACTTGAAAGGTTGAGGGGTAAAATAAAGATAACTTCGTGTCAGAAGTATTTCACTCTAACTAGCATTTTCCTTTTATTTCCTTTTTTTAATTGGCTGTGCCAAGTTGAAAAAAAAAAGAAAGAAAGAAAAAAGAAAGAAAGAAAGAAAGAAAAAAAAAAAGAAAAAAAGAAGAGGATCTTTAGTAGCCGTCCAATTCCTGATTCGGTGTAATTGAGTGTTGTTGATCCGATATGGAGGCGGTGGCCAAGCACGATTTTTCCGCCACAGCAGAAGATGAATTGAGTTTTCGTAAAGGACAAATCTTGAAAGTGCTGAACATTGAAGATGACAAGAATTGGTATCGTGCGGAATCAGGTGGAAAAGAAGGTTCTTTTTAAGCAATTTTATTTTAATCCAGTTGCATTTGAGTCCAAGTGCAGCAAGTGCAGTACTTTGAGACTCATTTGACCCAATCTATTCACACTTGATCTTGGGAGAAACATTCAGATTCATTTCTTCTCATTGAAAGAAAAGGATCCGGGACACCCGTAAATTTCTAATATTAACTTCCCAGACCTGCTTTTCAAACTTCTCATGACCACCCTATGTTACACTATTTCATGAATTGGGACTTTAGAACTCACTCAACTCATCATTTCATGTTCACTTTCCATTTTCATAGTATTGCATCCACTGTATTTTTGATTTATCTCCAGGTTGCCCTACTCATTTTTCTCAATTTTAGACCGACTTTAGAAAAATTGTTAAAATAGGATTGAGTTGAATGATAAGAACAAAGGCAATTGGTAATTTGTCTTGTTACATCCCCTTCTACTCGGTAGTTAATAGAGCTCCGAGTCTTGAGCATTAACTCGTGTGTAGATTTTTAGCGATTAGCAATTTGAACAGTCTCTTTAATTTTCCAATGCTATTATAATTATTCCTTAATTCTTGAGGGAGAACATACAGTGCTAATCAGGTATAATGGAGAAATACATACCGTCTACCTTCCATTAATATAGCAATAAATTTTAAAAATCTAACTGATCATTTCATGTTAATGTTATTCCCTTTAATAGGGTAAGAGAATAGCTCCATGTAGCTGCAATAGTAAAACGTCATGATAGCTGTAGCTATTTTCCATAAAATTCATCAAATTATCATGGTCTATTTTTACTCTCTCCATTTTTTCAGAGCATGTTATTTACAGCTCTAATAATCACAATCGTGCTCGACAAATTTCATATCTCTAGAAATGAAACAGGAAAAAAAATTAAAAACACTTATTTTAACTTTAATCAATAAAATGTTAGTTTGTTTAAAAAATTTGGAATCCTTAAACCGAATAAGATTCGAGTAATAGAGCAAAAAGTCAAGTGTTTCGATCTCCCCCCCCCCCTTCAGTATCACGAAGTATGAGGGACCGAAGTCAGAGTATATATTGGACAAAAATTTTACAAAACAAACTTGTATTTTATCAATTGAAGTTAAGATGATTTAAAACACTTTTTTTTATTTGTATATAATTTTGTAACGTGTTTCAACGGTCCCCGACTACCTAACGTTCAACAAAGCTATAAATTTTTACATTTTTTAAAAAGGCATAACTCATGATTCCAAAAGGGCCAAAGAGATTTTTCTCGTACAAGTATTCTATTATATATAATGGATCCAAGTAAATTTTGAATTATCTTATGCTTGGGTAGGACTGGCTACTTTATTTCCGGTGACTTCGTGTACCTGTTCTCAGATTTTTCACGACTTGATAATTAAAACTAAAAAAAAGTATTTTTTTGTCCCTTGAGAATCGAATATTTTCAATGCAATTTTGAATTTAATTATTTGAAGTGTGTCTATATTCCAACTAGGTTGATCGATTAGTTCAAAAAATATAGCCAATTATGTTTTCTTAAACAATCTGTTATAAAAAAAGTGTTAATTAGACCGATCTTCAAACCATCTCATAACTTTTGAAGGACTTGAAATTTCACGCTTAAATTTTGTAATTCTGTATATCTTGTATAAAAAAGTATTTCATCCATATTTGGTCTAAATTTGAGATCAAACTCAATTTCCCTCTTTTATGTGGAATCCATTAGTTTATTCGCACAATTATCATCTAACGAGGTCGTAAAGTTTAAATATTTATTGATAATGTATTTAATGAAAAAATGTTTTCTCTGTACAGCGAATTCAAAAGCTTCTTTTAATAATTAAGATTGGCTTATTTATCACACTCTGGTCAGATCATCTTTGGAATTGACATTTTTTTAAAAACTTTGGCGCTCCAACGTGGAATCAGTCATTAAGTAGTAAAAACTTGAAAAATGAGCTACAAATATAATTATTTTCTTTAATTTTTTATTTACAAGCTATATTATTTAATTTTTTTCGTAAGTTAAATTATGATTGCTGGATTTACATTTAAATTTTATAGCTAATATATATGAATAAGCAAAATAGTAAGCATTTATGACGACGTTCAATTATATAGTCATTAGTTCTAATTGTTTTTTTCGTCACAAATGTGGTTAACGATATGTGTGTGTCCTCCAGTATAGTTATCTATTATTTTTTTTCTTTATTGGGCAATAACGTCTAAATATATAACTACATTATCATAATACAAAAACCAAATAAGGATGACATTTCGATTAAGTCGGATATAATTTCAATTACGAAGAGTATCTCTTTATCAAAAATATTCCTTAGAATAATTTTTTTGAAATTTAGATTCTGTAATTAAGTGTGGATTTTTGTTTTAAATTATGTCCTAATAATGGACCAACGATTTTATACACTTAGGTCATATCTACTCTGATCAATAAACTTATTTTGAAGTATTGAAGTAATTACAAAGTGTTAAAGTTTTCTTTTTTACGTTTCGCTCTATGATAGAATTTATTCTGTAGCATTGCATCTCGGTCCCAAGAGAAACTGGGAAAGTGACCTCCTTGACCCGGTTTTCTTTGTTTTTGACAGACTATAGTGTCGAAAATGGGTGATAAAAGAATGTATAAACTGTACTAAATAGTATACATGTATTTAAAGCTTTTTCTATTACATACATATCTACAAAATTAGGCTAAAATTAACTTCAATCTTAATATCAATATACTTTCATACAAGAAAATTTATAAATAATTTTCAACGTTACTTGAAAAAGTCTGAAATTGTTGTTTGTACAGTCTGATTAGTCATTCAATAATGTCATCAATTTTACGATTTTCAATTGCATTACTTTAAAAAATCTGAAATTTTCGTTTGTTCAAACTGGTTAGCCATACTGACTAAATACATGCCATCTGTTATTCTAATTTAATGACAGTATTTAGTATACTAATATTTCTTCCATCGATTACAAACTGTTTAAATTTTGATAATGTAATCTAATCTATGACTAGCTTTGTTAAAATTGTCTTATTCATTCTCAAATAGAGAGAGAGAGGGAGAAATGTAGGGAAAGAACGCACATACCTATTTTATTTATTGCAATCCGAATTATACACAATAGGTCATGTATAGAAATATGAATAGTACTCATCAGAACCTCTCTGAGTGACCGGGATTAGGATTTATTTTCTAGAATTATCAATTCTTCTATGTCAAGTGCACAGTTTCTGAAGTTTAGTATTAAACAATCAGTAAACGTTTAAAAACGTGACTGTTATTTTAGGTGGACGCGGGCCGGGGATTGCAGGGGCACGCTTAACCCATTAATGCCGAGTGGCAAGTTTACTTGCCATGCATAAAAACTAATTTTTTGTCAACAATATGAAAAATATTTTATTTAAAAAAATGTTTTTCAAGTTAATAAATGTTCTATTTAACTAGTTGATGAAGATTTCGACTGGTTTATACATTTTAAGTCATCGTGCAATTATGCATATATTTATACTAATGCATTTTATCGGAAGAGACGAACAATGGCGAAGAACTGCGAATCCAAATTGTAAATTATGTCTATTTTTTTTTTAATTTTGCTGAAAATTTTGTTCTTATATGAATTAATCATATTGAGTAATAATTTGATAGAATTTTAGCTTGGTTAATTATTTTTAATCACCAAGTTCACTTGCCACTCGCCAATAAAATCATTTTATGTTTTACGCTAGTATGTTTTGACTGTAAATAATGAAATGGTCTTATTATTATTATTTGTTAACTCCTTTTTATTGATTTTGTAAATAAAATTAAGAAATTTTGAAAACATATTTAGAGGAATTATTTTATGTTTTTACTTGTACTTATATTTCATATTACTTCAATTATTACACTTTATTTTTTAGGTTAAATCTTGTTGAAATTCTTGACTTATTGTTTGATTAGAAGAATAAAAATAGTAATAAAGTAGAGTTTAGTATTCATTCCCCCGAAAAAGCAATTGGTTAAAATTTACAATATATATATAGTTGGGGGGGGGGGTGTTAGTTGACCTATGCGAACAGTATGTTGTAGCGTATTGCAGTAGACTCCGATTCAAAAAATGATGGTAAACTTTATTTACATGGGCTCTCAATGCTCTGGTAGTGAATGGATGGGGACTCTACCAAAGACAGAATAATGGAGATGGCTTACTAACATGTTATAAAAAAATAGTTAGGCAGACTAAAATTTCTTGGAACGCCTCGTAAAAGGCTAGATGTTTTTCCAAGGCCCTGTAACGTTGATGTGTGATTCAGCAATCAACACCATTTGGAAAATAAAAAAAAGTCCTATTATTGCAGATGTTGTCAATTTAAATCGCTAACAGCTTATTTTTGCACTGTATGCGAGGTTCCACTTCATCCGGAATGTATTCAAGCATATCACCTCAAAATAATAAATATAATTTTTTCTTTAATAAATATTGAAAATGTAACTAATGTAATCTTATTGCCGAGTGACAAATATACTTGCCTGGCTATATTTCCACTACCTACCAAAAAAAAAAATCAAATATTTTTGTTCACATAGAAATAAAGAATGTTACATTTTTCAAGAGTCAATTGCCAGGGAATTCTCAGCATTAATGGGTTAATACAGTGCGTTTATGTTATAAATTTAGGTATATTTTAGAATGACTTAATTTCAAGAAAAAGAAAACCTTAGTTGTTACCTTATGATATAGGACTATGGTCTTAAATCTGTGGCCCTTGAATATGTTAATTGTGACCCTCAGAGAAACATGATATGATAACTGTGTGCCATCTTCATTTAAACCATGGATGGGCAATCTTTGTTCACTCGTGGGCCCAGATATGTTTTCCAAGACTGACTGCGGGCCAAGAGCCCTAATTATATATTTACAAAATATGTATGCATGCATAGTTATACTTATTTTATAATAATTTTTTTATAATTATATGATAATTATAGATTTCAAAGGGGTCCGCGGGCCAGATTTGGCCTGTGGGCCGTAGGTTGCCCATGCATTACCTAAACCATATTACTTACATCTGGTATTTCTAGTTTAAACGTGTAGGTGTATGCGTACAAGAAAATTGTTTGTTTAAGATTACATTATGTATTACAAAATATGAATTTCTGTTACAAGTAGTTGAGCAACATAAAGAGGAGCTTCCTATTTCCAAAAAGTATAAATAAGCTAGTAAGTCACTGTTAAAAATATTAAGCTTCATAATTTTTTTACTAAAAGTTATATTCGAGACAAGTTGCCAGATATATGATAATAGACAAACTTATATAGTAGACCACTTGAGTAAGATAAGACCATCATAGGTGTAAATAAAAGATACTCGATGAGATTTATAATAACTACAGTTTTGTTGCAATTATTGCTGATTTTATTATATCTAATAAAAGAAATTAGATAAGAATGCGTGTTATACGCTGTATATTTATTTTTTATTTTTGTCATTAAAAATACAGTATAGAGAAAATTAGTATAAATAATTTTTAAAGATAATTCTACTAAAAAATGTTATAAAGTAATAAACATTATATCTCAATGTATTCGGATGATAGTAAAAGAGGAAGATGAAATTATCCATGTATGTATACATACGTAACGTCGTTTTTAATAATTATCAATTTTTAGTAATATTATTTGAATTGTGATAGGTTTTACAATTTATTAAGGTGAGTTCACTGATTGGAGAATGACGTTATTAGAATATATCAGTTATTACCTCAGTTTAAATTTTACTTGATTGGATCTCTCTGGATCAAACATACAGATTTTTGCTTCATCAAATTTTTCTGCAGATTCATATTTTTGCGGCAAGCTTTAATGTGAGTACCTTTACAGTCACGAATTATGATATTCTCTTTGGAGTTTATCAATCTGTAACAGTTGTCATCGAGCATTCTATGAAGCTTCCATTGCTTTGGCTGGTTGAGATTTCTCAAGGTCTGGTCAGATAATTAATATAATTTGCTATGGTGGTGAGAAAAATTAAGCAGTTGGGCTACTTTAGGCTTTGGTAAAGATATTTTTAATAGGATCTAAAAAATCCCAACCAATTAATCGGTTATAGGTTTTTAATCACTAAATAATTGGTATTGATCCCCCAAAAAAATTCTATCAGTCGATCCCTAGTTCATTCAACATTTCAACTAATGTGTATTTATAACGTAATGGTTTTTGTTTCATATATCATTGTATTTATATATGTGTATTGTTTAAGTATTGTATTGTATTTCGTTCAAGTTGTAACTTGTGTCATAAGCAGATCCTACAAGTTGCAATTTAAACATTTCCTATGGCATAACTGGATTAAATTTTATGTAAGCAACTTTTTCACTTACCAACTATTAAAGGGGTATTTCATTTTATTTTCATCTATTAAATTAGTTTCCTTTTTATACGTTATGTACAAGTTGTAAGTTGTACATTCTAAATAATTAACAGTAATTGGTACAAATGAATACAATGTGCAATGATGTAAATTCCATTACATGGTCAATATATTCATGGGAGTAATTTATGAATTTTATAATGGCAATTACAAATTTTATCGTTAGTCTTTGGCACATTGTATGATTCAAGTACCCATCACTCTGAAGTATATAATGATAACAAATGTGTAATTTTAATGAATCATAATGAAATGATAACATCAATTCATTGTATAGTTTTACTATATTTTGAGTGAATCTATTATTCATATTACACATTAATGAAACTTGATTTTTCAATGACAAAAATAAAATAGGATAATAATGAATTATCTCAATTACATATATATAGTTACGTCAGAGAAACTGATATTTATCTTTCTATCTTATTTACAAGTGATCATTGTTCCTTTTTTGAGGGGCATACCTTTTCGCATACAAAATCATAGGACCCTTCAACCAGAAGAGTCTCAAACTTATTTTGTTAAAATTTCTGCGTTATATTAAAACTTTTATCTTAGTTCCCTAACGTGTAGTAGTAGATTGATGTGGTATGGGAATTAATGAGGAAAGATCATCCAAGGGAATGTCAATATAGAGGACCAATTAACATTATACAATACGTTGAAAGCCGTATTCAAAAGACAAAAATATGTACATTCATGTAACGTAATTTAAGATAATCCCGATACTTTTAATCTCATTACTGGTAATATCAAGATGCTTGTGTCTTGAAATTTACCACTCAACAGCATTATTCGTTCAAACTTTGACAAAATTATTTTTTTGTTCCTACCTCATCACAAAGTTGATGGAATTCCAAAGGAATGTAGTGTTCAAGATAAAGAAAAAAGTTAAAGGAAATGATATTTTCACCAACTACCTCATGATATTACACTTAAACCGCTAAAAGTGAGTGTCTGGATGTGATTGAGAAGAACAATGGATACATCAAACTGGGGGAAATGTCAGAGGAATTTATCAACCTTGATAGCGATTTCTATAAATAAAAAACCACTCCTACGTAAACTGTGATGTCTAGAAGGTTTTTAATATAATGGACTTAAACGTTCCATAAAGGTCAAGTCTGGCGGGGGGTCACCACTATCGGTTATCAGGGATTTTAAGTTCACTTCATTAGACATTTTGTTGATATAATTGTTATTAACTAAAGTATTTTTCAACGGAATATTACATGTGTTATACAGATATGAGATATGAGAAGAAAAAAATGCTGGGAAAATTGCCAACTACTAAAAATCTTGCACGTGAGAAATTGCATGAAATTTACAACGAATAATAATGGCGGGGTATCACTGCTTATAAGTTACCATTTGAATTCAGCAGGAGCTAATTTATGAAGAATTTGTCTGAGAATTGCTGATTGTTTGGGCTAAGCCCCGTTTTAGATAATTTTTTGCTAGGATAGTGTTATTTTTAGAGAAGACATTTTTGATTCGCCTGCACATGGAGAGTAATAAAAAAGGTGAAAAACAAAAGGAAGACAACAAGACACTCTGCAAATTTTTCTATTACTGAGATAATGCGGTGTTATATTTACTGACATTACACTCAAAAATATA
Source organism: Lepeophtheirus nordmannii (assembly GCA_963680855.1). Lineage (NCBI taxonomy): Eukaryota > Metazoa > Arthropoda > Copepoda > Siphonostomatoida > Caligidae > Lepeophtheirus > Lepeophtheirus nordmannii. The sequence continues at coordinate 15,049,504 of OY804526.1, read as the reverse complement.
TATAAGTAGGAGGTATGCTACATAGATAGCGCCCAAAAGGCTTAGTCCAGCTCATTTTCAATTTTGTTTCTCTTTTTTTTTTTCTGGAAAAATTAATTATATATAATTCTTTGTGTATTCATTTAACTTCGCATCTTAATTATACAGGTCAACAAATTCGAAATGTCAAAAATCCTAAGGGGATTAATAATAACTTTTATTATACTTATACCCCTTGAGAATTTTTGACTGTTGTCCAGTGTAATTAGTCGATTAAATATCTATTCGTGTTAATTTAGAATCGTCGGTGTTATAAAATTTGCTACAAGGAGGACACGAGACGGGCAGTTTGCACATAACATGGTAAATATACAGAGTAGGGCAGCGAAATGTGGGCTCGAGAGATGGGTTTAGAAATAAATCAATAATTTTATATTTTCAGTAATAAGCAAAAATAATAATTTTAACAAAACATGTAGACAAGGCTCTGCAAAACTTTTTCACTCAATATGACCACCTTCATTATCAATTACAGCCTTTACACGTCACCTGAAGGCCATGCAGTTGTTGATTACCAACTCCTCTGACAAGATATCCCATGCAGCCACTATGGAGGACTTGAGTAAGTCCACATTAGGGTGTGAGGTCATGTTTGTTTCCCTCTCCAAAGAGCGCCTTATAAAAAAGTCCAGTGCTTTCAAATCTGGTGAGGAAGGGGGCCATATCATCTCTTTGCACTCGAATCGAGCCATGTTATCTGTGCAAAACTTTCGGCACTCGGCGGAAGTGTGAGGGGGATCACCGTCCTGTGTCCACACGTAGTTACCCTTCGGGTAGTTGTTCTTCAGCAACGGCAAGATGGTGTACCTTAGCACCTTATAGTAGGCTTCCTGGCCGATTTTCTGTCCAGCCTAGAAAAAGAACGGAGGCAGCTTCTTTTCATCAGAGACCACAACGCCGAGGACCATTATTTTGGCCGGATATTTGGTGTGGTAAACCCCGTGAACCTCTTTTTTTTTGTTTTTGCAAGCCAGCAGTCGTTCTGGCGGTTGTGGAATTGATCATCTGTGAAAATCTTCTTGTCCGAGAAAATATTTACAATTGACCCTTTTGCCTTGATCCATATGAGGATTTTCTTGCACCTCTCGAGCCTCCTGGCTTTCATGCCCTCCGTCAGAAGGTGGCGTGGGATCCTTGTGATAGAAACTAATCCCAAGTTGTGCTTAACAGCCTTTCTGATGGTCCTAGGAGCCACAAAAAGTCATTGGCGAGGCGATTCATCGACTTAGTAGGGTCCTCATTTACATTCTTCTCCAAACTTAACAAGAACCTCGTATCCCTCTTTATATCATCTCCTCCACTTTCTGACATCATGGAGAGGTCTTCTCCATTTTTTTTCATTCTGAACAACTTAAAAACATGGCTCCTAGAACACCTAACAATGTTTGTAATCATCATTATTTCAACTTCAGCATCTAGGAGATCTGAGATCCGCTGCCTTTTTGCTTGTTCACTCATGATGATGAAATGACTAAATGATTAATATAGTTTGTTTATGTAAAAATAACGGTGGAAACAGAATATTAAAAAATAATCACTATACCTTCTCTTAGTAATGAGTAAATAAACATTTACTAACAGTCCACGTTTTGCTGCCCTACCCTATATATCTGAATTTTGGATACGGATTTCAGTAACGCCTTTGCTTTCTCCTGTAAAATGAAAAGAGAATAGCTGCTTGTTGCTAAAATAGTAAGACGTCATGACAGGTACGCTACTTGAATGTAGAAAATTACTTGTAGCACATTAATGGCACTTAATAGAAGCTTTTTGAAAAGTTGCTTCCGCCCTGCGGTATTTTGACCAACCTTGGTCTTAACATATATTAACTATGATTTAATGCAAAGAATATGTATCTATGAAAATATTTATTTGCTAATGTAAGTTCTTATAAGAAGATATCTTAAGCATCATTAGAGATGTGAAAATGACGAAATCTCTGTGAGTGTAAAAACAACGCCTTGGATTATATCATTAAAAAATAAGAAAAACTCAGAGAAACAACAAATCCGCTGGCAGAGATCACTTTAGTGCTTCTTGTCTGCTGATAATGTTTTAATAGGGATAAATATCTTGCAGGTTACCAATATATACTTTTTTTTTTTTAAATTATGATTGTATGGATTTTGACCTTTTTCACATCTCTTATAATCATATTTTTCCTTGGTAACCTATTTGATGTTAATACGTTAAAGTCTGTGTTGCATATACAGTAAGGACAGAACTTAACTTCAAAAACTTGTATGACTAATTTTTGACATGATGATAGATAAATACTTCGTTTGAAAACGAGTTTCTGAAGCTATGTTCTGTCCATACCGTATATGCAGTACTGAATTTAACGTATGAGCTTTTATTTTTTTATTTTTTTTATTAGATTCATTTAGTTAAGTACTAAAATGTGGGTAAACGTAAGACTGAGAGCAACGGATAACATTTTTTATAAGTATTAAACATTATACCAGCCTTAAAACGGTGGCATGTAAGCCCATTATATTTGGGGGAAACCTAGTGACATATCAATTATAACAGCCTCAAGCGACCATGCATGACCTCTACGAGGTCATCTAACCTCACCTGCACCCCCTAAATCTACCATTTTTTTTGCAACATTTTACCTCATGGACAACCTCAAATTCAGCTTCTTATGCCTTCAAATCACATTTTGGCCTTGAAGTCGGCCTTCAGTGACTTCTGAGGTCGACACAGGACATAGCTTATGTCCTTTCCTAGGTTAAGTTACCCCTTCCCTACCCTGCCCCCTTGTCCTCATGACTTTCAAACAAACGAAGGTATGAAGAGACTCTCACTGTATATGTATAGATTCACTTCTTTAGTTTTCTACATCTACTTAGAATTATGTAGTATTCTTCGTTAGAATTTTTAATTCTTTTTCGACTCTATGCCAAAACGTACAAAACTTTTTATATAAATACTTTATACCTCGGAATTAGTCAAGTGAATTTAATTTACTAAGTGACTTGGAAATTTCACAACTATTAATTGTACTTGTTGTCTTTGTGGTATTAAAAAAATATGCTAATTTTGAGGTATGAGAATATATAATTTCTCTCTTCCAGGTATAAGTACATACAATGACGAGAGTGTAGACTTTTATTCTACTTTGCTTAATTTCTCAACCCGTTGAATTCCTTAATTGTTTTTTTGCCGTAGCACGATTGAGTAAATATAGTTATTAATATGGAAGAAACAAATAGGTTCTGTCCTAGTCCGCCTCATACTATAATAGTTTGTGTAAGGAATTACTATAAGCTTCTTTTTGTATGGTTTTATCTCTGTATTTCCTCATTTTACTGGCCTTAAATTTCAATTTTTTAAATGAATATGTTTAAATTAACTTAAGTAAGAGTTTTGAGTGAAATTGAACATTGAGTGGGACATTTATATTTAAATGAAAGCTTAGTTCAATTTCAGAGTCATTCAGGAGAAAATATATTCAATTTTGCTAACTTAGGACACCCATATTCTCAGAACCAATTATCCAAATTATCTCTAATTTTCTTGCCTATCTTTTGTCTACATCTTGTCAAAAAAATTGGCTAATTCTTATGTATATGGTTAACCCCCGTGGACGTTTATTAAGGCGATTATTTTTATTAAATTAAAATCTTAAGTCTCAGCTATAGAAACTGTTGTTAATACGTTATTTGGTACTCTTAACAAAATATGATGAATGCACACAATTCATATTCTAAGATTCGGGAACACGGGAGAAAGAATCAGCAAATTTTTTCATCTGTCAGGCTGATAATCAATCTCGGTTAATTATAGTAAAATTGGTCTCATTGATTCATAATTCATGAACGTTTTGATGTCTGGACGAGTCTCTTCATTCTAATTCCAAAGTCTTTGAAGTTGAAATGGAGCATCAAATATTGTTCGTAAATATGGTAAAAATAAAACAACTTTCTCCTGCACACATGTCATTCGAGAATCCTTCTAAACTGTAAGAGATATTGTTATAAAAAATGAATTGAAATAGCCTCAAGACTCAGGGGTGTGTTCTCAAATGGCTAATTTCTGAGTATCAAATTTTTAACTAAGTGCTCCTGGCTTATACAAATGATAATTGTCTAAATTGAAAGTAAATTTATTTTACTTTTAGGAGTCCCATCATCCTCAAGGAGGCTGCTTGAGGCCAAAATACTTTAAACTGAAAAGTAACATGTTGTTTACTTGTATAAAAGAAAGCTTGGAAGATAGGAAACTTTGTCTAGTGGAGTATTTGATTTGGACCTTTTATGTCCTCAATTTTATTATTTATTTATTTTGTACGATCGTGCAACAAATATATTTCAACAAGTTATTAAAAGTTAAATAATGCATTTATCGTATTTTAAAAATCTGTGATAACGATTTCAGACTGTGGGGTTTTGGTATATCTAAATTTATTTTAAATACAATACTAAAATACTCCCTATGTTTTGCATAAATTATTTGGGTCATTTAATCCAATATTTTGCATAGCACGCTGCACTCTTGCAAGAATTACTTCGAGGTCTCTGTTCCATTTCCACAAAAGAAACAGAATCTCTCCTTCATACATACCTCCCATAAGTAATGTATTTAAACCAATATAAATAAAAACTTGAACATATTACTAGCCTGACAATCTAATGGATCTGTAGCTGTGACCTTAATTTCAGCCCTTGTAATTTTCCTGCTTATCTAACATCATACTAGCCCACCATATTTTTTAGGAGTTATTTCTCTCTTCCTTGTAAGTAGTTTAAAATGTTCCAGTTACAATCAAGAATCCATTGCATATTTGTTCAATTTTAAGAGAAAAATTCTTCGAGAATGGGGTAAGCTTTAAAATGTAAATAACTTTTGGTAAGATGAGGATATTTTATGTATATATTCTAGCGGCTAAATTTCTTCAAAGTAAAGTGGAATATGGTGCAACTCTAATCCGAATTTTGTATTCAATGACATTTTAATGGTCAATTATGTCCCTCTCATCAATTGATACAACTATGCCTAATGTTTTAAGGACTGAGACGACTTCAAATTCCTTGATGTTTGAATTATCTTTTTTATAAATAGTCATAATTTTGGACTTAAGAAAATTGACAACCAATTCCGGGGCTAGGATGAAAATGTCTAAAGTTGGCATTGTACATGCTATGTCTTCTGCACTTCCGGAATGTAAAGTCGTCTGCGTAGATCTCAATTTTATCTTATAGTTCCCAGTCTTCACCACTTTATATTCTTCTGCGAGTCTATTTCGTACTCCAATGAATTTAATAGCATGTTAAACAAATTTGGGGAAATATGGTCTCCTTGATGGCAACCTCTATTTATTTTGAATTTGTCATTGTTCGTTTGAAAGGAGGTATAAATATCACATAGACTTTATCATAATACCGCCATTCTAATAAAGTGACATCTAAAGCATCTTAATATCCACTCGTGTGAAACGCTGTTAAAACCTATCTCAAAATCCACTACCGTCACTGTGACTTCCAACCCATCGATGATGCGTCTTAAATTCCCCCAACAATATCTTCCACCAAATTTCCTTGACTCAAGCCTTTCTGTACTTGATACAACATACATGGTATAACTCTTTGAACTCATTGTACTGATATGCCGTTATAAATTTTGTAGACTGTATTGATCATAATTAGAGGTCTAGGATTTTCAATATGCCTTGGTTCTTTTCCTGTTTTTGAATTAATATAAGATGAGTGTTCGAAATCTGTCTTCCAAAAAGAAAATTTTGTTACATAGAATATTGGACTTAGGGCCTTTTATGTTCTCAAAATTGATCACAAACTTACAGTTTAAAGGGTTTATTTTGTTGTGCTCTATCTTGAATGCTCTCGGTCCCCTGCTTTTATGTACTTGAAGGCATATTTTCATTTGAATTTTTCATATTTGATGGTGCTCACATATGATACAAATTTTGAAGAGGAATTGTTGAGGGTTGTTTTTTATATGTCAACCTACGATCAGTAATCGTAGAAATATTAGGTATATTAAAAATAAATCCATTATTTTTGCATGAAATTGAAGGCTTTATTTAGTATATATAGAATAGTCCAATTTAGGTTAAATATGCACGGTTTTGTTCGATAACTAATTGCCATTATGAAGGTAATTTCCTTATGCTTCTTTCATAGAAACCCTATTTCCTATAAATATAGCAGATAGACAAAATGTTTGAGATAGTGTTGAGTGTAAGGAAGGAAAAGAAAAGAACGCTGATGATCAATTTGAATTCAGTATTTTCTATATCGTTGAGGCAAGTGCTGGCTACATTTTAAGTAGTTCAATTTACGAGTATTATGCTTCAGTGAAAAAAATGTGTCCCTTTTCCTGGAATTCCGACTTCAAATTACTTGGGAACTGTCAGTTTCTATCAGTTACCAAGTAATATTAAATATTATTACATAATAATCTGCCAATAAAATGTTGAGGTTCCAGATGGTAATTGTGGGTATGCTCACTCATTTCAACAAAATTTCTATCTCGAGTAATGATTAGATCTCTAAATACTAAGCGTTTACTCGTATTCGATATTTTTAGTGGTTGGCAATTCGTACAAAAAAATTATTTTCAAAAGTTATAATTCCTTAATTCTTGAGGGGAGAACCTGTAGCACTAACTACATTAATTGATTAATACACACCGTATACAAATTAAAATTAATCAATAAAATATCTAATTGAATGAACTTAATATCCTTCATATTTTCTTTTGATATATATATATGAATTTTGTTTATTACTTCCGTCCCCTCTCTAGGAACTTCAATGCCTTTCCTTGTAGAAGGGTAAGAGAATAGTTGCTTGGTGCTGATGTAGTATAAATAATGACAGTATTATCACATACATATTATTTACAACTGTAGTAATTATATTATTACCCTGGGTGATTAATAACACAGGTCAACAAATTTGAAATGTCGAAAATCCTAAGGGGTATAAGTATAATAAAAGTTATTCAGTTTTGCACACCAATTTCAAATCTGTAAAAAAAAAAATTCAAGAGTCCGACAGTTTTTGAGAAATTGGACCCTACATTTATTAGCTAATTTGGCTCATTTTCCAACTTAAAATTAAGCCTAGAAGGATACTTATTTTGTGCATTAAAAAATAATGATTTGCTAGTATATTTAATGCAAATTCCAATTCCATTCTTTGTTTTGACCTGAAAGGCCTCCTGGGGGCAGGAATAGGCCCAAAAGTTGGCTAAAACGTTTGTACTTAAACTCTTTGAATATTAAATACCATTGATTGGTAAGGAATGTATTGAAACGCTGAGATCCATATGTAATTAATTAGAAGATAAAACGTACACTCGTTTCATTCACGAGAGTAACTAGCTATTTACCAGATTCAGTATTTTTATATTCAGTTCGGACAAAAAATCGGTGCATGTTAGTATATTTACAATATTTTTTAGTTCTTTGTATAATTTTGTTACATCTACACAGTGGGTAAATTTAAGTCAAATTTACATTGGTTGCAATTTTATGGCACATTTTCTCGTTAATTTTATGCATTTATTTAAAAAAATATCTGTCATAATAATACAGGGCCTTATTACCGACTCTTGTTAAAAATACATATTTTAGTTTAGTAATGTTTCTAACAAAATTATTTGCAACGATTTCAGCTAAAATGATTCAGTGTCACTATACAAGGAGAAGTGCAAAATGTCCTTATATTATTATACAAGCTTCTAATGGCTAAGAGAGGTTGCAAAAATGGCATTTGAAGGTTAAAACTCGACGATTTTCAGTTTTCATCAATATGCAGCTGAAAATGCTTTGGTACAGACAAAATAACGGATCGACCCGAAAACGGGACAGCCTACTGTAATATATGCATACGAAACAAAATCTATATTATTAACTACTGCCAATATTATATGAAAAAATATATATCGAAAAATTAATTCACTTTTTATATCATCTGCCATGTTTTTTCAAACAAAAATCGAATTTTTAGAAAATATCACATAAATGCAATTATTCATTTCAAACAACTAATTAGAAATAAAGAATTGTGGTATAATAATGTGTTATAACAGGGAAATACGCGACTATCTTAATGTCAGGAACAAAAGATTTTGTAAGCATTAAGGAAAATGAGCTTTGACAAAAGTAACGAAGTTTATTCAATTTTAAAGAATTGTCTATTCTTTTTTTCTTCAAGAAACAAATTCTGGTTTTTAGGCCAAACGGGAGGCCTTTAGGGAATGGGTCGGTACGCTAGAGGGTCCTAAAGACATATCTAGACTAATGAAGACCCGTGTTAATCATACAAATGTCCGTGTTGGCATTTTGGGAGATTTGGAGTGTGAAAAAGAGAGTTTAAGACTCCTTCTCAAGACACACTTCCCTGGTTTAACTGATTGTGATGCAGATTACTGCCCTGAATATGTGCTTGCACAGGAACAAGTGCCTCATAATGAACACTTCAGTGCTGAACTGGTGAGAAGTGCTATGAACAGTCTGAAGTCATATGAAAAACCTGGTATGGATCAAATTCCAGCTTTGGCTTATAAGAATTTACCTGACTGCATAATAGAGCGTCTGACGGACCTTTTTAATGCAGTTTATAGCATTGGCTACACTCCAAAGATCTGGAGAGAAGCTAAAGTCATATTCATACCCAAACAAGAGAAAAAAAGACTATCAAAACCCTAGGGCCTTCCGACCAATTACACTAACAAAGTGGCTTTGAAAATTCTTGAACGTATGATTTTATGGAAAATTCATGCAAATTGTGATATGGTTTTGCCAAACCAATACGCATTCACAAAAGGAAAATCAACTGATACGGCAATCAGCAAATTAGTGGACTGTTGTGAAAGTAGCTTTCATAGAAAAGAAGAGGCCTTAGTGGTCTTTCTTGATATTGAGGGTGCTTTTGACAGAGTTCACATCCATCACATAATTGATACCATGCACAAGTATGGTATTGATGAAACAACTACTCGCTGGTATAAAAATCTCCTTTAAAAACCGTACTGTCTTTGCAAAACTTGGTGGCGAGTGTGCATCAGCAGTTCCCACAAGGAGGTATTCTCTCTACGCTAGCCTGGAACCTTGCCTTCCAAGAAGCTGTGGATAAAGTTGACAGACATGTCCATAAAATTGCATATGCAGATGACCTAGCACTATGTATTAGAGGTGCAGATCGCCAAACCCTGATGCTTTTAATGTAGGAAACTCTAAATAAACTTTCACTTAGGCTGAAATGAGAGACACTATCTTCAGCGGAAATTAATCTAAGTTCATGCTGTTTACGAGAAAAAGAAAAGGCCCCAATATTACTCTCCAAATCAATGGAACTGAGATAGAGAAAGTTAAAACATTCAAGTATCTCGGATTAGTATTTGATGATGGATTGAAATGGAATGACCACCTGAAATATGTTGTAGCTAAGGCAAAGAGAAGTCTCTTTACCCTGAAGGCATTCATTGGTCAAGACTGGGGACTTAGTCCACTCAAGGCCAAATGGATTTATGAGACTTATGTCCACTCTGTTGTAAGTTACGGAGCAATCGCTTTCTCGGCCAAGCTTCATTCAAGTGAATCCATGAAGAATGAGCTTCGTAAAGTGCAAAGGCTAGGTCTTATTAGTATCACAAGAGCCATGCACTCGACACCGACGGCGACAATGGAAGTACTATGCGGCCTTATTCCATTACATTTATATGTTATCGAACGTGCCTGCCTAACAAGACTATATACTAAACATGACAACCCACTCAAATGGTTCGATCACTCACGAAAAGGACATCTACAATACCTTGACAACTACCTAGCAAAGAATAAAATTCCCACTCCGTGGCGTAGTACACCGGTCTGGTCATATAGACAAACATACAACGTGGCAAAGGTATGGAACATGAATGAATACGACTTAATTGGATATACGGATGGATCAAAAATTAATGATTGTACAGGCGCTGGGTGGGCATTAACCTGCCATGACAGCGTAATTAAAGAGTGCTCCTTAAGACTTGACGATACAAACACGGTGTATCAAGCTGAAGTAGAAGCCATCAGAAATCTGGCAATTAATTTGCCTGCAGGGAAAGCAACTGGAAAAAGACTTCTTATACTATCCGATAGTCTGTCTGCAATAGGAAGCTTAAAAATACGACCTGGTAACATGCTTAGAGAAGAAATTACCCAATGCAAGAGTGCCCTTGAAAACTCCATATGTGACATTACTATTGGATGGATTAAGGGACACAATAATATCACAGGTAATGAGTTTGCTGATTACCTGGCTAAGGAGGGCTCAGTGAGAGGTGATCCTGTCACTGTCCCATCATCAGTTTGTCAGGCTAAGGCAGCTCTAAGGAAAACATCGATGACTGCGTGGCAAACTCTTTGGCATAAACTGAACAGTTGTCGTCAATCTAAGCTGTTCATTCATTATCCTTATATCGGAAGAAAAGTCTACAAATACAACAGACACCAAATTTTAAAGATTGTAGCGATGGTTAGTGGCCATATAAATCTAAAACGACATCAGCACAAAATGGGGAAAACGAGGAACACGACTTGTCGCCTTTGTGACGAAGACGAAGAGACTCCCTACCATCTTATTCACGACTGTTGCCGCATAATGCAGGAGATGGGTGAATTTGCTGAGGAAGCTCAATTAGGAAAGTTTTCAATGGAAGAGCAACTTCTGAAGATATATGGTTTTTTATGTAAATTTAACTTTTTTGATAGTAAAGATGTTAACTTCTAAGTAGACCTCTACCGGCTGATACCGGATTAGGTTCCGGTGTGGTGGGGTTTATCAAGGAGTGAAACAAACAAATTCTGGTTTAGAAATTGGTTTCTATACACTGTTCAGTTAGACCCAAATTGTGTGCGACAGTTGGAGCATTCTGTATGCGTAAAGTCCATTCATCAAAATGCCATCCTTTTAGTTTAGACCCTTTAAATAAACAAGCATTTGATGGATATGATTATTTGCAGTTTGGACCATAAAACATGCCTGATCTACAGGTGTAAGTATCGCCCTGGCACTAGACCTCTCCGTATTTATCTTAAAACTAATCTTCCTAGTTAAACAGAAACATATTTTCAATTGTGATAAAGTGCGAGTACGTCGTTTGTCAGATGAATGTGCTATTGTTCAAGAATACTTTATGGAAAATTACAAATTCTGTTTTCAAGATGTAATTCAATCATTTCATTGGAAAAATTCCAAGCTAATTTTCGTGTCAGTTCTTCATTCACTCTAAAAGGTCTTCCTCCAGTAGTTATTTACTTTAAAAAGAATGATGAATTAACGCGAAAATCAGTTTGTATTTTATTAGATAATTAAAATTTTAAAACATGATACAAAATTTGTTTATGAATTAAATCCAACAAGTAGAATATCTCTCAGATGGATGCTCTGTACAGGAAAATAATTTGTGAAATCACGAATTAGATTTTAAAGTAAACGCAAACTGGGTATCTTTTGCCGCTAGTTGTGGAAAATCTCCATTTTATGTCATTGATGGAATAGTAAAGAGTTTACAAAGCCGATATAATAATCAAGTCATTAAAATTTGCAAAAATTATAATGGTGTATTTGTTAATTAGTTATGTCATCATAACCATTTTTAAATTTTAGTGGACCAATATGAGCAGATGTTTGATGGATTTCAGTAATTGAGATAATTGCAATCATTGAATCTTGCATTATTAATGTTAATTTTATGTTATAACAGAATTAAAGTTAATGAAATTTTAAGAAGAATATATATCTATATCTATTTTGTATTTGGTTCCGTAGTAGTTTTGATGTATCGTTCTTTCAAACATATGTATGCGTTGATACAAGTATTTCACAAGTGTGACACAACGCTAATAACACTCTACTCAAATGTTAAAGTTGTGTTACACTTCCTGAAATCCACATCCATGTGACAAATAAATGAAACCATGGAATGTATTGAGCTTGAATGCCAATTGTTCTGATCCAATACTCCATAATTGATGCACCCATGATAATATAGATCTTGAAATGGAAGATTCCAAAATGTCATGATTCTTATATTAATTTATATGGGATCGTATTGGAAGTGGTGATGGAACATTCGAAAATCACGAGTCCGAAATAGACGATAGGAGCAGACAACTCGAAAGAATAATAGCACATCTTTGGATAGTTGATGATTCCCTGACACGATGAGTTGAATTCCCTCGGAGTCGCTACGAGTCCGAAGGATCCCTTGGCTTGGGTTAGAATCTGGAGAGAGGAACTCAGGATCGTGAATCCGATATTAAATGGGATCGATTGCATTATCTCACGTCACTGGTTTCATTCTGCTCCTTCCCGAGCCAGAGTCAAAAGCATGGATGTGGATCCCAAGACTTATTTTCCCTTCACACCTGGAGGGATGTTTCTCTTTCTATCTTCTTCCCTGAGTGCCTGTCGCTCCCTCTATGAAAGATGTACCTTTTTTTATTCCAAATGATGGGACCCGTCTTTTGGATGAGTGCCTATTATTGATGGTTATTTTCGTTGCCGTGTACATATTTTTTCTTCTACTAATATAGATTTGATCTAAATTTGTTCCAAATTACATTAGTGAGATGATACATAGAAACAATGATAGGTTTTTTTAGGGAAATGCAATTCCTCAGCTTACTATTCTTTATTAATTGCTCTACAATTTCTATTATTATTATTTTTTAATTAGTCCTCTAGAAGGTGTGATTTCGAGCAAATAATGATCCCTAAAAAGTCATGCTAAATATACATCTAGCAGATACACTTGGTACTTGTGGTGTCATAGATAGGAATGAATAATGACCAGTGATGTAAAAAACGGCGATTTTTAAGCGTGCGAGTAGTTCTCAAAATGCCTGTTAGTTGAAACCCTTCATAATATTCTTTCATCATTCATAAATCATCAAGCTGTTTTCCTTTTCCTTTTGACATAATAATTCTTATTATATGTATATTATATTATCTATTATAAAAGTTACGATAATATTACACAACCTTTCGTTCAATTTTGATTGAAAACTTTCTTAATATTAATATCTCTCGAAATCACTTTATGGAGTCAAATATTTATACTTCTATCCTATAAAATGTATCATTTGTTGATATTTTTAATATGTTTTCAGCCATTTTCTTGAGTTTTAGAAAAGGTAGAATAATTATAAATATCATTATTAAATCTTCAATAATTGTATTTAAAATATGCAAATATCTATAAACTTAAAGTTTTATTTTGTTAATGAATGAATAACCGTTATTATCAAACTAAAAACTTGAAGATTAATATATATAGGGAGCAGAGATTACTATTTGTGTACTTATTTTTCTTACAAATTAATACAAATAAAGAAATTTTAAACAAATAGCAATAAATCCAAAACTAATGTACCGATTTTGAAATTTGAAAAATTTCCTGTTTATTTAAAGTAATACCTACAATTTTGATTTGAATAGTATCCTTCTAACACATCAATTTAATTTAATTAATTACTATAAGTCCAAGAAGGGCTGTCTTGGGCCTGGAGCATTCATAATATTATATCGACAGCAAATAAGCTGGCTTTCATAGTTACCATATCATTTTTGACGTCATCAAGGGGAGGGGATACTTGCACGCTTAAAAATCACCGTATTTTATATCACTGATTATATTGGACTCAACACTTATCATTTGTGAAATTCAAGAATTATAAACTTACTTATGCATGTTGATAGGCTTGATTGAAACGTCATGTAGAAACGTTGGTAATAACGAAAAAGGAGTATCACAGAAGCAATATGGAAGATATAAAAGGAATTAGGTTTAACTATGCTAGCATGTATGTTGTCTTAGGTTGTTGAATTTGGAAACTCTGGTTTACCAAAGCCTGATCCATAAATCGATTATTTTCTTGCTTAAATTAAATTAATGACGCATGTTAATCACAAAGAATGCTCAGTAATTAAGATGTTCTGCGCTCTTACAAACTATTAAACAATGAATATTAATAGGAATGTAAATCATATGCAATTCGGGCGTGTTATAAAAAAAGAAAGAGAAAATCAACCTGGCAACCCTGACAATTTAATGAATGTCGAGGGGGGAAACAGCTTGAGCTGTCATGACGTTTTACTGAGCTACAAGCTGCTATTCTCCATTATATATACAACAATAAATAATACCATAAATGAGAGGAAGAAAATTAACTGAAATTAATGTCAGGAAATTATATATTTTAACTAATAATAATTATTATACGAGGACTTGAGCCCTTTTTGTTTACATTTTATTTACTTTATTAACCTTAATGCATGTATTCCTTCATGTGAGATCTTTACTATCAGGTAGATGTTCTCCCCTCAGTAATATTGGAAAAATGATAACAGCTTTGGAAAACAAAAAGACCTGTTTGAAGAGCCAACTCCACTTTTTTATCACACGCCCGAATTGCATATGATTTTCATTCCTAAATATTAACTTTCCAGTAGAATGTTTAATTTAATCAATTTTAAACTTAGTAATACTTCTTCTCATTGTGTACAGGTGTAGTAATCGTTAACTTATTTTACAACTAAATAAAAAAAGCAACATTTTACTTGGTAAGCTATAGCTACTGATCCGATTAACACTTTATTGGTATGGTGGACCAATTAAATATTTTTCAATTGGACCAAATGTTTGTACACTCTTTTCCTCATTTTCACGCTCTAAGGTTGTGTGAAAATCATAATTTGAGCATTGGGACAGATGCCAAGTATGTTACTGCACAATATTTGAAAATACGTTCCACCAATAAACGCTTTTTATGAGTTCGGAAATTACGTCACTTTTTAATTAGAAATATGGGAAGAAAAATTGCTGGATAGGTGTTCATCTATGCTCTCTTATCAGTGTGTTGTATATTCTAGATAAATAGTATATTTAATTCTTTTATATTAATTATACTGTATAAGGAAAAAAAATAATGGTGTGTTATAACTTTCTAATGAGTTGACATGGATGGACCTTTTATTTAATTAATTTATCGTTATTATTCATTCAATTTCTTAAATGGTGGTTTTGAAAATTTTGCTAATTTCAGAATGAGACAGTTACATAATTAATCTAAGAACTAATTGATAGGATACCATTAATTTATAGAATTTGTCATGATATTGTTCATAAATTAGTCATAAAATTCAAAATTATAGTAAGGGTAAAATTCTTTTTTATTCATTTCAAATAAGTTGTGTATGAATGAGTTGTTGATACAAATTCAAAAATCCCTCAAAATATCAACTCTACACACAATAATTATGTAATATGATCAATAAAATGAAACATATTTGCAAATGTTCTTTGATTTATTGGTACTATTGTGGTACCGGGGTATTGACACATTTCTAAAGGGGCTATACTAAATTAGTGTTATAATCAGTACTTCTAGCGCCATAAAATCATAAAACCATTTAACTTATTAACTTCAAAAAATCCTGTCGATGCCCTTGTATATCAATTGCTCTTGACATTTTTGTTTTATGTTTTTGGTCGAAAAAATATCAAAATATCGATACTTGTAATAAAAGATTTATATCATGACAATACTGAACGTAACATTGGCTGCTCTTCTTCATATACTTGGGCTAATCCTAAATTAAGAAATCTTTCAGTTAGTTTTGAATAATTTTTTTTTTAAATTTTCCTCAGTATTAAATAGCATAGGAAGTGTTAATTTTTCATATATCTTTCCATTCGAAACAATGAGTTTAAAATTTTACTGTCATCATATTCTTAATTTTTTAACCATTTCTACAATAGATAAACTATCAAAACTAAAAGTGTTTAATCTTATTTTTCTCCCTTAAATTATACTTTTAATTATATGACAAGGGATTGATGAGGGAGGGGGAAAGTTTTAAGACATCTAGTTTTTATTAATTATTTTTACTTATATTAGCAACTGCATTTTTAAATTTACAAATCAAAAATCTTCTCACTATGGAATTATTGGTTTCATGTTAGGAAATAGTTAAATATTAAATATGTTATTCATATTTAATTTAAATATAATTCACTGCAATATTTTATTCATAAATCAACATTTGATTTTGTCAAATGTTGTACACTAATTACTTTAATAATTACTATTTTCATAGTTGTTAGTATTTTGGATAATTATTTTTTATTAAAGTTTCTCCGCTTGTATATAGAAGCAAGTTCTGTTAGTTATTTTTCTGATATCAAATGTTATCCAATTTTCAATTATATGTGATTTGATTACAGGACTCATACCTAGCAATTACATTGATATGAAACCTCATGATTGGTATTATTCACGTATGACCAGGGCTACTGCCGAAAAGTTGCTTTCTAACAAACATGAGGGGGCTTTCGTTATTCGTGTATCGGAGTCTTCACCGGGTGATTTTTCACTATCTGTGAAATGTGGGGATGGAGTACAACATTTTAAAGTCCTCCGGGATGGCCAAGGTGGCCAATAAAATTTACGAATTAAATAATACTGTTTAATAAATTTATTTTCAGGAAAGTTTTTTTTGTGGGTTGTTAAATTTAACTCATTAAATGAACTGGTTGAATATCATCATTCGGCATCCGTTTCCAGATCTCAGGATATTAAACTGAAGGAAATCGTTTGTGAAGAATTTTTGGTCCAAGCGTTATATGATTTCATTCCTCAGGTAATCTACTCTAATGCTAATTTGTATTTTTGCTGTTACTAGGTATTTGAAAATGTCGAAACATAGGTGTATTTAAAAAAAATATATATATGTTGGTAACCAGTATAGTAGTGCATATTTATTAATTATTCATTCCTATTCCTATTGATGCAAATACGAATCTGAGCTTAGTTTTTTCTTACAAACTACAGTTTTGTTAGTTACTCACATTTTTTTTAAATGTGAATAAAATATGTCGTTATGGTTATTGTATCTCGCAACCTTTTATCCAAATAGAAACAAAAAAGGAGCCCTAAATAAGTTGGTAGTGAGATGGGTTCACTGAAGTGCTAGCACACGATTCTCTTTTGTGTTTGTTTCCCTTTTTATTCTTATGCTTTTTATGGTAATATAAAGTAAAATTGTTCCTGCTATTTGTCGAGGATCTTTTAACAAAACCTTTCCTTTTCTTTTTTCTTGCATTTTGTTTTGATTTGTTTCCTATAATCAAAGAAAAGGAAAAACGTATGGAGATTAGAAAAAAGTGAAAGTGCGTAAGAAATTGGAACAGTTCATGTGCGAATCAGAGTGACCTACTCAAAAGTTTGAACCACAAACTATTTAAATAACAATGTAAATAATAAACATTGAAAATAAATAAAAACATTTCATGATTTATTTAATTATATCGTAGTTTTCACCTTGACAAGTGTATAAAAATATTTTTTCACAATAATTGAGGATTTCAGAATGATATTTATAATTCCTCTGCCTTGTCTTATATATAAATAAATGGGTGAAAACACAAAAAATGTCTTAAAAAACACTTTTCTTTAAATAATTATAATTTTTTATTTATAAATGGAATAATTCACATCATAGCTCATGTTAAGGGGGAGGCACATTAATCTTTTGTTAGTAATTATTTATTTTTTATTTAAATAATTTTTATGTTTAAAAATAAATTTTTACAAGAATTAAAGGAAAGTTTGTGTTATGTTGAAGCAACTTTTTGTCTATAAAATACACTTGTATTACTGTAAAGTAGCAAATCACTTATTACAATTTTATATCACATGAATGGCTCAATAGATTCTACACAATTCGACTTCCGTGAATTCAAATTTACTAGGTTTTTCTAAAAGATTAAGCATAGATTTGAAATTAGCTATTAAAAACGTATATGTCGACACAATGTTTGGAAAAAATTGTTGCTTAGTGTGTATTCTCATTTTGAAAATTCAAACTTCATCAGCAGGCAAGGAGAGTTATATGGTGATATCTAGGGATGGACATTTTGTTGAAGTTCAAAGCATGCCCGCGATTACTATTTAGTAGTGTTGGATCGGTCCTAGGACTGTGTTCGTAATCAGTCTTTTTTTTATAATCGGTCCAGTCTTTTTCATCCATTTAACAGTCCTAGGACCAATTAGTCAGTCCTGAAGAATACAATAAAAAACAAAGATTACGAATAAATATATAGAGGCTCAAAATTAACCTTATTTATTAAAAATTATTACCAGTATGTTCGATTCTCTGATTTTTAAATTGGATCTTAACACGAAAAGAACTTAAGTCAAGACAGTATTTGCAATATTAATTTCTATGCATATTCCAATGATATTGTACTTAATTCTGTTGATATAAGTTAATAACTTAAAGTTACATCATGTAATGGATGTCTCGAAGGAAGACATGAGATTGACCTACATTGAGTTGAAACAATTAAATCCTATCAAAAGTCATTGATAATTAATTAGTTGGGTTAATTTAATTCACCCCAAAATGCAAAAATTATGAAAAATCTAAGTGTGTTAATTAAGTTCAATCTTTAATAATTGTGTTGGAAGCTTTAATGATACCAATTATATATCCGCAAACGTTTTACGTTTTAAATGGTTATGAGATTGAGCAAAATGACGAATCCATGAGTTATGCGAGCAATATAATAACAACAACATGGTTTGTACGAAAACACATAAAACGTGACAAAGAGTTAAACCATCTTTTATTATAACAACAATTAGAAAGTTGTATCTAATACAGACTGAAAGATATACTGTTTTCAATTTTTTTTGACATTTTTTAAAATTGTTGTGGAATGGAAAATAAAATTATACTTATATCACTTTAAAAACAATTGTGAACTATATATTTCTGATAAAATATTTTGAGATTTATTCTGTACAATATAACTTGATTTTGTAAAAAGCGAATATTTGATACATTTAAATAGGAATAGCAATTGCAGTAGACATATTTGTTCCAGGGAAACATAATGAAAACATCGATAAAAAAGATAATATTCATGCTTAAATAACTTAAAATTGAAATTGTATAACTTTGATAAATTATTTTTGACAATTATAACTTGCTGTTTCTTGAAATAATTTTGTATTCAATTCCACATGCGCCGAGTCCAGAGTCTATTCTGTAAGTTACTAAATCACAGAACTAATATATCTCTAGAATCGTAGTTTAAATCATTTATACAACAATGAAATTTAAAAAATAGATATTATTTTTTTTTTATTTTTAGGGACAAAAACAGCAAACATCATCAAAATTAACCTTTCTGACATATCAAAATATAAACATTAATCAAAAATTCAAAAAATTTGGGTTTTTAATAAATATTTAACTTGAGAATCGTTTGCATAAGAGAATATGTATTATATTGAATTTTATTATTATTATCCATATTTGCTGAATTTTATAAATCCTGTGGAGGATCACGAACTTAAATTAGAAACATCCGTAATACTCATAATTAAAATTGTATAAAACGTTGTTCAAAATTAACAAAGCTCATCCCATTCTGTGTCCAAATGAAAGCAATTCTGAGAAATTAGTCCGATTCCATAAAAAAAATGACTTAAGATTACATTTCAGCAGACAACATAAAATTTGTTGCACATCTCTATAAATATCATAACATCCCAATATGATGTTTTGAAGTGCCTTTGTAAAGGTTCTTTACGATCCCTGGACTAAAAATAGAATTCGTAGAGATAAACTATCAATAACTAAGAATACTCTATACTCAACTATAGGCCATAGGGTGAATCAAATATTAGAGGAGTCCGTGGAATCAATGACATCTCATTGCACCAGTTACGTTTTATTCCTTCCCAAGACGGGGTCGTAAGCTCGAATATAGATCCTTGCCTTTATGTTGCTATTGAATGATAAATATTAAATATCAATAATAATCAACTAATTAGAATAGCAAACGAACATAATTCCAAAATTGAAGTCCTTATGACTTTAGCTACTGAAACTCCAACAGCTGATACTACGTAATACTTTAAGACTGATCAAGACCGGTCCTGGGACTGATAAAATTAGTCGGGATAGGATTGAAAGGACTGCAATCTTTATAGTTTTTGTAGACCAATCCAACACTACTATTTAGTGGCTCTACATTTTATCTGCTGATTGTTATTTGACAATATTAAATAATACACAATAGCAACCTATAATTGTAGCAAGTCATAATCTCAATGATACTGAGAATACTGAATTCAAATATTTATCAACGTAGTGGTAGCATTTTATATTTTCTTTTCTTAAACTCAACTTTATTTCAACATTTTTGCCATGTCTATTGAGCTTTATTATCAAATATGTTTTTTCTCAGAGTTATCATATTTTTTAATGATATCATCTCAAGCGTGGTTTTTACGGTAACTATGGTTTCGACCTTTTTCCCATCTCTGGGTTTTACAATGTATAACTGACTTCTACAGAAAAAAATTATAAAAAGAAGAAAAAATGTTTAAAATTTTAAGTAAAATATTGAAAACATGGATTAAAATTTCATTTAGTTTTTTTTGTTAATTTTTGCTCAAAAGCTAAAATTCTTCGTTTATATACATGTATTTCTTGTGTATATATTTATATATAATAAAAATTCAATGGTAAAGTTCGCTAATTTTTTCTCTTATTTGCTAAAATTTAATTTTACATTATATTAGACTAGTAATATTCGTTTAACTGAGAAAAGAAATCTGTACTTTATAGTATTTTTTATGTGGTAGTGCCACATATTGGTATTTATTGTGTATATAATTTGCTTTAGCTATTAAATTTGTATCACAATTGACTTGTTATAGGATTTCTATTTTTCAATGTATGCCCTCTAAATAATTTTTAATTTGTATAACTTTTTTTCAGGAAGTTGGTGAATTAGAATTTAGAAGAGGTGATGTTATTAATGTAACGGATAAAGCTGATAGACATTGGTGGGCTGGAGAGTTGGGTAATAAAAGGGGATATTTCCCTGCTAAGTACGTTTCTCCATATCATTCTTAATGGTTCATTCGTCAAATATCACATAAACTTTTTTTTTAAATATCAACAGTTTGCAACCTGCATTTTCCATTTTTCCTCTTCAACGTAAATACATTCTTGTTATTATTATGAAATAATGAATACAAAATTTGCATCCTAATTTTATTATGAAATTATTATACAAAGATTTGAAGTCGTCATTAAATATAACTATTTGGAAATCATGTTCATTAACGTATTTGAAATATACTAATTGTAATTCCATCTGTATTATTGTTTTTTATTATATACTTTATTTAAGTCATTGTTCCACGTCAAATCGAAAGAAAATATAACTATCTTTTTGCATGTATCATCGTTTAGTTTTCTTGGGTTAATGAAAGAACCAATTAGCTTGATATTTGGCAAGTATATATCCGACTGCGTGCTTGTTTGCCTGGCAAATTAGAAATTTAAAGTCTTAAAATAGCAATCTAAATTTTTATGAAATCAAAAATAAAAATGTTTGTATGTATACATATTTGGTGCTCCTGATTTAGTGACACACTTCAACATTGATGGGACAATCAATAACACTGCGAAGAAATGGGGAGTATTTGAACACCCACTTGGTAGTGATCTCAACTATTTCACCATGTGTCAGAATTTTGAAGAATTTGTCACCTTCCTCTAGGGATTGCCGGCGGTATGTAGGGTAACTGTCATCATTGCTCTGGATCTGGCTACAATATGGCACATTTTCTAACTTACATGCAAACTTAACTTTAGCCTGCCAAGTAAGTTTGTCCATATGGTCCATGTTTCATGTGCTTGCTAATTACACTGGTCAACAGACAAAAGTAATAAGGGGTATAAGTCTAATAAAAATTATTCAGTTTTGCACACTGATTTCTAATCTGTAATTTTTTTTTTTTTTTTGAGAGTCCGACGGTTTTTGAGAAATCGGTCCTTCCTTTTTTAGCTTTTTTGGCCCATTTTCCAACTTCAACTTCAATTAAAGCCTACAAGAATACACATTTTGAACATTAAAAAAAAAAAAATGATTGGCCAGTGTCTTTTATACAAATTCCATTGTTAGTCTTTTTGATCTAAAAGGACTCCTACGGGCGTAGGGTGTCAGAGTAGGCCAAATCCTTCGTACTTAAATAACTCTTTGAATATAAGATGAAATTAATTAAGAAGGAATGCGTTAAAGAGCTTAGACCCACAGCTTTCAAACGAGATTTCAAGCGCTAGATCAGAGAAGAAATCGTCTATCAAAGTGTGTAAATTTTCATTAAATTTTGAGCAAAAATGCGCTAGAAATCTAAGACTCACGGTAGATCTAATAAAAAACAAGTGCTATAGACTGTAGTAGTTGCGCGCAGAAGAAGACCTCCTATTTAATTACAAGGCAACTCCGAGGAAAGAGTGGGATCGCAGGGACATGGATATCCAATGAAAGGAATAGTGTTCCTTGATGAGTCGTCATAGGATCTTTATGAATTGTGTCACCCAGCATCCCTTCAACTTCATCATCATGGATACGAACGGAACTGCTTTGAGGAATGCTGGATCACTCGTCTTAATTTGAAGAAGACGGGATCTGAGTTTCTACTAAAACGTGTTATAATATCAGATATTGATCTTTATGACAAAAGTATTAGTCATATGGATCATTTATGAGTGCACTAAGAACAATTCCCTTTTCAGATTAACCATAAACATCGCTGATATTATCGAATTTTGGAGAAAAAAAATGCTCAAATCAATTTGGAAATGTCTTATAAGGTACTCGCCACAATAGAATAGCAAGAGTTAACATGCAACAACAAACCTATGGCTAGGTATGTAAAAAATATGCAAAACGCTACGTGTGAGATTTTGTGAAGTTGGCACTTTTAACAGTACTTTTTGTTTTCCAAAGCTGTTATCATTTTTCCTTTATTACTGAGGTGAGAACATCTACCTGATAGTAAAGACCTCGCATGACTTGTGTAACACGTGTAATACTCTGCTGAAAAACAATCAATTTTTTCAATAAAATGCCTGAATTTACGACAGGGATTTCAATTCTCCGTACATCGATGTGTTCGACATTGCTAGGAATGTAAATAATATGCAAAATGCCGAGTGCGAGACTTTGTGG
The DNA here is from genome assembly GCA_963680855.1 of Lepeophtheirus nordmannii. Lineage (NCBI taxonomy): Eukaryota > Metazoa > Arthropoda > Copepoda > Siphonostomatoida > Caligidae > Lepeophtheirus > Lepeophtheirus nordmannii. Next base: position 15,026,404 of record OY804526.1, on the reverse strand, counting down.
AGTTGGATCTTTAAACAGGTCTTTTTGTTTTCCAAAGCTGTTATCATTTTTCCTTTATTACTGAGGGGAGAACATCTACCTGATAGTAAAGATCTCGCATGAAGGAATACATGCATTAAGTTTAATAAAGCAAATAAAATGTAAACAAAATGGGCTCAAGTCCTCGTATAATTATTATTAGTTAAAAATATATAATTTCCTGACATTAGTTTAAGTTAATTTTCTTCCTCTCATCTATGTTATTATTTATTGTTGTATATATAATGGAAAATAGCAGCTTGTAGCTCAGTAAAACGTCATGACAGCTCAAGCTGCTTCCCTCTCAACATTCATCAAATTGTCAGAGTTACCAGGTTGATTTTCTCTTTCTTTGATTATTACAAGCCCGATTTGCATATTATTTACATTCCTAGATATTGCCTTTATTGACTACTTCAAATCCCTTATTTCCTACTATGAGTTGGCAATCGCTCTGAGGACAAAACCTCCGTCATCATAGTTGTCATTGGCTCTAAAGACTTCTCCAAATCTATCGTCCTACGAAGAGTTGGCAAATGCTGTAATGGCCAACTTAGACCATAATAAGTATTAAATGTTAGAAATAAAATTTTTATAATAAAAATTAATTATATTGACTGGAGGATTTAAGATTTTTGGGATGTTACCCTAAATTTCTTCACTACTGAGATAATTTCAATATGGTCATTGTGTATCTCCAATTTTGTTGGAGTCCTAGTTCCATCTGAATGTCGTGGAATCCCTCATCCTCTTCATTGTATTTAAATAACTTGCTATCGTGAATTATGGATTCTGTTGATATTTTCTTCAGTTAAATGTGTCCCTTGTTCCTCTCAATCACATGCAGTCATTTACTTTTGAGTAATTGAACTATAATAACATGACATTATGGTGGAAATATCCTTTCGCTAAACTTCTTTCTTAACCTAGGACAACACTTCTTTACTTTCAAATGCCGTAGTATGAAGGATCGGATTTTTCAGTATAGAACATGAAATTGACTAATCTGACGTTGAGTTGGACATTGTTAGTGATGAAATTAAAAATATCAGAATTGTCTTCAATTACGTTCCTTCAATATATTTCTATATTTATCTCGTGATTACGACTTTAAACGTGTTGTATAATGTTTAGTTTTCTCAAGACTTCTGACCCAAATTCATTTAGATAGTATTTCACTAACCTAGGATCTTCGTTATAACTTTAAAATTTATCATCTCCGTTATCAACGATCAAAGATTTTATGCTAACTCGATTACACGAAGAACAATTCCCTCTTCAGATTAACAATTGAATTACTTGTAAAGAATTATGTAAATTATGTTATGTTTTTGATATATTTTGTATTTGAGATCATTCATTAGAAATGGTATAAAAAATAAATGAGTTTGTGCATAATACGATTAACGTTATCAAAGACCCTTCATGATTATTCCTTGTTCTCCACTTAAGACATAAAGAAGGGGACTCAGTACTGAGTGACATAAACGGTAAACTAAGGGACTTTCAGTAATGTGATAAGTACATGAGTGTAAAAAGTGTCCATTCTAATGAGGATGTGTGTTAGTAGACTAGAAACGGCCACGATACGCGAGTCAAGTGTATACAAGAGCCGTCGTAGCGATATAAGCGATAACATCGGTTTAAATTTTGAGATGAATGTGGAAATTAGTTTCTTCCATACAAACATTGACTCCTCAATGAAGTCTTCATTTCTTTCCCTTTTCTTAACTTAACAGCGATGTTTATTGTTAATCTGAAAAGGGAATTGTTCTTAGTGTACTCAAAGATGATCCAAATGACAAATACTTTCTCATGAAGATGAATCTCTAATTTTATAACACGTCGAAACTCCGATCCCGTCTTCTTCAAATTAGTTCCGTTCATATCCATGATGATGAAGATGAAGGGTACTGAGACATGACTCATCGAGGAACACTATTCCTTTCATTGGATATCCATGGCCCTGCGATCCCACTCTTTCCTCAGAGTTGTCTTTTAATTAAATAAGAGATCCATGTTTTTGAATTTGGATATCTTCAGCTGATGTCAGAGTCTTTTTCTGCACGCTACTACTACAGTCTATAGCACTTGTTTTTTATTAGCTCTACCAAGAGTCTTAGATTTCTAGCGCATTTATTCTCAAAATTGGATGAAAATTTACACACTTTGAAGGAAAATTTCTTCATAGTTAAAGGCTCTTATCGAGCGCTTGACATCTTGTTTAAAAGCCGTGGGTCTAATCTCTTTAATGCATTCCTTATTAATCCATTTTATGCAATATTCAAGGAGTTATTTGAGTACAAAGAATTTCACCGACTTTTGGGCCTACTCCGGCACCCTACGCTAGGAGTCCTTTTAGGTCAAAACAAAGACTAGAAATGAAATTTCCATAAAAAACACTAGCCAATCATTATTTTTTAATGCCCAAAATGTGTATTCTTCTAGGCTTAAATTGAAGTTGAAGTTGGAAAATGGGTCAAAAAAGCTAAAAAAGTAGGGTCCAATTTCTCGAAAACCGTCGGAATCTTGAAAAAAAAAAAGAGTCACAGATTTGAAATCAGTGAGCAAAACTGAATAACTTTTATTATAGTTATACCCCAGAAGATTTTTGTCTGTTGACCAGTGTTATTAGTTAAAAATATATGATTTCCTGACATGAATTTCAGTTAATGTTCTGCCTCTCATCTATGGTATACATACATGATGTTATTATTTATTATTGATGTCTTCATTTGTATATATACAGGAAAATAGCAGCTTGTAGCTCAGTAACACGTCATGACAGCTAAAGCTGCTTCCTCCCTTGACATTCATTAAATTGTCAGGGTTGCCAGGTTGATTTTCTCTTTCTTTTTTTATTACAAGCCCGAATTGCATATGATTTACATTCCTATCTATGGTATACATAATGTTATTATTCATTATTGATGTTTTCATTTGTATATATAATGGAGAATAGCAGCTTGTAGCTCAGTAAAACGTCATGACAGCTCAAGCTGCTTCCTCCCTTGACATTCATTAAATTGTCAGGGTTGCCAGGTTGATTTTCTCTTTCTTTTTTTATTACAAGCCCGAATTGCATATGATTTACATTCCTATACATGCATTAAGGTTAATAAAGCAAATAAAATGTAAACAAAAAGGCTCAAGTCCTCGTATAATAATTACTAGTTAAAAATATATAATTTCCTGACATTAATTTCTGTTAATTTTCTTCCTCTCATCTATGTTATTATTTATTGTTGTATATATAAAGGAGAATAGCAGTTTGTAGCACGCCGAGCGTTTTTGTCCACTCGCAACCTCGACTCACAAAAGGGAAAGAAAAAATTTGGAAAAACAACTGGTAGCTACTCTTCTGTATTTTCCTTGTTGCCAACTTTTTAATATTGGGCAGAGTTATTATTTAGATATACTATACATTTATAAATTTTACCAATCGTTAACACTGGTATATCAAAAATTCAAAAAAAGGGCGCACATTTTAATATATTTTTTATATATCAAAATCATAAATAATAATAATACCCTTTACGAGTTCATAACATGTAGAGTCAGCTGCTTTAAATCAAAAGAGTCAAATGATGAAAATCAGCTGAAGGGAGAATACATAGTGTTTTTGTTTATCCCAAAAAGCTCGTCGTGTAGCTCAGTAAAACGTCATGACAGCTCAAGCTGCTTCCCTCTCAACATTCATCAAATTGTCAGAGTTACCAGGTTGATTTTCTCTTTCTTTGATTCTTACAAGCCCGATTTGCATATTATTTACATTCCTATTAACAAGTCTTCCTCAGAATCACCCTTATCTCTGCGCCATTCCATGACTGATTTCCTTCTTTCTATACTTTTCTTAACCTCTTTATATATTCTCTACAAGAACAATCAAATATTAATGTATGTTTTTATTTTATTATTTAGAATGAATATATCTAATAAACATCTGTCCTCCACTTGGAGTATGACTATTTATTATAAAATTTGCATCAACGTTGGAGATTTCTAAATATATTTGCTCATCACTTTTCTTCTAGTATCTTATTGTTTTGGATAAAAATAGTACCCTGTACTCCTGGCACCAAGTCGGCTATATAAAATGCCATCAACTACCTTATTATGTCTTGATATAATATAATCTTAACTTCTGATACTCATTCATCATCTAGTAGTGTTATCCTTATATTGAATGTTTAAAATCTGTAATTATAATCTAATTTGGTAAGATAAATAGTTTGACTTGTTTTAATTAGACGAAGGATTTCCAAACGGCTCTGAATTTAGCAGAAGAGTAAATTTTAAGATCGTAATTCTTCATTTATCGTTAAAAGCCATTTTAATTTATGATAAATTTATCTAAAAATGTGGTTGATTTTGATACGTATTGTATTGGCTAAGTACTTATGTACAAATTTTAATATCTGATTGCAAGAATATATACCCGTTAGTTTTTTAATTTTCATGGATACATTATACAACATGAGGATATTAAGTGCCTATAAATTGTTAAATGATTATTGGATATAACTAAATTAACCAGGACAAGTAAAAAAAAAACCTTTCGTTAATTAAAAAATAAACAAGAAATTACTAAATATATATATAGATTTTATTATGATCAACATATAGATACAGTGAGACATACAGCATAAATACTAATAACCAAATGAAACAAAGATAAAGATTTAAGAATAATTGTTATTCCAAATATTAAAAATATAAATTGAACAGTTCTTTGATATTTAATATTAATATCGTTGTCTTCCATATTTGTAATTAGGAGTAATAAAACATGGATGGGCAACCTTTGTTCACTTGTGGGCCAAATTATATTTTCCAAGACTGACTGCAGGCCAAGAGCCCTAATTATATATTTGCAAAATATGTATGCATACATAGTTATACCTATTTTACACCATCCATACAACAATTATTAAACAACCGATTTTATCATTTATGATTTTTTTATATTGATGGATAACTTTTAATAGGAAGATTCGGGATTTTTTAGAAAAAAATTATATGGTTTTGTCGATAAGAAACTTCTTCAAGGATAAATCACTTAAAACAAGACGTTTGTTCTCCAAATTTATCTTGGGGTCCCAGAGAACAGAGGAACAACCACTATAAAAAAATCAACTCCTTGTCTTTTTTCCTCATCCACACTATGAAATGTGTAATCTGGATGTTGGGGATATGTTTCACAAATGAGGATCGTTTAGAGCAGTGGTTCCCAACCTTTTTCTAACTGCGGAACGGTCAACTCTTGACAATTTTACTGCAGACCGAGGGGGGGGATTATTAATATCAACAATAAACGTGATCAACTCATATAGAACTTTATTAGCACATTGCTCCAACATTACAATGCTATTATAAAAGTAGGAAGTAATACCTTTATTAACATATTGCTCAAACAGTCTAACATATTATAACATCAAGATCTGTCCGTGACGCTAAATCAATGGGAGCCCTGAGCTTATTTCTTTGCAACGAGATTGTCCCATCTGGGGGTAATTGTAGACAAAGACACCCACAGTGTGTTGCTTATGTCCAGTTTACTCCTTTGCCTTGTTTTGGTGGCTGTCAATCCAGAAAACCCCGCTTCACACAGATAGGATGTTGGAAATGGCAACAGGGTTTTCAGCGCTGTGTTAGCGATGTCTGGTTATTCTGCCATGACTCGAATTCAAAACACCGGCAGAGCTATCCTCCCGAACAATGTTTTAAGGCTGCCATCATTTACAATCTCCAGCAGTTGGCCTTCTTATTGCACAGACATGCTGGATTCAGCTGGTTTGTTGACAAATTGATCATGTATCCATTCCTTGGCCGTTCGTGGGTCCTGTGAGGTCGAGAAGTAGAAAACAGAAATAACTGATTAATTCTTGTGCGGCCCGGTACTGATTGACCCACGGACCGATACCGGTGGCGCCGTTGAATAAAAAAGAATAAAGTAAGTTTGGTCTTTAAATATTCGAGAGACATTTGCGTATTTTCTGAAGCATCATATTCCTAAAAAATACTATGAAATTAAATTATAGACTCTAGGCCATGCATGGACAACCTACGGCCCGCGGAGACCTTTGAAATCTATAATTATCATAAATTTTTTTTAGAAAAAACCCGAATTTTTCTATTAAAAGTTACCCATCAATATAAAAAAATCATAAATGATAAAATCGGTTGTTTAATAATTGTATGGTTTAGCTATTTAAATTCTTCTTCTTCACCTTTGAAGGTTCTTCTGTTAATAAGAAGTGAGGAGGTGTTATTTGGAACTCCATCTTATAAATTCTATTTGAGACGCTATAGTGACTTTTTTATACCGTTTTTGTGGTAGTGCTATAGTGTAAGGCTCCAAAAAAGGGATGGAAGGGTAATTCATCTTCTATTGCCTACTCTGCAGTAGTTAAAGGAAACAACAACAAAGTGCATAATTCCTCCTATATACCTACCTCACAGGCCTACAAGCGTGATGGGAGAGATATGGGCAAAAACTCTAAGATGGGCTGGATAAAGTTCTCATTATTTGTTTGTGATGCAAACAGTGGTAGGAGAATCACCTTCCAGTAAATGAATCTGGAGAATGTTGCCCTTATCGCACGTGATGCGCTGGGACTTAACCTAATGGAAGTCCGTTCAGTCTCTTGTGAGACACCATACCGTCCAGAAATAATATTAACGAAGCCTCAGCCTCTCGCTTCTTTTGGCGAAAGAATTACATTCCCTATAATGATGGAGCTGAAAGATAAAAATCTGGAACCTTTCAACGCAAAAATTGAGTGTCGGGATTTTACCGATGCAAAGTGAAAGAACCTTCAAAATAAGACTGAAGGGCGCTTGGGAAACTGTTTCCTATGATGAAGTTGCCAGCCACTAGACCCCCTTTGCTACAGTTGAGGGAATTAAAGTAGCTCACAATAAACAAAATGAGGTGATGGAGCTGAAGAACTCTTTGGTGCTGAAGCAATTCCCATACCTATTAAAACAACCAAGTTCTTCATTGAACATATTGGTTAGAGGTACACCTAAAAATGTACCTTCATTCTTACCAATCAATGGTAAGATTTTTCATGTGGAGTTTGCTAATGCAGTTAAGCAATGTTCTCTTTGCTTCAACTTCGGCCACGGAAAGACGAAATGCACACAAAATGCTAAGGGCTATAAGTCCTATGTCCTATGGATTTTAAGCAGCCTTAAGTCAAACAAGGATTGTTTGTTTACTCAAGAACTTACAATAAATACAGAAATGGTTTGCAGTCCTGTGCAAACAAACCAAAGTAACATAAAAGAAAAGGACGAAGTAAAAGATAAAAGTCAAAGTGACCTACATGAAGCTATTGAATCATGTGAAAATAGCAATGAACTGCCATCAAATACAATGAGGAAGATAATTTCCTCTCGGCCTGAAGTTGTTGAATCAAGAGGAAATAATAATAACAACAACTTGAAACCTAATACAACCCAGGAGGTAATTCTCTCTCAGTTTGAAACGCCTATAGTTAGGAATGTAAATCATATGCAATTCAGGCTTGTAATAAAAAAAGAAAGAGAAAATCAACCTGGCAACCCTAACAATTTAATGAATGTCGAGGGAGGAAACAGCTTGAGCTGTCATGACGTTTTACTGAGCTACAATCTGCTATTCTCCTTTATAAATACAACAATAAATAATAACATAGATGAGAGGAAGAAAATTAACTGAAATTAATGTCAGGAAATTATATATTGTTAACTAATAATAACTATACGAGGACTTGAGCCCTTTTTGTTTACATTTTATTTGCTATATTAACCTTAATGCATGTAATTCTTCATGCAAGATCTGTACTATCAGGTAGATGTTCTCCCCTCACTAATAAAGGAAAAATGATAACAGCTTTGGAAAACAAAAAGACCTGTTTCAAGAGCCAACTCCACTTTTTATCACACGCCCGAATTGCATATGATTTACATTGCTACCTATAGTTGATGATGACCAGTGATGTATAAAAAGGGTCCAGCTGACACACACACCCGAGATGATGTCATAAATGAATATGGTACCCTTGAAGTAAGGCAGAATTTCAGCCGATTACATTTGAAGAGGCGGAATGTAACTTATTATTTTGGTGTTTTACTTAGGAATATATTATTATTATTATTGAGTGGCATTAAAAATTTGTAAAGGATAGAACACTAAATTTGTAGCAACTAATGCCATAGCATGAAACCTGAGTCATTTTAGAATGGACTCGGAAAATTAATTATTATTTAATCAATACTAATATAGTATAAACCTCAATATGTCTTTGACGGAATTGCACCACATAATTACAACACTTTTACACATAACGGAATCCTATAACTCATATTACATATTTAAGAAACCCATACAATTAAATGAAATGATTTTATTTAACCATGTAGTGGCTACTTTTTTTTATTCAACAATTTAATTATCATTTAAAACTATTATAAAAACTTCAAACAGTCAAAAGTAACACATTTTGTAATAACTTAAATTTTTCCATAAAAAAATAAAATAGGATGAAATTTCATAATGATTATCTCAAATATATATATGTAGTTATATAAGAAAAACTGAACATTGATTCGGAAAACCAATGTGATTCCAATTTAAGTTTTCATAAGCAAACCCAAAAAAATTGATTAAATTGATAGTATGTTATAATTATAATTTTAAATTTTCCAAAAATAATTAAAAAGAAAAAAGTAATAATTGTCAGAGAATTAATTACATTGAAATCGACTACTATAACAAGTCATTGAATCGATTGCATATGTTCTAAAAAACTAGAAACATCAAAAAGAAATAAATAAAAAAATATTCCATAAAAATGGAATAATAAAGTTCATGAAGATCAATATACACAAGATGAGAGAATTTTAATTATGACGTTAGATAAAAGCACATCCCCTCATCATGCAAAAGCCCCTCTCAGAATCACAATTGACGATCGGAGTATTTTAGTACAAACAAAAATCCTTCAAGTCAATGCTTATCACGGCAACAATATTCTTCAACTAGATGTATCAGGCATTCTTTATACTATCCACTTTTGAATGTTTCAAGTGGAATATATTTTCGACTATTGCCACACTTGAAGTCCTTAGTCTCGTCCATTGTTATAAATCTATAATTTTCGCCAGTTTCCCGTTTCAATTTGAAAATGCTGACTCGACTTAAGAGCTCCAATGATTGGGTTACGAGAAAACAAGAAGAGACGGATTTACCGGCGTATTTCTCCATAAATTGGATGCATCTTTGATGTCCTCCGACTGAAAGTGGGATAATAGATGAAGCAATGAATTACGATAGGTCAGATGTGAAATCAAATGTACCTGAATCTTTACTAATACCATGCTTGTTGAATGGATCTGTATTTTTCTTGTGACATCGGCGATTTGAAAGTCTCATGATCGGAAATTTCTTCAAGAAGTCGAGAAATAGCATGGCCGGAATGCCATCACATTCGTATCCTGGACAAATTTTTAAGCGTTGCTACCTCCACTGTTAGCGACCCAAGTTCCTGAGTCAAATCCTCAGGCATTTTTAGCTATATTTAAAAATGACACTTGTTGTTTTTGAATGGAATAGAACTGAGTCATAAAGGAAGAAGAAGAAAGAAAAAGTTTGAAAAGACAAATGTTGCCAATAATCGTCATTTTTTTGCATGTCAGCTGGACCCTTTTTATCCATCACTGATGATGACCTAGAAAAAGAATAAAAATGCAACATAATTACAAAAAGGAAAAGAGAAAAAAGCAATGTTGTGATGCAGGATAAAATCGATCTTGCTTGTGCCACTGAAGGCAAGTCCGAGAGTCACGAAAATTCAAATAGAAAATCTACTATGGGTAAAAAGAAAAAGAAAAAACATGGTATATTGGACGAAAATTATGATATTATATTAAGTAAGGAATAATATACTATGCAACTAATAAATATTAAAAACAGATACATATATCTATGGAATATAACTCTCTAAATAATGACAAAAATACCATGCCAACCAACTCCTCTAATGGAGTAGTAAGATGCACACAAATAAATATGGGAAAAAGAATAACATGTACTGCTGAGTTAAATCAAAGACTACAGGGAAAGGACAGTTGTCTGGTAATGATTACTGAGCCGCCTCTAATCAGGGGTGGTTCAAATGTAATTCACTTTGCGGGACTATCTGTCTTTGCTAATTATGACCCTAAACCAAGAGCGGCCATTCTACCTTCACCAGACCTGGTGGTCACTCAGATATCTAAGTTTTGGTCAAGGGATCTTGTAGTTTGTGCTGTGAAAACTGACAACAACAAAAATCTAATTGTCGCAAGTTATTACGCTGACATTACAGATGTAGATGTCTGTGGAATAATAAGACCTATTGTTGACTACTGTGATAAAAACCACAAACCTTTGTTGTTATGTGGAGACTTCAACGCCAGGAGTGCTCTATGGCAAGATATTTTAACAAACTCTCGTGGTGAGATACTGGAAGAGTTTATGGCTACCTACAACCTGGACATCCAGAATGTAGGTTGTGCGTCAACTTTTGTGGGTGGCATGGGAGAATCAATAATTGACTTGACAATTACAAATCGGTGGAGTCATCATCTTGTTTAAGCATGGAAAACAGATCTGCAATATTCTGGTTCTGACCATAGGTTTTGCACTTTTGAATTCAATGCAACCAGAATTCTGTCCAGTCACATAAATATTAAAAATGCTAATTGGGAAACTTTTGAACAAGAACTGAGGACTTCTGGACTGATCAACAAATATAATCTTTTAGATAAAAATGGCATTGATTTAGAAGCTAATAGCATTACAAATAAAGTACAAGAAGCCTTACGAAACTCCTGTAGTGTAAGGTCTAGCTTTCTTAGAAAAGCAAATCCTTGGTGGAACGACAAACTCAGAGAGCAAAGACGTAAAGTCAAATACCTTCAACGAAAAAAGTGAATGCCTGAATATAAAGTCGAAAAACAACTCTACAAATCCATGATAATCAAGGCCAAACGGGAGGCCTTTAGGGAATGGGTCGGCACGCTAGAGGGCCCTAAAGACATATCTAGACTAATGAAGACCCGTGCTAATCATACAAATGTCCGTGTTGGCATTTTGGGAGATTTGGAGTGTGAAAAAGAGAGTTTAAGACTCCTTCTCAAGACACACTTCCCTGGTTTAACTGATTGTGATGCTGATTACTGCCCTGAATTTGTGCTTGCACAGGAACAAGTGCCTCATAATGAACACTTCAGTGCTGAACTGGTGAGAAGTGCTATGAACAGTCTGAAGTCATATGAAAAACCTGGTATGGATCAAATTCCAGCTTTGGCTTATAAGAATTTACCTGACTGCATAATAGAGCGTCTGACGGACCTTTTTAATGCAGTTTATAGCATTGGCTACACTCCAAAGATCTGGAGAGAAGCTAAAGTCATATTCATACCCAAACAAGAGAAAAAAGACTATCAAAACCCTAGGGCCTTCCAACCAATTACACTAACAAAGTGGCTTTGAAAATTCTTGAACGTATGATTCTATGGAAAATTCATGCAAATTGTGATATGGTTTTGCCAAACCAATACGCATTCACAAAAGGAAAATCAACTGATACGGCAATCAGCAAATTAGTGGACTGTTGTGAAAGTAGCTTTCATAGAAAAGAAGAGGCCTTAGTGGTCTTTCTTGATATTGAGGGTGCTTTTGACAGGGTTCACATCCATCACATAATTGATACCATGCACAAGTATGGTATTGATGAAACAACTACTCGCTGGTATAAAAATCTCCTTTAAAAACCGTACTGTCTTTGCAAAACTTGGTGGCGAGTGTGCATCAGCAGTTCCCACAAGGAGGTATTCTCTCTACGCTAGCCTGGAACCTTGCCTTCCAAGAAGCTGTGGATAAAGTTGACAGACATGTCCATAAAATTGCATATGCAGATGACCTAGCACTATGTATTAGAGGTGCAGATCGCCAAACCCTGATGCTTTTAATGTAGGAAACTCTAAATAAACTTTCACTTAGGCTGAAATGAGAGACACTATCTTCAGCGGAAATTAATCTAAGTTCATGCTGTTTACGAGAAAAAGAAAAGGCCCCAATATTACTCTCCAAATCAATGGAACTGAGATAGAGAAAGTTAAAACATTCAAGTATCTCGGATTAGTATTTGATGATGGATTGAAATGGAATGACCACCTGAAATATGTTGTAGCTAAGGCAAAGAGAAGTCTCTTTACCCTGAAGGCATTCATTGGTCAAGACTGGGGACTTAGTCCACTCAAGGCCAAATGGATTTATGAGACTTATGTCCACTCTGTTGTAAGTTACGGAGCAATCGCTTTCTCGGCCAAGCTTCATTCAAGTGAATCCATGAAGAATGAGCTTCGTAAAGTGCAAAGGCTAGGTCTTATTAGTATCACAAGAGCCATGCACTCGACACCGACGGCGACAATGGAAGTACTATGCGGCCTTATTCCATTACATTTATATGTTATCGAACGTGCCTGCCTAACAAGACTATATACTAAACATGACAACCCACTCAAATGGTTCGATCACTCACGAAAAGGACATCTACAATACCTTGACAACTACCTAGCAAAGAATAAAATTCCCACTCCGTGGCGTAGTACACCGGTCTGGTCATATAGACAAACATACAACGTGGCAAAGGTATGGAACATGAATGAATACGACTTAATTGGATATACGGATGGATCAAAAATTAATGATTGTACAGGCGCTGGGTGGGCATTAACCTGCCATGACAGCGTAATTAAAGAGTGCTCCTTAAGACTTGACGATACAAACACGGTGTATCAAGCTGAAGTAGAAGCCATCAGAAATCTGGCAATTAATTTGCCTGCAGGGAAAGCAACTGGAAAAAGACTTCTTATACTATCCGATAGTCTGTCTGCAATAGGAAGCTTAAAAATACGACCTGGTAACATGCTTAGAGAAGAAATTACCCAATGCAAGAGTGCCCTTGAAAACTCCATATGTGACATTACTATTGGATGGATTAAGGGACACAATAATATCACAGGTAATGAGTTTGCTGATTACCTGGCTAAGGAGGGCTCAGTGAGAGGTGATCCTGTCACTGTCCCATCATCAGTTTGTCAGGCTAAGGCAGCTCTAAGGAAAACATCGATGACTGCGTGGCAAACTCTTTGGCATAAACTGAACAGTTGTCGTCAATCTAAGCTGTTCATTCATTATCCTTATATCGGAAGAAAAGTCTACAAATACAACAGACACCAAATTTTAAAGATTGTAGCGATGGTTAGTGGCCATATAAATCTAAAACGACATCAGCACAAAATGGGGAAAACGAGGAACACGACTTGTCGCCTTTGTGACGAAGACGAAGAGACTCCCTACCATCTTATTCACGACTGTTGCCGCATAATGCAGGAGATGGGTGAATTTGCTGAGGAAGCTCAATTAGGAAAGTTTTCAATGGAAGAGCAACTTCTGAAGATATATGGTTTTTTATGTAAATTTAACTTTTTTGATAGTAAAGATGTTAACTTCTAAGTAGACCTCTACCGGCTGATACCGGATTAGGTTCCGGTGTGGTGGGGTTTATCAAGGAGTGAAACAAACAAACAAACCTTTGAAATAGTAGAACTGCATGATATAAAAACTGTTTTTATCACGTATAAAATAGGTTCAGGTGTTAAGGTAATCAATAAAGAAAAACGTCCAAGGAAATGCCCATTTAGAGGACCAATCATATATTGATCCTTAAAGTCATTAGTCTCGTCCATTGTCATAAATCTATACTTTTCGTCTATCTCCCGTTTTATTTTGAGAATAATGAGTCGACTTAAGAGCTCCAATGATTGGGTTACGGGGAAAACAAGAAGAGACGGATTTCTCCATAAATTGGATGAGATTTTGATGTCCTTCGACTGAAAGTGGGATAATATATGATACAAGGAATTAAATTAGGTCAGGCGTGAAATCAGATGTACCTGAATCATTACTAATACCATTTTTATTGAATGGATCCGGATTTCTCTTGTGACATCAGCGATTTGAAAGTCTCATGATCGGAAATTTTTTCATTATAGAAGTCGAGAAATGGCATGGCCGAAATGTCATCACACTCGTATCCTTGAGAAATTTTCAAACGTTGCTACCTCCATTGTTGGCGACCCAAGTTTATGAATCATATCCTCAGGCATTTTTTAACTTAATTTAAATTGTTTTTGAATGGAATAGAACTGAGTCATAAAAGAAGAAGAAGAAAGAAGAAGTTTGAAAAGACAAATGTTGCCAACAACCGTCCTTTGTATTATATGCATCTGGGCTCTTTTTTCACATCTCTAATTATAATCCTTGCATGTACTACACATTTTTAAGGCTTGCAGTCGAAAGGAATTCAATCTTTTTGGTTAATAAAGCAAGTATAATGTTACCAAAGAAAGCTCAATTCCAATTCCTCGTAATAACTACACAGGTCAACAAATTGGAAATGTCAAAAAAATTAAGCGGTATAAGTGTTATAAAAGTTATAATATTTAGTTTTGCATACTGATTTCAAATCCGTAATTTTTTTTTTCAAGAGTTTGACAGTTTTCGTGAAATCAAACCCTTCTTTTTGAGCTTTTTTGGGCCATTTTCCAACTTCACCTTCAATTTAAGCCTAGAAGGATACTCATGTTATGAATTAAAAAATAATGATTCGCTAGTGTTTTTAACACAAATTCCATTTTTAGTCTTTGTTTTGACCTAAAGGGGATCCTAGGGGCTTAGGGTGCGGGAGTTGGCCCAAAAGTCGACTAAAACGTTTGTACATAAATCTTTTCTTCAATATCGCATGAAATAGATTAGTAAGAAATGCATTCAAAAGCTTTAACGCACAGCTTGCAAATAAGATGTCAAGCGCTTGATAAGACTCCTTAACTAAGAAAAAATCGTCCATCGAAATGTGTAAATTTTCAACCAATTCTAATCAAACATTCATCTAACTGTCAGGGTTACCACGTTAATTTTCTTTTTCTGTTTTTTAATATAGCGGCACTGTATAAGGTTTACAAGACTATACCTTTTCACATATTGAATGAGAATAGTGACATACTATATGAGAATTAATAAAAACAAATCACATCCTTAATGACGAGACGTACACCTGAAGAAAAGAGGGTTCGACAGGAAAGAAAGGCACAAATTTGTGCAACCCATTCTGCAAATGGCAATTGGCGTGAACTTGCCGCAAGTCTGGGAGTCCTACAAGCAACAGCTTATCGGTGGGTTAAGGTGGGCTATTCAGCTGACAAACGTGGAGACGTGTTTAACTCCAGGGTACTCGATATTCATCGAACATATGGTCAGCCTTATCGAAGGCAACTGCTTAATAACACTAAAGGTTATTGTCGATTCGTTGTGGGCAACGTTTAGCTTACGTGTTTCGAAGCAAACCGTAAGACGCCAAATGAAAAATGTTTGGTTGCAAATATTTAAGGAAAGGTTGGACAAGCAATGAGGGAGGAAGATATGGAATTCTAATAACAAATTGGAGATTCATTGAATCTTTTTTGTAATTTTTATAAAAAATTTATGTATTTATTTATTTCCCAAATAGAATGGAATTGTTCTCATTTAGTACGTTGCTATTCCATTTAGTGTGTTGCTATTCCATTTAGTATGTTACCATTATCATTTAGTATTTCACTATTTAAAAATTTCCATGCCTGTTCCATTAAGTATGTTACCATTATCATTTAGTATTTCACTATTTAAAAATTTCCATGCCTGTTCCATTTAGTGTGTCACTATTCCATTTAATGTGTTGCTATTCTCATTTAGTGTGTCATTATTCTCAAATAGAATGTGAAAAGGTATGAAGGTTGTTGGAGTGTGAAGTAGATGTCTTTACATCCCACTCCACTATTGACACCAAAACGTTGCAGGAATAGTTATGTAAACATAATTGCTGGCCAAGGAAAAAAACACAATAATTACTCAATGATTGTGTTCAATTGAGTGATATCACAAACAAACTATTTTGCTTTATTTATTTCTTAGGTATAAAGTCTAATTGTAAAATTCGCAATCACAGTTAAACTTATGAAGAAATTTTTTTATACAACTCGTAGATAATTAAAGAATATTAAAAAAGAAGATCATATTTTACTTACCTTTTTCCCAATCGCCATGAATTGCCTCCATGGATTTTTTAAGCAAAGTTATGATAAGTGGAAGTCAACAATTAGTTATATTTTACCCAAATACTTTAACAAGTGTTTATACGATCACACTAGATGACATATATTCATCAGTTAGCTCAACTTTTTACTCTCTTAGGTTATTCTAGAGGAAGTTCGGCTTGACTGTTATTGAGAAAAAAGCAGTAGTAACCACATCTGAAAATAAACATCTGAAAAATTCTTTCACATATTTAAGACAAGCGAATAGTCTCGTGAAAATGATCTGAGTCAGATATCGTTGAAAATTTACTGCAAATAGAAGAACAGGTCTCCGAAACCATTTTATTAAATGGCCACCCTTTCATCAAAACACATTACAGAAAAAGAATTTCGAATATATTAGTTATTCCCTTTTAGTTATTCAGATATACTCTATACTTGAAATGGGAAAAAGAAAGGCTAAGCGATATTTTAAAAAAGTTTATTCGGCATGCATATCTGAAGATCATTCATTAAACTCAACACTACGGTGGGGAATTGGCTTGTAAAGCGTAGAAGCAGTTTAGAAATCCCTTAACCTTGACTGGCTATTAAGATTCAAAAACAGTTATGACTAGAGGGTGCCATCACTCAAGAAATTTTTTACAAATCATATGCTCTATAGCTCTGGAGAGCTTACCTTTATAAAAAATTTAGAAGGCAGTTATGGGCAGTTGGATAATAGAATTCCCCATTAACCCAGTAAGGAATCTATTTCTACGGCTTCACTGGTCTCCAATAAAATATTTTCGAAGAGGTTTGTGCAGATTATTTAGGAACCCTATTATGCATCTGAAAGAAAGATTGTTCTGCGACAGGATGGCGACCTTCTCACTCTTAGTAAATAAATCTAAGAAAGAAGAAGATAATAAGAAATGTATATTCTATGGCTTAACCGTTGAGACCTCATGACACCTGTTGTGTGGTAAAGGATATAGTGAAATTAGTTAGTGAGCGCAGAAAATATTCCTGCAACGTTTTGGTGTCAATAGTGGAGTGGGATGTAATGACATCTACTTCACACTCCAACAACCTTCATATATATTCGCAGCTCGTTCAAGTAAATCAAAAATCAATTTAGGACTCGGCAGACTCGTGTATCGACCATCAAATCTCTTAATGGGGTTTGAATCAGGTGGAATCAAACTGAGAAGCAATTGAAAAAATGATATTGTTTACAAATATTGCTGTCGATCAACCAGAATCTTAAACCCTACCTCTCTCTCCTTCTCTTTCTTTTTTTCTTCTTTTTCATTTTGACGCTAAAGATAAACATTTGGTAGTAAATGAAATAAAAATTATATATCTGCAATAAATAAGAAAGAACTTCTTTTAAAAATCACTTATTTTAAAAAACTATTAACGATTTAATATAATTTGGAGAAATATAACATATGTATTATAATTATGTTGAGGTTTTGTCATATTTATTGAACAAATTCTTAGAATTAGTATATGTATTTATTGATACAAAATTCCGGAAATATATGTTTTTGAATATGTAAGTATATTTTATTGTTAGACACAAAATAGAATAAAAATACTTGCAAAATTTTGTACATGCTTTATATTTGTATACAAAAGGATACATGTTCGATTTTCATTTGAATGTAGTCCCAGTTTCTCTTATCAATCCCCAAATATAATCACCCATCAAATGATTATTGTTCCTTCCCTAATACATGTTCTCAAACTTGGAGATTTCTTGATGGAAGCTTTTTCCATGTTCCTCAGAATATGAACTCATATTATTTTTAAGATACAAATTTAGTATATACACATTCAGTTACATTGTTGATGACATATTATTGCTTTGAAACGTTCAAATTTATTGATAAATTATAGTCTATTTATCATAACCATATTATTTAGTTAATGCATATGTATTTGCATCAATAAAAATATTTCTTTTGTATAAAAGAATATAACAAAACATCAACAAAATTATAATACATTATATTTCTCTAAATTATATTAAATCCTTAATATTTTTTAAAATAAGTGGTTTTTAAATAAAGTTATTCTTTTTTTATTTCAGATATATAATTTTTATTTCATTTGCTACAAATTGTTTATCCTTAGCTTCAAAAATGAAAAAGGTTTTAAGCTTTAAAGAGATTATCGTCTTTTCTGGACTATGAGTCGCTACTTTTTTCCTCTGTTTTGAACCATGCGGCTTATTTGTGGATTTTTCTTCTAACGCTGGAGCACTCTAACCAGAAGTAGAATCAAACATAAGATATAAAATATCTGCGGCTTATAGTCTGGTGAGGCTTATATATCGTTTATTTTTAAATATAATACGAAAAGAAGGATCTCAGCTGGTTTCTTTATCCTTTTGTGCGCTACTACTTAAGTAGCTCTACCGTGAGTCATTGATTTCTAGCGAATTTTTGCACGAAATTGGATGAAAATATAAAAGACAAACTATTATGTATTCTCTTGTTCAAACTTTATTTTTCATATAATGACCAAAATCGAATTCAAAATAATTTTTTCCTTGGGAGAACTAAATTAGTCATAAAATGTAAATCAAATAAAAGCTAAAATGTTAAGAAAAGTGACCATTTACTTGAGAATAGATACCATGACCTGGTTTGGAAACTTTAATAGGGTAATCAAATATCAAAATTTTCAAAATTAAGATAAAAAACAATGAAAACAGGAAAAAAATTCATAATTTATTAACTGAGAATTACACAGGTCTTAAGAACAATTAACTGATGAAAAGACATGTAGTTTACACTATGGATACAGTGGCTGTTACAGATTATCTACCTCTAAACCCAAAAAGATAAAAATTTAAAAAAAATGTGCTCCCCCTCCCCTTGGATAAACATTTTGAACCGCCATCTATGTTTGTGATAGTACTAATTATAGTTGTCTAATGGAGTTGACTTAAAATCATTGATTGCTAAATAATTGTTGTTTAAATGTTTTGAGTTACGACGAGGATTCCAGATAATTCTCCATTCACCAAAGAGTTCGACATTGCCTATGTACTTCTCAAAATCTATCTTCCTACAAAGACTTGGCAAATGCTCTAATTGCCAACCTAAACTATAATAAGTATCAAATGTTTGAAATTAAAATATGAATGCAAAATAGGTATTAATTATATTACCTCCAGGATTTCTGATATCTTGGGATATCTTCTATATGGGATCAGTTTACTATGGTCATTGTAAATCTCCAATTTTGATGGAAGTCCAAATTCCATCTGATCATCATAAAATCCCTTGTGTGACCCTCCGTCAGGCTTGACCTTTTTTGAACGTTCATGTCTTTCGTCATATTGAAAACCCTTTAGGTGTCACGTTTTACGTTAGGAGTGCTTTTGCATTTATCGAACTCGTTATCAGGGTTGATAGATTCCTCTGACATTTCCCTCAGTTTGATATATCTCTTATTCTTTATCAATCACATACAGATTTTTTCTTAAGCTGTGATAACAATACATCACATTGAAACTCCATTGACTTCGTGATGAAGTAGTAAGAGGGAACGACTTTTCAGTATAGAGTTTCATGAACTTGACAAAATTCGGATGACAAACGATATTGAGTGAGACATTAATGAGACATTTTGGTCTTATCAGTAATGAAATTAAAAGTTTCAGGCCTGTCTTGAAATAATATTCGTTCCTTGAATATATCTTTTTATTTATCTCGTGATTGAGGCATTGTACGTGATACATAACGTTGAACTTTCTCAAGGCTTCTGTATCAAAACCACAAAGATGGCATCTTACTAATCTAGAATCCTCGGCGTAACGTTACACATTTTCACCTTCATTATCAGTGATAATGAATTTTATGTTCTCTAGATTAGACATTTTATTGACTATTTATCTGTAGTCTTATTAAATGTTTATTTTGTAATTTTACTAATTTTAATTTTGTATATATTTTTGATTTTTCCTATATTTTTGATTTTTCCTATATTTTTGATTTTTCCTATATTTTTGATTTTTCCTATATTTTTGATTTTTCCTATATTTTTATAATTTGAAGTTATTACTGATCAAATAATATCATATACATGTTTAGGCACCCTTTAAAACATATACATGTGTGGTTTAATCTAATATTGAGTCGAAAGTATTTTGTACTATGTTGAGTTTCTATATACATTTATAAATAATTAAAGGATATATTTAGTCTCAAATTCATTAATAGTCTTAACAGGAAGATAAGTTTCTCAACCACATCCTATTCTAATGTAGTATTTAAAAACAAACAAACATTGATTTCATGAACTGATGCACACTAAGATAATTCGAGAGCCAAATTTAGTAACTTTGCCGTAGAACAGGCGCTAAAGCAGTAACTTGGTTCGCAGCCTATACACGGGTAACATATTTGTAAGCTATCTTTAGAACATTAGAGCTTGAGGTACGGAATGTAGGAAATGTCAACATAATCATTTTTTTTTAATACAGAAAAACTCCTATAGTAAACTGTGACACCTTGATGGTTCTCAATACGGTGAAGGGCATGAACGGCCCGAAAATATCAACTCTGATGGAAGATCTCATGAGGGATTTGATGATGATCAGATGGAACTCTATCAAAATTGGAGATTTACAATGACCACAGTGAAATGAATCCAGGGATGTTTCCCCAAAATCTTTACTCCTAGAGTTAATATAACTACTACTTATTTTTGAAATTATTGCTTTAATTTCTAACTTTATATACTTCTTATTGTTTAAGTTTGCCAATAGGCGTTCTATTGAAATAATGGATTATGTTTTTCAGCAGAGTGTTACACGTGTTATACAGAAAATTCAAGATCCTTATCATCAAGTATGTTCTCCCCTCAGGAATAAAGGAAAAATGATAACAGCTAAGGAAAAGAAAAAACACTGTCAAGATTGCCAACAATCAAAAAACTTGCACGCGAAGAAGTGGATATTATTTACAACCTTATTTTTAGTATTGTCTTGTTATTGGAATTTTTTTTTGGAGAAGAGTTAGATCCGAGAATATTCGAACAAGACCTTTAGGATTTAACCTATATCAACGACAGGGGTGTTTCCAGGACATTTATGTGTGTGCTATTCCTTCAGAAATAAAAAAACACATTTTACATTTTCTTGTACGTTGAAGTAAATTCTTTAAAAAATGTTTTATATGCTAAGAAAAAAGCGATTTTTGAAAAAATTTAAATTGAGAAAGTGGTTTCTTACATTTTTGAGAAAGAGATGTTTTTAGAGTAACGAACAAAATAAATATTTACATTTGTTGGTACAATATTTTTATAATTATTTCCAATTTTTGAGTTAAAAATAATCTAATGTTACAAACATGAATGACTGCAATGAAATATATGTATTTTATAGAATTTATAAGTTCGTTTCCTGAAAGGATTTTTTAAAAAATATCTGTTGAATAGACATAAAAGATAGAAAGAGTCATAATATATGTGTCAAATTTTATATGACATCCAATATCTGTTTATATTGTACTCTACAGCCTTTCCCCTAAAGTGAAACAGAAAAAAGACCCAAAACCAATTGACAGTCATTACTAACTACAGAATTATACTTCCTATAGATAAATGTTCTTAAACAAATGTTAATTTGTTTAACACGAATTAAAAATATCAACGTTAAGAACACAGATGAAAAGGAATGTAAAAAATATACAAAATGCCGCGTGCAAGATTTTGTGGACTTGGCGCTTCGAACAGTACTTTTTGTTTTCCAAAGCTGTTATCATTTTTCCTCCATTACTAAGAGGAGAACATCTACCTGATAATAAAGATATCGCATGAAGGAATACATGCATTAAGGTGAATAAAGCAAATAAAATATAAACAAAAAAGGGCTCAAGTCCTCGTATAATCCTTAGTTAAAAATATATAATTTCCTGACATTAATTTCAGTTAATTTTCTGCCTCTCATCTATGGTATACATAAGTTTATTATTTATTATTGATGTCTTCATTTGTATATATAAAGGAGAACAGCAGCTTGTAGCTCAGTAAAACGTCATGACATCTCAAGCTGCTTCCCTCTCAACATTCATTAAATTGTCAGAGTTACCAGGTTGGTTTTCTTTTTCTTTTTTTCTTTTTCACACTCCATTTGCATATTTTCTACATTCCTACCGATGAACGAAAGGGGGGGGAAGTAAAAAATCGACAGCTAATAAAATAAAATGTGGGAGAACACTATTATTAAACATGACAAAAAATGCAATCATAGTCTTGTCTATGAAAGACAAAATAATTTGATAATTGGTGATGTCGTCTTCAAGGTAGGAAGTAATTATTTTAAAAAACGCACAAGATAGCTTGCAGGTTCCGGGAATCCAGTATTTTTCATACTTGGAGACAATATTTTTAGTAGTTGGCAATTTGAACAACATTTTTTTATTTTCTAATGCTGTTGTCATTATTCCTTCCCCTTGACCATCAATGTCTTCTCCTGTAAAAGCATATGAGGATAGCGGCTTCTTACTAATATAGTAAATCGTCATGACAATTGAAGCTGCTCTCCTCCCAAACATTCATCAAATTGCCTGGATTACCATGTTAATTTTAGCTTTCTTTTTTTATATATTGACAGTGCATATTATATACATCTCTATATCTTTTCAAATTCAATATGGGAATAAGCAAGTTCAATATGGGAATAAGCAAGTTCAATATGGGAATAAGCAAGTTTAATATGGGAATAAGCAAGTTTAATATGGGAATAAGTAACCTATTGAACTTCAAAAGGTATAGTTAGTAAGCTCTGAGGCAAAGCACCATGTGAAGTAATAAATCCTTGCTCGCAGAAAGACTGCAATTTTTGTACTGGCCTAATCTTTATTCATGGTTCCAGTCTATTTATATTTGAGGTTCAAAATGTATTCATCTAAGAATTCAAAACATTACATTAAATTAACTATAATTATTCATCACTCAACAATTGTTTTTTCTAATGTAATAAACAGCTAACAATAATTGATCAACTTTTAATTAGCAATAGTTTTTAATACAACGTGTTTGTTTAAACTTTTAACTCTCATTGATAAAAATATGATGGTAATAAATGCAATGACAAGAATCATTAAAAATGTGATTGTTGTTGCAACAAATGCAGTAGTATTCAAACATATAAAGTCCTTTTGAGACAGACTTTCCATTGCATTCGAGATGATAACTTCTTCTTTATCTTCCACAGATAGATTAAACTGAACATCTGATGGTGCAACTACTCGAATCATTTTTTTTGTTTCAACATCAACACGCTCAGTTTCTATTTCCTTTGTGTTACTACTTATTATTCTTTCATTATGTTGAACCATGGAATGGGTATTTCTTTTATTTCTAATAAGCTCTGAAAAGTGTTTTTTTAGATGTATATTATCATCATCCGATGTTGAGTTAATCAATGATAATTTCTTTGATGAATTATGCTTGATGCTTATTGTTCTTTCTGATTGCCTATTAATTTCTCTAAATGAAAATAGATTAAAATAAATATTGAAGATAAAATAGAAATACTCGTATGGTACCTGACATTTTTATTTGCAATGTGATCTCCTCTGTGAAATTCTAGACTTCTAATACTCTTATTATTTAAATCTTTTTGAAGATTTGAAGGTTCTATAAACGATCTCGGATTAATAATACTATTTGAATCCTGATGCGGTAATAAACTCCCTCTAAGAGACCCATATACATTAGAAACGAGGAAATCTAATAGTGAGAATAATCCCGACTATAAATGACTATAACTAAACATTTATGTTCTTACCCTTTCTATTCCCACAAGTAGGATCAGGACATGAACCACGACAAACTTGGACAACACATTGAAAATGTACATTCATAGAGTCTGGAAATTTAAAAGCTTGGAAATATGCAAATGCAAGAACATTAGCGGTCACATCAAAATTTTTAATTTTTTTAAAATTTGACATTATTTTGGATCGAACAATGCAGCCTCTCTCATTAACTAGAGTTATAGGGGAACGTAAGCCATCATGTGCTACACAATTACGAATCATCATATCAAATTTATTTTCGTCATCTTTTATTCCTAAGACCATTGTCATGGTTTGACCAATCTTAACAATACCTGATACTTCACTAGCATGAGGTCCTTTACCAACCTATTAGAAGCAAAAATAAATTAATCAACTGATCAAAAAAGAAAAAAATACATTTACTTGGATTTGCATCCAACATCTTAAATTATCTCCAAGAAAATTTGCAGTTACTGGATCTAATGTATTGACTTGATAAGGTTTAAACGTTACTGATTTTTCGTAAAAATCATACCTAGAATAAAATAAATGTTTATTTTTTATATCAATTTTTTTTTTTGATACCATGTGCATCGAAGCTTTCTTGCTTGATCCCATACCTCTTGAAGCTGTGGATCATATTGGATAATAATTGTATTTTCTATATATTGCCCTTGTGGTGAATGGTTGTCATTATTAATTGATGATACCATACCGCATGACCTCAGAGATATATCGAATGTAACCTCATCAAATAGTATTAAATAATTATTAATTGATTTTTTTCAATAATTTTAAAATAAATCTACCACTGTTTGACCCAATCCTGATGGTGTATGTATACAATTACGATTTGAATAATATCCTTTACTAAAAATCAAACCACGAAATGGACGATCAAAAATTACTCTTACTCTCATCATTTCAGTTTCACATTGTACCTAAGTCACATGAAAGATATAACAATATGATATATAAAACTTAAAGCGATCAAAATTCATTAAAATATCAATTGAAACGCATTATGTAGATTAAACATAAGTAAAACACATAAAATTTCATTGGTTAACCTTTATAAAGAATATTTAAAAGCTCGCTGCAGTATCAAGCTGTTGGAGTATTTTGGTTAAGGTTCTATGTATGTTTGGTACTGACAGTTTTTAGTACATGCAGTTCATTACAAACATAGCTAGAGCTATAAATCCTAATATCTGTTCGTATGTAAAAAAAAAAAGGCGAAAATTAATATGTTAACCCTGATAATTTCATGAAGAAGAGCAATGTCAGCTGTCATGACGTTTCATAATATCAGCTATTCTCTTACTCTTTTACATATGAATATATTGACGTTTTTGAGAGGAGGAAGAAGGAAGTTAACACAAATTCATATCTATCAAAATTATATCATATCAAAGAAAATATTTAGATAATAAAAAATCTGGAAAGATTGTCAATCACTAAAAATATTGCATGCGAGTAAACGGTTAGGGTTTATAGCTCTAGAAATTCATTTAAAAGTCATTTAAAATCTTAATATGGTACTCCATAGTCCATAAATTCCTCATTAAATGATTCATCCTCATTATCGATTATCAAAAATCTAGCATATTGCTGACCTCACACTCAAATATATGTTTCTGAGGAATTAGACCATAAGAAAATGTTTTGTGATTTAGACAATGATTGCCATAATGAGAGAGAATGACATAATTTCAGGTAGTTGTCTTCTAAATTCATCTGTTTTCTCATATGGTTATTGTAACCGGCTTCATCTTAACAGATTCAATAAAATGCATCTCGAAAGTTCGTAGAAGAATCGTTTTATTTAAGCCTAGAAAGTTATATCTCAAATACAGTTATGATTCTTATGCCTTCAAGGGTCCTGGCATCCTCCGTTGCCATCATTCAGACTAAGGATCGATGAATTCACAAAAATTCCGCTTGACAACTCGTATAAGCTATTTTTCATATGCAGTGATGATTTTCGTGTCCTCTAACTCCCAACACCCTACAACATCGTCATTGATGAAACCCAATAACTTGGAGAAAAATCTTGTCCATAGGTGTAAGAAATGGTCTAACGAGTCCAATATCTTGCAAACAAAAAATATTACGTGTATGTTTAAATTACTTCAACAAAACGGTTATGTTGTTTTTTTCTCACGGGGGGGGGGGGGAGAAGAGTGTCGTGTTTTTACACATACATTTGAATTCGTATTTAAATATTCAATTACTCTGAATAAACCCTGTAAAAATACGGAAGAGGAATTGAAGAAAGATCAGGAAATTGTGCAACTAATTGATTCTATTGGAATGAGGAAGGCCTTGGGGAGCCCTCATTCGGAGACGATTTGGTTCTCAGAATTGAAAGGGAAAATGAAAAACTAGATAGCGTTGGGAGAGAAGTTTCAAAAACCGGTCAGAAAAAAGAAAAGAAAATGTAAACCTTGACTCCGGAGTTGAAGAGGGAGGTAAAAGGATAGGTGATACCGAGAGAGAGATTTCGAAAACTGGCCGTGAAGAAAAAGAAAAATGTAAAAGTTGACCCTTATCAATTGAACTCATATGGAATGAGGCTTTTTAATGAGCAATATCTCGCAGAAAATAGTCCCTTTTTTGAATAAAATATTCATTGATTGCTGAGATGGTAATTGGAGTCTCACGTAAATGATTTCAAAATTTTACAATACAAAAAACTACTTCAATGTTTACAGTTTAAAGAAGAGGACACTTGTCGTATCAATAAAAGTAGAAGTGGATAAGGCTATGTGATATGTATCATGAGGTAGCCGATAAATATCCTTATGAGATTTGAACACATCGATGGGCTTACTGAAGTTGAGGAGGATTTAAAATATTACAATAATAGAGGGACCGCAAAACTGGAGCCCTTTCCACCTCAATTATTTTTTCAACTATCATCATTTTTAAATCAACAAAACTTTGAATTTAAAATGAATTGTCAAGTAGTAAGATGTGTTATTGATATCATATTGACCTCAATTTAAACACAATGCGATATAAAAGTATTAAAGTCTTATATCATGCAAGAAACTCAATTGTTTTTCAATAAATACATTATTTCTTCTACTATAAACTCTCATAACTAGGAATGTAAATCATATGCAATTCGGGCTTGTAATAAAAAAAGAAAGAGAAAATCAGGGGTAAGAATAAATGGCAACCCTGACAATTTAATGAATGTCGAGGGGGGAAGCAGCTTGAGCTGTCATGACGTTTTACTGAGCTACAAGCTGCTATTCTCCATTATATATACAACAATAAATAATAAGTTAACATAGATGAGAGGCAAAAAATTAACTGAAATTAATGTCAGGAAATTATATATTTTTAACTAATAATAATTATACTAGGACTTGGGCCCTTTTTGTTTACATTTTATTTGCTTTATTAAACTTAATGCATGTATTCCTTCATGCGACATCTTTACTATCAGGTAGATGTTCTCCCCTCAGTAATATTGGAAAAATGATAACAGCTTTGGAAAACAAAAAGACCTGTTTGAAGAGCCAACTCCACTTTTTTATCACATGCCCGGATTGCATATGATTTACATTCCTACTCATAACACATACTTTAATGGAAACATGGAAAAAGTGTCTAATACAAGGAAGGTTGAGCACTGATGTAAAAGCAAGAATAATAGGCTGCCAGGCGAAAAATAAAAGATTTGACTACTTTTTTAGCTTTCTCTTAAAAAAAAGTCTGCTTTTGCATAGAGATAATTTTTCAGTAACATTACAAAACAAGAAGATGTCAGCACTTGATAGTCAACAAATTTCTATTCAAACTGTGGAGACATTAAACCAAATTCACTAAAATAAATGTTTCAATGTATTTTACCAAGGCTCTTTAAATAAAGACAAAATAGATGAAATAGTTGGGCCAACATTAAAACGAAAATTCAATGTTCCGAAACTATTCAAAATGCGTACGTGTCAGTTGGTGAACATCCGGCAACTACAAAAGATTATTAACTTTTATTTTGAAGCTATATATCTACTTTTTGCCCATATTAAAGATCGCTTCAAACAACCAAATTCCGTTATATACCAGCATTTGGAGTCTCTTTTAACAAGAACATTGGTCGAAAAAATGGAAGAGATTGGAAAAATTTACATTTAAGTTGATGTTAACGTGTTGCTGGCCTAATTGACATTATTCCACTCCATGATGTTTAATGAGAAATTAACTGCTAGCTTGACATCCCTTTGGAGATGCAGAAGTTAAATGAGCATAATAAATGTCAATTCGTTCAGTGCTTACAATAGTTTACCTTCTAAATGTAAACCCAAGTGGCAGTGCGTCTGAATGGTTATTTTCAGCAGCATTATGGAACAAAACATGGTTTCGTTCAAAAACGTTGCAAAAACGGTTTAACAGTATATATGTTGAATGTACAAACCCTGCACTGACAAGGTTGACTTTGTAGATGTTGCTAATAACTTTTTGTGGGAAATAATGGCAATATACTCTGAGAAAGTAGTTGTATATTCTTTTGTTCAATTTTTCTTTTGTTTAAATTGCTCAACTTAGATTTTCAGACCCCCTAAAGAAAAATTCGTTCCACGGCTCCTGTAATAGGATTGAACTCGTTCCAGTTTCTTCAAGAGCCAACAATAGTTACAATTCGAAAAGGTTCGGAGATTGATTTAAATATTTGTGGGAAATAGTGGATAAGTGTGGGACACCGGTGCGAAACGTGGAGAACGTATATCACTCTTTTAAACCGGAGAAGTATGAGGATAAGACTTTTATTGAAAAACTTAACAAAATAAGCAAGGAACGTGTTAAAGTAAACATGCTGGTTACAACTATTGGTTCAATTGCGGGGAAAAAAGTTGAATTAACATGAAATACTAACAAGTTCTATGCTATACAGGTCTAAAAATTATTAGCATAGAAGTAATTGCTCTAAGGAAAAGGGAGAATAATTTGCAATGTACGAATTAATTGGGACTTCCGGTGAGAGTAGATGGTTCCTTAGTGATGGATAATTTTAAGCAGAATTTGGAAAATACTAAGGAGCGGGGGATTGATGAATCGAATATGGAAGTAGTAGAAAAAAAGAAAATCGACAAAGAAAATTTGTCAGTGGAAACAAAAGAAAATGATAAACCTGAATCAGAATCTCAAAGGGATGAAAGTAGAGGCCTTTTTTGGTCAGTGTATTCATTAGCAGGTAAAAATGACTCAGAAAAAATTAAAAGGGTTTCTTTGAGATAGGCATAGAATTCAGTATTGAAAAAAGACCAGATATACCAAAACAAATCAACAAGATGTTGGTTTCTTAGCTGTAAGATCTCCTTCACCAGCTATGGAATAATTTAAATTTGAAATAATTACACTGTTCACAATTAATCATCCCTTACTACGCAGACGTAGATAAAGGAATTATATCCTACTGTAAAGACTTTGAACAGAATTTTGATCCAAAGAACCTTGGGTTTAGTAAAGTTGTATTCTTAACTATAAATGAAGACAAAATAAGAAATTACACCGTGCTGTGATGAAGCGCCTGTTATCTCTTAAACCTGATATTGTCGTTCTTCAATATGTAAAATCTATAGTTCCCTCGTCTACTCTTCTGTCTGCTTAAGTATTTGCTTAAGACAAGATATATACTTTAGTATGGAAGAAGATAGAAGATTTTGTAAGCACAAAATCTTACATTGGCTCCAGTAAACGGCATAAAGTTAGAATTTTGATATTCAGTCTGAATTTTGAATTAATAAATTGATGTGACCCTAATAAAGAATAATCTCAGTTCTTTCAAATAATTATAAACAATCAAACAAAAGAACCTGATCCACTATTATTTAATCGAATATCTTAAAGATATTTTTAATAAATTGATTTTAGAACTAGATTTTTATAGATACTGTTGGCATTTTAAATCAAAGAAAATGTATATCATGGATAATATGTTAACATTCTTTCAGCATTGATTTTGCTGCTCTTCTCCCACTTTATTTTCTAAGATAAAAAAGAGCATTTCTGCTTTGAACTATCTTTAGAACATTGGAGCTTGAGAAAAGAAAAAATCCTTCATCACGTATATTTAAGATGTCAAAATCGATTTTGAAAGAAAAATGTAATGTCGCTTTTTCTGCACAGAGGGCAGCAGTTACTATCCTAAAGTATTGCATCATTAAAGTTGTAAATCTTAAGCAGTACCAATGCGTAAAAAAGAAAAGAAAGAGAAATTTAACTTAGTAGCCCTGAGAATTTGATTAATATTTGAGAGGGGAGTAGCTTCAACTGTCAAGACGTAATACAGCAGATAAAAGTTGCTATTTTCCTTTTTATTTACAGATGAAGACATAATATAGTATATAGATCATAAGAACAAGTTTGTATTCCTATCGAGTGCAAGCCTTAAGAATGGGTGGTGTATGTGTCAAGTCAATAAGAAAGCAAGTTTTTTTAAAAATATTGAAAAGAGAAAATCCACTTTTAAGTTTCTTTACTTCATAAATATAACGGTCAAATATTTAGGAGTCATTTTAAGATCTATTGCGTACGGTTTTTGCTAAAATATCACTTTTAATCAAGAAAGCAAGGATTGTTTTTTATCCAATAGAGCAGTCGGATAAATGTTACAACAGCACAAGGAGCCGATATGACCCCTGAAAGAACGTCCATCTTTTTCATAGCCCCAGATATTTATTTAGTTGTAGTTAGATGAAACCATACATACCAGGTGTTTTTTATTCTAGATTGTGGACGGTATTTTTTTCGTATAAATAAGTTGCAATTATAGGAGTCATTATTTAATTAATCGAAATATACTATTAATACAAACAAAAGAGAATTGCTTTAACAATATGATAGCAGTTCTAATATATTTTTGAAATATAGAGAGTTCTTAATACGGTGAAGGGATTCGATGATCATCAGATGGAACTCGGACTCCCTCAAAATTTGAGATTTACAATGACCATAATAAATTGATCTCAGTAGTGGAGGAATCCAGGGAAACATCCCAAAACTCTTAAACCCTAGAGTTAATATAATTAATATCTATTTTGAAATTATCGCTTTAATTTCTAACATTTCTAACATTTGATACTTATTAGTTATTATAGTTTAAGTTGGCCATTAAAGCAGATGCCAACTCTTCGTAGGACGATAAAAGTTGAAAAGTACTTTGAGCAAATGCCTACTCATCGTAGCAAATAAGGATTTGGAATAGCGCATAGAGGCAATATCGAACTCTTTGATGAACGGAGGATCGGAATCCCTGTCGTAACTCCAAACATTTTCACCTCGATTATTGACGATTCACTCTAACAAACATTTAATTGAGATAATTGAATATGTTTTTCAACAGAGTGTTACACATGTTATACAGATCATGCGAGATCCTTATTATCACGTAAATGTTCTTCTACTATATAAAACTAGTATAACTATATACTATGTATAGTAAAACTATATAATCTTTGGAAAACAAAGAATACTGTTCAGATTGCCAACTACCAAAAATCTCGTACGCAAAAAACTGCATATGAGTTATAACTCAATGCATCATTGATTCTTGGAAGATATTTTTTAGAAATGATAATTAAGTGGCTAATAACTTTCAAGAGAAAATTTTGAAATATGAACTGCTCTTTTTGCAAACTTTAACATTGAATACTATATACTATCAAAGTATTTTTGATACAATTGAAGAGGAACAAAGAGTACTTTAGCTTAGAATCCTAATATTAACAAATCATGTTAATATTAGGATTCTAAGCTACAAGTTTTTGTATCCATTTTATCCTATCTAAAAAATATATCAAAAAAAAAAAAAAGGATCTCATTTGGTATCAAACGATTCCAGCATTTCAGATAAACATAATTATGCTTAAAGGACTTGGAGAAAAGGGTTATTACAATTCTTCCTCCTATGGACAATACTCTACTCCAAGTTATCAGGAAGCATATAATCTCAAACACGAAATTGAAATGTGTTTAAAGATATAGACTCTTTTCTGAGTTTTTGAGATGAATTTTTGTGAATTCACGAAGATGAAGCTTGTCAGTATAGAAAAATAACATATACGAGTTGTCAGGAGAAACTTTTCGTCAATCTGTCGATCCTAAGTCTTAATGATGGCAATTAGGATGTCAAGACCCTTGAAGAGATAAACGTCATCATTGTACTTGAGAAATATTTTGAAGGGTGAAAGAACAAGATTCCCCTCCGAATTATCAAGATGGATTCTCGTAAATCTATGAAGAACTGGTTAAGACACCGAAAAAATCTTTTCTGATTTTTCATGACCCAAGAGCAAAGTTCTAAATCTATCCAAGTTTAAGTTTGTGTAGGCCACAAAATGAAAGAAAAAAGAAGAAAAAACTTCATGAAACAGCCTTGATAGAACCTATGATATACATAGATTTCATGACTCTCATTAAAATTATAATTAGAGATGTGAATAAAGCGTAAAAACCACTCATTCATCGTGTAAAAATAAACATCTCCTCTTGAAGACATTAAAGACGATAGGGTAGCTTAATTTGCTGTCAATGTAAGGCTATGGATGCGGCTGTGATAGGCTTGCTGCTTGAGACTCGTGACAGTAATAAAAGCCAATACAACAAAACTTTTTTTTGAATATAGAATATCTTCAAATCTTAACCTTCATAATAGTAGTTTATTCTTTAAATAAAACTAACATTAGAAAAATAGAGAAAAATACATTTAACAAAAATGCTTAATAAATAACATAATAACCTCTATAGAATTAAATTTTTATTAACCCATGATTCCATTTCATAACAAGAATATCCATAATATAAGAATATGTCATTTTATTTATTTAAATTAGAATTTATGTCCTTTCAGCGTCACAAATAACCTCCATAGATGTCAATTCAAAATTGATCCAAACAGAAAAGTCCAAACAGCAGGAATTAATTACATTTGAAAGAAAAAAAAATTGAACTTTGAGTTGCATGAGCTTTTACCGAATTGCAATGCATTTTTAATTGTTGATTTCAAATTTGGTTATAGCTTTTTTAGATATTTACATGTTTCTTTTGCAAATTTGCCCAAGAAACCTAATTTCATCGCAAATTATTCCTTGAAGGAACAAAATAAATTATTAAAAGAAGAATACTTCCCTAATTGGGGAAAAATGGGGTACTACCATAAAATTTTGGATATTTTTTCCTTCTCTTTTTGTAGGATACATAGAGACATATAATGAAGATTCCTTTACGCTTCCCTTTCTGTGTTTCTCTTTTTTCTTCCTTAAAGGAGGAAGATGACTACTAAAATCATAAAAAATGAACGCTCTTTGGTATAAAATTCACCAAAATTCAAGGATCGATGTACATACGTAAAACACCAAATAAATAAAGAAAAAGGGGAAAAAATGATGTGATACACGTCTTGCTTTTTTGGATAAACAAATATACAATGTATTCTTCCTCATGAATGAAATAAAGGAACTGCCTCTATTTATTATGAATTCAAAAAATAAGCTGCATTTAAGATGGTAAATATCATTCCGGGAAAAAATGCTGAAAATAAGTTTTCCCAAATTTCTCTATTAAATGATACTATCAGCAGCAGAATAGATGACATTAGCAATGACATAGGCTGAAGTAGTTGCAGATCTGATTTCAAGCCCAGAAAAATTCAGCCATCAACTCGACGAGACCACCGATATTTCCAGCCTAAACCAACTTGCCGTGTTTGTGTGCAATGTAAAAAACGACATCAAAAAGGAAGACTTTTAATTTTGTAGGCCTCTCACAACAACAACTAAAGCAGCTGACGTGAAGAAACTTGTGGATGACTTCTTCAAAGACAACAATCTTTCGTGGAATATGGTTTCTGCAGTTTGTTCGGACGAAGCTCCAGTCATGTTTGGATAAAAATGTGGTTTCAGTTTGCTGGTGGAATTCAATGCACCACACATCATTGCTATGCACTATGTTCTACACAGGCATGCATTGACAACAAAAACCTTGCCTCCAAAACTCACTGAAGTATCAAAAATTGTAGTGGAATGTGTGAAATATGTGAGAAATAGTGCTCTGAACTACTGCATCTTTAAAGAGCTGTATAATGAAATGGGCTCTGAATTCGAAGTGCTTCTGTATCGTTCAAAGATTTGCTGGTTATCCCGGGGAAAGGTGCTGAATCATGTTTTTGCCATGCGTGTGGAATTAACCTTGTTTTTATGAGAGCACCACTGCCATGCAAATTACTTTGAGAGTTTCTTCTCGTTTTGGCGTACATGGCCGATATCTTGGATGCTCTCAATCAACAAATGCAGGGCGGTGAATTCAACATCATCTAAGAGGAAGAAAACTTGAGAGCTTTTCAGAAAAAGTTACCGTCATCAAAACGACGAACAGCGAATGATAACTCGGCAAACTTTTCCCTGCTGGATGACTATGTAAGTAAGATCGAAGACATTTTTGTACCAGAAGGAGCTGAAGCAAACAATTGCCATGCACTTAGATGAGCTCGTAAAGTCTCTCGACGGATATTTACCCACCAGAGAGTCATATCCAGTTGGGTGAGACAGCCGTTCAATTTTAGGGTTGCAACAGCAGATGTCAATAATGAATGTCTGGACGAAATCATTGAACTGCAGCAGAGCCAGGTTCAACAGCAACTCTTCAGAACAACAACGCTCTCAACGTTTTGGTGTCACCAAATCGTGGCGTACCATTTTCTTGCTAAAAAACCCCACGAGATAATCATACCATTTGTCCTTTTCGAAGATGGTAGACATAAAAACAATGAAAAAGAACAGACTTTTTGCGAAAATGATATGAGAGTGGTGCTTGCTAAGGTGGAGCTGCGCGTTTCGGAAATTGTCTCTGAGAGGCAAAAGCAAAAATCACATTGGTTTGTAGTAAATATTCATAATGTTTTTATTTTTTTTGTGAAATACAGGTTTTGTTCGTTGAACAAAGTGATTTTGTGTGTAAATGATGCATAGTACAGTTTTTGCACTAATACAGCATATAGTATTTATGGTTAAATACATAGGTTTTGAATTTGAAGAAAAAAAAAGCACATTTTATTTTTCTAACTACAAAGGGTTCGATGAATACATGTATGGAATTTGAAGGGTTCAGTACCTCCAACAAGGCTAAGAACCACAAGCCTAGATGTATGTCCAAAATTAGTCCATTTATTTATTTCAACATCAGGATCCAAAATAAGTATATACAATGTTTAATCTCAAAAAGACAAACTGAGTGGAAGTCCAAGATCATAGGCTCTGAGTCAAATTTGATAGGTATGAATTTATGTTAATTTAAAAAATGACAATGCCTTCCCCTGTAAGAGGGTAAGAGAATAGCTTATATGATAACGTCATGACAGCTAATCCTGCTTTCATCCCAAATATTTATGAAATTGTCAGGCTTACCATGTCAATTTTCACTTTCTTTTTATACATACCAGCAGAGCTTAGGACTTATCTATGAGCTATTCTTTGTCAAAGAAGGACAAAATTTTGAAAATTTACACCATAAGTCTCAGAATTGGCTGAAATTTGGCTCATATTTTTATACATATGCAAATAAGAAAACCTGAAAATTTTAGATCAATAGCTCTTACCATTAAGTAATTACGGCTAATTAAAGTTTCACTAATTTTCAGTTCATTTTGCTTTTGTTCCGCCATTTTGAATTTACGCGCAAGTCTAAAAATGAGATATTTCTATCAAAACAAGACAAAATCATGATCAAAATAGATAATTTAAGTAATTCAGGGGTGATAAATCCAAAAATGCTATTTAATTTGGTGTCAGACTTTTAGAAAAAGATCTAAGGGCTCTTTAAATCACATTCTCTTGCTCAAAAAATAAACGGGTCAGTTCACAATTGATCCAAAATTTGAACATGTGGGACAATTTTCTCAAAGCTGAAATTTGGCATGCAGCAAATATAGGCTTTTACTCATGCCAGTGGAATTTTTTTTGCGGTATAGGGGGAACAGTTAAAAGATTGGCTTGTAAAAGTAGCTTACAGCGCCATAAAGATAAGCAGATTTTAACGGCAGAGGCTATGTTTAAATTTTGTGTGGAAGAGATACATGGGATTGTTTTTAAGTATATTCCATCAAACGAAGTTGGGAATGTCAGGGATGAGTTAGCCGGGCGATTTAAGAAAGCCAAGACTATCCCAGGAACTCGCTGCTTTCATCAGTTTATCCCAATTTCGATACGTTCCATTGGTGCAAAACGTGTGTCTGATGACAGCAATTACACACTTGTGTTTAATTATAATTCTAATAATAATGAAAGAAAGAAAGAAAGTAATACAAACTAGTACTGAATCCATATTTCATCCAATCCTCAATTCCTAGAAAAGGTTTCTATGATCAAAGGCATATACGTACATGCCTAATAATATACCTAAATCATCCTTCACACATCCTAAACATTTTAATTTAATTTATCCTCAACGATACAGGGAAGAATGAATTCGTATTTATTATCAAAGTGATATTTTTTCTATTCTTCCTTAAACGAAAATTTATCTCAAAATTTTGCCTATGTCTAGTAATACGCCATGACAACTGAGCTGTTCTCCTCCAAAACATTTATACAATATATATATATATATATATATATATATATATATATACACGTAAAATGTCAAAATTGAGCTCAGTGCGACCACTTCATGAATTTATAATTTGAGAATTATGCCTGACGTTGAAATTTGCTGCAGAGGAAATCAGAGCGGCAAAAATAAAGAGAAGATAGCTGGCATGAAAGGAAGATAATAAATTTACTGATCCCGATGAATTTATATAAATACCTTACTGAATGAATTTAAAAAAATAATAAAACTGGTTGTAAATAAACTGTAGTTTGATAAATTATATTATTATACATATATTTTTTTAAATTATCTCCTATTTTGACTCCAATACCAATGTACTATTGGCTGAAAAATTATAAATATATGAACAAATATCGTATAAATAACACTGATTCCCACCTCTACGACGACTTGACATAGCATATGGGGGTTCAATTACTCCTTCATTATTGAAATAGATATTTTTAGAACTACTAAATTTAAAGTTCCAACAAATAATAATAAGAAACAATACTTCGTTCCACTCTGATGTACAGTCTGTGTTCTATATCTGGAATTTTCTGGATCTCAAATTTTATTAAACTGCTTCTAATTCCCTCTCATACTAAAAGAATGCACTTTTTCATATTTTTCAATCTTTTATAAAGGGGTTTGGTTAATATAGTTAATCTGTTCCCTTTTAAGTCATTCTTTTCTTTTGTTCTTATAATAAATTCTCGAATTCATCTTCTATTTTTTTTTTTTTTTTTGGGGATAAACAAAAATATATTGTATTCTCCCTTCAGCTGTTTTCAATTGACTCTTTTGATTTAAAACAGTTGATTCTACACGTATTCAGAACTCAAAAAGGGTATTACTATTATATATGATTTTAATATATATTAAATCAAGGACTGCGCACCCTTTTTTTTTAAATTTTGACTATTATACAAGTATTATCTATTGACTAGTATATTGGTAAAATTCCTCAATGTATTGTATATCTAAATAATAACTCTTCTCAATATTAAAAAGTTGACAACAAGAAAAATACAGAAGACTAGCTACCATATGTTTTTTCAAATGTTTCCTTTCCCATTTGAGAGTCGAGGTTCTGAGTGCACAAAAAAACTCGATTTTGTTTCATATTTGGGTATCATAGTTCACTTAAAAACCATATGTACGAAAATAAACCAGACTTCTTGTCTGGTATAACTAAGAATGTAAAAAAGATGCATAATGCCGCGTGCGAAATTTTGTGGAGTTGGCACATCAAACAGTACTTTTTGTTTTCCAAAGCTGTTATCATTTTTCCTTTATTACTGAGGGGAGAACATCTGTAACAGCAAATGCAATGTTAAAAAACGGCTCATTTTCTCATAATAATTGATAGTTTACGACTTGTAAGCTAAAGATAAATAAATTTCTGACATTAATTTGAGTTAATTTTAAAATTAAATTTTAAAGTTAAAATTAACTGAAATTAATGTCAGAGAACTATATATTTTTAACTAATAACTATAAGGGGACTTGAGCCCTTTTTTGTTTACATTTTATTTGCTTTATTAACCTTAATGCATGTATTCCTTCATGCGAGATCTTTACTCTTAGGTAGATGTTCTCTCCTCAG
Source organism: Lepeophtheirus nordmannii (assembly GCA_963680855.1). Lineage (NCBI taxonomy): Eukaryota > Metazoa > Arthropoda > Copepoda > Siphonostomatoida > Caligidae > Lepeophtheirus > Lepeophtheirus nordmannii. Next base: position 14,988,229 of record OY804526.1, on the reverse strand, counting down.
TAAGAAAGGAAAAATGATAACAGCTTTGGAAAACAAAAAGTACTGTTTGATGTGCCAACTCCACAAAATTTCGCACGCGGCATTATGCATATTATTTACATTCCTACGTATAACGTAATTATCATTTTCTTCCCTACAAACAAGAAACATTCAAATCACAGAGACTCTTCCTTTTTAAAAAAGGGAAATAGTTGTAGTTTGAAGATCACAATATGCTGAGTTCTTGGAAAGAACTTGTTGATTGGTTCATTTAATTTTATTACTTTTAATCGTTTTATTCACTTGTCATGCAATGAGGTATGACAAGTATCTGTCAGTTGAGTAACAAAAGACTTAAACTAACTGAAGTGACAACATAGTTTTAAAACAACAACATATTAGTTTAATCAATCTGCATAACCTCCATCAAAAATAAAATAACATTACTATGGACAAAAGATGAAATTAGCGTAGTGAACAAATTTCAAACCAATTAAAATTAAAAGTGATAGGTTTTTCCCTCAATTTGTGTACATGTCATCTCTCTTCCCTTTTAAAGTTGTTTACTATTCATGTCACCTTCAATACAAAATTAATACGATGTAAAGTATACCAAATAAATCTTAAAATTATTCATTTGAATTTCATGAATTACAACTTTAATGTTTCGTACAATTATGACCAAATTTCTTATAAAAATATTCAAATAAAGCAAGCACAATTAACAAATATAATAAACGATATATAATAGTTTAAATTATTTATTATACCTGTAAATCTTTTAATTGTGCCATACTAGCTGGCTGTGTTATTTGCCATCGATCCATTTGATAAGATTTTTTCTTATTATTTCCAACTGAAAATTAACAAATCTTTTTTTACAACAAATATTTACTAAATAAATAGTCTTCATGACTATTACATCATATCAAACAACATTGTTCAAAAATCAATATTGACTCATAGATAAAAGTGTTGCAATCTTTTTTCTTTTTCTTTTCTTTTTTTGAGGGAGGGGGGGGGGGACTCCGACGGCTCTGATTGGCAATTTTTTTGAAATATGGTTCGTGTTGATCGCTAAATAGCATGCAATCATCAGCAGTATAAAAAACGGCGAATTTTAAGCGTGCAAGTAGCCCTTCCCCTTGATGACTTAAAAATGATATGGTAACTATGAAAGCCAGCTTATTTGCTGTCAATATAATACTATGAATATAGCTGTGGCAGCCTTGCTCCAGGCTCAAAACAGTGTTTCTTTGACTTAATGTAATTAATTAAATTAAATTGATGTTTTAGAAAGATATTATTCAAATCAAAGTTGTATATATTACTTTAAATAAACAGGAAATTTTCCTAATTTCTAAATCGGTACATTAGTTTTGGATTTATTGCTATTTTTTTTAAATGACAAAATCCATCATTTAAACGGAATCATAACAATTCCAGCACTTAATATAAAGTATTTTAATATTTTCTTGATAAAATAATTATAAATTTTAAAAAAATGAAAGAAAATCGAGTTTTAAAATTACGTTGTTTACACATTTGACAGATGAGTCTCAGCTGATCGATGATTACATTTGTCAACAAATTTGAACATTCAAAAATCCTAAAGGGTATAAGTATAATAAAAGTTATTCAGTTTTGCACACTAATTTCAAATCTGTATTTTTTTTTTGTTTTTTTCAAGAGTCCTAAAGTTTTCTAGAAATCGGTCCCTACTTTCTTAGCTTTTTTGGCCCATTTTCCAACTTCAACATCAATTTAAGCCTAGAAGGATACAAATTTTGAACATTAAAAAATAATAATTGGCTAGTGTATTTAATGCAAATTCCATTTCCAGTCTTTTTTCGGACCTAAAGGTGCTTTCGGTAGCGTAGGGGACGGGAGTAGGCCTAAAAGTCGACAAAATCCTTTGTAATTAAATAACTCCTTGAGTATTAAATGAAATATATTAATAAGGAATGTATTAAAGAGGTTAGGCCTGCAGCTTTCAAACTAGATGTCAAGCGTCTGATAAGAGTCCTTAACTTTGAAGAAATCGTCTATCGAAATATGTAAATAGTAGCGAGCAAAAATTTCAGCTAGTTTCTTAATCCTTCTGCACACTACTACTTAAGTAGCTCTACCGTGAGTCTTTGATTTCTAGTGGATTTTTGCTCGAAATTGAATGAAAATTTACATATTTCAATGGACGATTTCTTCTTAGTTAAGGATTTTTATTGAGCGCAGGATATCTTGTTTTGAAGCTGTGGGTCTCAGCTTTTGAATGTATTCCTTATTAATCCATTTCATGTAATATACAAGGATTTATTTAAGTACAAACAATTTGACCAACTTTTTGGCCTAATCCCACCCTCTACACCCCTAGGATCCCCCTCGGGTCAAAACAAAAGCTGGAAATGGAATTTGTATTAAATACACTAGTGAATCATCATTTTTTAATGCACAAAATGTCCTTCTAGTCTTAAATTGAAGTTGAAGTTGAAAAATGGGCCAAATTAGCACAGAAAATAGGGTTCGATTTCTTAAATACCTTCGGACTCTTGAAAAATAAAATTATAGATTAGAAATCAACGTCCAAAAATGAATAACTTTTATTATACTTATACCCCTTAAGATTTTTTACTGTTGACCAATGTAATTAATTAATACATATTTTCACACTCAATAGAGAAAAATCTATCGATTTTTTGTTTGACAATACAGAATTCCTTTTAAAGATATTAAAATCAGATTAATGAAGAAATTAAAAGGTCTTTGGGTTGAACTGGCATATATTAATTAAGTAATCCAGTTTGTCTCTGGAAAAAATTCCAAAATCGATATTTTAATAGCAATTCGTAAGGTTTATTTTTTTTAAGGATAAAGGTAATTTTTTACTAAATCATAAAATCCATTTTTCATCTATATACATATATATATACATGGTTCTAAAAATGGGGGTTTAGATTTACACAGTTACTATTCAGCCGGTAGTCTCCCGGTCGGCTAGTAAATAAGAGCTATTCAACCGGTATGTATTATCAGTATTATTATTTGTATTGTAAACTTGAGAGGTGATTAGAATGGTGTAGGGGCTTGTGAAATATTTTGGTTACAAATTAAGGGACTATAAAACCCTTGGTTCCAAATTGTTTTGGGTGTACGGTGTTATCGAAAGACGAAATAAGTTATTAGTAGTTGGCAAGCGTGGTGTAGTTGGTACTCTGATTTTCAAGAGTAAGTACTTTGCCCCCTCAAATACGAAAATTGCTAATTTTCCCCCGGTTTTTCCGATCTGAGGGGGGGGGGCTATTGGCCAAAATAATTACTCTCCTTGCTAATTTTGCAATAATTTAACATTGTCTGCTAGTCAAATTTTGTAACAGCCCGTGCATGTTTCTCACCAAATTTGCTCAAACTTCATATAATTTTTCCCAAATGTACTTTAAGCAATCTTAGATGAGCTATTATAGGTACGACCAATTCTAAAGGAAAAAAACAATTATCAAAACATCTTCCAATTTCCCGAATCCCACACCATCCCTCTGCATTACCACCCATAACGTGAGTGATCCTAATGAAGAGGTTGTACTCACTCACATATCCTCCAAACGCAATGATATCAATTATTCAATACTCCTATTGTTATAATGTAACGGTTGAATAACTCTTACGTACTAGCCGACCGGGAGACTCCCAGCCGAATAGTCACGTCCTTAGATTTGATATGAGGTCCTAAAACTTTTAAAACAACTTTTGTATTTCTTATAGTTTAAGTTTTACGTTCATAGTCATTATGAAATATTATCCTAGTTTTTTTATTTGTTTATTTATTTTTTTTTTTTTATGGAAAAATTTAAGTGATTACAAAATGTGTTACTTTTGACTGTTTGAAGTTTTTATAATAGTTTTAAATGATAATTTAATTGTTGAATAAATAAAAAGTAGCCACTAGATGGTTAAATAAAATCATTTAATTTAATTATGTGTTTCTTAAAGATGTAGTATAAATTATAAGATTCACTTAGGTGTAAAAGTGTAGTAATTTTGAGGTGCAATGTCGACAAAGACATATTGAGGTTTATACTATATTAGTATTGATTAAATAATAATTAATTTTCGAGTCAAGTCCGAGTCCATTCCAAAATGACTGAGGTCTCATGCTATGGCACTATTTGCTACAAATTTAGGGTTCTATCCTTTACAAATTTTTAATGCCACTCAATGATAATAATAATCTATTCCTAAGTAATACATCAAAAAAATAAGTTACATTCCGCCCCTTCAAATGTAATCGGCTAAAATTCTGCCTTACTTCAAGGGTACCATATTTATTTAAGACATCAATATGTCTTTGTCGACATTGTACCTCAAAATTACTACACTCTTACACCTAAGTGAATCCTATAATTTATACTACATCTTTAAGAAACACATAATTAAATTAAATGATTTTATTTAACCATCTAGTGGCTACTTTTTATTTATTCAACAATTAAATTATCATTTAAAACTATTATAAAAACTTCAAACAGTCAAAAGTAACACATTTTGTAATCACTTAAATTTTTCCATAAAAAAATAAAATAGGATGAAATTTCATCATGATTATCTCAAAAATATATATATAAGTTATATAAGAAAAACTGAACATGGATTCGGAAAACCAATGTGATTCCAATTTAAGTTTTCATAAATAAACACAAACAAATAGATTAAATTGATAATACGATAAAAATATACGTTATAATTACAAATTTAAATATTTCAGATATAATTTAAAAGTAAAAAAGTAATAATTGTCAGGGAATTAATTACATTGAAATCGACTACTATAATAAGTCATAGAATCGATTGCATATGTTCTAAAAACTAGAAACATCAAAAACAAAGAAATGAAAAAATATTCCATAATTCCCGTTTTATTTTGAGAATTATGACATGACTTAAGAGCTTCAATGATTGGGTTACGGGAAAACAAGAAGAGACGGATTTCTCCATAAATTGGATGAGATTTTGATGTCCTCCGACTGAAAGTGGGATATTACATGAAGCAATGAATTACGTTGGGTCAGACGTGAAATCAGATGTACCTGAATCATTACTAATACCATGTTTATTGAATGAATCCGGATTTCTCTTGTGACATCAGCGATTTGAAAGTATCATGATCGAAAATTTCTTCAAGAAGAAGTCGAGAAATGGCATGGCCCGAATGCCATCACACTCGAATCCTTGACAAATTTTCAAACGTTGCTACCTCCATTGTCGGCGACCCAAGTTCTTTGAATCAAATCCTCAGGCATTTTTTAACTTAATTTAAAAATTGACACTTGTTATTTTTGAATGGAATAGAACTGAGTCATAAAAGAAGAAGAAGAAAGAAAAAGTTTGAAAAGACAAATGTTGCCAACAACTGTCCTTTGCGTGCATGTCAGCTGGACCCTTTTTATACATCACTGGTGATCCCATCCCTACAAGACCCACATATATAAGAAGAAAATATGACATTTGGAACATTCTTATTAGAACATGCATTTCTACAGGGTTCAGGCTCCAGAAATATAATCGTTATTGTCATTTTGTAAAGATCTGGATATTGGAATTGTTTTTTCTCACATATGTGTATGAAGCCTAAAACTTTCATCTAAGAATGCGTATGGAAATCTGATTTTTTATGTAAAAATGTCACTATTCATTTGTCTCATGAAGACGTGAAGGAATTTGATTTTTGAGAAGTTTAAAACTATTGTAAGTCAGTAAAGTTATTCCACGATGGTAGGTCAAGGGTCCTAAGGAATGGGAACTTCGTTTTCAGTTTAATCCAAAAGTGTTAAATGACAGGTTTTCTTCTCTTAAAAGTTTTCGTGGCTAGAGTCAGCTATGCTAGTCAGCCGAAAACATGTGCGAAATGTTATCAGTCTAATTATTTTCATAAAAGCTCTCCAAATATTTATATAAATGGTCAAAATACGTCAAAGAACTGGATAAGGAAATATTTCAAGATCGGTGAATCTGAAAACCAAATGGAATAGTAACAGGAAACATACCAAATGATGGTAAAAGTCAAAAAGGAAGTCACTTATTAGAGAAAGAGGGCAAAGATGCAGAAGAGGAATTGCTTGCATTGGAAGATCAGACTTATTGTAATTAATATCACAAAGACCAAAGACTATCAGGGATTTTGGAGAAAGATGATGAGTTGAACGAATTATCAATACCTTTTCAAGTTCAATATGGGAATAAGCAAGTTCAATTTGGGAATAAGCAAGTTCAATTTGGGAATAAACGTCAAGATTTTGTTGAAAGCTTACTTTCCTATCAGTCTCAAAATTAACCAATCTTGTTTATGGAAGAAACTAATATTAATCTCCATATTTCAAGATCAATGGATTGTTCACCACATGGAAGTAGATGCTCTACATTTGCAGCACCCTCTGAGGGGGCCAATGTTTAAGTTATTGGATATATTGATCCCTTGGGGCTTGCTCATCATGAGGTGAAACGATGAAGTTTCAAAAAGGTTACAGCAATGGAGTGAATGCATGAATGCTTAAGAAAAGCAAAGGATGTATATGGATGACCAATAGTACTTGTCATTGATAATGCTCCGGCCCACTCCAGGATTGAAGATGTTTTGAATGAAGAAGAGTTTTCAATTCATAAAATTTTAAGACTTGGGCCTTACAGTCCTATGCTCAATCCAATTCAGCATATTTGGTCAATATTAAAGGAATTTTTGAAAAGAGAATTAGCTAGTAAAATTGAGAATATTTTAAATGCTGAAAGAAATTATTTAGGAACTTCGGAGCGAAGATCAAGAGCTCTGGAACACTTAATTGAAGAAATATTTAATATAATTATCTTAATGATTTGTAATAATTGTATTGCTAGCCTCCAGAATCGTTTTGTAGATGTGATTAATTTTGTTGACGTTAGATTTTAATAAATTTATTATTACATGTATTAAATTTAATGAATATTATTCTTTATTAGTTGTTCCCATATTGAACTTGAAAAGGTATATAACTAAATTAATATCTACTACAAGAAGTAACTTGTATATCAGGATTTTAGTGATGCCCACAGATCAGATTGATTTCTGTATTTCACAATTGCAAAGCCCACCATGAAAAGTAAAAACACATCTATAAACTTTAGACCACGTTTCTTATGCTCATTTTATATCGATTATATTTTATTTGTTTTTTTCAAATCATAACTTATTTCAGAGGTAATTGATTGTACTTTAAATCCTAAATACATTAAGATAACAAATTTACCATCGAGTTTTGTATTTACATTTATTAAAAATGATAGATTTTATAGCTGTTACTTACTATATTGCTCATTTGTAGCAGGAATTCCTTCAAGAATTGAGGATTTTTGTTTTGCTGGCGATTTAGAATGAAATTTTTTCTGTGCCAAATATTTTTTCTCTTCTTCACTTGTAAAACCACTTTCTTCACCAAATATAGCTGAAGCTATTCGATCAAATAACATGACTTCCTTACTTTCTCTTTCACGAGAGTTATTGCTTAGAGATTCAATCCCGCCAATTACTAAATAAGTGAAGCAACTAATAATAAATATATTACTTATCCAGGACATTTTTCCTTGGTTATGATTACAATGATTTTGTGTATACTAAAAGTACAAAGGTTTTTTCATTTTAATTATTGAACGTCCTTCATTTCTCCACCTACACTACTGTATTTATATTGTCCTGGAGAGTGTGGATTTAAAAAAAGAGAAATGATATATATATAATATATATTATATAATAGACGTGAAAGTGTTTGGCTATTATTGTTATCCTTGTCTTAATTATATTTACAATAAAAAAAAAATATTATTCATTATATTTTTTCAATATATATATATTGATTCACATAAATATAACTATATTTATATTATAAACTTTCCCATATTATTGTATACTTTTAAACGAAATTCGAAAAGGATATAATATAAATACTTATAAATGCTATAATATAAATACTTATAAATGCTATAATATAAATACTTATAAATGCTATAATATAAATACTTATAAATGCTATAATATAAATACTTATAAATGCTATAATATAAATACTCTTTTTAACAAGATATAAATATTAAATTTTTATTAATTGCTAATTTATTGAAGTTGAATATTCAAAATATATACTTCAAGGATATCCAGGACACCTACGGAATAGTCCCATAGATTTTGGACTGGCATGTAGCAACGAACCCAAGCATCAAATACTTATATAGAATTAAGTTGGTAAGAATTGGTAGAACTAATCATGGTTATCAAGTTCAACCCATAGCTTACAACGCAACGACATTTGATAATATGTTTTCCTACAATGAGAAAATGGATCTCTCTTTTCCTTCTCAGTTTTTAATCTCCTATTTTTTTTTTTTTTAAATTTCATCTAGTTGTCATTACTTTATTTTTTTAAACACATTCAAATTTGTAGAACTTTTTAGATTTTATTTTATTGTATTTCGTGTTATTATTATATATTTCAATATTATGTATTGTTAAACAGGTATATGATTTTATTTTTGTTACGGTTTACAATTTTGTTCATACGTCACACTTTCCCTTTCTATCGCATTTTTGCGGACTTTTTTGAGTTATCACATCAGAAAATTCAAATTTATCAACTTTTCTACTATTTATTTAGTTTTGATCATTTGATCAAGACTTTCCATCTAACATAGGCAGAAGGTCTTCCAGGAGACCCATCTTGAATAACAAAGAAAGAAATTGTTCGCAGTCATAAAAAAATGTTAAATCTTGGAGTAGGAGTGAGATCTCAACTCTTTCCGGTTGTTTGGATAATTTGGAAGGATTGTGAAAATAAGCCTTTTTTATTTTTTATTTAAAATAATTTATGTCATAACTGAAATTATATAATAAAATTATAACAACTTAAAAAAAAGTTTTTTAAACAAATGGTCGATTTTGATTTATTTTCTCAATTGAATTTTTATTTTTTAATACTAATCAAGATCGACTTTTTTATTTTAAAGGTAAACTTTAACAATGATGACGAAGAATGAATATACTCACCTAAGTATTAGACCAAGCCATAGAGTCCTTGAGTAAATATAATATAGAACCACTGTAGTGATGTGCAAGGGGGGTTTATTTTAGAACCAGGAGGCTCCAATTTTTTTACTCCTGTCTTAATTTTATCTTGTTTTACTAACTCAATACTAGAAAACAATTTATTGACATAAGTATTAAAAATCAAAATATAGATTTTTAAAGTATAATTTTTAATTCAGGTCAACTTGAGTTATTAACAATATTAAATACTAATTTTTATTGTTTAGTTCAATCAATATTCATACACTCCTAATTTAATCAATAAAAGTATTATTATTTCAAGCTTTTGATAAATTTATCAATATATTATTTAAATATAACAATTCCACATAAACTCTACCATATAGGAAAAGTAAGATTTTTTTTAACATTGTGCACGTTAAAAAAAATTCATTTATAACTTTTAACGTGTATTATATAAAAATTAATTGTGTCAACTGTATGGGGGTTTAATCTATCCAGAGCGTGAGACTTTATAGTTCTAGAATTATTACATGCTTTTTATTAAGAAATAACACTTAAACTTATAAGTGATTAATGAACTAATTTTTTTAAACTGTGGGCTTTGCAATTGTGAAATACAGAAATCAATCTGATCTGTGGGCATCACTAAAATCCTGATATACAAGTTACTTCTTGTAGTAGATATTAATTTAGTTATATACCTTTTCAAGTTCAATATGGGAATAACTAATAAAGAATAATATTCATTAAATTTAATACATGTAATAATAAATTTATTAAAATCTAACGTCAACAAAATTAATCACATCTACAAAACGATTCTGGAGGCTAGCAATACAATTATTACAAATCATTAAGATAATTATATTAAATATTTCTTCAATTAAGTGTTCCAGAGCTCTTGATCTTCGCTCCGAAGTTCCTAAATAATTTCTTTCAGCATTTAAAATATTCTCAATTTTACTAGCTAATTCTCTTTTCAAAAATTCCTTTAATATTGACCAAATATGCTGAATTGGATTGAGCATAGGACTGTAAGGCCCAAGTCTTAAAATTTTATGAATTGAAAACTCTTCTTCATTCAAAACATCTTCAATCCTGGAGTGGGCCGGAGCATTATCAATGACAAGTACTATTGGTCATCCATATACATCCTTTGCTTTTCTTAAGCATTCATGCATTCACTCCATTGCTGTAACCTTTTTGAAACTTCATCGTTTCACCTCATGATGAGCAAGCCCCAAGGGATCAATATATCCAATAACTTAAACATTGGCCCCCTCAGAGGGTGCTGCAAATGTAGAGCATCTACTTCCATGTGGTGAACAATCCATTGATCTTGAAATATGGAGATTAATATTAGTTTCTTCCATAAACAAGATTGGTTAATTTTGAGACTGATAGGAAAGTAAGCTTTCAACAAAATCTTGACGTTTATTCCCAAATTGAACTTGCTTATTCCCATATTGAACTTGAAAAGGTATTGATAATTCGTTCAACTCATCATCTTTCTCCAAAATCCCTGATAGTCTTTGGTCTTTGTGATATTAATTACAATAAGTCTGATCTTCCAATGCAAGCAATTCCTCTTCTGCATCTTTGCCCTCTTTCTCTAATAAGTGACTTCCTTTTTGACTTTTACCATCATTTGGTATGTTTCCTGTTACTATTCCATTTGGTTTTCAGATTCACCGATCTTGAAATATTTCCTTATCCAGTTCTTTGACGTATTTTGACCATTTATATAAATATTTGGAGAGCTTTTATGAAAATAATTAGACTGATAACATTTCGCACATGTTTTCAGCTGACTAGCATAGCTGACTCTAGCCACGAAAACTTTTAAGAGAAGAAAACCTGTCATTTAACACTTTTGGATTAAACTGAAAACGAAGTTCCCATTCCTTAGGACCCTTGACCTACCATCGTGGAATAACTTTACTGACTTACAATAGTTTTAAACTTCTCAAAAATCAAATTCCTTCACGTCTTCATGAGACAAATGAATAGTGACATTTTTACATAAAAAATCAGATTTCCATACGCATTCTTAGATGAAAGTTTTAGGCTTCATACACATATGTGAGAAAAAACAATTCCAATATCCAGATCTTTACAAAATGACAATAACGATTATATTTCTGGAGCCTGAACCCTGTAGAAATGCATGTTCTAATAAGAATGTTCCAAATGTCATATTTTCTTCTTATATATGTGGGTCTTGTAGGGATGGGATCACCAGTGATGTATAAAAAGGGTCCAGCTGACATGCACGCAAAGGACAGTTGTTGGCAACATTTGTCTTTTCAAACTTTTTCTTTCTTCTTCTTCTTTTATGACTCAGTTCTATTCCATTCAAAAATAACAAGTGTCAATTTTTAAATTAAGTTAAAAAATGCCTGAGGATTTGATTCAAAGAACTTGGGTCGCCGACAATGGAGGTAGCAACGTTTGAAAATTTGTCAAGGATTCGAGTGTGATGGCATTCGGGCCATGCCATTTCTCGACTTCTTCTTGAAGAAATTTTCGATCATGATACTTTCAAATCGCTGATGTCACAAGAGAAATCCGGATTCATTCAATAAACATGGTATTAGTAATGATTCAGGTACATCTGATTTCACGTCTGACCCAACGTAATTCATTGCTTCATGTAATATCCCACTTTCAGTCGGAGGACATCAAAATCTCATCCAATTTATGGAGAAATCCGTCTCTTCTTGTTTTCCCGTAACCCAATCATTGAAGCTCTTAAGTCATGTCATAATTCTCAAAATAAAACGGGAATTATGGAATATTTTTTCATTTCTTTGTTTTTGATGTTTCTAGTTTTTAGAACATATGCAATCGATTCTATGACTTATTATAGTAGTCGATTTCAATGTAATTAATTCCCTGACAATTATTACTTTTTTACTTTTAAATTATATCTGAAATATTTAAATTTGTAATTATAACGTATATTTTTATCGTATTATCAATTTAATCTATTTGTTTGTGTTTATTTATGAAAACTTAAATTGGAATCACATTGGTTTTCCGAATCCATGTTCAGTTTTTCTTATATAACTTATATATATATTTTTGAGATAATCATGATGAAATTTCATCCTATTTTATTTTTTTATGGAAAAATTTAAGTGATTACAAAATGTGTTACTTTTGACTGTTTGAAGTTTTTATAATAGTTTTAAATGATAATTTAATTGTTGAATAAATAAAAAGTAGCCACTAGATGGTTAAATAAAATCATTTAATTTAATTATGTGTTTCTTAAAGATGTAGTATAAATTATAGGATTCACTTAGGTGTAAGAGTGTAGTAATTTTGAGGTGCAATGTCGACAAAGACATATTGATGTCTTAAATAAATATGGTACCCTTGAAGTAAGGCAGAATTTTAGCCGATTACATTTGAAGGGGCGGAATGTAACTTATTTTTTTGATGTATTACTTAGGAATAGATTATTATTATCATTGAGTGGCATTAAAAATTTGTAAAGGATAGAACCCTAAATTTGTAGCAAATAGTGCCATAGCATGAGACCTCAGTCATTTTGGAATGGACTCGGACTTGACTCGAAAATTAATTATTATTTAATCAATACTAATATAGTATAAACCTCAATATGTCTTTGTCGACATTGCACCTCAAAATTACTACACTTTTACACCTAAGTGAATCTTATAATTTATACTACATCTTTAAGAAACACATAATTAAATTAAATGATTTTATTTAACCATCTAGTGGCTACTTTTTATTTATTCAACAATTAAATTATCATTTAAAACTATTATAAAAACTTCAAACAGTCAAAAGTAACACATTTTGTAATCACTTAAATTTTTCCATAGAAAAAAAAAATAAATAAACAAATAAAAAAACTAGGATAATATTTCATAATGACTATCTCAACTATATAAATAGTTGTTTACAAAAGAAAATGTGATTTCAAATTAAGTTTTCATTAACAAACCCAAAAAAATAAATAAAATTGATAATACGATGAGAATGTACGTTGAAATTTTAAATATTGAGATATAATTTAAAAGAAAAAAAGTAATAATTGTCAGGGAATTAATTACATTGAAATCGATAGTGAATACTATTACGAGTCACTGAACACGACGAGCTTTTTTGTCCATTCGCAACCTCGAGTCAGAAAAGGGAAAGAAATTTTTTGAAAAAACAACTGGTAGATACCCATCTGTATTTTCCTTCTTGCCAACTTTTTAATATTGGGTAGAGTTGATTTAATATATTTTTTATACATCAAAATCATAAATAATAATAATACCCTCTTTGAGTTCATAACATGTAAAGTCAGCTGCTTTAAATCAAAAAAGTGACACGTCGAGCTTTTTTGTCCACTCGCAACCTCGACTGACAAAAGGGAAAGGAAAGATTTGGAAAAACAACTGGTAGCTACCCTTCTGTATTTTGCTTGATGCCAACTTTTTAATATTTGGCAGAATTTATTATTTAGATATACTATATATTTATAAATTTTACCAATCACAGACCAGTCGTTACTACTTGTAATATATTCAAAATTCAAAAAAAGGGCGCGCAATCCTTGATTTAATATATTTTTTATGCATCAAAATCATAAATAATAATAATACCCTTTTTTAGTTCCTAACACGCAGAGTCAGCTGCTTTAAATCAAAAGAGTCAAATGATGAAAATCAGCTGAAGGGAGAATACAGTGTGTTTTTGTTTACCCCCAAAAAGCTTGTCGTGTGCACTAATGAAAAACAGCTGATGGGAGAATACATAGTCCTTTGTTTTGTCGAAAACAAATAAATAAAAAAATATTAGATAAAAATGAAATAATAAAATTCATGAAAATACACGAGATGAGCTAAACTTTATGTATGACATTAGATAAAAGTACATCCTCACATCATCCAAAAAGCCCCTCACAGAATCACATGATTGGAGCATTTTAGTACATTGAAAAATTCTTCAAGTCAATGCTTATCACGGCAACAATATTCAGCAACTGGATGTATCAGGTATTCTTTATATTATCTACTTTTGAATGGTTCAAGTGGAATATCTTTTCGACTATTTTCACACTAATAAAGTTGAGGCATTCTTTCTTCTAAGGCATGTATTGGTTGTAAAATTTCATGAATCAACAATAATTCAATGAATGGTCTAGCTATTGAAATTATTATTATTCACCTTTGAAATAGTAGAACTACATAACATTAACATTGCTTTTATCCAAGTTCCCTAACATATAATAATAGGTTCAGGTTTTATGGGAATTAAGAAGGGAAAAACGTCCAAGGAAATGCACATTCAGAAGACCAATCAACACTACAATTATAGGATTGATCCTTAATGTCCTTAGTTTCGTTCATTGTCATAAATCTATACTTTTGCCAATTTCCCATTTTATTTTGAAAATTACGACTCGACTTACGAGCTCCAATGATTGGGTTACGGGAAAACAAGAATATACCGGCATATTTCTTAATAAATTTGATGAAATTTAGATGTCCATCAACTGAAAGTGGGATATTACATGATACAAGCAATTTATTTCGATTAGATATGAAATCAGATGTACTTAAATCGTTATTGATACTATGTTTATTGAATGGATTCAGATTTCTCCTGTGACATCAGCGATTTGGAAGTCACATGATCAAAAATGTCTTTATTATAGAAGTCGAAAAATGCCATAGCGAACACGTCATCACACTCGTATTCTCGTCAAATTTTTAAACCTTAACACCACCATTGACGGCGATCCAAGATCTCAAATCAAATCCTCAGGCATTTTTAATATTAATTAAAAATGGCGTTTATTCTTTTTGAAAAGAAAACAACTGAGTATGACAAGAAAAGAAGACGAAGAAAGGAAGCAGCTTGAAAAAAAAAATGTTCGCAGATTGCCAACAATCGTTCTTTGTAGGCACGCTATATTGGCTCTTTTTTCACATCCTTAGTCATTGCCTACTCATAGTAGGAAACGAGGGATTTGGAGTAGTCCATAGTGGCAATGTTGAACTCTTTAATAAACGGAGAATTATTACCCCTGCCGTAACTCTAAACACTTTCACATTCATTGTCGACGATTCACTCCAATAGGCAGTTTAATAAAATAATTGATTGCTTTTCTACGGAACCTTACACGTGTTTCACAGATCTTGCGTGATATGAACCCCTCTCCGCTCATTTTTGCCATGGCCACTGCAAAGAAAATGAGGAAAGTGAGGGCCGCCGCTTTCAAGGGAGATGGGAATTACAATACTTTTTCACTGAAAATCAAAGCAATTGTGTTTGTCTAATTTGTAAAGAGTCGGTTGCCTTGTTTAAGGACTTTAACGTAAAGAGACATTACCAGACTAAACATGCTAACACATGCAACAAGATAACAGGGAGTGACCGTGCTGAAAAAGTAAAGTATATTAATAGCTAAACATCGTAATCCTTCTACTGAAAGTACATTTATCAAAGACTGTGTTATGAAAATGGTGAAGAACATTTGCCCTGAGAAAAAGTAAGAAATTGCGAATGTTTGTCTGGTACGTAACACTGTGGCACGAACAGTTGAGGACATATTGTCGGGTATTCAGAGACAACTGGGGGACAGACTTTTGATTTTTTCTCATTAGTCTGCTATGAAATCAAAGATGCATCCAACACTACACAGCTATTGATTTTTTTAAGAGAAGCTGGCAATAACATAAACATAAGAAAGGAGATGATGGACCTCCAAAGCATGAAAGGTTAAACCAGAGGATTGGATATATTTGTTTCTGTTTGTGAAGCTGTTGATGGTATGAAACTACTATGGAGTAAAGTTTTTAGGATCATTACCTGCACCCGTCATGGCTGGTGAACGAAGTGAATTGTCCATACTGATCTGCAATAAGGTTAGCGGAGAAGAAGGTAACGCCATTATAGATCACTGTATAATTCACCAGTAGGCTCTCTGCGCAAAACACCCACAAATTTCATTATGTTATGAAACCAGTGGTAAAGGCAATCGATTCTATTCGCTTTACAGCACTATACCACCTACAGTTTCAGCAGTTCTTGCTTGACATCCAGGCTGAATATCGAGACATAATATATATAACAACGATGTAAAGTGGCTAAGTCAGGGGTCTGTACTGTAGCTATGTAGAGGAAATTGGATAGTTTTTTTTAGTGAAAAGGGGCAGCCGATGGAAGAAGTATCCGATCTTGTATGGCTGGCATATTTGGCTTTTTAGGGTTGACATAACGAAGCATTTGAATTCGCTGAATGTTAATTTTCAAGGAAAAGATGCAGTGGTGAGCCAGCTATACACTTATATTAGGCCTTTGAAACCAAGCTCCAATTTTTCCAAAGATCCCTGTCCCAAACAGAGTCCTATACCGCGCACTTCCTGGCTATTAAAGATGTCATTGACAGTTTCCCACAAGACAACATCGGTACACAAATGAAGAGTTATGCAACAGCTATTGCATCTCTTTCTATGGAATTTAACAAACGCTTTCGTAATTTTGAAGTTATTGAAAAAGAGATGCTACTTTTATTTTCTCCCTTATCTGTGGACTCTGCTGATGCTTCTCCACAGCTTGAGCTCATTGAGCTTCAGTGTGACGATGAATGGCATGGCAACCACCACCAGCTTTTTCTTGTTGACTTTTACTGCAAGCTGGATAAAGACATGTTTCCAGAAATGTGAACATTTGCTAAGAAAATGCTGAGCTTATTCGGCTCCACATATTTGAATGAGCAAACATTCCGGTTTTTGAACTTCAACAAGAACCGATTGAGGCCAAAACTAAGTGACTCACAATTGCCTGACATTTTACTCATTTCAACCACTATCCTCAAACCAGACCTGGCTTCTTTACTGAAATCCAGATCTCAATATCACCCTTTTCATTAGTGTGAACAAGTTATCTGTTTCTTGATCAATCTGAAATGGATTATTTTGAACAGTAACATCTGTCATTATCAACACTAAAAAGCCAAAAGAACATTCATGCTCTTGTTACTTCTTTTATTAAACTCTTGAGTAAGATTTGGCTATTACTGTTGATGTTATGAACCTGTAGATGTGACTTAAACTATTACTTTCTGAAAAATATTGTAAATGACAGGAGCAAAATTCCCTTGTTTTAAGATTGAATAAGAATAGACAACTTTGCATTACTTATAACTCTTGTTTAAAATATTCATGAGTCAAATATATTGTTAAACTCATGTAAATTTAAGATATTTATACAGTTTGTTCAGTGTTATCTAACTCACGAGATATAAATGGAAGGCAAAATTTGTGTTTTTATTCTTGTTCACATCTGTCTGAGTGGCTTATATTTGGTTATTTTGGCATTTAAAAAATAAAGAGAATTGTGACAATTAAAATTTTTTTATAACAGTGTATATTTGCATGAAACTCCATAGATGATCAAACTATTGGCCCCCGAGCATCTTCACTTTATCAAATCAGGTCCTCTTTGAAAAAAAATTTGGACACCCCTGCCTTAGAGTATATATGTAGTATTTTCTTGCAGTAATCACAAATTGAAGAAGGAAGCACTTCGTTGTTATTAATATAATCATTCCATACAAACTTCTTAAACAAAAGCACTATGGAATCAGATATATGCACTACACATGTGGCTTTCTTTTAAAACAAACGACACAAACAAGTGATCTAAAACACTATTGGTTTTTATCCATTTTTTCAATAATAAAGCATTCGACACAACGATTGATTCTTTATGAAAAAATATTTGTGCATTCTTATTAACTTTACTCCAGGGTACTTTAAATTTTGGTGTTTAAACAAAGATATTTTCAATTTCTTTGTTAATAAATAATCACGCAGTTTCACCAAAAACACTGAATAACTGGCGACAATGATCATCCAATACACTTATATGTACTTTATATAGCAAAATTTCATTATTTTAGAAATAATAGAAAATTTAAATTTTCATAGATGTAAAATAGGGTATTGAGTCTAATTTTATTACCAAATTTAGTAAATTTAAGTAATTTTGTTTAGATTTTTTAAAAACGTATAAATTAAGATTACTTACTTTTTGGTAAAATATGTGCTAGATATTTGCTATTTTACTAAATGCTTATAAGTCTTAAAACTTAAGTTGTGAAATAAAATTGGTAAATAAATAAACGTTTAAGCGAGTTATAGATATATTTTCTTCGCTGTAGTATATTTATTTCCATTTTTAACGAAAAGATACTTATTTTTACGGATAGTCTATAAAACATTTTTTGTAAATGTTACTCTTATTATATTTTAATATATGACAATATAATTTGAACTTGTTCTTCAATTTCTTATAAAAAAATAGTTGTCTACTTTTTTCAATTTTCCTCGGTAGAAGTCACAAAATTTACAGTCCATTTTTTGATTTTCAATATTTTTCAATACAATTATGAACTAAATTGCTGAAATCGTTATTAAAGTTTCTATTTCATATTGTAATTCATTCTAGAACTTTTTCTGAACGTTAAAAAAAAGATACGATGAATCAAAATAAAACCTTGTCTTTCTCGGAACGTAAAACTTAAACTATAAGAAATACAAAAATTGTTTTAAAAGTTTTAGGACCTCATATCAAATCTAAGGACGTGACTATTCGGCTGGGAGTCTCCCGGTCGGCTAGTACGTAAGAGTTATTCAACCGTTACATTATAACAATAGGAGTATTGAATAATTGATATCATTGCGTTTGGAGGATATGTGAGTGAGTACAACCTCTTCATTAGGATCACTCACGTTATGGGTGGTAATGCAGAGGGATGGTGTGGGATTCGGGAAATTGGAAGATGTTTTGATAATTGTTTTTTTCCTTTAGAATTGGTCGTACCTATAATAGCTCATCTAAGATTGCTTAAAGTACATTTGGGAAAAATTATATGAAGTATGAGCAAATTTGGTGAGAAACATGCACGCGCTGTTACAAAATTTGACTAGCAGACAATGTTAAACTATTGCAAAATTAGCAAGGAGAGTAATTATTTTGGCCAATAGCCCCCCCCCCTCAGATCGGAAAAACCGGGGGAAAATTAGCAATTTTCGTATTTGAGGGGGCAAAGTACTTACTCTTGAAAATCAGAGTACCAACTACACCACGCTTGCCAACTACTAATAACTTATTTCGTCTTTCGATAACACCGTACACCCAAAACAATTTGGAACCAGGGGTTTTATAGTCCCTTAATTTGTAACCAAAATATTTCACAAGCCCCTACACCATTCTAATCACCTCTCAAGTTTACAATACAAATAATAATACTGATAATACATACCGGTTGAATAGCTCTTATTTACTAGCCGACCGGGAGACTACCGGCTGAATAGTAACTGTGTAAATCTAAACCCCCATTTTTAGAACCATGTATATATATATGTATATAGATGAAAAATGGATTTTATGATTTAGTAAAAAATTACCTTTATCCTTAAAAAAAATAAACCTTACGAATTGCTATTAAAATATCGATTTTGGAATTTTTTCCAGAGACAAACTGGATTACTTAATTAATATATGCCAGTTCAACCCAAAGACCTTTTAATTTCTTCATTAATCTGATTTTAATATCTTTAAAAGGAATTCTGTATTGTCAAACAAAAAATCGATAGATTTTTCTCTATTGAGTGTGAAAATATGTATTAATTAATTACATTGGTCAACAGTAAAAAATCTTAAGGGGTATAAGTATAATAAAAGTTATTCATTTTTGGACGTTGATTTCTAATCTATAATTTTATTTTTCAAGAGTCCGAAGGTATTTAAGAAATCGAACCCTATTTTCTGTGCTAATTTGGCCCATTTTTCAACTTCAACTTCAATTTAAGACTAGAAGGACATTTTGTGCATTAAAAAATGATGATTCACTAGTGTATTTAATACAAATTCCATTTCCAGCTTTTGTTTTGACCCGAGGGGGATCCTAGGGGTGTAGAGGGTGGGATTAGGCCAAAAAGTTGGTCAAATTGTTTGTACTTAAATAAATCCTTGTATATTACATGAAATGGATTAATAAGGAATACATTCAAAAGCTGAGACCCACAGCTTCAAAACAAGATATCCTGCGCTCAATAAAAATCCTTAACTAAGAAGAAATCGTCCATTGAAATATGTAAATTTTCATTCAATTTCGAGCAAAAATCCACTAGAAATCAAAGACTCACGGTAGAGCTACTTAAGTAGTAGTGTGCAGAAGGATTAAGAAACTAGCAGAAATTCTTTTGCTCGCTACTATTTACATATTTCGATAGACGATTTCTTCAAAGTTAAGGACTCTTATCAGACGCTTGACATCTAGTTTGAAAGCTGCAGGCCTAACCTCTTTAATACATTCCTTATTAATATATTTCATTTAATACTCAAGGAGTTATTTAATTACAAAGGATTTTGTCGACTTTTAGGCCTACTCCCGTCCCCTACGCTACCGAAAGCACCTTTAGGTCCGAAAAAAGACTGGAAATGGAATTTGCATTAAATACACTAGCCAATTATTATTTTTTAATGTTCAAAATTTGTATCCTTCTAGGCTTAAATTGATGTTGAAGTTGGAAAATGGGCCAAAAAAGCTAAGAAAGTAGGGACCGATTTCTAGAAAACTTTAGGACTCTTGAAAAAAACAAAAAAAAAATACAGATTTGAAATTAGTGTGCAAAACTGAATAACTTTTATTATACTTATACCCTTTAGGATTTTTGAATGTTCAAATTTGTTGACAAATGTAATCATCGATCAGCTGAGACTCATCTGTCAAATGTGTAAACAACGTAATTTTAAAACTCGATTTTCTTTCATTTTTTTAAATTTATAATTATTTTATCAAGAAAATATTAAAATACTTTATATTAAGTGCTGGAATTGTTATGATTCCGTTTAAATGAAGGATTTTGTCATTTAAAAAAAGATAGATTATGAATTTATTATGTTAAACTTTTTAAATACCGAAAAATCGAAAGTATTACAAAAATCAATGAAAAAATTTAATAAAGTTTGGTTCGGTTATCAAAAATTTGTTCAAAGTCATCTTACAAGTTATTAAGAGACGAAGTTTAAAAATAAAGTTATTATATCATGAATGAATTTACAGGAATCTAACAAAGCTTGTTGATAAGACAAATTCTATGATTACTAGAGATGTAAAAAACGGCGATTTTTAAGCGTGCGAGTAGTTTTCAAAATACCTGTTAGTTGAAACCCTATAGAATATTCTTTCATCATTCATAAATCATCAAGCTGTTTTCCTTTTCCTTTTGACATAGTAATTCTTATTATATATTAAAAAAGTTACGATAATATCACACAACCTTTCCTTCAATTTAGTTTGAAAACTTTCTTAAAGTTAATATCTCTCGAAAGTGTGACTTTATTGGAAAGAAAATGTGCTCGAAGTAAAATATTTATACTTTTATCCTATAAAATTTTTCATTTGCTGACATTTTTAATATGTTTTCAGCTATTTTCTTGAGTTGTTGAAAAGGTAGAATTATTATAAATATCATTATTATATCTTCAATCATTGTTTTTAAAATATGCTAATATCTAAAAGCTTTATTTTGTTAATGAATGAATAATCGTTATTATCAAACTAATTACATATTCAGAGCAGAGATTTCTATTTATGTAATTATTTTTCTTAAAAATTAATACAAATAATGAAATTTTAAACAAAATAGCAATAAATCCAAAACTAATGTACCGATTTAGAAATTAGGAAAATTTCCTGTTTATTTAAAGTAATATATACAACTTTGATTTGAATAATATTTTTCTAAAACATCCATTCAATTTAATTAATTATTATAAGTCCAAAAAAAGCTGTCTTGAGCCTGGAGCAAGGCTGTCACAGCTCCAGTAAGAGTATTATATCGACAGCAAATAAGCTGGCTTTCATAGTTACCATATCATTTTTTTACGTCATCAAGGGGAGCATAAAATTAAAACTGCTTTTATCCAAGTTCCCTAACATATAATAATAGGTTCAGGTTTTATGGGAATTAATAAGGCAAAAACGTCCAAGGAAATGCACATTCAGAAGACCAATCAACACTACAATTATAGGATTGATCCTTATTGTCCTTAGTCTCGTCCATTGTCATAAATCTATACTTTTCGTCAATTTCCCATTTTTGAAAATTACAACTCGACTTACGAGCTCCAACAATCGTCCTTTGCGGTCACGCTGTATTGGTTTTAATCAATTTTTGCGAATGAAAAAATAAAGTCACTCGAAAATTAGTTTAGCTAATATTGCTGATGAACTAATCCCCCTAAAACACATCCTTACTCATAAATAATAAATAGACACGGGTAAAATGTTGAAATAGCGTCGAGTTTAAGGAAGAAAAGGAAAATATCAATTGGTACCACTGCATTGATAATCAATTTATATTCATTCTTTTCAGTATATTTGAACATTCTACAATCATATGTAACTATTGAGCATTATTTAATATTGTCAAATAACAATCACTAGATAAAATGGACCGGTACAGATAGTAATAATAGGCACACTTTTTCACCTCAACAAAATGTCCATTCCTAGTTATAAATTCAAAAAGAATAAGTGTCATTTAGAATTAACTTGATCAATGCCCAAATAATTTAATCCGAGACCTTGGTTCGCCATCAATGGAGCTGATCAGTGCTTGTATTCTTTTCATCTGCAAGCATTAAGAATGGGTAATATATTATATGTAAGAAGTGCAATCCAAATAATTGCTCAAGTCCTCCTTCTCAGGCTAAATTTGACTCTAAAATTACCCCTCTGTGCATGACCGCATTAAGGACTTTTTTTTTGTCAAAGAAGGACAAAAATTTTCAAATTTAAACCATAAGTCTCAGAATTGGCTGAAATTTGGCTCATATTTTTATACATGTCAAAATAAAAAACCTGAAAATTTAAAATCAATAGCTCTTAAATTTAATTAAGTAAATTACGCCTAATTAAAATTTTACTAATTTTAGACTCATTTTGCCATTGCTCCGCCAATTTGAATTTGCGTGCAAGCTTAAAAATTGCTTATTTTTATCAAGACAATACAAAATCATGATCAATATGTATTTTGGGTAATTCAGGGGTGGGAAATCCAAAAATGCTATTTAATTTGGTATCAGGCTTTTAGAAAAACATCTAAAGACCACTTGAGTCACATTTTCTTACTCAAAACATGAACGGGCCAGTTCACAATTGATCCAAAATTTGAAGATGTGGGACAATTTTCTCAAAGTTGAAATTTGGCATTCAGCAAATATAAGTTTTCACCCATACTATACTAAAAAATCAACATGGTTATTTGTATCCTTCAAAAAATGTTTATATTTTGATTTCCTTAAAAAATTGTTATAATCGCATGTTGTTTACCATTAATTACTATAGTGTTAAGAGGAATTCCCGAACAAAAAATTTGCGTACACGATATTTCGTGCTCGCCACACAATCCTTTCACAGATTTTGGCATCTTTAAAATTCCTTTCTCAGCTTTAAATTTTCTTGCCTTTTGAAGTGTGTCTTCCGAAACTTTGAAAAAACTTGCTGACTTTCGCAGTGACCTTGAACTGGGGGTAAGTGCAAGTATTTAAATTTTCTTACTTCTGTTAGCTGATTTGAGCTTTTACTTCATCAAAAAGACGAGATGGTCCAAGTCGCTTACTTTTTCTTTGATTACTGTTGAACAAGTTTCGGTTTGAGAGTTTTCTTTCATTTCCTCTTCATCAACACCTAGAGCAGCAGCAACTTTAGATGTCATCCCTTCATTTGCCTGGGTAATTTTCCTCTTACCATGTAGTAATCTTGTGCTATCGCCAATTCCATACAGTTTAATCAGAGAAATGGCCAGCTTCATTAAGGTTGCATTTGCTGTTTCTTTACTAGAATCCAGTGAAAGTGCTTGATTTATTTTTATAAAATACGATTCGTCCTCATTTTCCTTTGACATGTGATATGTTTCAATAGGAAGGTTTTTTATCTCATTGATTTTAGCCCGGCAAGTTGGGCATAATTTGAAACCTGGCACAACATCTAGTCCGATAGGAACCATTTTTTTGGACAGTTCGAAACTTACTAGACGCAGTGGAGATTTAACTTTTTTGGGGGGAATGTTTAATGGATTACAACATACAGTTTGAGCTTTTTCGAAAATTCTCGTCAAACCTGTTCATGATGGTAACAAATGGTTGCATTCGTATTAAGGATTGCCAAACTACTTTTTCACATGATTACTTCTCTCTCTACGACACTAAGAGTATCAAGATTGCGAATGCCAACTTTTCGACATAATTTAAACTGATGACAAACTTCATCTGAACGTAATCCAACTAAACCCTGACTTGTACTTGAACCTTCCATGATTATTTTAAACTGATGCGAAATGACTAGTCTTTAAATGTTTTGTAGAGAATGCCTAACTGACAATTACGGTTTACAATAGCTTATAATGGAAACATGAAAATCAGCCATGTGATATTATTGAAATGTTAAAGTAAATCTAATCCTTTGTTACATCCTGTTAATAGCAACACTTGTGAAATAAAGGGAAATTCCATTTCCAATATAGAAAATAATCACCTACTTTGAATGTACATGATTAATCAACACTGTGATTTTAAAAACGATGGCCAAACAATTAGAACTTAAAACCATACTTTTAAGAATTTTTTAGATTTTTCTGAAGAATACAATTTGATTTATAAGTTGAGGACTTACAGAGTGAAAAACTATTTAAACCCTTCATGTAAGTATCTTCAATAGTTACAAAATTTTCATGTGAAATCAAGAAACTTTTACTACTAAGGGATGAGCCAAGTTTCTTATAAATATAATATGAAAACGTGTGGGAGTAAGATATTTTACTATAAGGAAATAATTGTACATTTGAATGAAAAGACTGGGTTAGGTGTGCTATGCTGATCAGGTATACATTTTTCATTTTAAAGACATTTTTATCACAATATATAATCTATAGAAGCAACAAAAATGATATTGGTCAATTTCTTGGTAATATGTGTATTAACACTATAGTAATTAATGATAAACAACATGCGATTATAACAATTTTCTACGGAAATCAAAATATAAACATTTTTTGAAGGATACAAATAACCATGTTGATTTTTTTAGTATAGTATGGGTGAAAACTTATATTTGCTGCATGCCAAATTTCAACTTTGAGAAAATTGTCCCACATCTTCAAATTTTGGATCAATTGTGAACTGACCCGTTCATAGAAATGTCTTCTATTTCTCAGTCGAGTCATTCCGCACTTTCAATATTGAAGACGAAAGGCTAAAATTTGTTATTAGCGGATGTGGAGTTTGCCAAACAGCATTTTCTTTCCTCTTGGCTATGGATAAATCCACAGTTCTGAGACTCTATGTTCATTATACGGAAAATGGATTACACATAAACCATATATGTTTCATCCACTTTACCAGATAAAACTTGATAACGAGCGCCAGCTATCCAAAGGGACACATTGGAAGGAACCAGCTACTAGACAGTTTGATTAGTCTTTGGCCTCTAAATTGGAAAACTATCCAATAATTGTATTTGTCTCTTAACGTCGACATACTTGCTTTTTACCATCATCTACTGTTCTACATCACCTATAACCTTCTTAAAAAATTGTGTAACATTGTCATCGCCATGGACTAATTTGAAAAGATATCTCATTGAGGGTTCAATGAATAAAACTAGCTTCTACACTTTTTATTATTACTTTACATATTAAAATTGAAATAATTTGATTGTATAACATATTAATACACAATATATTCTATTGATAATAGAATAATACTATCTAGGAATAGAAATTAATTTTTTGAGGAATCAGAAAGTACGGAAGCTAGTTCTACTGAAATCATAAATTAATGGAATATCTAAGTTCTCGTTATATTAATTTTATATATTCATTCAAGCCATGCATGGGCAACCTACGGCCCGCAGAAACCTTAGAAATCTATAATTATCATATATTTTTTTTTAAAAATCCCGAATTTTTCTATTAAAAGTTACCCATCAATATAAAAAAATCATAAATGATAAAATCGGTTGTTTAATAATTGTTTATATGTATGGTGTAAAATAGGTATAACTATGTATGCATATATATTTTGCAAATATATAATTAGGGCTCTTGGCCTGCAGTCAGTCTTGGAAAATATAATTTGGCCCACAAGTGAACAAAGGTTGCCCATCCATGATTTAAGCTTTATTACTCCTAATTACAAATATGGAAGACAACGATATTAATATTAAATATCAAAGAACTGTTCAATTTATATTTTTAATATTTGGAATAACAATTATTCTTAAATCTTTATCTTTGTTTCATTTGGTTATTAGTATTTATGCTGTATGTCTCACTGTATCTATATGTTGATCATAATAAAATCTATATATATATTTAGTAATTTCTTGTTTATTTTTTAATTAACGAAAGGTTTTTTTTTACTTGTCCTGGTTAATTTGGTTATATCCAATAATCATTTAACAATTTACAGGCACTTAATATCCTCATGTTGTATAATGTATCCATGAAAATTAAAAACCTAACGGGTATCTATTCCCGCAATCAGATATTAAAATTTGTACATAAGTACTTAGCCAATACAATACGGATCAAAATCAACCACATTTTTAGATAAATTTATCATAAATTAAAATGGCTTTTAACGATAAATGAAGAATTACGATCTTAAAATTTACTCTTCTGCTAAATTCAGAGCCGTTTGGAAATCCTTCGTCTAATTAAAACAAGTCAAACTATTTATCTTACCAAATTAGATTATAATTACAAATTTTAAACATTCAATATAAGGATAACACTACTAGCTGATGAATGAGTATCAGAAGTTAAGATTATATTATATCAAGACATAATAAGGTAGTTGATGGCATTTTATATAGCCGACTTGGTGCCAGGAGTACAGGGTACTATTTTTATCCAAAACTATAAAATAATAGAAGAAAAGTGATGAGCAAATATATTTAGAAATCTCCAACGTTGATGCAAATTTTATAATAAATAGTCATACTCCAAGTGGAGGACAGATGTTTATTAGATATATTAATTCTAAACAAAATAAGGAAACAAATTCAAGAAATCAAACAATGGATTTGGAGATTTTCAATAGTTCCACTATACTCAAGTCAAAAAGCAATTTTTTTATTACTCTTCATATTTAAAGAATCGCTTCCCATTAAATGTAGGAATGCCAACGAATATAGCTTAAATATAACTTAGCTGGATATTTTTATAATATTTAACTTCAATTTGCGTATTTTACTATGTTTCAAAATATTATTTATCCTATATATTGGGGTAATCATATACATAACAGGTTAAACACATGGAGTTAAAGACATAGGACTTAAGCAAAACTAACTTATAGATCAAAAACTATTAAAACTTTTGGAGTCAAAAATCTCCCATGGAACAAAAAAACTAATCCCCTCATAACTACAGTATAATTGAAAGGTTCAAGTGTTTATGTTAATATCGTTATAGTTGTAAATATTTTGTGTTTACTCACACATAACATTTTCAATAATTGGTAATTTGAATAGAATTTTGTATTCTTCAAATCTCCTATGTTTATTCCTTAATTCTTAAGGGGAAAATATTTACAAGATTATAAGGATCCCATATCTGTATAATACGTGTAATACTTCGTTAAATGGCATTATAGTTATTATAAATTATATCAATAAAATTTCTAACTGAGTGAACTTAACACCCTTAATCGCCGATAGTGGATTGGTGAAAATGTTTTGGAGTTAGGATGAGGACACTAGATAATTCTTCATTCATCCATCAAAGAGTTCGACATTGCCCATATGGAATTTTCCGATTTCCTCGTTCCTATTATGAGTTGCCAATGGCTCTAATGGCCATTGTCACTATAATAAGAATCAAATGTTATAAATTAAAGTAATGATTTCAAAGTAAATGTTAGTTATATTACCTCTAGGATTTAAGATTTTTGAGATTCTGCTGAAATTTCCCTCAGTTTGATATATCTCTTATTCTTTATCAATCACATACAGATATTTACATTTGAGTGGTTTAAGCTTAATAGCATGACAAAGATGATAAAAATATCATTTCCCTCAACTTTTTTCTTAAGCTGGGATAACAATACATCACATTGAAACTCCATTGACTTCGTGATGAAGTAGTAAGAGGGAACGACTTTTCAGTAAAAAGTGTCATGAACGTGACAAAATTTGGATGGCTAACAATTTTTAATAGAATATGGTAAGACACAATCATCTTGGTCTTATCAGTAATTAAATTAGAAGTATCAGGGTTGTCGTTAATTAAGTACCTTGAATAAATCTCTAGATTTGTCTCGTAAATACAGCTTTGAACATGTTGCATCATGTTTAACTTTCTCAAGGTTTCTGTCCCAAAATCACAAAGAGAGTATCTCATTAACCTGGAATCTTCATTATAACTTCAAACATTTTCATCTCCATTATCAGGGATAAAGGATTTTAAATTCACTCGATTATAATTTTTTATGACTATTCTTTTATGTTTAAATTTATTAAATCATAAATCGACTAATGCATTTATTAATTTTGTAAGTTTCGTTAAATATCATCCAAATATATATATATGTATATGTATATATAATATTTTTCCTGTATTCTTATAATTTGAGTTATCACTGATAAAAGAATTAATATCACACAGGGGTTTCGACATCCTTCACAACATATACAAGAGAGGCTTAATCTTTTTTTCTAATTGAAAGGATTTCGTACAATGTTGAATATCTATTTATACATATTTATAATTTACGCTTAATATTTAGTTTCGAATTCATCAAAAGTCTTGAAGGGAAGATAAGTTTCTGAATCACATCCTATTATATTGCTTCAATGTAGTATTTTTTAAAAAAACACTGATTTAATGCACTCATGCACACTGAGATAATACTAGAGTCAAATTTAACTACTTAGTCTGAGATTAGAGGCTAAAGCAGTAAAACCCTGCATGTACTATACATTATTAAGACTTACACTTCAAAGGAATCAGAGTATTTTAGTTAACCATACAAATTATATACCAACAAGAAAGGGCTCAAGTCTAATTCCACGTAATAATTATAAGTTAACGACTTAATGGCTTAAAATATATAATTTTCTGATATATGTATACGAATTCGAATTTATTGAATATAATTTGATGCCAAAGAAAAACAATGATATTTGAATAAAGTTAATTTTGTTCTAAATCGATTAGGAACCAGCAATGAAGGATATTTGGAGAAAAATATCTTCCCCTTACAAAAGTAATATTTAATTTTTGGGTACACATTATATATGTTAATGAATAATGATATAATAACATATATTTAATACATATTAGGGTCTGATATATGATGAAGATATATTTTTGATCAATAGTAAAGGTTTAAGTAATTATATTTACCGCTTTTATTGTGACATCCAAATTGCACGGCTGTTACAGATTCACCATTTTTTTAATCAAAAAGAAAAGCTACCTACAATAGTTATTATTCTTATAAATTTTGGTTGTTTATGCCGTTCACAATAATGACATCATGTTAAAACACTCTATAAGATATTCTACTTTCAATAGGAAATAACAATATTAAAAAAATACTATGTAAGTTGTTAATTTTGATAAATTCACACTCTAAGACATCCAGTCCTGGACAAGATTGGTCAAACTTGTTAAGAAGAGTTATAAGCTTTACTTTTCTAATATTTATAATTTTAGAGCAATATAATTATGGTTTCTTAATTATTACTAAAAAATCGTGAGTAAGCCACATATTATTGAATATCACATTTCAACGTAAGTACATAGAATTGTTGAAAAATCTATCTCCCGAAAAAAATACTTCATGTAGATTTATTTTTCAAAATTAATTTCACGAAAATAAAATAAAAAAGTGCGTTTTTCTTTGAGTCTGAGACCCCACTAAATGAACTCCTGTTAGGAAAGTTACCGCCCCTTCCGATCAATGACACATACTAATTTTAGACAAAATTATTAACTATCGAGTACATTTAATTCTAAACAAAAATATTAAGTCCTCTATAGATGCAAAATGAATATAAGTGGTTCTATATAAAGGTGGGACATTCATGAGACCCACCAACTCAGATTTCTACCAAATTTGAATGTAATATTTTTTTATAAGAATATGCAGAATTGCAAAATTTAAGCGATAAATTTAAAATCCTTTAAAAGTTATGAGGGTTTGAAGATTAGTCTAATTTACAATGTTTTTATTATGTAGCTTTTGTAACAGATTTTTTAAGATAACAATATGAGTTATATCTTATGAACCAATCGGGCCAAAAATTGGAATGTAAACAACTTTTGAATTTTTGATTTTTACATTGAAACACGTTACACACAGAAAATAATGATACTACAAGGAAGACCAGAAACGTTGCAACATTTAACTTTTTTCTCAATTACTCAGATATGATTCAGTTTAAGAATACCAAATTAAAGTTTGTAGAGTAAAAGTTTGATATCCTTAAACTTTTGCAATTCAGCATATCTTACATCATGAAAACATTTCATCCAAATTTGGTATATGTCATAATTAGTGGGTTTCAAAACTTAATTTTTTGTCCCTCTTTCATATGGAATAGCTTACTTATATAATGTATTTGATGTACATCAATTCATTAAAGGATCCATCTTGAGGATGGTAGATTTTGATCAACAAAATTACATTCAAGATTAAACAGAAAAAAATCTTATTTAATTTAATACATTAATTAAGAAAAGGTGATAAATCTTAACATCGTAATTCAAACATAAAAATTGAATAAACATATCAGCACATCAAAGTGTGTAAATTTTCATCTAATTTTGGGCAAAAATTCGCTAGAAATCTAAGACTCACGGTAGATCTATTAAAAAACAAGTGCTATAGACTGTAGTAGTAGAGCGCAGAAGAAGACTCTGATATCAGCTGAAGATAACCAAATTCAAAAACATGGATCTCTTATTCAATTACAAGGCAACTCCGAGGAAAGAGTGGGATCGCAGGGTCATGGATATCCAATGAAAGGAATAGTGTTCCGTGATGAGTCATGTCTCAGTACCCTTCATCTTCATCATCATGGATATGAAGGGAACTGTTTTGAGGAATGCTGGATCAGTCGCCTTAATTTGAAGAAGACGGGATCGGAGTTTCGACGTGCTATAAAATTAGAGATTCATCTTCATGAGAAGGTATTTATCATTTGGATCATCTTTGAGTACACTAAGAACAATTCCCTTTTCAGATTAACAATAAACATCACTGTTAAGTCAAGAATGGGGAAAGACATTAAGACTCTATTGAGGAGTCAATGTTTGTTTGACAGAAACTAATCTCAACATTCATCTCAAAATTTAAACCGATGTTATCGCTTATATCGCTACGACGGCTCTTGTATACACTGGACTCGCGCATCGTGGCCGTTTCTAGTCTACTAACACACATCCTCATTCGAATGGACAACTTTTTTACACTCATGTACCAATCACGTTACTGAAAGTCCCTTAGTTTACCGTTTATGTCGCTCAGTACTGAGTCCCCTTCTTCATGTCCTAAGTGGAGAACAAGGAATAATCATGAAGTGTCTTTGATAACGTTAATCGTATTATGCACAAATTCATTTATTTTTTATACCATTTCTAATGAATGATCTCAAATACAAAATATATCAAAAACATAACATAATTTACATAATTCTTTACAAGTATAATTCAATCATCAATATTTGACAAGGAGTTATTTGATTCAGATGGTAGTTACAATGCTGATAACATAATATGATTTTGATTTTGAATGCTCAATAAATTTTGTGGAGATTAGTTTCTTCCATACAAACATTGACTCCTCAATGGAGTCTTCATTTCTTTCCCTTTTCTTAACTTAACAGCACCCTACGCCCCCAGGAGTCCTTTTAGGTCAAAACAAAGACTAGAAATGAAATTTCCATAAAAAATACTAGCCAATCATCATTTTTTAGTGCTCAAAATGTGTATCCTTCTAGGCTTAAATTGAAATTGAAGTTGGAAAATGGGCCAAAAAAGCTAAAAAAGTAGGGACCGATTTCTCGAAAACCATCGGACTCTCGAAAAAAAGAATTTCAGATTTGAAATCAGTGAGCAAAACTGAATAACTTTTATTATACTTATACCCCAAAAGATTTTTGGCTGTTGACCAGTGTAATTATACGAGGACTTAAGCACTTTTTGTTTACATTTTATTTGCTTTATTAACATTAATGCATGTATTCCTTCATGTGAGATCTTTACTATCAGGTAGATGTTCTCCCCTCAGTAATAAAGGAAAAATTATAACAGCTCTGGAAAACCAAAAGTACTTTTCAAAGAGCCAACTCCATAAAATCTCGCACGCGGCATTTTGCATATTATTTACATTCCTAGCTATCTAGGAGTGGGGAGCACTGACCTGTGTGTATGAATAGGAATGTAAATAATATGCAAAATGCCGAGTGCGAGACTTTGTGGAGTTGGCTCTTCGAACAGTACTTTTTGTTTTCCAAAGCTGTTATTATTTTTCGTTTATTACTGACAGCTACCAATATTATTGACAAGTCTGAAGTGATATTAATATAATATCTGGACATTTATCTGCCCTGGAGAAAAGTTTTGAGACTTATTTCTCCCACAAAAACGAAGAATTTGATTGAGCCTGAGATCTATTTCACTTTTTTGCCACTGAATCAGATGCCTGTCATGAAGAGGATAGGATGAGCTTGCTGAAGTGCAAATGAACTCAAGTTACAACACATTTTGGCTGCGTATGGGTCAGGAATATCTTTTACATTCTAAGAGTGCTATAAATGTGTTGATCCAACTCCCCACTTTATACTTCCGTGAACTGGCTCTCTCCTCTCTCACATACTTAAAGAATAATCTGAGGCAAAAGGCTGTCTGTTAAACAATATCTCTGTGTTGCACTCTCCACAATCTCTCCTTGCATTAACAAACTCTACAGTCAGAGATAGACACTTAAATTGATAAGTTGTAGGTGGAGAAGATAATTTTGTGAAGGTTTGTTTTTAATGTGTATTGTTAATACCAGCAAATTTCTCAATCATAAACTAAAAATAGTCGTTTATTTGAAAAAAAAAAAAAATGAAATGGATTAACGGCTGCTTAACTTAAGTAGCAGCGCACAGAGGGATTTCAACTGGTTTCTTAACCCTTCTGCGCGCTACTACTTCAGTTTTTTTTTCTCGGCCATATCGGCATATTTTTATTCGAATGCACATACTAAAAATTCATAACAGGGAATATCTGGGAAAGAAACTGATGGAACATCAAAAACATATTTTAAAAAAACATAGAAGTCCAGCAAAAAAACAACAACAAGGGTCCAAAAAAAATTATGAAATACTTTGTAAAGTTCTGAAGTGGAGTTTTATTATTGATAGTACGCCGGAGATATCTCGATCAGAAGATGATCTTTTTGCGTATAGTACATGGTGGGCCTTGGTGATGATGGTATTGATAATATTATCTTCCTGTTCGGTATAAAAAGCGATAAAATCATCTTTCTTAAACTTATAAAAACTAAAAATTTCCTCTAAATATTCCCCTTTAGTAGAATATAGTGGGGTAAGTTTCTCACATTCAAAAAAAAAAAAATGTTAAATTGTTTCATCCTTGAATCCAAAAAATACGCACTTTCATTTTTCATCAGCAAAAAACTTAGCGTTCACTTCTGAGTACCAGTAAGTATTCGATATTTTAACCATTTTTCAGAAGAGGAGAGTAAAGCATTTTTTGAGACGCTTATACTCCGTGATACTGGAAGATTCAATTGTCTTCTCTGTAAGTACCCTGTAAAAGGGTCTAAAGTTGAAGAATAGTATAACTTTGTTAAATCATCTGCATAACAAAAACATTTTGGATGCGATGAAAGAGAGGAAAATCTATTAATTGATTTTTCCAAATGGATCTTTCTTATTAAGGGGTCCAATCCAATAATAAAAATCAAGGCAGAAGACGGATCTCCTTGCCTTACTCCTCTTTTGTTATCGAATGTATGCGTTATGGGTCCATAATTAATCAATGTTTTTGAGTTTGCCAGCAGCGCTCCAACCATTCTGATAACATAATCCCCAAATCCTCTCTTATAAAAATTTTGTATAATGTATTTATGAGAAATTGTGTTGAATGCTCGGGAAAAGTCAACAGCCATCACAGAAACATTGTCAGCAGACTTTAAAAAGATTTGCAACGTAAAAGGTGTATTATCTATCAATTTCCTTTTAACAAACCTAAACTGAGACGGATGTAATAGAGAACATAAAATGCCACTTAAACGATTTGTTAAAATGTATGAAAAAATCTTGAAAATACAGTTCTGCATAGATAAGGGCCGTAAATTTTTTAAATGTCCTGGGTCCTTTTTCTGTTTAGGAATTACAATTTTTTTCTTGGCAATTGATACAATAAATAAAAATTGTACTTTGTTTTCTTTTTCAGATTCCAAAAGTATAACAGAACAATTCGTCCGGTTGATGCAAAAACTGGAAAACTTTCACAGCTTAAAACTTTTTCATAAAATTTTAGTAAAACGGGTGATAAAATCTTGGCACATTTTTTATCAAACTCAAATACATCTAAGCCTAGAATGAGACAAGTCATCTACGGCTTGTATTTTAAGTTTTGTCCTATAAAATAGGTCAGCTTCTCTATAGAGTTTATCAGCCATATACCTTTTTTCTTCTCTGCTCAGATTGTTTCTCTCTATGTCTTCAAGCTTTTGCAAATCACGCCGACTTCTTTCAGCTTTCATCGCTCCTTTTCTTCTAAGCAATCTCTTTATCTTAAAAGCATGTTTTCCACAAGGTAAAATATATCTTCATTTGGGGTTATTGAATTATTTGTTCCTAAAAGGATATCTTCAACTTCTTGGCCAGTTGCCTCATCGTGTAAAAGCGTGGAGTTGAGTTTCCATTGTAAGTTGTTTCTTGGCTTTCTTGAGTTCTGATTTATTTGAATCCGAATGCCCTTATGATCTGATATCTGTTTACTTATGACGTCATAAGAAACAATAGACTCTTTCAAGAAACCTTTTATTAAAAACAAATCGAGCCTCGACGATAAATCTTTAGTAAAGAATGTTTGCTCAAAGTTTTGCATTACATTGGCAACGTCCTTAAAATCAAAGGATCGCATAATTGACTTCAATAATTCTGTTGAACGAGGATGAGAGTTCAATGCACGACTAGTTGAATCTCTATCCATTCTTAGTTTTATATTAAAATCACCACCAATTATTGTCGGTCTGTGTAAGATAAGGTGCATAAGCTCATTATAAAATTCGGGTTCATCATTGTTTGGCCGATATAACCCTATAACCTCGAAGGTTTTTCCAAGATAAGTGCATTGTGCTTTGATGAGATTACCTTGTGCACATCGAAAATGAACTATTGGACATAGTGTCGATTTTATGAGCAAGGTTACACCTCATTTTGGATATGAATCCCTGTGATTGAATGATGAGAATGAGAGATGCCCTGAAGGAATGGAGAAATGATTCTCAAAATTACACCTTGTATCGCAAAGAATAACTATTTCGGGAAATTTGACATACTTTATAAATCTTGCAATACTGTACTTCTTCTTCAAACTTTGACATTTAATGTGAAGATGTAGATAGTCATTCCTTTTTATGATGTTTATTTGCTGATTTACTAGGAGATGATTGGGAACTGGACAGGGTTCTTTTAGTATTAGAACCTGATAGTGATCTAAATGGCAAAATATTTTTTTTAGAAAGAGAAGATGGGGAGTTTATAGGAATATCATTTTCAAGCAATTTTGTTTGATGTCCATCAACTTGTTTACTCTTGTTAATATCACCAATTGTACAAATAATATTTTCTTCGCTTTTGCTAAGCTCTTTTTGTTCTTGGTATTCCTGTTTATTAATTTCCTCCACTTCCACTTCTCTTTCTCCGGATCCATCAATCTTCCCATCTCTCCTTTCAGCTGCACACAGATCATCAATGTTTTGTATTAATTGAGATAAACCAATAGTTTCAGCCAAAGAGCTTTTATTAGTTCCTTTAATTTCGTCTTTTTGAAGCGTAGGCGCTTCGTCCTTGTGATCCATTATTTCGTTCACAATTTCGATTTCTTTGTTTCCGTTCTGCTTCTCTTTCTCTTCACTTATAATGTTTTTATTTTCCTCAATTTTTTTATACAATACGGCTTCGTATTCTCTTACTTGCAACCTTTTTCCATTACAATTCACTCTCAAGTGCCCAAACTGAAAGCAGTTTTGGCATTGGAGTCTTACTCCTGGAAACCTTAAATTAATAAGTTTCCATCTACAGGAATAATTTGTGGAATCTTCAATGGATCTGCATTGACTTCAAATATGCTGTTTGAGGTTCTACATACTGTCTTATACTTTTTGAGCTTTTCCTCTACTTTCGGGTCGTCAGGGTTCGATTCAGGATAAGAATTGATATCTTTGGCAAAACTGCACAGCCAATGTTTTAACTTATGTTCATCAATTCTTTTAAATGTATTAATGGCCCTTATTTTCATTTTTCTACTCCAATCCACTTCAATATTCTAAATTCCTTTAATTTTCATTGTTACTATTTTTAGTTCTCCATTGGGTGCTTCGACTTCAGTTTTATACTCCTTCTTCAGGTTTGATAATCTTGCTCTGATATTGATAGGCTCCACTGTAAATAGAGAAGCGAATCCGAAACTATATTGTGCTTGTGCACCCGCAATCTCTTCTTCTAGAAATCCAAAATGCAGGGCTGCGTTATATACAGTGACCTGTTTCATATTGATATTATTAAAAGCTCTTCCTGTATTACTCTCTGTTAGAGTAATAATGAAGGTTTCCCATTCATAGGTAGCATTCAGTTGTATTTTTAGGAATGTAAATTATGTGCAAATCGCGCTTGTAATAAAAAAAGAAAGAGAAAATCAACTTGGCAACCCTGACAATTTAATGAATGTTGAGGGGGGGAAGCAGCTTGAGCTGTCATGACGTTTTACTGAGCTACAAGCTGCTATTTTCCTTTATATATGTATACAAATGAAAACATCAAACCACAAACATTACAATACGTTACTCCAGATTCATTATTATATTCACAAATATCATTAACTCCATTCTCCTCAATGAATGATATCCATTTTTTAATTTTTCATTTGTTCCTCTCCATGATATAATCTTTGCAGACTGTTCTTTTCTTGTAAAACATTATGTTGAGGTAAAGTTGATGTTACCTTCTTAAGGGGGGAAAAAATGATAACAGCTTCGGAAAACAAAAAGA
This sequence comes from Lepeophtheirus nordmannii, assembly GCA_963680855.1. Classification (NCBI taxonomy): domain Eukaryota; kingdom Metazoa; phylum Arthropoda; class Copepoda; order Siphonostomatoida; family Caligidae; genus Lepeophtheirus; species Lepeophtheirus nordmannii. Next base: position 14,950,844 of record OY804526.1, on the reverse strand, counting down.
CATGTTTGAAGAGCCAACTTCACTTTTTTATTACATGCCCGATTTGCATATGATTTACATTCCTATGTATTTTGCTACAAGCATCGTTGATCTTATTATTTCTTGTCAACGCACTCACTTAAGAGAGCTTAGACTTGTCATTTTTGACGTGTTTATTATCCGGGGGTCTATCAGTTGGAGAAGAGTTCATTCTCATAAGCAATAACAAAAACTCAATACACACGCGAGTTTAGCTATTGCAAGAGGATAAAAAACTTGACAAGCTATTGTCAATCAAAATAAATCAAAGAAGAAGGAAATACCTAGGAATGTAAATCATATGCAAATCGGGCATGTAATAAAAAAAGAAAGAGAAAATCAACCTGGTAACTCTGACAATTTGATGAATGTTGAGCTTGAGCTCTCATCACGTTTTACTGAGCTACAACCTGCTATTCTCCTTTATATATACAAATGAAGACATCAATAATAAATAATATCATGTACACCATAGATGAGAGGCAGAAAATTAACTGAAATTAATGTCAGAAAATTATATATTTTTAACTAATAATAATTATACGAGGACTTGAGCCCTTTTTGTTTACATTTTATTTACTTTATTAACCTTAATGCATGTATTCCTTCATGCAAGATCTTTACTATCAGGTAGATGTTCTCCCCTCAGTAATAAAGGAAAAATGATAACATCTTTGAAAAACAAAAAGTACTGTTCGAAGAACCAACTCCACAAAATCTCGCACGCGAAGTTATGCATATTATTTACATTCCTAATGATACCTTTCATTCTTAAAAATACAAGAATCGAAAATTTAGCAATTATGTATGAAAATATGATAAATCATTAGCATTAGTTGGAACTGAAATGAATAATAAAAAAAAAAAAAAAAAAAATCATATGCAATTCGGGCGTGTGATAAAAAAGTGGAGTTGGCTCTTCAAACAGGTCTTTTTGTTTTCCGACGCTGTTATTAATTTCTTTCTTCCCTCAAGAAGGTAACATCAACTTTACCTCAACATAATGTTTTACAAGAAAAGAACAGTCTGCAAAGATTATATCATGGAGAGGAACAAATGAAAAATTAAAAAATGGATATCATTCATTGAGGAGAATGGAGTTAATGATATTTGTGAATATAATAATGAATCTGGAGTAACGTATTGTAATGTTTGTGGTTTGATGTTTTCATTTGTATACATATATAAAGGAAAATAGCAGCTTGTAGCTCAGTAAAACGTCATGACAGCTCAAGCTGCTTCCCCCCCCTCAACATTCATTAAATTGTCAGGGTTGCCACGTTGATTTTCTCCTTCTTTTTTTATTACAAGCCCAATTTGCATATGATTTACATTCCTAGAAATACCTCTCATGTGATCTCTGTCTTGTTGACTTGGAAGTTACCTTTTTAGGTGCTTGAAATGCTGGCAGTAACTTGTCGTTAACAAATGATGACGTAAGATTGCTTACGTTTCCAAAGATGTATAGATGTTCCTATTGGAAGATCTGAGTCCTTGAAAATTTCCGTTTATCACTGGAGCAAATAAAAACACGTCTTCACTCGATCATAATACATAAGATTTCATATTACTACTTCAGTTGCTCTACCGTGAGTCATTGATTTCTAGCTAATTTTTGCTCGAAATTGAACGAAAATTTACACATTTATTTGAACGATTTCTTCTTAGTTAAGGATTCTTATCGGGTGCTTGACATCTCGTTTGAAAACTGTGGGTCTGAGCTCTTTAATGAATTCCTTATTAATCCATTTTATGTAATATTCAAGGGGTTTTTCAAGTACAAAGGACTTCACCGACTTTTGGGCCTACTCCGGCGCTCTACGTCTCTAGGAATCCTTTTAGGTCTAAACAAAGACTGGAAATGGAACTTGCATAAAATACACTGGCGAATTATTATTTTTTAATGCACAAAATGAGTATCCTTCTAGGCTTAAATTGTAGCTAAAGTTGGAAAATGGGCCAAAAAAAGCTAAAAAAGTAGGGTCCAATTTCTCGAAAATCTTAGGATTCTCGAAAAAAAAAATTACAGGTTTGAAATCAACGTGCAAAACTAAATAACTTATATTATTCTTTTACCCCTTAGGCTTTTTGACTGTTGACCATTGTAATTATTACAGATAATTGGACTTGAGCCCTTCTTTGTTAGCATTGTACTTGCTTTGTTAACCAAAATAACCAATAGTAGATTGAAATAATTTAATAAGATGGGATTAAGAAACATATCTTCCCCTTAAGATTTTTAATGAATTCGAAACTAAATATGTGCATAAATAACAACAAATTTATATATAGAAACTCAACTTAGCACGAACTACATTCAGCTCAAAATAAGATCAAGTCTCAAATTTATATGTCATGAAGGATGGCGAAACATATATGTGATATTAATTTCTTCATCATTGATAACTTAAAATTGCATAAATATATACAAATATGAGACAAATACTCAATGGTCTCATAAGTGGAGGAATCCAAGGAAATATCCCAAAAATCTTTAATCATACATAGAATTAATATAATCAATATCTATTTTTAAATTATTGCTTTAGTTTCAGATATTTGATTCTTATAAGTTATTATAGTTTAAGTTGGTCATTATAGCATTTGTTAACTCTTCGTAGGATTTTGAGAAGTCCATAGAGTCAATGATAACTCAGATGGACAGAGGTTTCGTCCTAATAGTCATTGCCAACTTAATGAAGACACGAGGTATGTTAAGTAGTCCATTGTGGCAATGTCAAACTCTTTGCATGGAACATCCCACTACACTACATTTTTGGAAGTTTCAATAAAAAATTAAATTTTGTTCCTGAAACAAATGTGGTGTAGTGTGTTCTAGGTAGGTTGTTAACAGTAAATTTGCCCTCCAGGATATTGCCTTCCGAATAATTGCCATCAATTATAATATTTATGTAGTGATTCATCTATAGATATGTCACATATACAGATGGGTCTGGCCCATCAAAAGATATTTAGATAGTTTTTGCATCCGTTATGTGGTATATTAAATACTTTGAAGCACTGTTGACGGATTTTAACCTGTCCAGAAGGCATGTGGTTAACCTGTAGTGCTTGAGGAACTAATATATAACTTAGGAAATCTGGAAGGGATATTTTTGAAATGACATCGGTTGTCATCAACCTCCCTGTATGCCCCCTTCCCCCATCCAGTGAGGCGGAGTCCATTATGGTCCTTGCTTTGGTAGTTTTTAGACTTCAGAAAACCCGTGGACCTGGTTAGTAATTTGGGAAATTATGGGGGGGAGTACATTTTAGACCTTGAAGCAATGGTGGTTGTATTTAATCTGCCTCAGGCCCTAAGTATATACTGAACAACCCATTGACTTGGATTATAGATGATTATATAAGAGATTCCTTGAAATGTTAGTTTAATCTGTCTTGAGGTTTCAAGGTTATCTTTCACAAATCCCATGTGCAGTTTGGGGAATTTGTAGATGGGATAGATTAATAGATGAATTACTACATAAATATTAAAATTGATGGCAATTTTCCAATAAAAATATTCGAGAGGCAATTTTCCCGCATGCAATACTCCATCCATCAGTGTAGTGGAATGTTCCATGATATTGATGTATAAATTTTCGGTACAATATTTTTATCTTTAATTTGTCAGAATGAATTTTTTTCAATTCGTGAGGAATATTTGACCCAAATTTTTAAAATTGGAATTATAGAGGACATGTCGAATAGCAAATTTTGGGCCAAAATGCCCCTTTTTTTATCTTTAATGTAGGGAAATAGAATGAAGATCCTGAAATTTTTCTTGATACCTTCCAGTAGAAAAAGCTATAGTACAATCATAATGATAATAATAAATTTGGGTATGTACATTTTAAACTTCAAATTTGAAATATCTAAAATGTCATAAAAAGGGATGGGGCTTTTTAACAAAAAAATTAGAAATTCTTGATACTCTCGCTTTTTTTAAATCTATATATTTTTTTAAACTGTTGAACGAGATACATCGACCTCTAAATATTATTTAAATATTGAAGCTTCTCCTTAGCACTCTTCACGTCGAGCTTTTTTGTCCACTCGCAACCTCAACTGACAAAAGGGAAAGGAAAAATTTGGAAAAACCACTGGTAGCTATTACCCTTCTGTATTTTCCTTGTTGCCAACTTGTTAATATTTGGCAGAATTTATTATTTAGGTATACTATATATTTATAAATTTTACCAATCACAGACCAATCGTTACTACTTGTAATATATTCAATATTAAAAAAAAGGGCGCGCAATCCTTGATTTAATATATTTTGTATGCATCAAAATCATAAATAATAATAGTACCCTTTTTTAGTTCATAACACGTAGAGTCAGGTGCTTTAAATCAAAAGAGTCAAATGATGAAAATCAGCTGAAGGGAGAATACAGTGGATTTTTGTTTATCCCAAAAAGCTTGTCGTGCTTCATGTCGAAATTTTTTGTTCATCCGCAACCTTGACTCTCAAAAGAGAAAGGAAAAATTTGAAAAAAACTTATTGTGGTTATCCTTCAGTATTTTTCTTGTTGCCAAATTTTTATTTTTGGGCAGAGTTATTATTTGATAAATTTACCAATATAAGAATAAATAATTAGTTTATAGTATTCAATTCCTTTGTACTTAAATAACTCCTTAAATATTACATAAAATGGATTAATAAGGAATGTATTAAAGAGTTGAGACCCACAACTTTTAAATAAGATGTCAAGCGCCCGATTCATTCCCGATCATTTCAATATGGTCATTGTGTATTTCCAATTTTGTTGGAGTCTGAGTTCCATCTGATGATCATCGAATCCCTCATTCCCTTCATCGTATTTAAAGAACTTGCTATCGTAGATTATGGATTCTGTTGACATTTTTTTCAGTTATATGTATCCCTTGTTCATCTCAATCACATGCAGACATTTACTTTTGAGTGATTGAATTATAATAACATGACTAGATGGTGGAGATATCCTTTCGCTAAACTTATTTCTTAATCTTGGACAACACTTTTTTTACTTTTAAATGCCGTAGTATGAAGGATCGGATTTTTCAATATAGAGCATAAATTGACTAAAACGATGCTGAGTTGGACATTCAAGGAAACAAGGGTCTTGGTCTTGTTAGTAATGAAATTGAAAGTATCAGAATTGTCTACAATTACGTTCCTTGAATATATCTCTATATTTATCTCGTGATTACGACTTTAAACGTGTTGTATAATACTTAGTTTTCTAATGGCTTTTGTCCCAAATGTTATTTCACAACCTAGGATTTTCGTTATAACTTTAAAATGTTTCATCTCCATTATCAATGATCAAGGATTTTATACTAACTTGATTAGATAATTTATTTACTCTTACTCTATGGATGAATTTATTAAATTGTTATTTGTTTATTAATTTTGTAATTGCCATCAGACGTTTTCAATATATATATATACATATGATTTTTCCTTCATTAACTAAATTATCGCGTACATGGCTCGACATCCCTCACAATATTTACATTTGAGGCTTAATCTTACTTTGAGTTGAAATTATTTTGTTCTAATTTGAGTTTCTATATATATTATATATTTACGTATAATTTAAGCATATATTTAGTATCGAACTCATTTAAAATCTTAATCACATTCTATTATATTGTTTCAATCTAGTAGTGAGTAAAAATATATATATTGATATAATGCGCCTATGCATACTGGTGTAATTTTATAGTCAGACTTAGCTATTTCGCCGGAGAAAGAGGGCTCAAGAGTTATTTTGATTGCTCTTCTTGCATATACTACCCATTTTTAAGGCTTGAAGTAGAAAAGAATACAAATAAATGGGTTAATAAAAGAAATACAAAAAGTGCTCAAGTCCAATTCCCCCTTATAATTATATTAGTTTACTACTTATTAGCTAAAAATATATAATTTTCTGACATAAATTTGAGTTATTTTTCTGCCTCTCATCTATGGTATATATAATGTTATTAATTATTATTTATTATTGATGTCTTCATTTGTATATATAAAGGAGAATAGCAGCCATTAACTCAGTAAAACACCATGACAGCTCAATCTGCTTACCTCTCAACATTCATCAAATTGTCAGAGTTACCAGGTTGGTTTTCTCTTTCTTTTTTTCTTATCAGCCCAATTTATTTATTTTTTACATTCCTAGATATAGATTTCCTACATGGTAATTGAAAATGACTGCTTAGTGTAGTGACACACCTAAAGCAGATGACCGTTAGACCAGGTTTGACTGTATATATCAAAATCAAAAGTAATTATAATACTCTTCTGAGTTCATAATACGTGGGGTCAGCTGCTTTAAATCAGAAGAATCAAGTTATAAAAACAGCTGAAGGGAGAATAAATAGTATTCTTGTTAATCGGAAAAAACTCATTTTGCTTTTACTTAAAGGGTCCCATGATTTTGTTTGAGAAAAGGCACATCCCCTGATAGAGGAAGGAATGAGCACCTAGTAAATATGAAAGAAAGAGAAACTAGAGAGAGAAATATCCCTCAGGGGATAAGAGAGCACAAATCCAGGGATTTATCCGTGCTTCCAAGTCTGTCTTGTGAAGGAATAGAATGTATCCGGTGCTGTGTGATAATAGTATCTATCCCATGAATTCCTCCAAGATCAGATTCAACTATTATTTCCTCCTCTCTGGGTTTTAACTGTTGTCAAGGTATCCTGTGGAGTCTCTCAGAGTGCGAGGTGTTCCATATAATCGTGGTGGGGAATCATCAACTATCCAAAGATGTGCTATAATTTTTCTTGTGTTGTCTGTAGAGATGTACAACTCGAATTTGGGTTCCAATCCTTTTTTATAAATTCAGATTTGACTCAAAAGCCTATGATGTCGGCCTTCCACTCATTTAGGTTCAGACTCGTCTCAGAATAGTATAGTCATCAACTATACTTTTTATTAATATAGGGATAGCCTGCACAGATTTTTAAACTCGTCGTCATATTGAAATCCTCAAGATTTTCAAAAATGAACAAAATATGAATACTCACGTATAAAATTCTGTTCAATAGATTTTATCACTTTTTTTTATGTTAGTGGGGGTAATTTTGATGATGATTGATGTGGTATTTATGTTACATGTGTCCTTAGAGAATGGATTTTGTATTAAAGGAAACATACTATCTAATGCTTTAACTATTTTAAAAACTATTCTTCTATGAATTATATAGTGATGGTCAGAGCTGTAATACTCGAGTCCAGACTCAAGGCATTTGAAATTCAAATCAACTCTTTTTTTTTGCTCCTATTGAAGAGGATGGAGAAATGGCATGATGTAATTTGAGAGGTCAGTCTGTCTTTCAGAGGCTGAAAATTTTATGTACTCATTTTATAGGGAGTTGTTTCCTCGACAACGATCAAATAACGCATGAACAAGAATTCTAAAGAGAAAAAAAGTTTTTCCTTTTCTAATCATAAAACTGTTATTTTTCTCAACAAAAGTTGTATCCCTAGTCATAATTAATATTGTTAGTCTGTAACAAGGAATTAACAATAAAGTATAAGTTACGAGTCTATCACGACGAGCTTTTTGGGATAAACAAAATCACTATGTATTCTCCCTTCAGCTGATTTTCATCATTTGACTCCTTTGATTTAAAGCAGCTGACCCTACGTATTATGAACTCTAAAAGGGTATTATTATTATTTCTGATGTTGATGCATACAAAATATATTAAATCAAGAATTGCACGCCCTTTTTTTGAATTTTGAATATATTAGGAGTAGTAACGATTGGTTTATGATTGGTAAAATTTATAAATATATAGTATATCTAAATAATAAATTCTGCCAAATATTAAAAAGTTGGCAACATGGAAAATACAGAAGAGTAGCTACCAGTTGTTTTTCCAAATTTTTCCTTTCCCTTTTGTGAGTCGAGGTTGCGAGTGGCCAAAAAAGCTCGACGTGTATATACGCTGGGAGCATTTTCTGAAATTTGGTCAAATAAAACTGAATTTCGTATTTCACTTTTCTTCTTGTTTTTTATTATTATTTCATTTAATGTTTTTTCCTCACCTACTATTTGCAATTTTAAAAAATGAATTAGTAACATTTAAAAATACCTAAATAAAATAAGTCTGTTCAAGATCGATAGTTTCAAGTTTCGTAATAAATGAAATTTAAGATAACACATTTAATATTCGTGTTTGCCCATTCTGTTTTTTTTTCTTGATAATATATATATTAACATATAAGCATTTCGTTTATTTTTTATCCATATGCTTCGACAGAAGACATTTTGAAAACGTTCATTATTAATTATATTACATATAAAATATTACCTGTGTTGTAAACTTTCAAAAATAATATATATGAAAATGAGGTGACGAGTGAGTGAAAAGTAAACGCACTCGCTAAGTCACACATATGTAATATATATGTATATATATATATAACTTTCTTTTTAGTAATGGTTTATCATTAAGTGGAGGAGAACGCCCATGTTGTTCAATACTTTTAAATATTTATAATGTTATGATGTTTTTTTATAATACAATGTTCCTTTTGCATTTTTTCTTTGTTGTTGGAAATGTGTTATGCTTCAATCTGGATTTTCAATCTAAGGTTGTCTATCAGGGGAATTCTAGAATAATGTTTGGTTTCTCAGTTGTTGGACACAAAGACAATAATAATTCATGGTAATAATTTTCTCATTTTTTTATTTTACAAAATTTCATTTGCCTGTGAATTAAAGTTAATTGAGCAAAAATTTGAAGTATAAGAAGTCTTAAAAACTTTTCTGCTTGTGTTTTATTGATTTTTATAGAAATTATACATTTATTATGACCATGAGGTGTAATAAATTAACCTTTTAAATTATGTGTAAAACATATAGAGCCAAAAAATACTAAAGGTGAATTCAACTTGATAAAAGGGTTTGCAGATAAAAGTATGAGTCCATTGTTAATACATTTCAAATTTCTCTAAACATATTTTTGAATATTATTTTAATATAAAAGTAAATGAAGTTATTATCTAAAACAATATATGATAATCGGTAATTTTTCTTAAATAATATCAATAATATTAAAAAATATGTATATTCGATTACTATTTTCAAAATTTATTTATTTCCTGATATTTATAACAAAATATTATTTACTTTTATGTCAACTGTAATAAGTAAATTAGCAGAATAATTATAATGTGCTGATATGTTTATTCAATTTTTATGTTTGAATTACGATGTTAAGATTTATCACCTTTTCTTAATTAATGTATTAAATTAAATAAGATTTTTTTCTGTTTAATCTTGAATGTAATTTTGTTGATCAAAATCTACCATCCTCAAGATGGATCCTTTAATGAATTGATGTACATCAAATACATTATATAAGTAAGCTATTCCATATGAAAGAGGGACAAAAAATTAAGTTTTGAAACCCCCTAATTATGACATATACCAAATTTGGATGAAATGTTTTCATGATGTAAGATATGCTGAATTGCAAAAGTTTAAGGATATCAAACTTTTACTCTACAAACTTTAATTTGGTATTCTTAAACTGAATCATATCTGAGTAATTGAGAAAAAAGTTAAATGTTGCAACGTTTCTGGTCTTCCTTGTAGTATCATTATTTTCTGTGTGTAACGTGTTTCAATGTAAAAATCAAAAATTCAAAAGTTGTTTACATTCCAATTTTTGGCCCGATTGGTTCATAAGATATAACTCATATTGTTATCTTAAAAAATCTGTTACAAAAGCTACATAATAAAAACATTGTAAATTAGACTAATCTTCAAACCCTCATAACTTTTAAAGGATTTTAAATTTATCGCTTAAATTTTGCAATTCTGCATATTCTTATAAAAAAATATTACATTCAAATTTGGTAGAAATCTGAGTTGGTGGGTCTCATGAATGTCCCACCTTTATATAGAACCACTTATATTCATTTTGCATCTATAGAGGACTTAATATTTTTGTTTAGAATTAAATGTACTCGATAGTTAATAATTTTGTCTAAAATTAGTATGTGTCATTGATCGGAAGGGGCGGTAACTTTCCTAACAGGAGTTCATTTAGTGGGGTCTCAGACTCAAAGAAAAACGCACTTTTTTATTTTATTTTCGTGAAATTAATTTTGAAAAATAAATCTACATGAAGTATTTTTTTCGGGAGATAGATTTTTCAACAATTCTATGTACTTACGTTGAAATGTGATATTCAATAATATGTGGCTTACTCACGATTTTTTAGTAATAATTAAGAAACCATAATTATATTGCTCTAAAATTATAAATATTAGAAAAGTAAAGCTTATAACTCTTCTTAACAAGTTTGACCAATCTTGTCCAGGACTGGATGTCTTAGAGTGTGAATTTATCAAAATTAACAACTTACATAGTATTTTTTTAATATTGTTATTTCCTATTGAAAGTAGAATATCTTATAGAGTGTTTTAACATGATGTCATTATTGTGAACGGCATAAACAACCAAAATTTATAAGAATAATAACTATTGTAGGTAGCTTTTCTTTTTGATTAAAAAAATGGTGAATCTGTAACAGCCGTGCAATTTGGATGTCACAATAAAAGCGGTAAATATAATTACTTAAACCTTTACTATTGATCAAAAATATATCTTCATCATATATCAGACCCTAATATGTATTAAATATATGTTATTATATCATTATTCATTAACATATATAATGTGTACCCAAAAATTAAATATTACTTTTGTAAGGGGAAGATATTTTTCTCCAAATATCCTTCATTGCTGGTTCCTAATCGATTTAGAACAAAATTAACTTTATTCAAATATCATTGTTTTTCTTTGGCATCAAATTATATTCAATAAATTCGAATTCGTATACATATATCAGAAAATTATATATTTTAAGCCATTAAGTCGTTAACTTATAATTATTACGTGGAATTAGACTTGAGCCCTTTCTTGTTGGTATATAATTTGTATGGTTAACTAAAATACTCTGATTCCTTTGAAGTGTAAGTCTTAATAATGTATAGTACATGCAGGGTTTTACTGCTTTAGCCTCTAATCTCAGACTAAGTAGTTAAATTTGACTCTAGTATTATCTCAGTGTGCATGAGTGCATTAAATCAGTGTTTTTTTAAAAAATACTACATTGAAGCAATATAATAGGATGTGATTCAGAAACTTATCTTCCCTTCAAGACTTTTGATGAATTCGAAACTAAATATTAAGCGTAAATTATAAATATGTATAAATAGATATTCAACATTGTACGAAATCCTTTCAATTAGAAAAAAAGATTAAGCCTCTCTTGTATATGTTGTGAAGGATGTCGAAACCCCTGTGTGATATTAATTCTTTTATCAGTGATAACTCAAATTATAAGAATACAGGAAAAATATTATATATACATATACATATATATATATTTGGATGATATTTAACGAAACTTACAAAATTAATAAATGCATTAGTCGATTTATGATTTAATAAATTTAAACATAAAAGAATAGTCATAAAAAATTATAATCGAGTGAATTTAAAATCCTTTATCCCTGATAATGGAGATGAAAATGTTTGAAGTTATAATGAAGATTCCAGGTTAATGAGATACTCTCTTTGTGATTTTGGGACAGAAACCTTGAGAAAGTTAAACATGATGCAACATGTTCAAAGCTGTATTTACGAGACAAATCTAGAGATTTATTCAAGGTACTTAATTAACGACAACCCTGATACTTCTAATTTAATTACTGATAAGACCAAGATGATTGTGTCTTACCATATTCTATTAAAAATTGTTAGCCATCCAAATTTTGTCACGTTCATGACACTTTTTACTGAAAAGTCGTTCCCTCTTACTACTTCATCACGAAGTCAATGGAGTTTCAATGTGATGTATTGTTATCCCAGCTTAAGAAAAAAGTTGAGGGAAATGATATTTTTATCATCTTTGTCATGCTATTAAGCTTAAACCACTCAAATGTAAATATCTGTATGTGATTGATAAAGAATAAGAGATATATCAAACTGAGGGAAATTTCAGCAGAATCTCAAAAATCTTAAATCCTAGAGGTAATATAACTAACATTTACTTTGAAATCATTACTTTAATTTATAACATTTGATTCTTATTATAGTGACAATGGCCATTAGAGCCATTGGCAACTCATAATAGGAACGAGGAAATCGGAAAATTCCATATGGGCAATGTCGAACTCTTTGATGGATGAATGAAGAATTATCTAGTGTCCTCATCCTAACTCCAAAACATTTTCACCAATCCACTATCGGCGATTAAGGGTGTTAAGTTCACTCAGTTAGAAATTTTATTGATATAATTTATAATAACTATAATGCCATTTAACGAAGTATTACACGTATTATACAGATATGGGATCCTTATAATCTTGTAAATATTTTCCCCTTAAGAATTAAGGAATAAACATAGGAGATTTGAAGAATACAAAATTCTATTCAAATTACCAATTATTGAAAATGTTATGTGTGAGTAAACACAAAATATTTACAACTATAACGATATTAACATAAACACTTGAACCTTTCAATTATACTGTAGTTATGAGGGGATTAGTTTTTTTGTTCCATGGGAGATTTTTGACTCCAAAAGTTTTAATAGTTTTTGATCTATAAGTTAGTTTTGCTTAAGTCCTATGTCTTTAACTCCATGTGTTTAACCTGTTATGTATATGATTACCCCAATATATAGGATAAATAATATTTTGAAACATAGTAAAATACGCAAATTGAAGTTAAATATTATAAAAATATCCAGCTAAGTTATATTTAAGCTATATTCGTTGGCATTCCTACATTTAATGGGAAGCGATTCTTTAAATATGAAGAGTAATAAAAAAATTGCTTTTTGACTTGAGTATAGTGGAACTATTGAAAATCTCCAAATCCATTGTTTGATTTCTTGAATTTGTTTCCTTATTTTGTTTAGAATTAATATATCTAATAAACATCTGTCCTCCACTTGGAGTATGACTATTTATTATAAAATTTGCATCAACGTTGGAGATTTCTAAATATATTTGCTCATCACTTTTCTTCTATTATTTTATAGTTTTGGATAAAAATAGTACCCTGTACTCCTGGCACCAAGTCGGCTATATAAAATGCCATCAACTACCTTATTATGTCTTGATATAATATAATCTTAACTTCTGATACTCATTCATCAGCTAGTAGTGTTATCCTTATATTGAATGTTTAAAATTTGTAATTATAATCTAATTTGGTAAGATAAATAGTTTGACTTGTTTTAATTAGACGAAGGATTTCCAAACGGCTCTGAATTTAGCAGAAGAGTAAATTTTAAGATCGTAATTCTTCATTTATCGTTAAAAGCCATTTTAATTTATGATAAATTTATCTAAAAATGTGGTTGATTTTGATCCGTATTGTATTGGCTAAGTACTTATGTACAAATTTTAATATCTGATTGCGGGAATAGATACCCGTTAGGTTTTTAATTTTCATGGATACATTATACAACATGAGGATATTAAGTGCCTGTAAATTGTTAAATGATTATTGGATATAACCAAATTAACCAGGACAAGTAAAAAAAAACCTTTCGTTAATTAAAAAATAAACAAGAAATTACTAAATATATATATAGATTTTATTATGATCAACATATAGATACAGTGAGACATACAGCATAAATACTAATAACCAAATGAAACAAAGATAAAGATTTAAGAATAATTGTTATTCCAAATATTAAAAATATAAATTGAACAGTTCTTTGATATTTAATATTAATATCGTTGTCTTCCATATTTGTAATTAGGAGTAATAAAGCTTAAATCATGGATGGGCAACCTTTGTTCACTTGTGGGCCAAATTATATTTTCCAAGACTGACTGCAGGCCAAGAGCCCTAATTATATATTTGCAAAATATATATGCATACATAGTTATACCTATTTTACACCATACATATAAACAATTATTAAACAACCGATTTTATCATTTATGATTTTTTTATATTGATGGGTAACTTTTAATAGAAAAATTCGGGATTTTTAAAAAAAAATATATGATAATTATAGATTTCTAAGGTTTCTGCGGGCCGTAGGTTGCCCATGCATGGCTTGAATGAATATATAAAATTAATATAACGAGAACTTAGATATTCCATTAATTTATGATTTCAGTAGAACTAGCTTCCGTACTTTCTGATTCCTCAAAAAATTAATTTCTATTCCTAGATAGTATTATTCTATTATCAATAGAATATATTGTGTATTAATATGTTATACAATCAAATTATTTCAATTTTAATATGTAAAGTAATAATAAAAAGTGTAGAAGCTAGTTTTATTCATTGAACCCTCAATGAGATATCTTTTCAAATTAGTCCATGGCGATGACAATGTTACACAATTTTTTAAGAAGGTTATAGGTGATGTAGAACAGTAGATGATGGTAAAAAGCAAGTATGTCGACGTTAAGAGACAAATACAATTATTGGATAGTTTTCCAATTTAGAGGCCAAAGACTAATCAAACTGTCTAGTAGCTGGTTCCTTCCAATGTGTCCCTTTGGATAGCTGGCGCTCGTTATCAAGTTTTATCTGGTAAAGTGGATGAAACATATATGGTTTATGTGTAATCCATTTTCCGTATAATGAACATAGAGTCTCAGAACTGTGGATTTATCCATAGCCAAGAGGAAAGAAAATGCTGTTTGGCAAACTCCACATCCGCTAATAACAAATTTTAGCCTTTCGTCTTCAATATTGAAAGTGCGGAATGACTCGACTGAGAAATAGAAGACATTTCTATGAACGGGTCAGTTCACAATTGATCCAAAATTTGAAGATGTGGGACAATTTTCTCAAAGTTGAAATTTGGCATGCAGCAAATATAAGTTTTCACCCATACTATACTAAAAAAATCAACATGGTTATTTGTATCCTTCAAAAAATGTTTATATTTTGATTTCCGTAGAAAATTGTTATAATCGCATGTTGTTTATCATTAATTACTATAGTGTTAATACACATATTACCAAGAAATTGACCAATATCATTTTTGTTGCTTCTATAGATTATATATTGTGATAAAAATGTCTTTAAAATGAAAAATGTATACCTGATCAGCATAGCACACCTAACCCAGTCTTTTCATTCAAATGTACAATTATTTCCTTATAGTAAAATATCTTACTCCCACACGTTTTCATATTATATTTATAAGAAACTTGGCTCATCCCTTAGTAGTAAAAGTTTCTTGATTTCACATGAAAATTTTGTAACTATTGAAGATACTTACATGAAGGGTTTAAATAGTTTTTCACTCTGTAAGTCCTCAACTTATAAATCAAATTGTATTCTTCAGAAAAATCTAAAAAATTCTTAAAAGTATGGTTTTAAGTTCTAATTGTTTGGCCATCGTTTTTAAAATCACAGTGTTGATTAATCATGTACATTCAAAGTAGGTGATTATTTTCTATATTGGAAATGGAATTTCCCTTTATTTCACAAGTGTTGCTATTAACAGGATGTAACAAAGGATTAGATTTACTTTAACATTTCAATAATATCACATGGCTGATTTTCATGTTTCCATTATAAGCTATTGTAAACCGTAATTGTCAGTTAGGCATTCTCTACAAAACATTTAAAGACTAGTCATTTCGCATCAGTTTAAAATAATCATGGAAGGTTCAAGTACAAGTCAGGGTTTAGTTGGATTACGTTCAGATGAAGTTTGTCATCAGTTTAAATTATGTCGAAAAGTTGGCATTCGCAATCTTGATACTCTTAGTGTCGTAGAGAGAGAAGTAATCATGTGAAAAAGTAGTTTGGCAATCCTTAATACGAATGCAACCATTTGTTACCATCATGAACAGGTTTGACGAGAATTTTCGAAAAAGCTCAAACTGTATGTTGTAATCCATTAAACATTCCCCCCAAAAAAGTTAAATCTCCACTGCGTCTAGTAAGTTTCGAACTGTCCAAAAAAATGGTTCCTATCGGACTAGATGTTGTGCCAGGTTTCAAATTATGCCCAACTTGCCGGGCTAAAATCAATGAGATAAAAAACCTTCCTATTGAAACATATCACATGTCAAAGGAAAATGAGGACGAATCGTATTTTATAAAAATAAATCAAGCACTTTCACTGGATTCTAGTAAAGAAACAGCAAATGCAACCTTAATGAAGCTGGCCATTTCTCTGATTAAACTGTATGGAATTGGCGATAGCACAAGATTACTACATGGTAAGAGGAAAATTACCCAGGCAAATGAAGGGATGACATCTAAAGTTGCTGCTGCTCTAGGTGTTGATGAAGAGGAAATGAAAGAAAACTCTCAAACCGAAACTTGTTCAACAGTAATCAAAGAAAAAGTAAGCGACTTGGACCATCTCGTCTTTTTGATGAAGTAAAAGCTCAAATCAGCTAACAGAAGTAAGAAAATTTAAATACTTGCACTTACCCCCAGTTCAAGGTCACTGCGAAAGTCAGCAAGTTTTTTCAAAGTTTCGGAAGACACACTTCAAAAGGCAAGAAAATTTAAAGCTGAGAAAGGAATTTTAAAGATGCCAAAATCTGTGAAAGGATTGTGTGGCGAGCACGAAATATCGTGTACGCAAATTTTTTGTTCGGGAATTCCTCTTAACACTATAGTAATTAATGGTAAACAACATGCGATTATAACAATTTTTTAAGGAAATCAAAATATAAACATTTTTTGAAGGATACAAATAACCATGTTGATTTTTTAGTATAGTATGGGTGAAAACTTATATTTGCTGAATGCCAAATTTCAACTTTGAGAAAATTGTCCCACATCTTCAAATTTTGGATCAATTGTGAACTGGCCCGTTCATGTTTTGAGTAAGAAAATGTGACTCAAGTGGTCTTTAGATGTTTTTCTAAAAGCCTGATACCAAATTAAATAGCATTTTTGGATTTCCCACCCCTGAATTACCCAAAATACATATTGATCATGATTTTGTATTGTCTTGATAAAAATAAGCAATTTTTAAACTTGCACGCAAATTCAAATTGGCGGAGCAATGGCAAAATGAGTCTAAAATTAGTAAAATTTTAATTAGGCGTAATTTACTTAATTAAATTTAAGAGCTATTGATTTTAAATTTTCAGGTTTTTTATTTTGACATGTATAAAAATATGAGCCAAATTTCAGCCAATTCTGAGACTTATGGTTTAAATTTGAAAATTTTTGTCCTTCTTTGACAAAAAAAAAGTCCTTAATGCGGTCATGCACAGAGGGGTAATTTTAGAGTCAAATTTAGCCTGAGAAGGAGGACTTGAGCAATTATTTGGATTGCACTTCTTACATATAATATATTACCCATTCTTAATGCTTGCAGATGAAAAGAATACAAGCACTGATCAGCTCCATTGATGGCGAACCAAGGTCTCGGATTAAATTATTTGGGCATTGATCAAGTTAATTCTAAATGACACTTATTCTTTTTGAATTTATAACTAGGAATGGACATTTTGTTGAGGTGAAAAAGTGTGCCTATTATTACTATCTGTACCGGTCCATTTTATCTAGTGATTGTTATTTGACAATATTAAATAATGCTCAATAGTTACATATGATTGTAGAATGTTCAAATATACTGAAAAGAATGAATATAAATTGATTATCAATGCAGTGGTACCAATTGATATTTTCCTTTTCTTCCTTAAACTCGACGCTATTTCAACATTTTACCCGTGTCTATTTATTATTTATGAGTAAGGATGTGTTTTAGGGGGATTAGTTCATCAGCAATATTAGCTAAACTAATTTTCGAGTGACTTTATTTTTTCATTCGCAAAAATTGATTAAAACCAATACAGCGTGACCGCAAAGGACGATTGTTGGAGCTCGTAAGTCGAGTTGTAATTTTCAAAAATGGGAAATTGACGAAAAGTATAGATTTATGACAATGGACGAGACTAAGGACAATAAGGATCAATCCTATAATTGTAGTGTTGATTGGTCTTCTGAATGTGCATTTCCTTGGACGTTTTTGCCTTATTAATTCCCATAAAACCTGAACCTATTATTATATGTTAGGGAACTTGGATAAAAGCAGTTTTAATTTTATGCTCCCCTTGATGACGTAAAAAAATGATATGGTAACTATGAAAGCCAGCTTATTTGCTGTCGATATAATACTCTTACTGGAGCTGTGACAGCCTTGCTCCAGGCTCAAGACAGCTTTTTTTGGACTTATAATAATTAATTAAATTGAATGGATGTTTTAGAAAAATATTATTCAAATCAAAGTTGTATATATTACTTTAAATAAACAGGAAATTTTCCTAATTTCTAAATCGGTACATTAGTTTTGGATTTATTGCTATTTTGTTTAAAATTTCATTATTTGTATTAATTTTTAAGAAAAATAATTACATAAATAGAAATCTCTGCTCTGAATATGTAATTAGTTTGATAATAACGATTATTCATTCATTAACAAAATAAAGCTTTTAGATATTAGCATATTTTAAAAACAATGATTGAAGATATAATAATGATATTTATAATAATTCTACCTTTTCAACAACTCAAGAAAATAGCTGAAAACATATTAAAAATGTCAGCAAATGAAAAATTTTATAGGATAAAAGTATAAATATTTTACTTCGAGCACATTTTCTTTCCAATAAAGTCACACTTTCGAGAGATATTAACTTTAAGAAAGTTTTCAAACTAAATTGAAGGAAAGGCTGTGTGATATTATCGTAACTTTTATAATATATAATAAGAATTACTATGTCAAAAGGAAAAGAAAAACAGCTTGATGATTTATGAATGATGAAAGAATATTATATAGGGTTCTTTCAGGGACTATATCGGCTCCATATTAAATCTTAACATATATTCAATTGCTCTATTGGATAGACAACAATCCTTGGTTTCTCGATATAAAGTGACATTTTAGCAAAAATCGTGTGCAATAGGTCTTAAAAGGACTCCGAAATATTTGGCCGCTATATTTATCAAGTAAAAAAACTTATAAGGGGATTTTTTCCTTGTCAATATTTGAAAACAAACTTGCTATCTTGTTGACTTGAGACATATATTAAATAGTATTATGCAATGATGTATCGTATAAATATTTGACAATGAAAGAAGAAAAAAAACTAGATTTCATAAAAGTTTGAAATTTTAGTTTATGGTACCAATATACTAAAATTCAATGAATATGACTACTCTTTTTTAACGTATTTTTAATAACAGTAACTGATGAGCATTCCCTTAACTCTGCTGGTAAGAGATTCCATTTGGCCACTGCTTGATAAAACAACTATGCTGAAGATAGTTATGATTTGCAAATGGTTGTTGAAGGATGGGGGGGGGCGGGTGTTATAGTTATTTTACTAACATTTGGTCTAAGAACACCTACAGATTAACCATTGATTACTTTGTATACGTCATGCAGGTTCCTCTTTCTCTCTAGAGTTGTCAAATGCAACCTTCTTCGTAGCAAATATTTCCGAACAGCAGCTGGACAAATAGCCTTTGGACTTTTTCTAATGCAACGATTTCTTTTTTGCAAATGGGGTTCCACATCTGAGACGCTTACATTTGTAAGAGTATAGCATAAACTTCAAATAAGTTTTTTACTTGATGTATACTTCGAGTGGTAAAAATTAGTCTGAAAAATCCAAGATTTTGTTTTCTTTTTTGCGATGTTAAAAATTTGAGAACTAAACTTTAGCTTGATCCAAGTAAGTACACCCAGATCCATAAAGGAATCGACTCTCTTTATTCCATTCAGATAAATTATATCGCCATGAAAGATCATTAGAGCGCTCTTTTCCAGATTAACAGGGATTTGCCATTCATTACTCAAGAATTATATGATGTCATGTTTTGTACCTTCTTTTGTGTGATAGACTAGATTTGTGTGATCAGCATACATATGAACATTCTATTTTAAATTATCTCATAAATCATTTATGTATATAGCGAAGGTTGTTGGTCCTAAGATGCTTCCTTGAGGCACTGATGATGGGATTCTGATAAATTGAGAAGTTATTCCGTTAGTCATAACCCGTTGTTTACTGTTTCTTAGCAATTCTCCATCTAAATCCATTCTCTGCATTTTTAGTTCCAGGCCCCCGTGTAAAATTTTGTCAAAAGCTTTGCTAAAATCAAAGTAAAGGACGTACGTATTCTTATTTGAATCCTTACTATTAGCCACATAATCCCAGAACGAAATCAGATTCGTAACGTATGATTTTTTGTTTTGGAAACCATGTTGACTATTAGAAATAAGGTTTTTTGTATCTAAAAAACACTTAATCTCGGCATTCAATAGCACCTCCATAATTCGAGATACTCGACTAGTGATTGGTATCAGTATGCAGTTACTACAATCCATAGAACTGTTCTTCTTAAGAATTGTGTCACATGAGTATGCTTCCAATCAGTTGTTACCACTCTCCGTTGTATTGACACATTAAGTCTCATTTAGAGTGGAAATGATTCCATCTGACATATTTTCTTCAGAAAAAACGCACATAGCCCAGTAGGACTAGACGAGTAGGAATTTTTTAAAGAGGTAATAACTTTTCTTACTTTTTCTATAGTAAAAAAGACTCTTGAAAGGCGGGCTCAGGAACAAAATAAGATTGGGCTTCTTTAGGAGCAACCCGTTCATTTGAGTATATAGTGTAAAAAAAAACTGTTAAAGCCATTGGCAATTTTGAAATCTTTGTTGATGAGAGTTCCGTCTTCAAGTTCGAATTCCTTGATAGAACGAACATCTGATTTTAGATTATTCTTTATACAAGATTAATGAAGTTTCCAACTGTGTGAAGATGAGCTATCTATTATGTTTCCTTTATATATGCATCTCCCTAAAGAGACTTGTCGTTTGATTTCTATATGGAGTAGTGTATATTTCTCGTTATTTTGAGGACAAAAATATTTTTTGTACAATGAGAAATGCTTTTTTTTTCTTGTTCGATAATGATCTGTCTATTTATCCACGGAGAACTCCTATTTTTGAAAGAAACTTTTTTGGGAGGTACATATTTATAAGAGAATTGATATATATTTATAGTTAATAAGGTCTGCTTTTATGATCAAGTTTAGCTGATAAGGTGTGTGATCTTAATATAGAAGCGTTATTTTTTAAATTATAAACAACTCTTGGGTTTTTAATAGACTTAGTGGATTCATTTTTGGAATTTTTTTTTATCCTTCTTTCCTGTTAATTAAATTTGAGTTATCAGAAAACTGACATTAATTAAATACTAATTGTTTACTCCCAGGGTCAAAGCTTTGATTTTTTCTTCTTCTTCTTTTCAAAATCGACATTTTTCACAACACTTAAACTTTTTTTAGTTAAAACTACTTCAAAAACAAAGATATTAATTTGTAACTTTTAATTCTACTTTTTTATAGTATTAATATTTTGTTATATTTCCATACTTTTCCCATTTTTCTATGACTTCAGGTTTTGGGCATTGATAACTTTTAAGCAAGTAATCGAATGATACTTTTTTAAAAAGATAAAGTAACATTAATCCCTCAAATGATCAATTTAAACAATATTATTTAGAATGAAAATTTTAGTATCCTCTGTGAACCAGAAATATTTTTGCATTAATGAATTTAATCATAAATATAAAGACAAAATCCCTGAGTAGTAACATAATAATTTCAAATTTGAGACACAACAAATAAAATTCATAAAAAAAAGTCTCTCGTCAGGTGGAATGAGTTTTTCGCTTCTTTGTTTTTTGTATACTTTCTATTAATAAAATAATAGTTTTTGGGGTTATGATTTTGTTAGGAAACCAGATTTTGCCTTAATATTAGTGATATGAACAAGTTCTTAATAAATTTGACTTCTCCAATTTCGAAAAAAAACTTCTTCTCATTATTAAATTACGTGTTCAATATTAAAATACAAAGCATATTAACTGTATATAAAACAGTACACGAAAAATTCTAACATGCATCTCCTCCTAACATAGAATTATTATATATTTTTGGAATTCTCAGATACCCAAAATTAAAATGTTTCTTAGAATTGTCTTTTTTGTTGTAGTTGTTGTTGCACTGCTGTGTAAAAAAAAATCAAATTTAATTTTGCATTCAAAACTCTTAATGAATATTATTGCATGGGGATATAATTTTTCTTTGAGTAATAAATATATTTTTTAACATAAATAAAGTTTGCGTAATTTTTTAGCACTAATTTTAAAAATGTATATATTGTGGTATGAGTCATGTCTTAAAGTATTCATATATGTAAAAGGCTGTATTTTAAATAAAATGATCCAGTAAATTAAGAAAAGAGGAGATAGTGATTAATAATAAATAAGGCAAGAACATGTGCTACTGTTGTGCTGAGAACTTAGTTTCAGGAAACAGGATAAAGTTGCTCTATAGTTTTTGACATCAAACGTTATCTTAAATTATCCTTGAGCTGTATAATAGTCCTAATAAAACTAAAACAATGTGGCTCCCTGCCTTTAGGTCTAAGTCTTCAATCATCATTCACTAATTTTTAACTTTTTATTTACATGTCTTCACTGTTGCTTTCCGTCGAAAAGTTATTCAAGTGCTTTTTTTCTAGAAAGTATAATTTATAACCAGGACTTATTGTCTATCTCAAATTTACGTGCGAAGAATGGGTTTTCATGAAGTATTTTATACAATTATCCGAACATTTTAAGATTTTTTCAGCTATCTTCTATATTACTATTATCTTCCTAATTTGCCTATAAGTGTTATAGAACAATACTTTAAAAGTTTACGTATATTTGTTACTTGTTAACTTAATTGAATATTCATTGTTTTCTCGAGTTGACATTCCTTTTATTTTAATCAAACTTGAAGTTCCAACATTTAAAATTTGAGTATTGATGGAAATTAAATTGTATGGTATCCTTTCATTCAAGCGAATGCAATCACGGAAAGGCATTGTAATGTTAATTTATAAAGTTTAAAAGAATGATATGAGAGGTAATATTTAAAAGAGTATTCCTTCAAAAGGATATAATTATATCCTTGATATCCTTGGCTTGCCTTGATTTAGTTGTTAACGGTTGGATGAAGAAGACAGTTGGTGTATTTTACACTAAACACGTGTATTTACCTAAAAGTTCCTTACAGTTGTACTTCCATTTGAAGAATAAGATTTGCGCGGACAATGCGCCTGATATTTATGCAGCTTGGGTCGAGCGCTAGCTTGCATTTATCTTCAAGATCTTTCTCGTTATATGATGAAACGACCTCTATGTTAACGTTCAACCGGCCCCTTTACATCATAAATCGTATATATATACATTACAAGCAAATCTACAATTTAACACGATTCTTGCACATAATATTTTATAAAAAAATTAATAAAAAATAAATATACATATTTTATCAAGCACGAAGATCATAAAAAACAAATATTTAAGTTGTAATCCGATGATACTATAGATGCCCTTCCCTTGGGAAAAAGACGACCTCATCTTTTCATTCTTATGGTACCCAGAATTATCGGCCTTACTCTTGTTCAGCCCTTCAATTTAAGCATAGAAGAATACTTATTTTAAGCATTAAAAAATAATTATTCGCTAGTGTATTTAATGTAGATTCCATTTCTAGTCTTTGTTTTGACCTGAAATGACTTCTAGAGGCGTTGGGTGCTGGAGTAGGCCCAAAAGTTGCCCAAATCCTTTGTACTTAAATAATTCCTTGAATATTACATAAAATGGATTAATAAGGAATGCATTAGAGCTGATACCCATAGCCTTCAAACGAGATGTCAAGCGCCCGGTAAGAGTCCTTTACTTTGAAGAAGTCGTCCATTTAAGTGTGTAAATTTTAATTCAATTTCGAGCAAAAATGTGCTAGAAATCTAAGTCTCATGGTAGAGTTACTAGTGCTTCTGGCTTCTAAACAATCTTCATATGTTTTACCCTTCTGCGATTTTTGTTCCTAAAGGAACTGTAGTCTTCCATATATTTTTACCAATGGGGGTCCTGTTTTAACTTCTATCAACTGCACTGATGTTTCCACTCTACCTATTTCTTCAAACAAAATTGAAGGATTCTTCTTTTCTGTCTCCATCTCTTTAACTTCTGAAATGACTTAAGGAATTGATAATTAAAATACAAGTTTTCTAAGTAGATCGATTTCCATTAATTGTTACACTTTTTAATCTTTAATTCCCAATTAAATTTAATACTACTTATTATTCTTTTCCAGCAAAAATATTTCCCTCGCCCTCATCATTTCCTGCTTGTGGAGTATTCTCCAGGAGATGCATCAATAATTTTCGTTGATTCACCTTCTTCTCCATCCATTTTCTTCCTTACTATCTTGAGGACTTGAGCTTACCCGTACTTCTTTTCTTCCTTGATCATGCAAGCTGGATGGTTCTTTCTTAAGCGTCTTAGGGCGTGTTTGCTATCAATAGGAATGTAAAAAATATGTGCGGGATTTTGTGGAGTTGGCACTTTTAATAGTACTTTTTTGTTTTCCAAAGCTGTTATCATTTTTCATTTATTACTGAGGGGAGAACATCTACAATAGCAAATACAATGTTAGAAAACGGCTCATGTTCTCGTAATAGTTGTTAGTTTACGACTTGTAAGCTTAAGAAACATAATTTTCTGACATTAATTTGATTTAATTTTCTGCCTCTCATCTATGGTATACATAATGTTATTTATTATTGATGTCTTCATTTGTATGTATAATAGAGAATAGCAGTTTGTGCTCAGTAAAACGTGATGAGAGCTCAAGCTGATTCCCTCTCAACATTCATCAAATTGTCAGAGTTACCAGGTTGATTTTCTCTTTCTTTATATTTTACACACCCCATTTGCATATTTTTTACATTCCTAGCTATCAAGCAACGCTGTTAACTCGTGAAAAGGCGGCACTTATTAATTTCTTTGACTTGTTTGTAGTTCCAGTCATTACTAGACATGGTCAAAATATTGAGGTGGGATTGAGTTTAAGAAGGCAAAGGAAAATATCGGTTGGTACCACTATTTTGATGATCAATTTGATTTTAGTATCCTCTGTATAGTTTAGGTGAGAACTTGCTACAATTATGAGTAGCTATATTGTATTATCTTATACTGTCAAATGACTATCAGCAGATAAAATGTTGAGGCACCAAATAGTAATTACCGGGCATGTTTTCTCACCTCAACAAAATGCCCATCCATAGCTATTACTTGACTTTTTTTATTCTTCTTTTCGACGGATGCTTGAATCCTATTTGTTGTATTCCCCTGGCTCTCTTTTCTCCGTTTCTTTCTGCCGCTACTCTTGCATCTCATCGAGCTTTTATTGTTCTTCCATTTGACTTGCATCTCCTGTTTTTTTTTACTCTCCACCTCCTCTTCATCTCCTTTTGAGAGATTTTATGTACTATTAAAACTAAAGGTCTAGAAGTCTCTAGAGTTGAATTATCAGGATTTGAATTGAAATTATCCAACAGAGGATCCGGAAATGCATATGCTCGATATGAAACAACACGTAGTTCCTTACTTTGTTCTTTATGTTATTTTTCTTCCGTCAGTCTAAAACTTGAAGGTTTATTTCTCGTATTTCGATAGAGAGGTGGAGTCACTCTAAATCTATCCTTAGCCCCTTTTAAGTTTTAATTTCAATGACTCTATTGTTGATTAACTTTATAACTATTGTCCAAAAATAATGCAAGTTCAGGAACAAGCGTTTGTACTCTCTCCAGCATGTTGCCAGTAGAAAGTCAGCAAACTTCTGTGTAAAAAAGAAAGCCCCTTTTCTTGTCTTTGAGATAATTTCTAAAAAGTCTAAAAAGTATTGTATTGAGAGTACTTGATGAAGTTCACAAGCTTAACTATATAGTCCAAAACCTCTCTGAAGTCAATTGGCAATATCTTGGATACGAATGCTAATTTATATATCATACAGGAAAGATGTTTCACTTCCGTATTAATACATTTCACAAGGCCTTGTAAACCAGAGTTATATCCTTGCATAGCTGGAGCACTATCAGTTGTAACATTACATAAACTTTTTCGATTTGGGCCTTCTTTTTTGAAGACATCATTAATTGTAGCAAACATATCTTCACCTTTTGTTGTTTATTCGAGAGCTTTTGAGAACAAAAATTCCTCTTTAAAGTCAAAGTCATGAATATATTTGTATTCGTAGTGAGTAAGTATTTGTAATTCTCCATAGCTCTTCATTTATAAGATCGAGCGCCCGATTCCCAGTATCAGCTAAGCCTTAAAATCGCATATTTCACAATCCGCCCCACGACCTTATTGATTGTTTACCCGGCAGATCTATACTTGCTAGCGTATTATCAATAGGATGTAAGAATATGCACTTCTCGTGTGCAAGATTTCTTGAGGTTGGCACCCTGAACAGTACTAATTGTTTTACAAAGCTGTTATTATTTTTCTTCTACTCTTGAGGGGAGAACATCTCTGATAATAAGGGTGTCACATGATCTGTGTAACACGTGTAATACTCCGCAGAAAAGCAATCAATTATTTCATTAAACTGTCTATTGGAATGAATCGTCGATAATGAATATTAAAATATTTAGATTTACGGCAGGGATTCTAATTTTCTGTTCATTAAAGAGTTGACTACTCCCATTCCCTCGTTTCCTACTATGAGTAGGAAATGGCTCTATGATGGAAACTTTTGTCTATCAGAGTTGTCATTGACTCTATGGACTTCTCAAAAAAAAACTTCTCTTCTCATCCTAGGAAGAGTTGACAAATGCACTTATAGCCAAGATAAACTATAATAACTAATAAGTATTAAATGTTTGAAATTAATATGATAATTTTAAAATAGGTACTAATTATATTAACTCTAGTATTTTAGATTTTTGGGATGTTTCCCTGGATTCCTCCACTGTTGAGAACATTTCATTATGGTAATTGTAAATTTCCATTTTTAATGGAGTCCGAGTTTCATCGAATCCCTCATCCCCTTCACCGTGTTGAGAGCCTTCAAGGCGTCACAGTTTACAATAGGAGTTTTTCTGTATTTAATGAACTTGCTACCGTGGATTATAGATTCTGTTGACATTTTCTTTAGTTATATGTATCCCTTGTTCCTTTCAATCACATACATACGTTTGCTTTTGAGTGGTTCAAGTATAATATCATGACATGATGGTGAAAATATCTTTTCTCCAAACTTAGTTCTTAATCTTGGACAACATTACCTTACTTTCCAATGCCTTGGTATGAAAGAACTGAGTTTTTTTAGAATAGAGCATGAACTTGATATAATTTGAATGAATAACGATATTGAGTGGGATATTGAAGGAAATAAGCGTCTTGGTCTTATTAGTAATGAGATTAAAAATATCATAATTGTCTTTAATTACATTCCTTGAATAAATTTCTATATTTATCCCGTGATTATGACTTTGATCATGTTGTATAATGCTTAACTTTCTCAAGGATTCTGTCCCCAATTTATTTAGATGGCATTTCACTAACCTGGGATCCTCGTTTTAACTTTAAAAATTTTCATCTCCATTATCATCGATCTAGTCTTTTACATTTACTCGATTACTCAATTTATTGACTATTCCTTCATGTATAAATTGTTAATCGTTTATTAATTTTGTAATTGTCATTATACATTTTCAATATGATTTTTTGTTCATTCATTAAATTATCACGTATATGTTTTAGCGTCCCTCACAACATATACATTTGAGGCTTGATCTTACTTTGAATTGAAATTATTTTGTACTAATTTGAGTATCTATATATATTTATTTATAACTTAAGCATATATTTAGTTTCGAATTCATTAAAAGTCTAAAAGGAAAGGCATGCTTCTTAATCACATCCTATTATATTGTTTCAATCTAGTACTGAAAAAAGTATAAATACTAAATTAAAAGCGCTTGTATATACTGGGGTAGTTTTTGAATCAAATTTAGCTACTTCGCCGGAGAAGGAATTATTTGGATTGCACTTTTTGCATATGTTTCAACTCAACAAGAAACCAAGTTTCTCTGATGAATTTCAAAAATATATTAGAACTGCTATCATATTGTTAAAGCAATTCTCTTTTGTTTGTATTAATAGTATATTTCGATTAATTAAATAATGACTCCTATAATTGCAACTTATTTATACGAAAAAAATACCGTCCACAATCTAGAATAAAAAACACCTGGTATGTATGGTTTCATCCAACTACAACTAAATAAATATCTGGGGCTATGAAAAAGATGGACGTTCTTTCAGGGGTCATATCGGCTCCTTGTGCTGTTGTAACATTTATCCGACTGCTCTATTGGATAAAAAACAATCCTTGCTTTCTTGATTAAAAGTGATATTTTAGCAAAAACCGTACGCAATAGATCTTAAAATGACTCCTAAATATTTGACCGTTATATTTATGAAGTAAAGAAACTTAAAAGTGGATTTTCTCTTTTCAATATTTTTTAAAAAAACTTGCTTTCTTATTGACTTGACACATACACCACCCATTCTTAAGGCTTGCACTCGATAGGAATACAAACTTGTTCTTATGATCTATATACTATATTATGTCTTCATCTGTAAATAAAACGGAAAATAGCAACTTTTATCTGCTGTATTACGTCTTGACAGTTGAAGCTACTCCCCTCTCAAATATTAATCAAATTCTCAGGGCTACTAAGTTAAATTTCTCTTTCTTTTCTTTTTTACGCACTGGTACTGCTTAAGATTTACAACTTTAATGATGCAATACTTTAGGATAGTAACTGCTGCCCTCTGTGCAGAAAAAGCGACATTACATTTTTCTTTCAAAATTGATTTTGACATCTTAAATATACGTGATGAAGGATTTTTTCTTTTCTCAAGCTCCAATGTTCTAAAGATAGTTCAAAGCAGTAATGCTCTTTTTTATCTTAGAAAATAAAGTGGGAGAAGAACACCAAAATCAAATGATGTAATGTTGTAAACTCTCTTTAAATTGTACTCTGTTGCCATTCATCTTAACTCAAGGTATTTTACTTTGCTTAAACATAATTAAGTTTTTTTTTTTTTCTAAGAAAAAAACCCAAAAAACATACAAAATAAGCAATTATCGTTTGTGTGTGTACGAACATGGAACATGGAAAAAGGTGTTTTTTATGAGGTTTTTCATAAATCATAGAGCAAGGTATGTTTGTAACAACGTATGAAAAAAAAAAATAATAATAATATCTCTCACTTCATAAGAAAGATTCATTCATTTACGTATATATATATATATATATATATAAATAATTCAAAATATAATATTTTCAAAGTGAGTTTTTTTCATTTCTTCATTAAGGATTTATATCTTTTAAAAGTTTGACAAAGTTTGTGCATTTCTTTTTACTATTAATATAATTAGAGTCACACTATTTGTTGATAGGTATGGAATATAAATTAAAAAAAAAAGATACTTAGGGAGTTAGGTAATCATCGAATAATAACAAAAAGAACAACAAAAAAAACCCTTCTGTGAGAATAGGAAAAACAAAATCAATCCTCTGAGCTCATCTATGGTATATATAATATTATGTATATGTCTTCATTTATTAATATTAAAGAAAATATCAGCTTCTAGATTTTTAAAATGTCATGACAGCTGAAGCTGCTTTCCTTTCAACATTCATCAAATTGTCAAGGTTACAAGGTTGATTTTTTTTACATACCGAAAGTGCATACTATTTACAATTCTAATTATCAACATTAGCATTATCACGCATTGTAGTAGTATTTCCAAGGTCTTCTGAATGTGTCCATTCCCTTTTGGTAACTGTGCTGTCCTCCATGGTTTCATCTGTGCTTTGGAATCTGTTACCTGAGGAAGGTTTGGTTCCCTTTAAAGTTTCCTGGTTTATTTTTCTTCTTAGGACAATCTTTTTTAATATACCTTTCTCCCCCACAGATATAACATTAAGATTTAAACTTACTGCTGGGTGTACTTAGTTGATTTTCCTACTCCCTTTGACACACTTTAATCATATAGCAGTCTTTTAATTTGTATTTTCTATGAGGATGAATGATAAATTATCCTTCCTGTTTTGTAGCTGCCACTGCATGTAATTCCATATGTTCATTCTGACCATAGTATGCATTTGGAGCTTCTCTCCTAAGTTTTTTACTCTCATAAGCCCCAATTATCTCTGCTGGTTAATCCTTTCATATATAGTGTCAACCTGATCCTCCCTCTCGAAGTGTTCCACATGTCTTAACACTTTTCCTCCTTGATCTTAGGGTCGACATAGCTGATTTTCTGTGTCGCCCTAGTATAGTATCATCGGATTACAGATTATATATTCGTTTTTTATCAGCTTTGTGCTGGATAAGATATGTATCAAAGAGTATTCCGTCTTAGGATACAATTACGAGGGAAATGTCTTTCGCAAGTATGTGTAAATCAGATCGGGGTGTACCTTGATTTAGTTGTTAACGGTTTGGGTGAAGAAGACAGTTGGTGTATTATACACTAAACACAGTGTATAAATACATATGTTGTAATCTGATGATACTATAAATCTATACTATGCTATAATTCAAAAAGTAACATTTACTATTTGTTGGCTAGACATTCTACTTACCAATCTCCCCTTCTAAAGATCGACACATATTTAAGATCACAACAATGTGTCATTGACAAATGATAACTGATAATGTGACAAACGACTATATTCAAGGACACGCACAAGTACACGTACACGTACTCGTAGCCATTCAGAGTTTCAGAAAACTTCGATCCTGCGATCCTGGATCGCGAGGAACTTTTCCAAACTTATCGAAATTGAGGAACTTTTCTTGTCCGAGGAAGTTTTATCATCAACCCGAAAATTGAATAATCTTAAAATATAAGAGGAAAAACTTCCTCGATGATGTCAATACTAACTCATTAAGCTTGCTAACTACTATCCAAAATAAATTATCAAGTTTTTGTAGAACTCTTGGAACAAAGCTTGATGAACGTATCAAACAAACTACGTCCCATGCCTCGACTAAACTATTTGACTTAATGTCTAGTTGTCTTGATACAAGTAAGATTATTCAAAAAGGTGACGACAAATTATTTGAGACAAAAAGTGTAGAAAATCTGATGAAACTTCTGAAGGTAGCAAAGTATGATGAAATTGCTATCACCCAAATTGTTGATGAATACAACTCGTTCAAGTCGTCTCTCAGAGCTCTCTATAACTCAACAAAAGCTGAAAATGATTTCATCCGATTGTTTGAGTTCGTATTGTTCAAACACCACGAATGTCAGGAGTATGCATGTGATGAAAAATGCCTCTCTAAAGGGAAAATGGAGATTCCGAAGCAACCAGTCGCAATGAAATTTCTCCACCTTTATCTGAAAGAGAAAGAATTATACGAGGGTCACGAAAAGTTCTTAAATTTTTTCTTGAGGTGTACCGTTAAAACCCACGCTGAGGGAGTGGCCGAGTCTATGGGGAGCGTCATGGATTTCCACAGTGATAAGAGGAGAGGACTGTCCATTGAGGACGTCGGTAAGGAGTCAATCATTCATTGGAATGCTCCTCCAGTGAATTTGGCAAGTCATCTTGGTGAGAAATCGTTAAATCGATTATTTAAAGGTAGAAAATGGCATTTCGTCACCAAAAGAGGACAATTCGACCAGTCTACTGTTTTGAAAAGAGTGAGTGACAAGAGCCAGAGGGTGCCATTTTATTCTTGAATGCTTATTATAGTTTTTTTTTTTTTTAACCAGTTTCTATTTATTCTGGCACTCGTCCATTAACATAACATTAACAGAATAACACTAAATCGAAATAATTAAAAAAAAAATCAAGAACAAAAAAATAAAACCATCCTTACAAGTTCATTAAAATTTCCATATAATTTCTTGCAATGTTTAAAATTGATATTTGTAGTTCTTCTTTTTTAGCCTAGATTGCATAAATACTGAACTGACTCTTCACGATAACAGCGTGTTGAAATAGTTTTTTATTTGATGAGAGAACAAAAAAATCATCTCTATCTATTGAGGACCCAAAATTACTCTCCAGTTCTGAGGCTAGTACACTGTACATAGGATAGAGAGATTTACAGTCATATAAAAGATGGGACGTTGTTTCCTCTTCCTTATCACAAAAGTAACACCTGGTGTGATCTGACAAAAAAGCTGACACCTCCAATGTTCCTGTTACTACGCGATAGGAGAACCATTGCTCAGAGGGAGTTAAAAGTTGATTTTGATAGCTTCTACAAGCCTGTCTTTCAGTAGAAAGAAGATTTCTTCTCTCTAATACGCTTCTGACTAAAGAAAGCGCTGATTTAGTCCATATTTCTCTAATATTGGCCACTTTAATTTTTGAAAGTTGTTCTCTTAACGAGAGCTTGGAAATAAAATTAAAAATACATTTGTGCTGCATCTTTTGCGTTTTCGTTATCTTTTTAAATGTCATCCAGGCCAAAAGGTTATCATTATGCTTAAGAAGGTCAATTAAAAAGAAGGTATTTTCCATTTTTCGGAGAGAATTGGAAATCTCGACCATTGAACCCCTGAGTGGAGTATATTCGCCCATAGCCATCTCTATCATATAAAAAGTATATGACACAGTAAAAAGCAAAGAGCTCCAGTATTTCAGTTTGGAAAGTCTGCTAATTATAAAACGTACCCCATATTCGCAATGTAATTCATTAAAACATTCTTGAGATACAGTTTCATTCCAAAAGTCGGATTTTCTAAAACATTTCAGTACCCATTCTGCCAATAGAGACCTCCAAAAGCTCCCAAAATCCAAAGCTCCCAGTCCTCTTTGATTTTTGGGCGTTAAGACCCTTTTTATTGATATGTTTCTTTTATTCTTGAGGCCCAGAAAGTCCATCAACTCTTTGTCTAATTCAGTAGAGACGTTATAATCAAATTTACAAATTTAGAATAGATGTTATCTCATAAGCGTAAAGCTGATAGATTTCAAAACCAGATCCAGATATTCCTGGCGATTTGCCTCGTTTTCCGCAATTTTTTATTGCATTAACAATTTCCTCTTCAGAGAAATGCTTCTCCGTCTCATCTACAGGTATAAATGTATTTGGGTTGACGTTAATTTGATTTGCAAAATCAGCGATATTGAAACTACACTTAATGCACTTACGGTGTAATATACAATCTCGACAGCTATATAGATTTTCGTAGTATCTGGTCACATCTATAGGATCGTGCTCGCTAGTCATACATCTTGATCCGCAACTTGAATTAATTCACGGATATTGTCGTTTTCTTGCTTGCTCCATCGATCTTCTCTTCACTGTAGACTTCGTATCGCAGTAGCTTTGGTTCAATATATTATTAATTGCTTGCTTATTTTCATTGATATGGCCAAGCTTAATAAGGTTTATTATTTTAGCCTTCTTCCTAATTGCTAAAATACAAGAATATTTTATGGCAATCCTTTTCCACTCTTGTTCCATCTTATTCACCTCGTCCGATACTTCACTCCCTTGATTAATACGGAACTTTGTAGTAGTGATGACTGCTCTCATCTCCCTACGGCAATCAAAATCCTGAAGAATGCTTGAATTAAATTTCAATATCGTATTCTTTTTAATACTTCGGCCCGTTTCAAATTTAACAAATATTGAATGATGATCCGATATATTCGTGGGAAGTAGTTGAAACTCTTTCGGCCTACACACAGAGTTTCAACGGTATCTTTGCACAAACAAATATCGAGGCGCGACGTCACTATAGCATTACTTCGTGTCTTAATAGAAAATGTATGGGACTCATTGTCTAATAGGTCAGCGCAGTCAATAAGGTTTGTCTTTTCCATGATCCATCGCATTGTCTTTGATGCTCTATAGTTACCCCTGCCCGAAGCGGTAGTCCTCTTTTTTAAGACGTAGATTGAGATCTCCGATGTTCAGAGTGCTTACATTTCCTATCAAGGGATACATTTCATTAGTATAGAAGCCAGGATTATCTTCATTAGGACCGTATGTCCCAAACATATCGATAACGGAGTTATTGAGAGATATTTGAACGTAGCATAAATTACCACTGGGGTGTGATAATTTTAATACGGGATTCAATATATTTTTGGCCAATACAGCTACTCCACGTTGTGTAGTAGTCGAAATGGACTCGAAAGTTGTATAATATTTCGGTATACCGTGGTAACCTTCTAATCTAGTTCTAGTATCCAACAAAACAATACCACCAGGCCAGTCCATATACATTAAGTATTTCATGAGATCCGATTTCCTTGTATTGGAAATGAGGGAGTTGACATTGATGGAAAAAACATCAAGAGTCATTCTTATTTGAAAAAAAGAAAAGAGAAAGCCTATCTCATCAGCTGGTTTTTCTTTCCTTATGACGATCCACATGGTGATTTTGGTGAGGTATCCCTTTTAGAGCTTTTCGAAGGATTTTGTTTCTTTTAAATAAGAGAAGCCTCTCCTTTCTTGCTTCGTCTAGTTTGAATTGTCCATTCATTCTCCCTCTCCACACTGTCTTGAACCCACTTCACAACAACAGCCTCCTCATTCTTAGGTTTTCTTTGCACTTTCTCATTTGAAGAATCATCCTCCAGTCCATCACTCGCTTTCTGACTTTCATTACCCGTAGCTTCTATCTCCTAATCACACACCCCTTTGCCATCAGTTACATCAGTTGTACTTCCATTGCTAACCGGATTTGCAACACAATCTACGTCTACAGGTTCATCAATATTCACTATTGCTGAATTATATTCATCTTCTGATCGAGTGTTAGGCTGGTCGGAACTGTTATTATCCGTAATATCTCCATTTACTCCATATTGGCATTTAACATTTTCCACTATGTCATCTGTTATGGGTCCATTGACACTGTCGATGGAAAGGATTTTATTTTTCTCCTGCTCCACAGATTAGAGCTGGCCCTTAGTGGATGAAAGGCGCTCATTTATCTTCTCCCTTAAAGTTTTCTCATATGCAAATGCCTGGACTCTCTTAGCATTGCAAGTCATTTTAGTGTGTCCAATACTAAAGCAGTGGTAGCATTGCTGTCTAGTACCTTCAAATCTTAAGGTAACCAGCTGCCCATTTATTGGGAGGATTTGTGGAATTGTATCCGGGTTAGCCTCAACAGTAATCTTATAATTCGGACCCCTCATTTCATTGTATCTCTTTAAATGAGCCGCCTTTGTTGAAGGAAGACATCTGGATGATCGATGTTCAATAACCGATCCAAATTGAGATAAATATGAAACGATTACTTTCTCATTCTTAAATCTTCCAATAGTATTTAAGGCAGATATTGTCTTTTTCTTCTTTGAAATCTGGCTGATCCTATCTGAACCCTTGATCTTCATAGAGACTTCAGTCAAAACGCCATTCATAGAAGAGATTGTCTTCTTATATACTTTTTTTAGAGAATCGACTCGTTTTCTTACATCGATGGGCTCAATAGTATAGAAACTAGCATGTCCATACGAATGCTTCGGATTCGCTCTGTAGAACTCCTCCTCAGTGAAGCCAAAAAAGATGGCTGCATCAAAAACATCAACAAAGTCAAGGTTATCTTGCCTGAAAGGGCGACCTGACTCATCAGTGAGGATGATAATAAAATCATCCCATTTTAAATCTACATTAAATTTAATTGATTCAGAAGCAGATTTTATCAATTTATCTCTCCTGTCAGTAATCTTGGCATATGTAGCTTTCGAACTCCTGGGATCATGGGGGTCCGTACGCGAAGGTTCATCCATATTTAGATAAGATTGAAGACTTCAGTGCAAACAATCTTCTCTTCTTTCAATATATATTTACACGCAAGGACGAGTAATCCGTGCATCCACTCCTCCTTCCTTTCAATAAATATATACGTACACGCGAAAAATACTTCTTCAGCGGATACACTCTCCTTACCTTCCAATACGTACGTTATATTTAGGAATGTAAATAATATGCAAATCGGGCTTGTAATAAAAAAAGAAAGAGAAAATCAACATGGTAACTCTGACAATTTGATGAATGTTGAGAGTGAAGCAGCTTGAGCTGACATGACGTTTTACTGAGCTACAAGCTGCTATTCTCCATTATATATACAACAATAAATAATAACATAGATGAGAGGAAGAAAATTAACTGAAATTAATGTCAGGAAATTATATATTTTTAACTAATAATAATCATACGAGGACTTGAGCCCTTTTTGTTTACATTTTATTTGCTTTATTAAACTTAATGCATGTATTCCTTCATGCGACATCTTTACTATCAGGTAGATGTTCTCCCCTCAGTAATATTGGAAAAATGATAACAGCTTTGGAAAACAAAAAGACCTGTTTGAAGAGCCAACTCCACTTTTTTATTACAAGCCCGATTTGCATGTTATTTACATTCCTATATACACACGAGGCGAATGAATCAGTCATTCAGAATGACCACTTTCGTATATCAGAAGAAAAGGAAACCAACCAAACAAACAGACCTTAATGACGTAATCCAAATGTAAATGTCAAGTCCAGTCAGAGAAAAATGGCGGTAGAGTTCCGACCACACACTTCCAATGGGGCTTTCAAGGGTCCTAAGGGACTCTCCAATACTTCACAAACTCACTTGTAACAAATTTAAGTCACTTAAGTTCCTCAAATTCCTTATACAGATTTTTTCTTTGAACTCACACGAAGAGCCACACTTGACCCTCTATTGATAAAAGAAAAAAAAATATACACTTATATTTAAGTATTATTTAAGTGTGTTTGATTAACATTAAACACATGGAAAATATGTTAGACATTTCCTTCAGCTATATGTACCTCTTCTTCCTCTCATTTACATACAGGCATTTACTTTGAGTGATTCGAGTGTAATATCATGGCATTGACGGTGAAAAATATCATTTCCATTTACTCATTTCTTAATTTTAAGTAATTACCTTCAAAATGGCAACAAGTAATCGAATAAAACAGTGCATATTCGATCTAAATTGGAGGATTCTAATTATGCAAAATAAAACCTTCAATTTCATGTAAAAATAATGGATTTCTTTTTACTATACCTATAATAATTCATGGAATACATAAAATTCCTAATTAGAAATGGTATAAAAAATAAATGAGTGTGTTCAGAATACGATTGACGTTAACAAAGACGCTTCATGATTATTCTTTGTTCTCCACTTTAGATATGAAGAAGGGGACTCAATGCTGAGAGACATAAACGGTAAACTAAAGGACTTTCAGTAATGTGATAAGTACATGAGTGTAAAAAAGTGTCCATTCGAATGTATGTTAGTAGACTAGAAACAACCATGAAGCGATATAAGCGATGATATCAGATTAGATTGGCTTCTGAAATGAATGTGTAAATTAGTTTCTTCCATACAAACATTGACTCCTCAATGGAGTCTTCATTTCGTTCCCCATTCTTGACTTAACAGCGATGTTTATTGTTAATCTGAAAAGGGAATTGTTCTTAGTGTACTCAAAGATGATCCAAATGACAAATACTTTCTCATGAAGATGAATCTCTAATTTTATAACACGTCGAAACTCCGATCCCGTCTTCTTCAAATTAGTTCCGTTCATATCCATGATGATGAAGATGAAGGGTACTGAGACATGACTCATCGAGGAACACTATTCCTTTCATTGGATATCCATGGCTCTGCGATCCCACTCTTTCCTCAGAGTTGTCTTTTAATTAAATAAGAGATCCATGTTTTTGAATTTGGATATCTTCAGCTGATGTCAGAGTCTTCTTCTGCGCTCTACTACTACAGTCTATAGCACTTGTTTTTTATTAGCTCTACCGAGAGTCTTAGATTTCTAGCGCATTTTCTCAAAATTGTATGAAAATTTACACACTTTAATGGACGATTTCTTCAAAGTTAAAGGCTCTTATCGAACGCTTGACATCTCGTTTAAAAGCTGTAGGTCTAAGCTCTTTAATGCGTTTCTTATTAATCCATTTCATGCAATATTCAAGGAGTTATTTAAGTACAAAGGATACATTGACTTTTGGACCTACTCCGGCACCCTACGCCCCTAGGAGTTCTTTTAGGTCAAAACAAAGACTAGAAATGGAATCTCCATAAACAACACCAGCCAATCATCATTTTTTAACGCCCAAAATGTGTATTCTTCTAGGCTTAAATTGAAGTTGAAGTTGGAAAATGGGCCAAAAAAGCTAAAAAAGTAGGGAACGATTTCTCAAAAACCGTCGGACTCTCGAAAAAAAAAATTACAGATTTGAAAACAGTGAGCAAAATTGAATAACTTTTGTTATACTTATACCCCAAAAGATTTTCGGCTGTTGACCAGTGTTATCTAACTATTTAACTTTTTTTTTCATTATAAAAACATAATCTAATCATTTTTGTACTCGGGACCTTTATTTCTTAGTCTACCAAACCTTCATAGTTTTATTATATAAATCAAACTTTTTTTGAATAATTAAATCCTTAATAACTTTAAAATTAAGGTATTACTTTCAGATATTTCTTGACATAATTATAATTTATAGAACGATGATAAATGCGCACATGCGAATAAAGGGATTAAATATTATCTCTAACTAATCAATAATGATAATCAAGTGTTATTTAATAATACTTAATTAAAATCTATTAAAAAAATTTCCAGGATTATTGTTGGAGCTCCAGAAGACGAATCTTTCTTTCAAAGTAAAGTTGGAATCAGTCGACCAGGCTCTGTTTACAAATGCCAAACAGTATGGCCTTTTGATTGTGATCAAATTCCTTTTGATACCATGGGTAAGTCACTATTTTAATAACAAATTCTTGATAAAACTATTAGCATGTGTTTCATTTTGTTGATAAATGTTAAATTTTAACAGATTCATCATTCTTAAATTTATCAATATACAGGGTTATTCATAAGTTTTAAAAGTATTAATTTACGCGATCATTAATAAGACAAAATTAAATTCAAGAAATAGAACATGTTGCCATACATTTTATTAAATCATCCCAGGAGTGATTTCAACGCTCATGGGAACTTAATAAATTTTCACATCTCTAGTCATTTGTGTAATGGCTGCATAAAAAGAGTCTGGGAATACTTTTTGTGAGAACTGATTTTATAAAATTGATTTTTTCCATAAGATTCTTTTATTTAAATTCTATTAGTGATATTTTGCGATTAATTAATTGGGAGTCCCGCTATTTAGTGTTACATTTGAATACTAATAATAAATTATTCGTACATACACCCCTTCATCTAACTCAATAACTCAGATACAGATAAATAGTAACGTACTGCAGAATAAAGGAGGAAAGAAGATCTTCTGTAGATTTACTTTTTTAAATTGAGTGACTATCTTCAATTTTGTATCAAGTATTTAATATGATGATGACTTAAACATCAAATTGTGTGGCATTGTACGTATAAAATTAAAAAAAGATATATCATCAAAAAATTCAGATTTTTTACATTACAGATATATCCGGGGTAAAAAATAATTTTTGGGCTTAAGATTATATTTTTATTCATGAAAATTTTCATGGTTATTTTTTATAAAATAAAAATAGCTATAAAAAATGAAGTCTTCTCTTTTATTTCTTTTAAATTCCCGGATCTTTTTATGTAGTTGTTTTTAAATATGTGAGAGAAAAATAATATATCTCTTTAGAAAATGTAGAGCAATTAACAAAGAATGGTGATCTGAAGTCGATTCATTTTCAAAACAAAAATCGTGTATTCATTTTCCGTAGATATGCATACCTCGATATGTGAAAATTGCGGAAGTCCTGTTGACTAAAAACCTGAGATGTCATAAAAAATATAACATATCTGCTGATGGATATTACTATAATACTTATTGTCTGCTGATGACACTGAAATCTTTAAAACATGGAAGAATGATTAATAAAAGTTCAAATATGTTGCAGGCTACCGACATGCACATTTGAATAAAAATTTACGCTCGTTGGAATTTTGTACCAGACCATTTTATAGTGTAAAAAGAAATTTAAAAAAGAAAAGCCCACGTTTATTTATTTTTATTTGAATTTGATCGATAGATAAATATTGAATTAACATGATCATGATATAATAATGTCTCAATTGCCTGACAGCTAGCTAAAGCTAATCCATTTAATTGAAAACGAGTTATTTCTGTCTCTTTGTTGCCATTGTTAATCTAATTTTCGGATTTTGGTAGCTTTAAGATCAGATCTGTTCATATATATTTCATTAAGGGTGGAGTAACATAATGTATTCAATATTTCCCTCTTATATTTATCCAACATTCATTTGTGATAAAAATATCATTGTTTAACTTAAAAGTTACTTATTACGCCCAAAATACGTAGCTCAATAAAAGGGTTTATCAAATTAGTTATATTTTCACCATGACAAGCAAAGAAAATTTGCAAAAACACTTAATTTCCGAATAAACTATTTTTGTTGTTTTAGGTAACAATAATGTATCAGGAACAACTATTGATGACAAATCCCTGCAATGGTTTGGCGCATCCTTGTATAGTTCAGGAGAAGATGGGATTGTTGTGGTGAACAATATTTATATTACAAAACACTCAGCAATAAAATTTAACCTTCTTTATAAATCTGGAATATTTGTACACTTTTTGTATTAGCTTTTTTAGACCTGGTTACAGTCTTTAAACTATTGTTAAAGTAACATCCTCAGATTAAGAGATGCTTTAAATGTTTCAAAGACTTTAATTTTGTTTATATTTGAAGAAATTTATTAGACATTAAAGGGAGACGTCTTTATATTGACTATGTTTATAGAATTGTCATGCAAACATTAAAAGTGTATCGAACTTCTATTCTGATAATGTTTTAAATAAGTTTTGAATTTTTAAATAATTGAGACCATTTTTTTTAATGTATGCATGTACACATAATAGAAATTTAACATTTTTTATGATAAAGTTACCACATAAAAATAGCTTTAAATTATAATTGGGAGAGTTAATAGTTTAGGAAAAAGTTACAAATTTTCCAGAACTGTTTTTGCTGTTGCTTAGTGTGATTTGTAGAGATGTAAAAAACAGCGATTTTTAAGCGTGCGAGTAGTTCTCAAAATGCCTGTTAGTTGAAACCCTATATAATATTCTTTTAATCATTCATAAATCATCAAACTGTTTTCCTTTTCCTTTGGAAATAATAATTCTTATTATATGTATATTATATTGTCTTTCATAAAAGTTAAGATAATATCACACAACCTTTCCTTCAATTTTGGTTGAAAACTTTCTTAAAGTTAATATCTCTCGAAAGTGTGACTTTATTGGAAAGAAAATGTGCTCGAAGTAAAATATTTATACTTTTATCCTATAAAATTTTTCATTTGCTGCTGACATTTTTAATATGTTTTCAGCTATTTTCTTGAGTTGTTGAAAAGGTAGAATTATTATAAATATCATTATTATATCTTCAATCATTGTTTTTAAAATATGCTAATATCTAAAAACTTTATTTTGTTAATGAATGAATAATCGTTATTATCAAACTAATTACATATTCAGAGCAGAGATTTCTATTTATGTAATTATTTTTCTTAAAAATTAATACAAATAATGAAATTTTAAACAAAATAGCAATAAATCCAAAACTAATGTACCGATTTAGAAATTAGGAAAATTTCCTGTTTATTTAAAGTAATATATACAACTTTGATTTGAATAATATCTTTCTAAAACATCAATTTAATTTAATTAATTACTTTAAGTCCAAGAAAAGCTGTTTTGAGCCTGGAGCAAGGCTGCCACAGCTATATTCATAGTATTATATTGACAGCAAATAAATTGGCGTTCATAGTTACCATATCATTTGTCTCTTCATCAAGGGGAAGGGCTACTCGCACGCTTTAAATTCGCCGTTTTTTACATCACTGTTGATTTGGTAGCTAAATGACTATATTTGTAATTTTCTTTTCAGGCGTGCGCTCCCCGATACGTTTTTTTTTCTTTAAACAGACAAAGAAGAGAACCTGTTGGAACTTGTTACACTGCGACAGATTCATTTTCAAAATTTTCTGAATATTCGCCATGTAGAACAGGTATAAAAATTATCATATTTAAGATAACTCAGTTAAAATAATCATTGTTTACAGTGGCTTGGGGATTTCATCAACAAGGCTATTGCCAAGCAGGATTTTCGTGTGCAATTTCAGATGTAAGTTTTGATTGCTTAAAAAAATTACGGTATAGATATAGATTTTTTTACTAAAATATTAGGCTTTATATTAAGTGATACGATTTTCTCAATATTAGCTACCCCATTTATTTTTTTTATATTTCGGTCTAAAATTTTACTGAATCATATTTACTAGCAGAATGGACCAAATTTTGTTACATTGAATGATGGTATCACATGAATTGATATAGATTAGAATTACTATTAACTAAATTGCAAGATATATCTTCACGGGCTTCAGGATTTTAAAATGTTATAACGGTTAATGCTCAAAAGGCTTTATCTTAGCATTTTCTGGCTCTTTTTTCTCTCACTATCAAATACATGTGTTACATTGTAGATATTTGAACATAGCTGATATCCTGGTGAGATTAAAAGGTGGTGTTTGTCCTGTAAAAACCAAAAAACCTGCAAATAAGCGAAAAATAGAAGAATCGCGTCGATGAATTACAGATCAACGATATCATCTTCATTTCTAATAATTATATTGATTGAAATCGTGTAATCAAAAAGATTAGAGAGCATACGGTAATTTTGAACCCTTCAACTGAATACAACTTAAAGAAAGGTTATTATTCGGCTTATTAAGCAAATACATCTTTTTGAAAAACATAATTAGTGGTTTTGAGAAAAAGATCTCTCAAACTTGGAAGAGTTGAAACTTCTGACCAACATGATTGATCTATATTTATTTATAGGATCATTCTACATTAGTTATGTGTATTTTTTGTTGCTTTTTTTCAATTGTCTTTATTGAAAATTATTGAACAGCCAGGTTATAAAGATGTTACCATTTACCGGCCTTGTAGATCTTTCCCATGACATGCAGATGGATGCTGATGGCTTCTCCTGTCACATTCAGTTGCTCAGCCAATTGTTGTTGAGCTTGGGTGTCGTCCTCATCCAACAAAGCTTGAAATTTGACGTCTTTAAACGATTTTGGTCTCATGGAGCGCTCAGCGTCTTTCACATCAAAATTACCGCTATTTAATGGTCGAAACCATGTTTACCATGTTCGAAGTGATGGAGCATGTTCACCATAAATATTCAACAGCAATCGATGACTTGCTGCTGCTTTTTTCTTTTGATTTAATAATAAAAGTAATGAATGGCGCAAATGCTCGTTATCTGGCACGAGTTTTGGCATATTCGACGCTTGAAATAACTATGTTTTACTTAATTTCACAGATTATGACATATGTGGCTTTGAAGCGTGTTGGCAGGACAACAAAATGGAGTTTGTGTCCATTCGCTGAATTATATTTATGTATGTGCGCCATCTGTTGAAAAAACTCGGAAACGAATTATTTACACACCTAGTCTTTGTATGGAAATTTTGGTATCATCAGATTTTCAAAATGATTGTGGGCTGCACTTCTATATTTTGCGCCCAGGAAGAATAAGAGGAAATACCGGATGGTTGAAGACTATCGTTCCTTAAACTCTAAGAATGTTTCAGATCGTTATCATCGTTTACATCTCCAATAAGTGTTTGCTTGCCTACATGGTACTAAATACTAAATTTGTGCTGTGCATATTATAGTAACCCTGCAAAGGAGGTCCATAAGTATAAAACAGGTCTTATCACTTCTTTTGGCCTCTACAAGTTCAATTATATATCTTTTGGTCTACAGAAGCAGAAGCAACTTTCCAACGCTCTATGAATAACATTTTGGGACATATGTTTTGGCTTCGTCTATTTATATGATATATTAATATATAGTTACAACGACGAGCTTTATAAGCAAAACTAGTCCAAAGTCATTAAAATTCTCAAGACTCATATTCTCTGTTTTGCTCCTAAGAAGTTTAAGTTACATTGGATTTCTTGGTTTCTTCATCTCTTCAGGAGGCATTAGAATCACGGAAGATAAAAGGTCCGAACTTGATAATTTCACTCTTCCTTTCGACCCTAAAGCCCTAAGAAGATTCCTTGGAATGGCTGACTTCTATCTC
This sequence comes from Lepeophtheirus nordmannii, assembly GCA_963680855.1. NCBI lineage: Eukaryota > Metazoa > Arthropoda > Copepoda > Siphonostomatoida > Caligidae > Lepeophtheirus > Lepeophtheirus nordmannii. The sequence goes on along the minus strand of OY804526.1, from coordinate 14,906,771 downwards.
AAAATTATCCTTGATCTCTTTTCCTCCTAGGAAACTCAGTAAAAACCAAGAGAAGTCCCATCTTGGAATGGAAAGAATATGCTCTCGAATCCTTTTAAAATCTTAAAGCTGCCCTCAAGTCTACAAAAACTCGCTTAATTCTAAATTTTCAGATTGATGCTGATGCTTCAAATCTTCTTTTCGAAGAAACTATCCAACACACAAATGTGCTATTCGGCTACTTTTCTGCATTTAGCTGTTAATTTACTTTGGGATATGTCTTTTACCTATGAGATTAGATATGGGTTACTATATCTAATTAATTAATAGAAAATAAGTATTCAATGCAAGTGAGTGTATTTACATGTTGAGATTCTAAGACACACTGATTTAAATAATATAAGAGCACAGTACAAACGCTACAAGCTATCTTTGCCGGATTAGGATTACTAGAGAGCAGATATTACATCAGCCCCCAATCAATGAGGTCATCGAGGCTGAAGTTGATTTAGATGTCTAGAAAACTCTTTTCCCCCACTTTTGACCAACCACATGGTTCACAAATTTTTTTTTTAGAGAACCCGGGACCACCAAATGAATCCCCCAGAACAGGAGACCATTCGTTAGAGACATGAAGTTTCTCTTCTTAAGATAGGCTTGCTCCTACATTTGACTACAATCACTACTCTTTGCTGCCTCTATCACTCTGTACATGACAGGATCCTCCTGAAGAGCCTCCAATAATGAGGAATCCGAAGAGGAGGAAGTACTAATATAAAAAGCATTAATATATCCGTCGGATCGTCTTCTTGAAGTGAATCATTCAGGGGCAATCTTGAAAGGTCATCTGCGTTGAGATTGTCCACTCCTTTGAGACTCTCGATCTCATAGTCGAACGCAGATAAATGCAACGCGTATCTGGCTAAACGGGAGGACACCACGCTTGGCAAATTTTTTTTTTCGTACTCAAGAGGGCTTGTGATCAGTTTTTATCTTGAAGCAAAGGCAATTGGACATTCCTGTTTATCCTTGATTTGTTATAATACAGCCCCCAGACCAATCGGTGATGTATCCGTCGTCATAATGAGGGGAAGGGACGGATCATAATGTGAGAGAACATTAGCTCCACTCCATCAACCCAAAAATATCCAAACGATCTTTCTTCCCTTCTGGACTGAACTTGAAAGGAAATCTCCCAACTCGCTTGTCGACTGGCCTTACAGCAGTTTACAAAATGTCCCACCCGGCCACACCTGTGGCATTTTGCATTCTTTGCAAGACATACCACTTTGTCAAAACCAAGGGTTCTTCCACACCATTTGCACTTTCGGTCTATCGTTTCACTTTGGGATACTCGTCTTCCCAGACTTCTGGAGACACTTTGGCCCTTTGTACTCCGACCATAACACTCTCTTTACCCGTTATTTCCTTGGAGTGGAGGACTGAGGACTCTAGTGACCTCGCCACTACGATCATTTGGGAGGCTCTTACAGCCTCTTTCAAACACGCTTTGTCTCAGCCTGTCACTCGGGTTATTCTTAAGGACCACATCCAATATGATGTCTTCTTCGAAGGACCTCTCGCAACCTTGACAAAGGAATTTTCCGAACTTAGCCTGTTTTCTATACCGGATTATGAAATCATCAACTGGCTCTCCATGACCTTGCTTGACCTCTGTTAGTTTGAACCTCTCAAATAGTACAGACTCAGTGGGTGATAAGGCTTCTGCGGTCACCTTAGCAACTGCCTCAAATTCATCCCCTTCGGGCCCCACGACCACTTTCAGGGTTAAAAACCATTGTTGCACTTCAGTTCCAGCACAATGCAACAACAAAGCTTTCTTTTTCTCTGCTAAGATCTCTCCAAACAAGGATGCATATGTTTGGAATTCATCCATCCAGGACTCCTATCTATGGCCTCTCTGAGTTCTGTAAATCTCAAATGACTATGGCTGGCTAACTCCCAAATTCGTGTACTGAAGGAAGGAACTACCGCCTCTCTCACGGTCTCCTCACTGACTGAAAAGACATACGCCTCCAGATCACTTCCACTCGCCCGAAGATAATCCCTGATGAGCTCTGATAACTTGACCTTTTTCAGCTCCTCCTGCCCCTCTACTCCCTCGACAAGTTTCATATCCATGCACGCTTCTCTAAGGTCCACGAGCTTTAAACCGGGTGAACGTTTCACCATCTTTCGTCACCAAGATGATATGTCTTTTACTTATGGGATTAGATATGGATTACTATCCATACTCGTCGCTTAGATGTTATGTCTTTTACCTATGATATTAGATATGGATTACTATTCATACTCGTCGTCTTAATGAGAGTAATTAATAAACAATAAGTATTCAATACAAGTGAGTGTATTTCTTTGTTGAGATACTAAGACACACTGATTTTAATAATACAAGATATATACATAAGTAAAAGAGCACAGTACGTACACTACAAGCTATCCTAGCCGTATAAGTTACCATATCATTTGTCTCGTCATCAATGGGAGGGTTTTTTTTACACGCCATGTGCGCGGTTTTTCACATCTTTAGTGATAAAGTATTTGGAGAGAAAAATTCAATACGAACTCCCTCACATTCTAAATTAAAAGGGTGACCACCAGCATTATCTAGAAGAAGAAGGAAGTTGAAATTTAATACCAAATCTCCAAGATATCTTCGAACTTGTGGTGCAATGTTTTTTTGGATACAGTATTGTTCTAGATCTTTGATTATTGAAGCTTTTTTATAATGAATCCACAAGAAACTTAGTAGATTTTTGTTAATATTCTGGAGAGCGTGGGGATTCGCAAGCATGTTTATGAATACTTGCTTTATTAAGGCGGCTTTATTCTTAGGAATATAGGTATGAGAAGGTAGCTTTTTAAAAAAGAAAAAAAAGAAGCTGTTTCGTCCATATTAAACTCTTGTTCGGGACGATATACCCACTTGTATAATTTTTCTTAATTTAGCAGGGTATTCATTTTCTTTTTCTACGTCTGCAGACACTTTTTCTCCCCAAACATTGACCCTCTTCAAATGAAAACGATTTAAAAACGTTTGCTTGCTAAAAAGTATTTTTTAGCTTTTTCCCTTATTTTTTTTTTTTTTTGAAGTTCCGTGTAAAGCTGTTATGGTTTCTCACTGATCAATTTTCCATCCATGGTAAAAAAAAATTTCGACAACCTCTTATCCATAGAAATAATCTTGACGATATTTTTATCACGGATAGTTGAATAAATCATGGTATTATTGTTTAAAGTAGTATTAGAATTTTTTTTCTTATTTCGGACTCTTTTTATATATGTATTTATATATTGCACTGTGCTCTCATTGAAATCTCACAGATTTCAACATATCAAGAAGATTTACTTTCTCTTGAAGTGTCATCATCTTCTTCTACTGTTTTGAATTGTTGGTGGGATAAATTTGATTACAACGCTCAGACACGATGAAAACAAAGCTTGGATATAGAAATACACATGTGATAACTCATACAATACGTTCTTATAAAAAGTTATGAAAAAGTTTCCAAAAGGATTAATCTTATTTCTATTAAGCATCAATAAGAACATAAAATAATTTATTGTACGTACAAATTTTATAGAAGGGAGAAGTAGTCTAACTAATCAGCTCAATGAATGAATATTACTTTGTCTACTCACAATACATTATGATAGTATAAACTATACCATACATAGGAATGTAAATAATATGCAAAATGCCGCGTGCGAGTTTTTGCGGAGTTGGCTCTTCGAACAGTACTTTTTATTTTCCAAAGCTATTATCATTTTTCCTTTATTTCTGAGGGGAGAACATCTACCTGATAGTAAAGATCTCGCATGAAGGAATACATGTATTAAGGTTAATAAAGCAAATAAAATATAAACAAAAAGGGCTCAAGTCCTCGTATAATTATTAGTTAAAAATGTATAACTTCCTGATATTAATTTCAGTTAATTTTCTGCCTCTCATCTATGGTATATGTACATAATGTTATTATTTATTATTGATGTCTTCATTTGTATATATAAAGGAGAATAACAGCTTGTAGGTCAGTAAAACGTCATGACAGCTGAAGCTGCTTCCCTCTCAACATTCATCATATTGTCAGAATTACCAGGTTGATTTTCTCTTTTTTTTATTTTACATACCCCATTTGCATATTATTTACATTCCTAACCATACATTAAAAAAATATATAAGGCTAATTTCACGGAGCTTTATCCCTAAAACAGTAAAAATTATTTTTAATGTTCACAAGTTTTAACGGGATCTGCGATTACGTGAATCTTCAGCAAATATTAAGTACATAAATATTATAAATAAAACCACAAGTAGCGAACTGCGAATGAGTGAGAGTTCACTGTACTGTTTTGAGCAAACTCATCGTATATCCTTCGTCCTGTAGATCTTTTTTTTTCTAGGAAGGAATTTATTCTGGATTGAAAACCTTAGTTGAAATCCTAAAATCTAGATACTACTGGCCGTTTATGGCAACTGATATAAATTTTTTGGTTCAACAGTGCGTTAGTTGTCAAAGTGCTAGTGTTCATTATGACGAAAAGGCCAAACTTTTTACTTCTCTGGCCATTTTCATATGGTAGACATCGACATTGGTAGACCTTTACTTACTGTAGACATTCCTTAACAAGCCTCTTCAGAACCTTATTATTATGTCGTCACATTTATTGATCAAGGGATAGAAGCTTAACCCACGACAAATATAACCACTGAGTCAGTTGGTTGTAATTTCATAAGTGTTTGGATTCCTTGTTTTGGAGTCCCCTTGTTCCTAGTTACGGACAGAGACACCCAATTCGAGAGTGAGCTGTATCAAAAATTGGTAAGGTTGATTTGATTGGCTTTCTCGGGCTTCAGACTTCAACGTATCACCCATAGACGAATGGAAGTTTGAAAGAACTCATCGTGTCATGAAAAAAGCCATCAAAGTGAGGGAAGATTCTAGGTATTCTAGATTTCCTCTAATATTATTAGGAATGTGAGTGGCTCCATGAAAAAAACGACATACCTCCCTTCCCTGTAGGTGACAAGAACCAACTCATTAGCACCTCGCAATTTATTATTTGCTCCTGGAAACAATGAAAATAAACATTTCCAAGAAGTTGGTTTTGAGTCACTCTCGGCGGGCTTTAGTTATACAAATTATCCTCCACGAGTGCTATTTAGAAACTTCCATTTATGTATGGATACGTGTTTATAGGATTAAATGATCTCTGTAGGCTCCATACCCAAGGTCTACAAAGGTGCTGTGTCGGAATGATCACACTTATGTTGTTATTGAATATCCCTCTGCAAGGACGGGCACTGTATCCGGTGAGTGATTAAAGCTCACCGGATATTAATTACACTGGTCAACAGCCAAAAATCTTCTGGGGTATAAGTATAATAAAAGTTATTCAGTTTTGCTCTCTGATTTCAAATCTGTAATTCTTTTTTTCGAGAGTCCGACGGTTTTCGAGAAATCGGTCCCTACTTTTTTAGCTTTTTTGGCCCATTTTCCAACTTCAACTTCAATTTAAGCCTAGAAGAATACACATTTTGGGCGTTAAAAAATAATGATTGGCTAGTGTTTTTTATGGAAATTTCATTTCTAGTCTTTGTTTTGACCTAAAAGAACTCCTAGGGGCGTAGGGTGCCGGAGTAGGTCCAAAAGTCAATGAAATCCTTTGACTTAAATAACTCCTTGAATATTGCATGAAATGGATTAATAAGGAATGCATTAAAGAGATTAGACCCAAAGCTTTCAAACAAGATGTCAAGCGCCCGATAAGAGCCTTTAAATTTGAAGAAATCGTCTATAAAAGTGTGTAAATTTTCATCCAATTTTGAGCAAAAATGCGCTGAATAACTTTTATTACACTTATACCCCAGAAGATCTTTGAAAGTTCAAATTTGTAGACCTGTGTGATTAATTTCAAAGTGCTTTGAATACCAAAGAAGACCAAAGAGAAAAGAGAAAAATTAATAACAAAGGAGATTTTCATTAGTTCTGGTATAATTTATATTACATATGTATCCATTTAATTATTGTCATTTAGTTGAATTGTATATATAAATATTTGACAAACCTATCCGAAGTATATATATATATATTAATACTTTTCATGAGGTGGATAGATTTGTTTTATCGTGCATTTTGACCATACAATTAAGTAATCAGTGTACCTCTCATTTAAATTTGTAAAATTATTTAAGGAAAAAAACTGAAAAAAATTGTATTGAAGATAAATCCGATTAAGAGTTGAATTGAACAAAAATTTGACAATAAATATTTTGTCAATATTGTCGTCACGGCCTACCTATTTGTCACTGTAATAATATATAAATATATTATTTTGTGAGGGTCAATATTTTTCTTTTATAAGTGCATAATGTTCCTTCTGAGATTTATTAATAGTTAGTAACTAATTCAAGGAGCTAGAAGTGAGTGAGTGACTCGAGTGTCCTTTTACTAAGACTTGGCTTGGATTAGAGCTCAAAGATTTGTGACTCGACTTGGACTTGTAAAAACTGACTTGTCAACAGATCTGATGTTTGAACCTTAAAAATGGGGGAGATAATTATATAAAGCTCAAAATTATTTTGAAAATGATCTATGAGTGATCATCGCTCACTGGGAGTCTCTCATTTTCGACAACTAATCATATGAGTAAAGAATGGAAAAATGTTGAGTGTCAATAAAACGAAAGCCATTGGTATACGTTATTTCATAATATTATGTAGGCAGAAATGTTACTTGAAAAGTTAGCATCTGATTCTTTTTTCTCATTAAACTCAACCTTATCTCGAAAAAAATCCATCTATATATAGGTTATTAAGTTATTATCGTATTACATAAAAAAGACGACGATGATGTTGTTATGTATAGAAACGTGTAAAAATTTCTTTAATCTTAGTGAGCTTAGATTAAAAAACATTCAGTTCGTAACATGCAAAATATTTGTGTTTTTTTAAATTACATTATTCAACATCATTTTTGATCACGGGATTTAATGCTGTGTTCATGATTCCTTTTATGCACAAAATTACAAAAATTTCCCAAAAATAAACATATTGAGCTATAATATGTTTATTTTTTGGACCACTGAATCAAGTTTGCTAAATCAAAATTTTCGTCAGATAATATCAATGCAAACTTTTTTTTTTAAATAATAAAGGAACTTGCTTTAAAAAAGTAATAAAATTTAATCAAGATTAATGTCTTGAAATTTTATAAGAAGTTATGAATATTGAATGGTGAATAATTAAGAAAAAATTGTGATATTTATTAATGCAATATACATGTGCATAAACAAAATAATAAGGTTATAATAAATAGAATATAATTTATCAGTAATCTTGAACGTTTCAAAGCAATAGTATGTCGTCAAGAAATCTGAAGGTGCATATATTGGATCCCCATTTTAACCATTTCAAAGATAATATGGGAGCATATTCTGAGGAACATGGTGAACGAAGTGTTCATTAAGACAGTTCTAAGTTTTAAAACAAGTATCAAGGAGGAAGGAACAATGATCATTTGATGGGCAATTATATTTGGGGATTGATTAGGGAAACTCAAAACTGAATAAATGGAAAAATCGAAAATCAATCATTATGTAATGAACGAATCTTAATATGTATCCAAATCTAATGTAAATAAAATTTTGTAAATATTTTAATTTTATTTTTTTGAACAATAAAATATACTTACATCATTAAAAACATTTATTATCGGAATTTTTATATAAATATTACAGAACCTCAACATAATTGTAAAACATCTCTCTAAATTATGTTAAAATGGGCAATGTGTTCTAATTTATTTATATCAGTTATATAATTTTTCATTCATTACCACGAATTGTTTATTTTTGACGTCAAAAATGGAAAAAAAAGAAGTTCTAAAGGGATTAATCATTTTTTTTTAATTTTTCGGCATTCAATGTCAATTTCCTTAAATGTAAAGACAGGTACACAATGTTCACAATTTAGTAAAAATGATTCTGTGGTTCCAAAAATAAACTTATTGAGCTAAATTTTGGATTTTTGTAATTTTGAGCATAAAAAAGTCATAAACACAGCATTAAAACCACTGTTAATTTTTTTTTGTCGACTAGTGTTATTTTTCTTATTTCAAAGTTTCAAGTATCATCAGCAAATATGTTTTCTCTCAGTCATCATTTTTTTCATGACGTCACCTCAGGTGCGTTTTATACACAAATCAGAACTCTTGCATTTTTTCATTCTAAATCCGAACAATCGAAAAGTTGATAGATATCCTATTAAATAACAAAATATATCAGCTTTTGATATAAAAATCTGTCGAACCTTAAATAATAATGAAATACTTTCTTTCACTAATTGTTATAACGACTTAAAAATAAAATGCTAATTTTATATTATTTTTTGTTTTCTTTTTATAGGATCGACTTTTTATTGGTGCTATCGGTGCTTACTATGCTCAAGGTAATTTTTGTTATTACAATTTGATCCATAATTATACATTACTTAATAATTAATTATTAATTCAATAGTGTGTATTCTTAGATACATTAATTTTAAGATTCTCTATTAGATTATAAATTATTGTAAATGTAAAAAAAGAGCAATTTCCGGCAAGTGACGATCACTTTGAAGTCATGCTAACTAACAAGCTGTATTATATGTGTATCTATTTGAGTTAAAAATTACCTAAGTGATATTTTTTTCAATCAAAAATGTCATAAAATATATTTTTGTATTTTTTTTGCAACAGACCATTTTTCTCAATCATCAAAGAAGCTATACATCACAATTGTGAAATATAATATCAATTATTGTTAAAAAGTTAATCATTTTTTTTCAACTTTTCTTTGAGATTTAGGATAAAAACTGATTTTGAGTTGTTAATGTAATTTCAATATTTTTAAAATAATGAATCAGCTTTTCATTGTTTTTGATGTAACTTGTGTATATTTCAGACATGGTTTATTGATTTTTCTGCTTTCACTTAATATGATTTTTCAAAACTCCAAACTTACTCATTGAGAAAAAATATGAGATATTATGATATTCGGTACATAGGAGTCAGGTGTTAAAAATGTTGTAATTGTCCCTGTATGTTTATTACTTATTATTATTCTACATTTAACCTTAATCAGGACACAGCAGATTGCCTTGCCAGTGTGGCAGAGTTTAAAGTAAACCAGTCCAATCCTGTACTGCGTACCACTATAAGATTTGATGTCTTACAGAGTACCAGCAAGATGGGAGTGCGACTATTTTCTATTATAAAGACTTCAATCAAAAAGAGTCTCGAATATACTCTACCAAATGGATCTACTATTAATAATAGTACCGGCAATAAGTTATAACTACTTTCACCCCTGAAGAGCAGTACCCCTGAATAAGTAATTTGTGCTGAAGAAAAAGGCAGAGAACCATCTAGATGATGGGCTATTAGATTATAAACATGAATATCTTAATCTGGTAGAGTATATAGAATGTTATAATTGAACACCTTTAAAAGTCAAGTTATTTGTTCCTAAACAAATATTATTTACCCTGATTTTTTATAGTACCTACTCAAAACTTATTTCACTTCCAAACTCTTGCAACTATCCCCAACATTGTTGTAATTGTCTTTGACCATGGACATTCGACGGATTGAGTTTAAATTTAATTTTTGGAATAACTACTTAGTGGTATAATCTCTAAATAGGTTCAATTAATAAAAAGAAATATATTTACTGTATTTTTTGAATTATAAGTCGCAGTTTTTTTTCATAGTTCATAGCACGGGGTGCAACTTAAACTCTAGTACGACTTATGCATGAAATTGTTAACACATTATTATATCATTTCACATCTTATTTTCACACTAAACCGCAAACTGCAACTTATACTCCAGTGTGACTTATGTATGTTTTTCCTTCTTAATTATGCATTTTTTGGCTGGTGCGACGTATAATCCGAAAAATACGATACATATATTGTTTTAAATTTGTATGTGTTTATAACAAACGTATAACCAGTAGTTTGAGCCCAAAACGAAAAATATTGTAGCTGTTTCTATTCAAGTCGCAGGATGATGCTAAAATCCTGAGTTTTAGTCAAACAACGATCATTACCTCATACATTAATGGCTAATAGGGCATAAAAATAAACATTCATAGTTGCAAAGTGGTGCAAAAATCTTAAGGCTTACCAAACAAACTGCAAATTAAACTACGTCACACCGTATTGTCAAGTTATGCAATTGCTGTAATGGTTTATATAATAATTTGGATTAATATATTGTCTTTTATGATAAAATAGTTCCCCAGTATTTAAATTGCCAGGCTTTGTTTAAGCTTGTCCATTCTAAAATCTAATATACAATACACACATTTACTTTCCAATTCCGAATTGCCAAAGCCCCTTTAAATTTAACTTTTTTGGATTTGATACAATTATATTGATCGAAGATTTATTTATTTCATTTTAATGGTTTTTTTTAAAATTAAATTAAAGCACATTAATTCTTAACTAAATAATGTTTAAATTCAAAGCAAAAACAGAAACATCAAAATAGTGAGGGAAAAACGTGGGACAGAAAAATCTTAAGGTTGTTTCACAAAATTGAAAAAAATTCTTTTTTATGTCATTTTGTGTCCTACCCAAGACTTCTTCCAAGATAGGTCCAGATTTTTTCTATTGTTCTTTTTTAATAAAACCCGGCATTTTTCTGACATTACACTCAAATATATGTATTAACTCCAACCTTTGAAAAAGTAAGTTGAAAAAGATGTTTTTTATATCTTTTTTTTTTTGAACGATCATTGTCATAAATATAGAAACAAAAAGAGAAAATTGCGTCATTACAGCTGCTGGGCTTCCAAATTTACCTCTTCTATCATGGCTTCTCTGATCGTCTTTGTCTTCAAGGATTCACAAAAATCCACCTCAAAAACTCGAAATAGAATCTTGTTCTTCTTCCCTACAAAGTTATTTCTCAAATACAGTGACAACAGCTTTCATCCTCATAATTGTAACTGAGGATCTGTATAATGGCGAAAATGCATTTAAGAGTTGTTGTTTTTTATCTTTACAAAGTAATGTATTTAATGTATACAGTGATGATTCTCATGTCATCAAACTTCCAACACCCTTTAAAATCGTTAATGTGACTTAATCAAGATGCAAATAATATTATCGATTCCAAGAGTAAAAAGGAAACTATTTCAATTTAGTGAAATAACCTTTATTGCCTACATTACAACTACTTTTATTTTGCTTCAATATCATTGGCTATTACATAAATAAACTTGTTAGTATTAGTCTTCATGCTACAAGACTTACAAAATGTTTGTAACGTACGCTTAAAAATATAAGAAAAATAAATTATGGTCAAATAGTTATCATGGATCCAACGAAAATCTTTTGAAAGGATTGCAAGAGGACATTTTTTCTGAACTTTGTATTAAAAGGAAATAATATTAATGTTTTTTTAATTTTGAAAACATTTTCAGGCTCAAAATTTATCTTTTAAGTTTGTATTATGGAGCTCTTATTAAACAAAGTGTAGTTTCCTCTTTTAGTGTTTGATGGTGCCATTATGGTGATTGTAAAAATTTCGAAGAAAACGGTAGAAGATAATTATGTTTCAGTAATTATTCCTCTTTTTTTATAATGACACTTTTAAATTTGGCCATATAAATGGTGTAGAGTTGTGATTGGCTCTTGTCACCCCATCAGTGAATCTATTAATATCCAAAAAATATTTATAATCAGAGTGATTAAGCATTTCATCCTGATTATCATCATGGCAAACATGAATCCGACGACTCAAATGGACCGCAGGGAAGCTATTTTAGCCCTTTCTGACCGAGGCAAGACACTGACAGAAATCAGCCATGATCTTAGTATTTCCAGGCAGACTGTCTACTGGACTTTGGGGAGGAGGGGGGGGGACTGTTCAGGCTCGTGAGAGGATTAGGCGCCTTTGACCAAGGCCAAATGAGACTGTGGAGGCTGTCAAAATGCTATTGAGGAGAAAGGAGGGAAGGACACCATCAAGGGGCTCTCACTCGAGTTTGACATGGACAATAACACCATGACGAGGCTTGTTCAAGAGAATCTTGGCCTTAAGAGTTACAAGAAGACACCGATATAAATCCTGAAGTGGATCGATTGTGAGTAAAGGGTTACAGCAGGTAAAAAAAAATTGAATCGCCTGAAGAAAAAGCCGTCTGGAGTTGTCATTTTGCACTTAGATGAGACACCATGGTGCAACAGAGAAACGTTTTTACCTGGCCTCAACTTTTGAGGTTTTCTCCCATGTACACTACGGGAAGGAAAGACACTTTGCCAACCTGAAAGTGATAGCAGTGGTTGGATCGAATGGACAAAAGTGTGATCTTGTCTTCCTTGAACCTAGTGAGAGGTTAGATTCAGCCACTTACATTAATTATTTAAAAAAGGTAATCTTCTCCTGGGCTAGAAGGACCAACGGAGAAGACTGGTGGATGCAGCAGGTCGGCACCAGCTGTCGCACCTCCAAAGTCACGCAAGAGATGTTGATGAAGGAAGTTCCTGGCTTTTTCTCGCAGGAGTGTTGGCCTCCCCACTCACCTGATGCTGTACCAATGGACTCCTCCATATTTTGGCGTTTGTAGGGGAGTATCAGTGGCATCCAATTCAAGAGCAAGGATTATTTAAAGGGCGCCGTTGTTGACACATGAGCCAACTTTGACCAGGGTTTCATCAAGAACAGCTGTAAAAGGTTTAGGAACAAGCTGGAACAGATTATTGCCAACAACAGGGGATGGATTGAGTGAAAATTTTCTGTCTAAATCTATGTAGATTACATTTAATTAAAGTACAAATTAAATAACAATGCCTTTTGGAAGTTATTACATTTTATCTAGCCTAAAACCGAGTGTCTTGTCTTAAACGAACACACCTGTATCAAGAATGTTCATTAATTATTATTATTAAGTATATTGAAATCAAATTTCCTTAATAATACCTGTAGGTATTCAGTACTGAATTTTCAATAATCTTTGAGCTTGTCTTTGGAAATGCTGTCTTTAATTAAATTGCTTATAATTTTTTCTTGCAAAATGTACATAGGTTGTTTTTCTATAAAATTTTTCGCTAAGTTATTGAAAAGAAAAACGTCTTACTCACAATGTTTAAAAGTATGCACTTCATTTGAATCCTTTCGTCGCCACTTTCATCCTAGAAGAAACATATAGAAATAAAAGAATATCGTTTTTTGATAATTAATAAATAGTATTAATTAATGAGATTTTACTCTTTTATATATTTAATATTATCATTGACTTTTGTACATAATCTTCTATAAAAGATCATTCTAAATTTATTTCATGAAAATATTTTACTAATAGAATTTTTCGACATGGGAGGGAGGCTCCTAAGAGATTTTTGAGGAGAAGGTTTTTACCTTCAATTGTTGGAGATCAAGTTTTTTCTTTTATTTCTATATGTTTATCCTTGGATGAATGTGGTGACGGAAGGATTACTTAAATTCCCTGAGATGGATAATTATAAAATTATACTTCAATTTTGAAATGTTTTTATTTATTCTCAATGTTGATATTGTGATTTAAACGGTCTATACTTCGAACATGTGAGTAAGAACTTGGCAAGTGACAATTCCGAAGGTTTTAAATATCTTTGTAAAAAAATTTGCTATGTAAGCAACGCAAAAATGAAAGATGATATAATTTTTGGGCCCAGAGATAAGAAAACTTTTATATGATGTTGATTTCGAAAGGACTCTTACAACAATAGAACAAAATACATGGAAGGCCTTCAAAGGGGTATTTCAAAACTTTCTCGATAACGATAAGTCGTCTCAAAACAAAGATGGTGTGAATAAGCTCCTTAAAAATTTGGATGTCGGATGTCTCTCAAGATACATTTTCTACATTCACATATCGATCATTTCCAATTCAATTTAGGACCTGTTAGTCATGAACAGGGAGGACGCTTTCATCAGGATATTAAAACAATGGAAACAAGATATAAAGGGTTTGGAATCACAGAACGATGGGAGGTTATTTTTGGATGTTGTACTGTGATGATCCTGATAAGAAGTTCAAGCGTAAATCTAACACCAACCATCTACGGTTTCTTTGAAGTTATACTTAGAATCTTTAAAGAATGATGTACAATATGTTATGTCTGTTAACATGTTGTGTATTTGAAATTATTTTTATAACTTTATCATCCATGATATTATTTTTAAATTATAATAGTATACTTCTTCAATAAAACTAATTCATGGAAAACTTAAAATATTCCTCATTAGAAATTAAATAAAAAATAAATGAATTTGTCCAGAATACGATTGACTGACAGAAAGTTAAATTATCATTAACAAAGGATCTTCATGATTATTCCTTGTTCTCCACTTTAGACATGAAGAAGGGGACTCAGTGCTGACTACTGACGGAACAAGTGGGGGGTAACATATAATGTGAATACGGTAAACTGAGCGACTTTTAGTAATGTGAGAAGTAAATGAGTATGAAGAATTGTCGATTGAATATTGGATGTGCGCTAGTTGGTAGGAAACGGTGACGAAGCGTGTGTCCAGTGAATACAAGAGCCGTTGTAGCAATATAAGCGAAGATATAGGAGTAATATGGCTTCTGTGATGAATGTGCAAATTAGCCTCTTACATACAAACATTGACTCCTCAATGGAGTCGTAATTTCTTTCCCCATTCTTGATAGGAATGACTCATCTTCAAAAGCATTGTTTATTTATAATCGAAAAAGGTAAACTCTCTTAGTCCAATCATAGATTATCCAAATGACAAATACTTTCTCAAGAAGATATCTGGGATTATTTTCTTCCTTTTACTTTTAAGTAACACGTTTTATTTGAAACTACGATCCTGCCTTCTTCAAATTAAGTAGACACGGATCCAGTGTTTCTCAATCTTCATATCCATAATGATGAAGTAGAATGGTTGTCAGGTGCTGATACACTCTTCACAAAGCCCCAATGATGACTCAAGGAATCTATCCCTTTCATTAGATATACTTCCCCATGCCTAGTGAATACCATAAATAGGAGCTGGACGTTTTTGAATTTTGTTAGTTTTGCTGATTTCACAATCCTTTTGCGTGATACTATTTCAGTCTGTACTTGTTTATTAATATTTTTACCGTGAGTCTTTGGTTTCTAGTGAATTTATGATCGAAATTGAATGAAAATTTACAAATTTAGATAGACTATTTCTTCTTAGTTAAGGATTCTTATCGGGCACTTGGCATCTTGTTTTAAAGCTGTGGGTATCAGCTCTTTAGTGCATTCCTTAATCTATTTCATGTAATATTCAACGAGTTACTTAACTACATATTTTTGGCGGACTTCTGTCGTCTATACCCTTAGGAGCCACTTAAGGTCAAAACAAAGTCTGGAAATGAAATTTGCATTAAAAAAACTAGCGGATCATTATTTTTTAATGCACAAATGAGTATCCTTTTTGACTTAAATTGAAGTTGTATTTGGGAAAATGGCCCCTAAAGTTCAAAAAGTAGGGTTCGATTGCTCAAAAACCGTCACACTCTTGTAAAAAAAATAATAACAGATTTGAAATTAGTGTGCAAAATGGAAAATTTTTTATTATTCTTATACCCCTTAGGATTTTTTCCTTGTTGACCTTTGTTATTGTTATTTTAGTCGTGTAACACACATTAAAAACAACCATAAAAGCCTACAACAGAAACAGTATTGGCCTTTTTATTAAACAATTTATAAAAAAACATAGGAGCATTTGTGAAAAAAATTATTTATTACTTCAACTTGATTACAAAAAAAAAGCAATGAGGGGTCTTGTTTAGAAGCTAATATTTTTTTTATTTTTTCTTGAATTGCTGGAATTTTTATTGTAAAACTTGAATGATAAAGAGTGCAATCTATAGAAGTACTGATTTCACAAAATGGTGTTGTCCATTGTCATGTTTTGAGATATTATCTTCGTTGTTGGTAGGCTCATCACTGTCCTCATGGTAGACTCATCATCAGGACAGTGATAAGCCCACCAAAAACGAAAAGATAGTATTATAAACTTATGTTTGGATAATAACGAACCATTGTGTGATCAGTGTGCTAATAACACTGGCCAACAGTGAAAAATCCTAACGGATATAAGTACAATAAAAGTTATTCAATTTTGCACACAGATTTCAAATCATTAAAAAATAAGGATTCGCTAGTGTATTTAATGCAGATTGCATTTCCAGTCTTTGTTTTGTTCTAAAGGAACTCCTGGGGGCATAGCGGCGGGAGCAGATCCAAAAGTCGGCCAAATCCTTTGTGCTTAAATAACTCCTTGAATATTACATGAAATGGATTAATAAGCAATGTATTAAAGAGGTGAGACCCACAGCTTTCAAACAAGATATCAAGTGCCTGATAAGAATCTTTACTTAAGAAGAAATCGTCTATCTAAATGTGTATATTTTCATTCGATTTCGAGCAAAAATTCTCAGCTCCTTAATGTATTCCTTATTAATCTATTTTGCCGACTTTTGGATCTACTCCCGTCGCCTATGCCCCCAGGAGTTCCTTTAGATCAAAACAAAGACTGAAAATTCAATTTGCATTAAATACACTAGCGAATCATTATTTTTTAATGCACAAAATGAGTATCCTTCTAGGCTTAAATTGAAGTTGAAATTGTAAAATATCCCAAAACAGCTAAAAAAGTAGGGTCCGTTTTCTTGAAAAAAATACAGATTTGAAATGAACCTGCAAAACTGAATAACTTTTATTATACTTATACCCCTTGGGATTTTTGAAAGTTCAAATTTGTTGACCTGTGATATCATTTCTTTCGGCAAAATCGTAATGGCCAATTATTATATCAGCGATATCTTGAAGGGCACTATTCAAAAAAATATTAAGGACAAAAGAAAATGGCCTCATTCTGGAACGGATGATTGATGAATAACACGTAGTATTTTTTTCAACTAGACAATGCTCAAATTCACACTTCCATGTCACCTAGGAGTGGCTTTCAGGCAACTTGGATCTTTTTTTTTTTGGAGAAGAACATAATTGTCCCAATTTGTCACCAGATGATAATCTGTGAGCTATCGTTCAAAATCGAATTAGAAAGCCACTCCCTGTGACTGAAGAAATCTGCTTTGATTGAAGCCTGTGAGTAAGGTTTGATCTCGGAATAACTACGATATATTAGAGTCCTTAATTGCATGCATGCAAAAGGAATAAAAAATGCTTCAAATTAAAGGGTGATTACATTGTCAAATAAAATTCTTGATTTTAGGATAATTTTGTAACCTTTTGGGTGACTTAAATCTTATGACATCAATTGTTTGACACTCTGTAAAAGTCGATTATATCTACCACTAGGATAAAATTAAATGTTTAACAGA
Organism: Lepeophtheirus nordmannii; assembly: GCA_963680855.1. Classification (NCBI taxonomy): domain Eukaryota; kingdom Metazoa; phylum Arthropoda; class Copepoda; order Siphonostomatoida; family Caligidae; genus Lepeophtheirus; species Lepeophtheirus nordmannii. The sequence continues at coordinate 14,889,392 of OY804526.1, read as the reverse complement.
CTTTCTCTTTACAAAATTAAAAAATTTTTTTTGGATCATTTTAATTAAGTTTGATTTCATTTAGGACAAGTATTTTCACAAAATCTAAAAAATCGATTGGATTATTTTGCTTCTGAAGAAGGACCTGAAAATCAAGATGATAGCTATTTGGGTTATTCTTTAGCTACAGGAGACTTTACTGGTACAAATTCCGTAGATATAGCAGTTGGTGTACCTCGTGGAGCTAACTTTACGGGAAAAGTAAATATGAATTACTAAAATCATATAGGTTTAAGATTATTTTTTTAGGTGGTGCTATTCACTGGAAGGCGTCTTTTTAATCTTCATAACCTAACAGGAAATCAAGTTGGTTCTTACTTCGGTTATTCACTAGCTACATTTGATGGTAATGGAGATGGGCTAGATGATTTAGCTATTGGTGCCCCTTTTCAGTCTTCGAGATTACTTGGAGGACTCTCAGAAAAATATGAAACTGGCAGAGTATATGTTGTATATCAAAACGCTGCAGTATGTAAATTATTTATTTATTTAATAAGTCTGAATATCACACTGATATTTAAATAACTAAAAACTGATTCAGATATATATTTATGAAATAAAAGTATCCGTAATTAGTCAAAAATGTATTAAAAAATAACACATTTTTGTAAGTTAATTTTTTTATGTGCTTGAATCTTGGTGTGATATATGGTTCTTTATTTTCGATAACGTCTTTTGAATCATGTTTGTTATAGAAAATAACTTTACTTTCTTTTTTTTAATTGAAACTTTCTTTATTCCCTTGGGATCTGTTTTTTAAGGAAATATATATTTTTTAAATTTGTATTAGTTTGTAGTACACACAAGACCACCTTAGACAGTATACAAAAGAAGACATACTCGGAAAAAATCAAACAGTTGGTGGTCTTTGTTTAAAACTAAGCTTTAGGCCATTTTTGAAAAAAAAATGCCCTCTCATAGGATTTTTGATGAATTTTTAAATTTTAAAAACGAAAAAGAGAAATTTAGCCTTTTTAGACAGCTTATACTGTATCAAATTTAAAACTACGTGCCAAATACGGTAGTTTTAATGTTTTATTTTTTAATCTTAATGCTGATTTTATAGTGATAATGATCATTTTTTCTAAAATTTTAGATATCTGAGAAAAGTTCAATGTAGAACAACCTTCCTCTTATATTTTCTGAAGTAAAAATAATAACTTTAAACTGTAATATATATATTAAGACTAGGACAGTACAGTACTGAACCATGATACGGAAGGGTACTACACCCACGACATGGTACGTATTTTATATTTAGATAAAAAGTTGTCCTTTTTTTTAAAAAAAAAGTCATCCAAATTTTATGTTGCTCCCCTCCTTAAATGTAATCAAATTTCTGAAATTTTCTTTCCCTACCATATTTATTTTTTTCATATGAATATGTACCAAACTGAAACTGTCAATGCCAAACTTTTGTTCGAAACGAACCTTAGATTTAGCGTAACGTTACATCCATAATATATATTATATGTATTTTTATTTTTTTATTAAAAAGCAAGTTTTCTTTTATTATTTGTTTATTTTTATCGAGCTTAATTTATTTTAGTAAACACAGAGACCTTTCGAAATAGAAAAATGAAATTATATTAATTTAAAAAATGTTTTTACTAAAAGAAAGTATTTGAGATGAACTAAGTAGTATTTCTAATGTATCTATAGGCTAAATAAAAATGAAGTATTTATTTAAAAATAAAAGGCTTAAACATTGTTGATGAACTACTGGGAATTTACTGGCTTAATAAAGCACTAATAATGTTACTGTAAAAAATTAATTGAGAGTTGTATCGGAGATGGGAACAAGGTTGATGTACCAGTGAGCGTAAAACCAAACCTGAGATGATTTCTTAAAAGTTATGTTAAATCTGAGATACAAAATATCTGCTGGCAAATTGTACTCCTCACCTGCTCATGACGTTTGAATTTTTGAAAATATGGAGGAACCTATACATTTATACTATTAATAAAAACCATTCTATGTATGTATCATTGTATCCAATTGCCCAGGATAAATGGGCAATTGAGAAATTTGATCAGTCTGAAATTTGGCATGTGAATACCTAACTGAGTGTTTCTACATCTGGTATATTAGAATTTGCAATTTCATAATCACAATGGCCGATTTCTGAATCTCAATATTTTCATGAAATGATCTTAGCTTATTAAACAAGAAATGTTAGTTCGTTTAAAATGATTTTTGAATGTTGGCCAGTGTTATTAACGTTTGATGGTGCTCACATATACTTATCATTTACTCTTCTACTACACTTTACTCGATATTAAAATTGAATTTAAACCAAATTTGTTTGGATAAGGATTGTGACGTCACAGTTCGTATAACACTAAAATGAAACACTTTATGAAATTTTTTGCTCGCTTTAATTAATACTATGTTGATATTATATTTATAGATAGAAATTTTTTCGCCTGTTTTGTAGAAATTTTATTGAATTTAAAAAAGTACAAACAAGTACCTCTGTTACTTAAAACACAAATATTTTTTAAGAGTAAAAAACACTACCTGTCGTCTTTATTATAGTAATTGTATCCATATTTAATTTAATTTATTTTATCGATAATTGGTCCATTAAAATTTGCAACATTTTGCTTCATATTAATACCTTCCTTGTTTCAGTGGAAAGGATGATGAGGAAAATAATTATAATAAACGAGTGTGCCATCGATGTTTATACCTAGGAATGTAAAAAATATGCAAATCGGGCTTGTAAAAATCAAAAAAAGAGAAAATCAATCTGGTAACTCTGACAGTTTGATGAATATTGAGAGGGAAGCAGCTTGAGCTGTCATGACATTTTACTGAGCTACAAGCTGCTATTCTCCATTATATACATATACAAATGAAGACATCAATAATAAATAATTATGTTATGTATACGATAGATGAGAGGCAGAAAATTAACTCAAATTAATGTTATATATCTTTAGCTTACAAGTCGTAAACTAACAATTATTATGATAACTTGAGCCCTTTTGTAACATTGTATTTGCTATATTAACTAAAAATCTTGTGTTTCTTTCGACTGGAAGCCTTAATAAGTGGTACATGCAAAGGTTGAAATACATTTTCTATAAAGATAAGTTGCGCTCTTATGTATAAGTTGTCAGGAAAGGTGATAAATTAATATTACATTATTTGTTCCAACAGTGATGACTTCAAATATTAAGAATAAATAAAAAGACCTATATATTTAAATTTAAGAAAATAGTAACTTTTATAGTAAATATTAAACTTTTATAGTAAATTTATAATAAGAGTTCAATGAACAATTTCATCGAGGAAAATGGAGTTAATGATGTTTGTAATTATAACAAGGAGTCTGGAGTAACGAGTTGTCGTGTTTGTGGTTTCGAGATGAGGACCTTTCGAAAGTTCACCCTAGTCCAACACTTAGAAAACCTAATTCACGTGAGGAATATGGAGATTTATGCAAGGAACATTATTGAAGACAATCATTCAGCTTCTAGTTTCATCAACGACTTGACAAAGATGCTTGTATCCTGCAATATCCGTATCAATATCGCCAGTCATCCAAATTTTATCAAGTTTATGGAGCTCGATACAGAAAAAAATTGTTCCGTCTAGCTACGTCATCACGAAGTCAATGTAGTCCCAAAGTGAAGTTGTTTTGTCCAAGATAAAGAAAGAGGTTGAGGAAGAGGATATTTTCCTTGCTTTGGATGAAACTACAGATCCTCTCAGCGATACATGACTGCAGTTTTGCTTGGATATCCATTTTTGTACTTTTTGTTCCTCTGTCTCCATTATGTATTTTAAACAGACTGTTCTTCTCTTATAAAGCGTTATGTTGAGGTAATATGGATGTTACCCTCTTAAGAAAAAAGGAAAAATGATCACAGCTTTGGAAAACAAGAAGTACTGTTTTAAGTGCCAACTCCACAAAATCTCGCACGCGGCATTTTGCATATTTTTTACATTCCTATTTATACCAGTGCGTTCATAGCTATAGGTAGGAATGAAAATCATATGCAATTCGGGCGTGTGATAAAAAAGTGGAGTTGGCTCTTCAACAAGTCTTTTTGTTTTCCGAAGCTGTTATCAGTTTTCCAATATTACTGAGGGGAGAACATCTACCTGATAGTAAAGATGTCGCATGAAGGAATACATGATACATTAAGGTTAATAAAGCAAATAAAATGTAAACAAAAAGGGCTCAAGTCCTCGTATAATTATTATTAGTTAAAAATATATAATTTCCTGACATTAATTTCAGTTAATTTTCTGCCTCTCATCTATGTTATTATTTATTGTTGTATATATAATGGAGAATAGCAGCTTGTAGCTCAGTAAAACGTCATGACAGCTCAAGCTGCTTCCCCCCTCGACATTCATTAAATTATCAGGGTTACCAGGTTGATTTTCTCTTTCTTTTTTTATAACACGCCCGAATTGCATACGATTTACATTCCTAGCTATAGGAGCACTACCGAGAGAGTAAACTAAGAGTGATATAGAAAAGTGTATTAAGTATATTAATAGGAATGTAAATAATATGCAAAATGCCGCGTGCGAGACTTTGTGAAGTTGGCTCTTCGAAGAGTAATTTTTGTTTTTCAAAACTGTGATCATTTTTCCTTTATTTCTGAGGGGAGAACATCTACCTGATAGTAAAGATCTCACATGAAGGAATACATGCATTAAGGTTAATAAAGCAAATAAAATGTAAACAAAAAAGGGCTCAAGTCCACGTATAATTATTAGTTAAACATATATCATTTTCTGGCATTAATTTGAGTTAATTTTCTGCCTCTCATCTATGGTATACATAATGTTATTATTTATTATTGATGTCTTCATTTGTATATATAAAGGAGAATAGCAGCTTGTGGCTCAGTAAAACGTCATGACAGCTGAAGCTGCTTGGAGGAAGAAAAGTAGAACTTATTTCTAAGGCACAACAAATTCAGTGCTTCAGATGTCTTGACTACGGCCATATCAAAGCTAAATGCACTGCAAATAAGAGCACACCATATAGGGAATTCGAAAGGAAATTTAGAAAAGAATTGAACCTTCCAACTAGAATCGGTGGACTAGCAGAAACTAGGGAAACAAACGAAATTATTCGGACAGAAGAAGAGGAAGATATGGAGACAGAAAAAAAGGACGATAACAAAATAGACGGAGGGAATAAAGTCAAAGAAAATACCTGCGAAGACTCAAATACTGAAGGTGAAAAATTAAACTCCGAAGTATGTATAGTTAAAGTGCAACCTGAGAGCAAAACATGTGAGGAAGAGAGACTAGAGGACCCGGAAAAAGTGCTTTCAAAGTGCCAGGAAGTTCATCCACAGCAAGAGGAAGATTCCGAAATTCCACCTTCTCCGTCAGGAAGCTTGAGAGAAGACTGGATATCCGTATTCAGGGATAGAAATAAATCAAAAAAGGGTGATATTGCAAAGAAGATCCAAAAAAAAATTCAAAAAGAGGTTTAGAAAGTTCAATGGAGGATCCTAAAAAGAGAACCAAAGCTCTAAGCTCTCCTGAGCTAAAGGAAAACCATCGTGAAGGTCGTATTTATTAAGCTTTGTTTTACTTGGGAAAATCTTCTTTTCTGTTTTGATTTTAGAGACATGGTTTTTTTTTGGCCTATATTCAATATGTTCATTATGTACCCCTTAACATTAGCCACCCCCTTTTTATGTGTTCAGTGTCATAATTTTTTTAATATCTCGCAATTTAGTTACTTTAAGCCAAAACTTGGTTGCATTTTAACAACCCCCCTCCCTTTTTTTTCCTTACTATTTTAATGGCACCCTCAAATCTAGTTTTTTTATCCGCCAATGTAAATTCAATACATGATAGGAAAAAGAGGGAAAAAATTATCAATCATTTTTTATCCTTTGACCCGGATGTTTTGTCTATGTGTGACACACGCCTGAAAGAAAAAGACCTCAATGGTTGCTTCTATGCTGGCTATGATGTTTTTATCGTTTCTGCAGTCAACAAATTGTCTAAACACCCCTCGAGAGGAATATTAATTTTAATAAAAAGTGTCCTAAATCCTAAACACATCAGAAGCGATGTGGGGGGTAACTATTCCGTACTGACAATTGTTGTGGAAAGGAAAAACGTTAAACTAATTTCCATATATGGGCCTAATAGGGATGACCCCTCATTTTACAAAACAATTGACGAGGAAATATTCCCAAAGAAAAATCCTTATGAGGAGTCTTGCATCTTCATGGGGGATTTTAATGTTGTATTGAACCAAAAAAGGGACACTTTAAATTACAAAAACGATAACAACACGCAGGCAAGACGAGAGATAGATAAATTGATCAACAAGAACCAACTAACTGACGCTGCTTTAAAATTCAATGTAGGCCCAAAACATACATTCTCAACCAAGATGGGAAGTGATATCTTAAAAAGTTCCCGACTAGACTACTTCTTAATATCACAGAACTTTGTTCCAATTTTGTCCGATTATCATGTTTTACCACCTTACCTGTCTGACCATAGCCCTATTATGATGTCGTTAACAAACCAAAGGAATTATTTTAGGCAGCAATGGCATCTTAATACGACATTGTTGGATGACATTGTTACCAATGATAAAATTATATTAATAATTGAGGATGTATTATCCAAATTGAATAATTTGAAAATAAAATCACCATCCTCAGCTCTCAAGCTCATCTTAAATTCCTCTAGAAAGGAATACATAAAATTGGGTAAAAGATTGAGTCAGGAGAGAAAGAATAAATATAAGCAATTAGACAAGGGGAGAGAGAAGGGAAACAATGGAATAGCTGAAGATGAAGAGCTATATAAAATTATAGAAACTTTTTCTGAGGGGCATTTAATTAGATCAGGATATAAAAATATACCAAAAGAGCAAGTATTTTTTAAAAGGATTAAAAAAATTGAAGCAAATGGTAAAGCCAAGGTAGACTTGAAAAGTTTATTAAATAAAAACAACGAATTGGTATCAGATCCTTTTAAAATAAATAAAATTGTAACAAATTACTTCAGCGATCTATTCACTTGTAAAGACTGCGGAAAATACTCTAGCAGTCGGTGTATTAAGTGTTTTTTTAATTCAGCAGACTTTTCCACAAGAGTCAGCAACCACAGTAGTTTTAATGTTGTAAAAATCGAAGATAATGTTAAAAAGAATCTAGAAAAAGTAATTAACAAATCAGAAATAAGTAATTATATTAAAAGTTACAACAAAACAAATAAATCTCCCGGTCCTGATGGATTCCCCATGGAGTTTTACCAAAAATATAGATCTCTTCTGTCCCCACTCCTTGAAAAAATATATGAAGAAGCAGATAGTAAAGGATACTTTGATAAACATATATCTACAGGCAAGCTTGTTATCATTCCTAAAAACGGCAGGGATCCAAAAAGTATCGAAAATTACAGACCCTTAATTATGCTTAACACAGCATATAAAATCCATAACGGAATTTTAGCTGAACGACTAAGAAGTGTTGCTTCTGGTATACTGCATAGATCACAAAAAGGTTTTGTGCCTGGTAGGGTGATGGAAGATGTTGGTAGGGGGATCATGGACATGATTGCAGCAGTCAAAAGGAAACAGCAGCATGTGGCTGCCGTTAGCATTGATTTCAAAAAGGCTTTCGACAGCATCTCACATGAGTGGATCATAATGTGCTTGAAGGGACATGGCTTTGGAGATGGTTTTATAAGAAAAATAGCACTAGGCCTTTGTGACATTTCAACATATTATGGGAATTTTTTAAATACATTTAACATGAATAGAGGGTGCCGTCAGGGAGACCCTCTCTCCCCAATATTATTTGCAATTGCTCTAAACCCCTTGATAGAAGAAATTTATTCATCCAAAAAAGTAAAAGGGATAAAAATAGGGCAAACCGAGTTCAAAATAGAAGCTTTTGCAGACGATATGACAATACTTCTCACAGGTATTAAAAATGAAATAGAACTCTCTTTTAAGAAAATTCTTATTATTTTAACTAAATACGGTGAAGGTTCTGGCCTTCATATAAATTTTAATAAATCCAATATTTTAGCAAATTTTAATGTTACATTTGACGTAATAGGCATCCAAATAAGCAGTTTTATGAAAATTCTTGGAACTTATATCTCCATAGACGATGCTTACGTTGAAAAAAACTTGGCAATGATTGAAGAAAATATTAAAAAATCAACATTTAAGTTTGCATCCTTACTAAAGAAAAATATTGCAGCGAGAATAAAAATATGGAACTCCCTAATTTTACCCACAACAACTCATATTCTTAAACAAACCCCATTTTCCGGTGATCTTTGCAAAAATGTTGATAAATTATGTGAGCAGTTTATACTGGCTGAAGGGAGTAGTAGGATCATAACATGGAAAAGAATTAGCACACCTAAAGAATTTGGTGGACTGGGATTACTTCCCTTGGAAACCTTTTGGAAAGTTATGATTTTTACTTGGTTCAAAAGATGTTTTGAAAAAGGCTCTGTGTGGGCCGAAATATTAAGAGAGAGGTTTGAGATAGAAACTAATAAAAAGTTGGAAGACGAACTAAGGAGTGGACCAAAGAAGGTTCTTGAAGTATCTTCGGGTGTAAGTGAGTTCTGGTCGGAAAACAAACAAATAAATCGACAACTATCAGACAGAACATTGGAGGAAATGAAGTGGCAAGAGCCAGTTAAAGAAAATGAAAGACTCGATTTTATGTCCGATACATTTATCAAAAGGAAAATTTCATTTGTGGGAGAAGTTTTTAACAAAGAACATAATTTTACAATGAATGAAGTTTTAGAAAAGGAAAATATTTTACATAATATTAATTTTAAAAGAAGGGAGTTTGGGCCAAGAAACAGTTTTTTTAGTTTTTTAGCAAATGTTAGGAATAAGCGTTTAAGGTGGTCAATTGTAAGTAAAGCTGAAGAAAAACAATATTTGAACCAAATAGAAAAAAGGAAAGAAGAATATGGGTTACACTGGTCGGCTGTTAAGATTATAAAATGTTTGAACAAAATTAATCTTGGTTTTACCCTATTTTGGTTCAAGTACAGGATAGTCACTAACACATTAACATTGGGCAGTGTGTACGGCAGAACCACTGAGGACAGAATGTGTTATTTCTGCAAATCTTCACTTGAAACGGTAAAACATTTTCTGCTGGCATGTCCCATTATAGACGAAATACTGGGCCAAATAAAAGTTATTTTCTTTTCAAAATTTAATTTAAGTTTGACATCAAAAGAATTTGTTTACATTTACATAGGTCCCCATGAAAAAGAAATTAATTATATGACTACAAAAATGCAATTTATTTTATATAAACATAGAAGCTCCAAAACCCCTTTACCAGATAACTGTGCCCCACTTTTAAAATATATTTTAAATGAAAAATATTTTACATTTTAATGACGGAAAACAAAACTGTGTTTTTTTTTTTTTTTTTAGTGTTTTTAGATTATTTCTGCTGCTTTGCTCGTATTTTTATATTATTGTATTATCCTTCTTAAGCTGTACCAATACTTTGGTTGGTGATCAAACTTGATATTGGGAAAATAAAATAACTATGTAATGTCTCTAAACAGATGAATAAATAATGATAAAAAAAAAAAAAAAATAAAGCAAATAAAATGTAAACAAAAAAGGGCTCAAGTCCACGTATAATTATTAGTTAAACATATATCATTTTCTGGCATTAATTTGAGTTAATTTTCTGCCTCTCATCTATGGCATACATAATGTTATTATTTATTATTGATGTCTTCATTTGTAAATATAAAGGAGAATAGCAGCTTGTGGCTCAGTAAAACGTCATGACAGCTGAAGCTGCTTCCCTCTCAACATTCATCAAATTGTCAGAGTTACCAGATTAATTATCTCTTTCTTTTTTTCTTACAAGCCCGATTTGCATATTTTTTACATTCCTATATATTAAGTGAGATAGGTAGATATGCAATAGAGTGTTTGCTATGTAGAAAAGTTAATCAAATCCAAAATTATTGTGGTTTGGTGTTAGTAAGAATACACTGAAACATTTTTTCTGTATCATCAAAAACCATTACCCACCATCCGTTCAAAGTTCCAGTATGAATTGGAAGTAACTTAAAATAGTATCAAATGTAATGGGGGAAAAATTATTATATAAGTATCCTTTTTTTGTTTTGCTTTATTAGAAAAATATCAATTATATTAGTAATCAATTTAAGTATAAAATGTACGTAAGATATAAAAATTATACGATATTTTTTTCCTTCAGTTACGTTTAATACTATTTTAAAGTATTTTTGGTTTACACCGGAACGTTGAACGGATGGCAGATATAGCACATTTAATCGCATAATGAGATAATATAAGCTAATACTTAAGAAGTAATTAAATAAATTGATAAATAATGTTTATTGTATATTTAGCATAAATTTCGACATTGGGATATAATAGATGGAAAAGAAATAGGTGGTCGTTTTGGTCTTTCACTTACAAATTTGGGAGATATTAATGTGGATGGTTTTGAAGACCTTGCTATAGGTGCACCTTATTCAGAATATAATCACGGATCTGTTTTTATTCATCTTGGTTCATCAAAAGGAATATCAAAAGAACCTGATCAAATTATTCGGGGTTCAAATCAGGGGAAAACTATTCCTAAAGGTTTTGGATTTGCAATTTCAGGATCAAATGATTTAGATGGAAATGGATATCCAGATTTAATTGTTGGTGCTCCCGATTCAAATCAAGTTTACTTATTTAGATCCAAAGCTGTGGTACGAATCAATTCTGTAGTATTTTTTGAATCTATAGGTGGAAAAATTAAATCTGAAAATCGTAATTGTTCTCTAAATTCTGGATTACATGTTGCCTGTATTTACATTAAAGGATGTTTGGAATATACTGGACAAGGTGTTGAAGATGAGTTAGGTATTCATATTTTTGATGTAAATAAATCCTGAAAAAAAGTTTAAAAACTTCATTTATGTTTTGATAGATTTTCTTGTAACATTGATGCTCGATTATAGAAAGACAAATAATCATCGTATGTATTTTTTAAATAATGAGCATTCTCGATCTCAAAAAAAAGTTATGAAACTTAAGCGAAATAAGTCTGTTTGTTCAAAGTCACTTATATATTTATTGGTATGTCGTTAATTATCTATAAATTACCGTAATAAATGAAACTCTATCTTTGTTGCCAGCCTGAGGTTGTGGATAAATTAAGTCCAATTGATGCAAGCATGACATATGAAATCTATCAAAATTTTTCAGAAGAATATGATAGAAGGAACACTCTTCGGTCTATACTAGATCCTAAAGATGCAAAAAAAAAAGTGACAGATAGAATTTTCATTCAGAAAGATTGTGGAATAGATAATATCTGTGTACCCAATCTTGGAATTTTATTTAACAAGTAAGAATTTACATAGTTAGTTACCAAGCTGTTTTAATGATATACAAACATTTAAGATCTACAGAAAACTATCTTATCGGTAGTGAAGAACGTTTTGAATTAGATGTTACTATTTTTAATCATGGAGAAGCAGCATACGAAACAACATTCTATCTTCACATACCAAATAATGTATATTATAAGAAGATGAGAATGATAAATTTACAAAATGAAAAAAATATTTCGATTATAAAACATCGAACTCCTAAAATTCTTTGTTCTCCTCCTTCGCAAAAAACTAATTTTTATCTGAAGTGTGACTTAGGGAACCCTATGACAACATTTTCTAAGGTTTCATCATTTTTTGATAAAGTAGAATTAAAATTATTATCTCCTTACTTTCAGATTAAATTTAAGATTGTTTTGAAACCAGCCTTTGATCAAGGAAAAATTTCTTCATTAAATTTTGAAATGTTAGTGAATAGCTCAAACCCAGAGTTAGCTAATACTCTTGAAGACAATATTAGAAATATATCAGTTCCGGTCATTATAAAAAATGAACTAAAAATACGAGGAAGATCTGATCCTGAACCTCTCGAATTCAATATATCTGCATATGATAGTTATCTACAAAATTTTAAAGAGAATGCTCTGATTAATGAAGAATTTGTTGAAAACTTCCATGAAAATGATGTGGGTCCAGAAGTGACTCATGTTTACCAAGTTGAAAATAAAGGTCCTTCAGACATTCTTGGCGCTGAAGTTTTTATCTTGTGGCCTTCTTTTAGAACTTACGAGGATGAACCACTTCTTTATCTAACTACACAACCACAAGTCAGAGGAAATGTCAAATGTAATCCTGTAGATGATGTGAATCCTTATGGAATCAAGGTAATTCAACATATTTTTTCTGTATTTAAATAATATTTTTTTTTTAGATCAATGAACAACGAAATATGCAAATTTCTGAATCATTCAGAGAAAAGCGAAGTCAGCTTAGTGTACTTACTAAAAATACGACAAAAATTGTTTCTTCGTTCATTAATAAATTGGATTTAAGCCGTTTAAACGATATCAATAGTCAATTAAATTGTGGCCAAACAAAATGTACATTAATATATTGTAGCATTGGCCCCTTACATAAGAGAGAATTCGCATTGTTTCGATTGCGTTCCCGTCTTTGGTCAAAAACAATTTCAGAACTGGCAAAATCGAATGGGCGAAAGGATTTTGAAATTTCATCGAAGTTGATATCCCGTGTCACTGATCTCCCTTATGGAATGGATCCTGTATATCTAGGATTTGAAAGTCTTAGGATCACAACTCACGTACATACTTTAGTTGGAAATCAAGAATCTGTTAAAATTCCAGCTTGGATTTTAGTTCTATCAATATTTGCTGGACTAATATTCCTGGCATTTTTGTCATTGTTACTTAATAAATTAGGATTTTTCCGAAGGAAAAGACCTTATAATAATATAAGAGGGGAAAAAAAGGCTTCTTGTGTCAAAGTTCCTGAGGAAAGACAACCTTTAGCTTTGAATACAATCAAAAGAAGTAGATTTATTAGTTCTCATAGCTTTCAACCAGGTGATATTGTGCTTTGAAGAGCTTTATATTGGAAAAATTAATATTTTTTATAAAATTTAAAAAAATTTATAACAATACTTTTTATCCAAATATTATATGTATGGTTAGGGCTAACATAAAAGAAAAGTCGTTTTTTATTGTGTAACTTAAAATCTTTCCAAAAAGACATCTACTGATTAGTCGTTTACTTGTAATAAATATTTCCTACTTTAATCACGATCTCTAAATGTTTATATACTAAACATTGATAAAATTGCTGTGATATTATACAACATTTAATAAATAATAAATTTGTAAAAAAATATATAATTAATATTTATTTTCTATCCTGATATGAAATTTTTTTAATATTATTTGTGCCTTTTCCCAGAAAGATGTCAACCTGTTTCTCAAGAGCCTCTTGCATCTTTTTATCTTTCTTTAGTTTCTCCCTGGTGCTATCTTAAAAATGTCTGTAGCAATACGCATAAGTAGACATGTACAAATTGTTGAAATAGCGTTGAGTTTAAGAAAGGAAAGAAAAAATATCAATAGGTACCACTACCTTGATTATCAATAATGAATTAAGTTTTCTCAGTATTGTTGAGCTGAGAACTTGCTACAATTTTAAGATAAAATGTAGAGGCACCTAATAGTAATTGCTGGCATGTTTCTTAACTCAACAAAATGTCAATTTCTATTCATTACACATGATTAAAGAGTAATATCTACAAAAAATGTTTTATAGACTCTCCGTTAAATATAGAAATAAAAATACTGGAAGGGAGAAAATATACCGCGCATAACGCACATTTATTTATTGTTTACGTTGTAATTTAAATACTCTGAGGTGCAAATATGTGAGCTATAGTGATGTAGGAATGTAAATCATATGCAATTCGGGCGTGTTATAAAAAAAGAAAGAGAAAATCAACTTGGCAACCCTGACAATTCAATGAATGTCGAGGGGGGAAGCAGCTTAAGCTGTCATGACGTTTTACTGAGCTACAAGCTGCTATTCTCCATTATATATACAACAATAAATTATAACATAGATGAGAGGAAGAAAATTAACTGAAATTAATGTTAGGAAATTATATATTTTTAACTAATAATAATTATACGAGGACTTGAGCCCTTTTTGTTTACATTTTATTTGCTTTATTAACCTTAATGCATGTATTCCTTCATGCAACATCTTTACTATCAGGTAGATGTTCTCCCCTCAGTAATATTGGAAAAATGATAACAGCTTCGGAAAACAAAAAGACCTGTTTGAAGAGACAACTCCACTTTTTTATCACACGCCCGAATTGCATATGATTTACATTCCTATAGTGATGTGAAAAAAGAGCCAATTCCAAAAACACGCCCGAGATGATATCATAAAAAATACGGTAAACAAATGCAGGATTTCAGACGGTTACATTTGGAGAAGAGAATATAGATGTCATTATTTTGTTGTTTTACCTAAGAACTGCTAATTAGTAATAATTTAGTGATAATAAAAATTTGTTATGAGTGGAACCGTGAATCCACTGCTACTAATGCCAGAGCATGAGACCTGAGTCTTTTTTGTATCGAATCGAAAAAAGCCAAATCCGAATACTGATCTGCTTATTGGTGAACAAAATTACTCAATATGAATTATCTTTTTAAGAGAAGTCTATAATTTATATTACACATTAAGGAAACACATATAATTATAGTAAATAGTGTCTACTTTTTTTATTCAACAACATAAATATAATAAAATTATAAAACCAGCCAAAAGTAAAACATTTTGTAATCACATCAATTTTTTCATAAAAATAGAATAATACAATCACACCACCATTGACGGCGATGTAAGATCTTGGATTAAGTCCTCAGGCATTTTTAAAATTAATTAAAAATGGCGTTTGTTCTGTTTGAATTGGAAACAAATGAGTATGACAAGAAAAAATACGAAGGAGGGAAGCAAATCCTGATCGCCAAGAATCGTCCTTTTCGGATATACTTTAATGGCTCTTTTTTCATATCCTTGAATATATAAATAGAGTTCTAAATAATATGCGCTTTTTGTGTGTAGGATTTTTTTGGGTCGGCACTCTGAACAGTACTTTTTTTTCTTCTATTTTGTTATTATTTTTCCTTTATTCCTGTGGGGAGCCAATCTGATCTGTGGACTGAAGGGCAACCTACACATCACTAGAATCCTGATGTACAAGGTACTTCTTATAGTAGATATTCATTTAGTTATTGGTATTTATGTAAATAATATGCACTATCAGTATGTAAAAAAAAAAAAGAGAAAATCAATCTGGCAACCTAAACAAATTGATGAATGTTTGTGTTGGAAGCAGATTCAGCTATCATGACTGGGCTACAAGCTGCTATTCTCCTATATATATACAAATGAAGACATAAATAATAAATAATATTATGTATACCATAGATGAGAGACAAAAAATTAATAGAAATTGATGTCAGAAAATGATATATGTTTAACTAATAAGTCGTAAATAATAACATAGGTCAACAAATTTGAACTTTCAAAAATCCTAAGGGATATAAGTATAATATAAGTTATTCAATTTTGCACGATGATTTCAAATCTGTAATTCTTTTTTTCGAGAGTCCGACGGTTTTCGAGAAATCGGTCCCTACTTTTTTAGCAAATTTGGCCCAATTTCCAACTTCAACTTCAATTTAAGCCTAGAAGGATACAAATTTTGTGCTTTAAAAAACAATGATTTGCTAGTGAATTTAATGCAAATTCCATTTCCAGTCTTTGATTTGATCTAAAGGGACTCCTGGGGTTATAGGCGGCGGGAGTAGTCCCAAATAGAAATATTTGCAGCATCTTAACTTAGGTCCCCAGTACCTAAGTTAAGATGCTGTTAAGAGGCATCGAAAGATGTGCTGCAGAAGCTTTAGCAACTGAGTTAGGTACTGATGATCTCAAAGCTTCTAGTAGATTTTAGAGGAATTATTTGACAAATTACACATTGTGCGTTGAATCTGCAAGTGGCAATGAAGAATTGGTAGTAACACATTTTGAATAAAGGCAGAATATTATAAGAACATAAAACAGTCAAAAGTAACACATTTAGTAGTCATTTAAATGTATCTATGAAATAAAATAAAATGGGATAATTATA
The DNA here is from genome assembly GCA_963680855.1 of Lepeophtheirus nordmannii. Taxonomy (NCBI): domain Eukaryota; kingdom Metazoa; phylum Arthropoda; class Copepoda; order Siphonostomatoida; family Caligidae; genus Lepeophtheirus; species Lepeophtheirus nordmannii. Next base: position 14,873,274 of record OY804526.1, on the reverse strand, counting down.
ATTCATTATGATCATCTCAACTACATAGACAATATATAATTGATTATATTTTGAATTGATAATACGATGAAAAAGTACGTAGAAATTACAATTTTAAATATTTAAGACATAATTTGAAAGGAAAAAAAAATTGTCAATTGTTGTTGCTACAACATTGAAATTGATATAGAGACAACAATAGCAAGAACAATTTTATGTACTTATGAAAATAGAAACATGAAAAAACAAATATATCAAAAAGTATTACATAAAAATGAAATAATAAAATTCATGAGCTTAACTTTAAATTTAACAATAGATGAAAGTATATCGCCCATCATTCTAAAAAAAACTCTCTTAGAATCAAAATCAACAATTAGAGCATTTTAGTAAATGCAAACATTCTGTTAGTTAATAGATCAAGTGGAATATCTTTTCCATTTTTGTCACACTAATAAGTAGAAGCCTTATTTCTTCTAAGGCTTGTAAATATTGATATATATGTATATGTATAGTTATATCAGAAAAACTGAACATTGATTTGGAAAGGAAATGTAATTCCAATTTAAGCTTTCATAAATAAACAATAAAAATAAATTAAATTGATAATACGATGAAAATGTACGTTATAATTACAATTTTAAATATTTCAGATATAATTTAAAAGTAAAAAAGTAATAATTGTCAGGGAATTAATTACATTGAAATCGATACAGAGACTACTATAACAAGTCACTGAATCGTTTGAATATGTTCTCAAAAAATAGAAACATCAAAAAGAAATAAATAAAAAAATATTACCTAAAAATGGAATAATCAAGTTCATGAAGATCAATATACACGAGATGAGCTAAACTTTAAATATGACATTACATAAAAGTACATCAACCCCTCTCAGAATCACAATTGACGATCGGAGCATTTTAGTACTAGCAAAAATTCTTCAAGTCAATGCTAATCACGGCAACAATATTCTTCAACAGGATGTATCAGGCATTCTTTATACTATCCACTTTTGAATGTTTCAAGTGGAATATCCTTTCAACTATTGTCACACTAACAAGTAGAGGCATTCTTTCTTCTAAGGCTTGTATTATTCTTCTCCTTCACCTTTGAAATAGTAGAACAACATAACATAAACACTGTCTTTATCACGTATAAAATAGGTTCAGGTGATAAGGGAATGAATAAGGCAAAAACGTCCAAGGAAAGGCCCATCTAGAGGACAAATCATAGATTGATCCTTGAAGTCCTTAGTCTCGTCCATTGTCATAAATCTATACTTTTCGTCAATTTCCCGTTTTAATACATTCATTCTTAAAGTAAGAGTAAATAAATTATCTAATTGAGTTAGCATAAAATCCCCGAATGTCGAGGGGGGAAACAGCTTGAGCTGTCATGACGTTTTACTGAGCTACAAGCTGCTATTTTCCTTTATATATGTATACAAATGAAAACATCAAACCACAAACATTACAATACGTTACTCCAGATTCATTATTATATTCACAAATATCATTAACTCCATTCTCCTCAATGAATGATAACCATTTTTTAATTTTTCCTTTGTTCCTCACCATGATATAATCTTTGCAGACTGTTCTTTTCTTGTAAAACATTATGTTGAGGTAAAGTTGATGTTACCTTCTTAAGGGGAAAAAAATGATAACAGCTTCGGAAAACAAAAAGACCTGTTTGAAGAGCCAACTTCACTTTTTTATTACATGCCCGGTTTGCATATGATTTACATTGCTAATGATTACAGCTTTGGAAAACAAAAATTACTGTTCAAACTGCCAACTCCACAAATTATCGCACGCGGAATTTTGCATATATTTTACATTCCTATACATAACATAAAGACTGCTTTTATCCAAGTTCCCTAACTTATAGGTTCAGGTGTTACAGGAACTAATAGGCAACACCGACCAAGGAAATGACCATCCAGAGGACCAATCATAGATGTCCTTAGTCTCGTCCATTGTCATAAATTACACGAAACAAGCAATTTACTTTGGTTAGACGTGAAATCAGATGTACTTGAATCGTTAACGATACTATGCTTATTGAATAGATCCAGATTTTTCTTGTGACATCTGTGGTTTCCATGTCCATCGATCGGAAATATCTTCATTATAGAAGGCTAGAAATACCATAGCTGGCATGTCATCACATTTGTATTTTTGTAAAATTTCCATACTTTACCTCTTCCATTAACGGCGATCAACTTTGCTTTTATTGGGATATGAAAAGTGTCAAAAAAGATACTTCATTGGTCATGGGAGGAGGACTGTTCTAACATTTGAGTAACACAACAAAAAGGTGAAGATTTGGACTTGTAATTTGAATTCGAGTAGCCTAAATGCACGACTTACAACTCGACTTGACCTTGTGCTCAAAAACTAAAGTTCCACTTTTGATTATCTCTCAGGACTTGACTCCTCATCGAGCTCAAAGACTAGTAATTCAACTCCGACTCGTGAATAGGTTATTAACCTAATAATCATGCATATATAAATTTTATAATTTGTGTACGATTTTATAACTATGCATTGAATGCCTCTAACTTTTATTTCAATTTTCTATAAATTCAGTTAATAGTTAGTCGCGGTATGTGTTTTTGATGTTATTTTTTCCTGAAGTCGACAATGCGTAATATAAAAAATGTAATTCTTATTTAAATTTGTATTATTATTAGGAGAGAAGAACTGAAAAAAATAAAGGAAATTGTAGATAAATCCTATCAAGAGTTGAATTGAACGAAAATTTCAATGTTTTATTTCCCACTAAGTACTCTCTGGATCTGAGTCAAAAAAAGAAATATCCCCCATAATAGCTCCGTCGAAACCAATCATTAGGTTACGTGAAAACAAGAAGACACGGATTTGTACATAAATTTGACAAAACTCGGATATTCCACGACTGAAAGTGGGATATTACACGAAACAAGCAATTTAATTAAGTAGCAATAAATCTTTTAAGAGAGCCAGGTCACCTGAAATTAATTCTGAAAGACTATCTGTCGAAAGTGTTGAACAAAAAAACCCAAGAATCTCCAGACATAACGTCAGAGAGACCACTCTAGAAACAGCTCCCATTCGGGAAATATTGCCAGCGAACAAACTAGATCTGCCCTTGGAAGATCATACGCATACCCCGGCACAATATACCCCACTTACTCCTGCACCTAAGGAGGATTCAATTCTCCATCGCTGAGCTGCCAGGTGTCTCCTTCTCCATTAAGGAAGGCCAGCCATGGTGGTCCGAATGATAAGGATAATCTCCACTCCATGACAGATGTACTGATGAACCGTCTCAAACAAGCTATGGATAAACATCGAAAAAACTCTACACCATCAAGAAAAGGCCCCACAACGGTCATGGGAAAGAGTACAGATAAAAACCCAAACCCTAAAATAGCATAAACATTTTTTTTACAACACAATGACTAGTCTGGTGACTTATAATGTGAATTCCATTTCATCAATATTTAGAGCAAAAAATTTTTTTAGTTACTTAAAAGCTTTTCCGCTTCCGGACGGGATTGTCCTAATCGATACAAGAATTGACGACGTCTCCAACAAAGCACACATTCTTCCACTATCACATGCATGTTTTTTCTTCAAAGCTTCTAGATCACTGTCTTGATAAAAGAGTCTTTGAATCCTCAACGGATGGCTTCTGATGCGGAGGGAAACTATGTGGTTGTAGATTTTGACTTTCTTGGAATTAGAACGACTTTATATGCAATCTACGGAATTAATTATGATTGTAGGGGTTGGTTTTCTAGCATTTTTTAAAAATACTCGCCTTTTTACGAAAACGAATACCTTGTGATAGAAAATCTGAATATTACTCGTAGACCAGAGAGAGATGCAAGAGGATATCGTGGGTCAAATAATAAAATCAACGCCAGAGAGCTGAAAGAAGTCATCAGAGAAAAAAACTATGCAATCTAGGTCTGATATCAGATAAGGAATCCCCCAAAATGACATTTCATAGGCCAGCTCTAAAAAAGCTGGCTAGAGAGATACACGGCCGACTTGATTACGTTCTTGCAACTCTTCGAGTGTCCAGTCTTCTAGTAGATTTCATCATCATTGTTGGGGTCTTGGCTCCCCTGGTATTAAATCAGTGTGGAAGTCTTTAAACCTTTCCTCGAGAAAAGGATTTTTTCCAATAATGATTTCTAGGCTGAGAGAATTAAAGAAAAATTCTTGAGAAATACTAGACACGAATTTTCATGGGCCCGCTGGAATTACTAAAGGTGATGAAGAAACGTGTACATTATTGAAAAAAAAATGGGATCGTATTGGTACTCTGTACTGAACATATACCTATACAATACCTTTGTACATCGCTCTGGAAGGTCTTCAAAGTAAATTAATCCACGTAGAGATGATGAAAAGTCTGGATAACAAGGGGCAAAAATTATATTAGAAAAAAGGTTGAAGAGACTTGGTCTCAACTTTGAACAAAGTCCACTGAACCCAGCAACGATCATGAGGAACCCGTTCACAGATTCGCACCAAAAATGGTTGCGATATAGAATAGCCACATCCTTTCTGTTTACTAGTAAATCTGAGGCTATTTCAGATGATCGTTTCTCTCATTGGTGTAAATTGGAGCTCAAGACGTCGTTCCATCTTCTCTATTACTGCCCTAAAATTCTCCCCCTCATTAAAATGGTAGAACATAAGATCCTTGAGGTCTATGGCGTAGTGTCGGGTTCAGCAGACTGGCTCATTGCAACATTGTTGGTTGACATTTTGTCATTTTGACAAGGAACGTACCGTATAAGGTTTTTTTCGGCAAGATGTCTACGGCAAATCGTCCTAGCACCAGTTTTTGGAGATTCACTTACATGGACCCATTTCATTAATTCCTTTTATTTTTTAGCTCAGTTTTATTCATATTTTTATACTATTGGAACAATCGAGTTGTTTAACTCTAAGCTATGATGCTTATTTATGTTTGTGTTTCATAAATAAGCATCATAGCTTATTTATGATGCTTATTTATGTTTGTGTTTCATAAATAAGCATCATAGCTTATTTATGATGCTTATTTATGTTTGTGTTTCATAATTCTTCTCGAATTTTTTTCTAAATTATTGTTTATTGTTTTTATAGTTCGTACTTATTTTTAATCGAATCATTTGGAAATAAAAAAAAAGTACTCTCTAGGTCTATTTTCTAGGAAACATTTAAGTTAATAAACATTTAGCAAAGGGGGTAGTTCTTCTCCCCGGATGTCATAATATAAGTAAAAAATTGACATATTCCCATATTAAAAATATTTTTGATATAGAATGGAATCATGAGCTAATACAAATTTAATTCTTGAAAGGTCAAATTTGAATTGAGGAAGTAGCAAGAGTAATAGGTTAGACGCATTGACTAACATTGATGAGCTTATGTGATCTGAAGGAAGTAGAATAGATAGATTCAACATAGACAATCAGGTGTCAGAAATCACATAAGTACGCGTTACTTGGTAGATTTCTATGTGTTTTACGATATGATACAATTTCATATTTGAAGCAGGTAGATATTCTGAGACTTGAGTTAGAGGATGTATTAATAGGTGCTATAGTAGTTTTTCATTTTTTTTTCCTTTGATTTTGTTTGATAATAATGTTTACTTTCAGACTGATTCTACTATACGAACTAAACAAAGTAAAGTTTCTATAAAATCGTACATTAACCTGTTCGGAGATATAGTTACCCGAGCTGTGTATTTCTGGGGGTTCATGTGTCGTTGTAGTATACCCAATATGACCACGGTAAGAATTTTGTTGGAGCGTCTAAGGCATTATCTAAATTTTTGTCACAAAAGAACAATTTGCTAAAATCAGAGGCGAAGTTAGCGTTAGAACGGTGTTTTATTCCACCAAGGGTGCCAAGTCTGAGTGGATGGGAAAGTCTTGTTAAAATAACTAAAACTCTTTTAATTCAATAATTTAGACTCATTCGTATGTCTCCTGTGCAACTCAATACAGCTTTGACAGAGGTAGAATCTGTGATAAATAGCAAGCATCTAGAGGCACTATCATCCGATGTTGAGGAAAAAGTACAGACCCCATCTATTCAGTGGGCTGAATGTATTTGAATATTTAGTTGAAAATAATCTTCCTCCTATCTCTCGCTGGAAGAAATTGGCTACTATACAAAAAACTTTCAAAGCTCATTAGATGTTAAAATATGTTTTTAGTCTTCAAAAACTTCCAAAATGGAAGATTTTCAGGTCGAAATCTGCCCATAGGGGACGTAGTAGTTATAGTGGATTTTCATAGAACCGACGCCATCATTCGTAAATGTAAGACCTACTAATGGCTGACATATCATAGACACTTACTCAAAGTGGCTTTAATTTTACCACATAATGAGCTCATAGTTCTCAATTCCGGGTAAAAACCCCAAATATTATAGGCTGAGGTATTTGAAAATTGTTCCGAATATTATAATATTATTTCTTCATTGTATTTTTTTCTTGTTCATCTTTAGGTGTAAATAAATTATATATACCAAAAAAATACATTCCACTTATTTCGTTCAGCCAAACGTTGAAGGGAAGTGAGGTGGTTTGCCTCAATATAAATAAAAAAGAAAAATTAACATATTTATACATCGTTAGACACATCTCAGAGGCGTCTGCGTTTGTGTATTTTATACCAACTTCGTGCATAACATAATTTTCTTAAAATATAAATATGTTATTAAAAGTGAGTATGATAATATTTTCATTGAAGCATCGAATATAGAATTTATTAACAATATAAGAACTCGATGAGGAAATGCCCATATTCATAAATTAGTACAACTATCAAATTATATTTCTTTTATTTCGGACATGATTCGAATCATGTTTCTTAACTTCAGACAGCATAAAATACGCTTTTCTCTCTTACGTAAGCTGTACTCCTCCTATGGAAGCATGATGGTTATGAATTATGAATACATAGTTATAAACAGATGTATCAAGTTATAACCATGGAAAAGTTCCAAACCTAGTTTACCTTATATATTTTATGTTATTTTGTGTTACTGTGGCACATTATGTTTCTTCTCGTGTAATACAAAAGTTATAAATACCACGTAAAAAAATGGATACAAATACTTAGAAGATTCCCTTATGAAAACCCTTGCAGATGTTAGAAACTCAACATCGAGCATCCAGCAAGCTGCAACTAAATATGGAGTCCCAGTATTTACTCTCAGTGATCGAGTGTCCTTTAGATTCGGACCACTTAAGTTGAAGCCCGTTCATAATCTGATTTTGATAAATTTCAATGTGTAGTACATATTTTACAGTGATTTCTTTAATTTTATATTATTAAATACTAATATGTTGTACAGGTAGACTATGGAAACTAAACAGAAATCAGGAGGAAAAACTAAGCAAATACTAATTGTATTATTTTGATATTAGTAATAAAGTTATACGTAATACGTTACGTTATTAATGACATATTTTTAAGGCCGATAACACAGGTCAACAAATTTGAACTTTCAAAAATCTTCTGGGGTATAAGTATAATAAAAGTTATTCAGTTTTGCTTATTGATTTCAAATCTGTAATTTTTTTTTTTCGAGAGTCCGACGGTTTTTGAGAAATCGGTCCCTACTTTTTTAGCTTTTTTGACCCATTTTCCAACTTCAACTTCAATTTAAGCCTAGAAAGATACACATTTTGGGCATTAAAAAATGATGATTGGCTAGTGTTTTATATGGAAATTTCATTTCTAGTCTTTGTTTTGACCTAAAAGGACTCCTAGGGGCGTAGGGTGCCGGAGTAGGTCCAAAAGTCGATGAAATCCTTTGTACTTAAATAACTCCTTGAATATTGCTTGAAATGGATTAATAAGGAATGCATTAAAGAGATTAGATCCCCAGCTTTCAAACAAGATGTCAAGCGCCCGATAAGAGCCTTTAACTTTAAAGAAATCGTCCATCAAAGTGTGTAAATTTTCATCCAATTTTGAGCAAAAATTCGCTAGAAATCTAAGACTCACGGTAGATCTAATAAAAAACAAGTGCTATAGACTGTAGTAGTAGCGTGCATAAGAAGACTCTGACATCAGCTGAGCATAACCAAATTCAAAAATATGGATCTCTTATTTAATTACAAGGCAACTCCGAGGAAAGAGTGGGATCGCAGGGCCATGGATATCCAATGAAAGAAATAGTGTTCATTGATGAGTCATGTCTCAGTACCCTTCATCTTCATCATCATGGATATGAACGAAACTGCTTTGAGGAATGCTGGATCAGTCGCCTTAATTTGTGTAAGGAGCTTAAACATTTGGATATATATATGATGCAAGGGGTTTCATGGACATTGTTTCAATATGTAGCTATTGATATCCTTTGTTCACTTTCTTCTTTTCCTCCTTTGTCTTCATTCCTTCTTTGTGTTCTCATTCGTATACATGTGTAAAATATAGTTAAGCCTCCTAACGCGTCTCTACGATTCCTTTATTTATCCCATCCTCCCATGGCGCAGTCGGTTTACGGGTGCAACCTTTGACCCAGTTAAGAACCATCCCGAGAGACAGGAGTGCACGATTTCGCGGATCGAGTGGACCTAAAGCCTTCCCAAAGCGACAAAGCTCCATCGTGGAAGCACCCTCTGAACTAAGCCTTCAACGTCCAAGCTATTACCGAAGCACCTCCCTGCGGCCGTCAAGAGGATCGACGCCTTCCACGACGCCGCAGATCTAAGTCCAACGAATCACTCGACATGGATCCTCCAACGCCAACCGAACTCAACACCTTGAAAGCTTCAAGGAGAGCGCTAAAGGGTAAAGTCACTAGACTAGCTGCAAACTTCTTTACCATCAGGAAGAGCCTGGCAGATGAAGAAGACCCTTCAGCTCTTGAACTGGCACTCGAAGATTACACCACGGCATTTTCAAAATATGACGCGGCAGCCGATGCAGTTGAAGCTCACCCATTAACAGAACCAGCAGATGGTGACAAGGATGTCATCCGAGTTTTAAACGCTCTTCGGCAGGCTCAACTCCTAACCAGAGGACTCCGTAAGGACTATGATGCTGCTCAGCAGGCCCAGGCAGCTGCAGCAGTACCCCAGACACAAGCTTCTCCAGCCAATGGTGGTAGTAACGCTGGATATGGCAACGGCGATGGCCATGCACCTCGCTTCAACGCCAAACGACCTCCAACGCTAGAGCAAGACATCGATGTTAGGAAATTCGCTGGATGGACACCACACTGGGACAACTATTACTACCTAGCAAAGCTGAACTCTCAACCTCAACGGACGCAGGTTGCAGCCTTCTGGGAGTGTTGCTCCCCAGGTTTTCTAAAAACCATTGTCCACTCCATTGGCATCCGACATGACACAGCCCGTCCTGTCGAGGATATCATCGAGGCCATCAGGGTGCATCTCAGGTCACTTCGCAATCCACATGTCGACATGAAGGACCTCTTATCAGTGACCCAACAACCTGGCCAAAAATATACGTCACTTAAGAACAACTTTCTCCAACTTGCAGAATACGCCGAGGCACAAGATGTGACCTACGATCGTCTCATGATCGGGCTGCTCCTCAAAGCGATCTCTAACGGGGAGGACAAGGAGAAACTAGTGACTCAGAATCACAGCACGTTCGACAACGCTATGACGTACCTCATTGGACTGGAGACCGCACGAGAGACCTCCAGAGCGCTCACAAATCCTTCAACGACCGCAGGTGTCAAGGAAATAAACGCCACAAAGTCCAACTATAGCCGCAATAAGTCGAACAAGCCGCACAAGGCTCCAAGCGTAAACAGCGACAAACAATGCAGATGGTGTGGCGGATCCCCACACAGCCGCAAGGAATGCCCAGCTGATGGCAAGGAGTGCAGCAAGTGCGAAAAAATTGGACACTTTGCTACAGTTTGTCAAAGTTCCAAGGCAAGGAATCGATTCAGAGAAAACAAGCCACTAAACTCTGTACTTATACTTCATATGGGCAGTTCCAACTCAGCGCGTCATCACCTCAATGTTAAGGTCAGTGCCAAAGAAAGAAATGGCACTACAGTTTCAGCCACTATTAAATCTCGACCAGATTCAGGTGCTGACATATCTGCCATAGGCCTCAGGGACTTCAACGAGGCCAACTTTGGTAACCTCACCATGGACCCTCCACTAGGTGACAAGATCGTCGCCGTTGATGGAAGCAGGATACATCAGGTCGGAACGTTCAAGGCCGACATCACTGTAGATGGCCGGCACACCAAGGCAACCGTCGTCATCTGCAAGGGAATCTCAGGCTTTTTCATTGGCCTTGAGGATTGCAAAGCCTTAGACATCCTCAGCAAGCACTTCCCTCACCCTCCACCCAAGACACGCACACTCTTCAACGTTCAAACCAAGAAGCAAGAATCATATACAGAAGTTTGGCCTAATCGCTCATCATGGCTTGAGACACTTCCTGACCAGGATCCTTCATCTGACCTCATGAACGAAGTTAGCCAGCAGCTACTCCAACGCTACGCTACTGTGTTTGATGATTCAACGGAACTTCGTCCGATGAAAGGCACTCAGGTCGGCAATCCGATGAAGATAACATTGAAGAAGAATTACACCCCTTTTGCCATCCATGTCGCAAGAAAGATCCCTCTCGTCTTTGAGAAGCTGGTGAAAGAAGAGCTCGACTACATGCTTGAACGCAAGATCATTGCAAAAGTTGGAGACGTACCGACTGAATGGTGTCATCCCATTGTCGTAGTAGCAAAGCCAAATAACAAGATTCGTCTCACCACTGACCTTTCAAGACTCAACTCCCAAGTACTTCGAACAACTCATCCATCGAAGACACCAGCCAACGCAGTCAGCTCCTTTAGTCCCAAGGACAAATATTTTGCCAAACTGGATTTAGTCAAGGGCTACTGGCAGATGCCCCTTGCTGAGGAGAGCCAAGACTTAACGACATTTATCACTCCATTTGGACGCTTCAAATACCTCCGATCTCCAATGGGCTTCATATCAACGGGCGATAGTTACTCCTACCGTGGTGATATAGCTATCGACGGCCTGCCAGTCCAGAAAGTCGTGGATGATATGGCACTTGGTCAACCCACCTACCGGGCCTGCATCGCACTTCTTTGTGACACACTTGAACGCTGCGCAAAACATGGCCTGACTGTCAACAAGGACAAATCCGTTCTAGGTGCTACTCAGATCGACTTCGTGGGATACAAGATTGGCCATAACTCAATCGTTGCCGATGGGAAGAAACTCGATGCCATCGCTGATTTCCCAACTCCATCCAACATCACAGACCTACGCTCATTCATGGGCTTAGTCAATCAACTTGGTCAATTCTCATCCGATGTCTCTGGCGCCGCTACACCACTTCGAGACCTCTTGAAGACCAAAAACACGTTTGCATGGCTCCCAGCACATGAAGACGCTTTCAAGAACGTTAAGAAAGCGCTAGTCCAGCCACCAGTTTTAGGAATGTTTGACCCTACAGCAGAGACTTGTCTCCAAACCGATGCATCGAGGAAGCATGGTCTCGGGTTTGCCCTCCTCCAGAAGGACAAGGACGACAAGTGGCGCCTCATCCAATGTGGAAGCCGATTCCTCAAGGACGTTGAAACGCGCTACGCAATGGTGGAACTCGAAGCACTAGCCATCTACTGGGCTATCAAGAAGGCGGAAACCTACTTAGCCGGTCTCCCATTCTTCACGGTTGTGACGGACCACAACCCATTGATATCGCTCTTCAATAAATTCACAATCGATTGCATCGACAACCCAAGGGTCCAAAATTACCGCACCAAGCTGATGCATTTCAATTTTCATGTTGTTTGGAAGAAAGGCAATGATCACTGCATCCCAGACGCCTTATCCCGAGCTCCAATCCGTCAAGCTGACGAGGACGAAGAAGAAGTCTCCAGCATTTCAGCCAATGCCATTATTCTGTCATCAATCGAACAAGAAGCAGAAGACATCCTCGTCAATAATCTTCGGGAACAAGCGCTCAATGACCCCGACTACCAACAGCTCGTCATCGCAGTCACCAATGGCTTTCAACAAGCCAACCAGCCGTTTACAGCCCATTTCCGGAAGCTGCAACCCGAACTCTGGATTGACAACGGACTGGTAGTCAAAGGCGCCCAAATCATCATCCCTCCCTCAGCAGTCAAAGACGTCTTAAAGCGCCTTCATTCAAGCCACCAGGGCATCGAGAAGACAAAGCGACGTGCAAGACAAACCGTTTATTGGCCAGGATACACCAACGATATTAAGACAACCGTCGAAGCCTGCTCATCCTGCCAATACTTCAGACCTTCACTTCCCCAGGAGCCCTTGGTTCAGGAGAAAGTTCCATCCCGACCATTCGAAATGGCAACGTCAGATCTGTTTTACTACGGTGGAAACCAGTACTTGGTCTACGCCGATCGTACATCAGGATTCCCGCTCATCACAAAGTAGAATGGTGATCCATCTGCCTCAGACGTCATAAAGGACCTCAGGTGCTTCTTCTCCTTGATGGGTGTACCGAACGTTTTACGATCAGACAACGGTCCACAATATGCTTCAGAAGAGATGAAAAAATTCCTCAAGAAGTGGGGCGTAATCCACCGTCCTTCCTCACCGCACAACCCACATTCAAATGGCCATGCAGAGGCCACGGTTAAAACTGTCAAGCACCTCCTTGCCAAAGTCGACGGGGATATCAAGGACGAAGCCTTCAGTGCTGGCATTCTAGAACTTCGCAATACTCCAAGAGCTGATGGTCGTTCACCAGCACAAACACTCTTTGGACGCCCTCTTCGTTCACAAGTCCCATGCCATTGGCGCTCTTTCATGCCCAAATGGCAACGAAAAGCCGAAGACGCTGACAAGAAACGCTTGGAGAACGCTTCCAAGGCCAAGATCTATTATGACAGGTCAACCCGTATACGAAAACGCCTATCCACAGGCGATAAAGTGCTCGTGCAAGATACTTCAACAAAGCGGTGGGATAAACTTGCAACCATCGTGGAAAGTGGCTTCCGTCGATACAAGATCAAACTACCATCCGGTCGAACGCTCTGGCGAAATATGAAATTCCTCAGAAAATTTCCAACAACTTTCGATGCCGAAGATGATGACCATCCTGCTACCGCCAACTCGAAACCCTACGCTAACAATCATCCAAGACGCAGTAATCGCAACAGACGAAAACCAAAGCATTTCAATGATTATGAATAATTAATATTTCATTTTTATGTCATGTTGCAACCTTCAAGATCAAAACTCGATCAATTTCGTTTGATCTCCGAAAAAGGGGGTTGTAAGGAGCTTAAACATTTGGATATATATATGATGCAAGGGGTTTCATGGACATTGTTTCAATATGTAGCTATTGATATCCTTTGTTCACTTTCTTCTCTTCCTCCTTTGTCTTCATTCCTTCTTTGTGTTCTCATTCGTATACATGTGTAAAATATAGTTAAGCCTCCTAACGCGTCTCTACGATTCCTTTATTTATCCCATCCTCCCAATTTGAAGAAGACGGGATCGGAGTTTCGACGTCTTATAAAATTAGAGATTCATCTTCATGAGAAAGTATTTGTCATTTGGATCATCTTTGAGTACACTAAGAACAATTCCCTTTTCAGATTAACAATAAACATCACTGTTAAGTCAAGAATGGGGAAAGACATTAAGACTCTATTGAGGAGTCAATGTTTGTATGGAAGAAACTAATCTCCACATTCATCTCAAAATTTAAACCGATGTTATCGCTTATATCGCTACGACGGCTCTTTTATACACTGGACTCGCGCATTGTGGCCGTTTCTAGTCTACTAACACACATCCTCATTCAAATGGACACTTTTTTACACTTATGTACTCATCACATTACTGAAAGTCCCTTAGTTTACCGTTTATGTCTCTCAGTACTGAGTTCCCTTCTTTATGTCTAAAGTGGAGAACAAGGAATAATCATGAAGTGTCTTTGATAACGTTAATCGTATTATCCACAAACTCATTTATTTTTTATACCAACATATATAACATATTGTACATAATTATTTTAAGATTTAAAATATAATTTCAAAGAAATCATAGATGTTTGGTACTAGATTTACGCTTGAACTTCTTTTCAGACTCATCACGATACAACATCCAACAATAATCTCCCATCATGCTTGAATTCCAAAACCCTTTATATCTTGCTTCCATTCGTAGAAAGTAGGCATGTGTTTCATACACCTATAACGTATTTTTTTTGTGAGCATTATATAATTATAATATGCATAAACATTTTTCTATTATTAATATTAAGTGCCTAAAAACAATGCTTACAATCTACTTTTCATAATTTATTACTAAAATTGCTTGAAAACAAGAAGAAACACAAATAAAGAAGAAAAGTCCAAAAATAAGTTAATCAAAAAATTATTTATGGATATGGAACGTGACACTTCTTTTTCTAAGAAAAAAATGTTATTCAACAATGAAGATCTAATGAAGATGTAAAATAAGCTTGAGATTTAGTGATAAAACAATAATTTTATTTCAGGTTATCTAATTTATTTATTCATTTTTAGATTAGATATATAATCATATAACAAGTATGTGATATGGAAATATTTTGTGATATGTAATAGATGCTTAAACGATAAATATAGTAAAGAAAGTTATACCGGGTGGTAACCTGAAACCTGAACACATCAGTTACATTTTAGAAAAATAATTGTCATTTCAAAATTTATTGGTCGATTTGCATACAGTTAGATATATTGGAAACATGATGAAGATGAAGGGTACTGAGACATGACTCTTCAACGACAGCCTCCACACGAGACCAGAAAGCGCGGCAGATGTCTGATGAATTTGTTGGGCATGTTCTAGTGCCGGCTCACAGATCGTTTAAGCACTGCAATATTCTTATACCGTCTTCTGCAGGCTTTCGACTCGACATGCAGCCAAAAGCTATAGTCGAGCGGATTCAAATCCGGGCTATAGAGTGGCCACATCGTTTTCGGCTAAAACTTGACGTTTTTAACTAAGTAGTCCTGCACAGCCTTCGGCGCCCCGTCCTGTTGAAGAACGTAGTCGCCATCCACTACGACTTCAGATACCCAGAGCAGGAAGACTAACTTGATTTTGTCGAAGTAGTCCGAGCCGTTGAGTCTGTAGCCTTGCAGAAACCAGATAAATGGCATTGATTGGCCATTGGAGGAGACGAAGCCCTAGGACATCACGCTTGCGGTATGTTTGGTCGTCATTAGGGTCCAGTCAGACTCTTCAATGTTGTTGTCGACCGACAAGTACCTGTCGTTGGGCCAATTTCTCTTCAGGTCAACGTCCCAGGTTTTTTCGTCTGAAAAAAATGAAGACTCGGCCTGACGATGATTTTATATCATTGATTAGTCCTTGCCAACGTTGCAGATGGACCTCCCTGATTGCAGGTGTAAGTAGCGGCTTCTCCAACCTCACCAAGGACTTAACGTTCAACTTCTTCTTCACCATCGCCACGTGCAACAAGCCCATATCCTTTGTGTGTGACCGGATTGACTTGAGCTGATTCGCACTGAAGGCCTTCCTGACGCAATGTCGCTGACTTTTTTCTTTTGACCGGACACAGCTTTTCTCTCAAGAGTCTGGTTGGCGTTAATCAAGTTTTTGACTCGGTACACGGACAAGTTCAGCTGCTTTGCGATGGCCGATACTGTCAATCCTGCGCAGAGCAGTGCCGACATTTGCTGCCTTACGGTCTCCTCGTTTGGCATTGTTGGTTTTAGAAAAAAACCTTTGAAAGAAAAAATGCTCGTCATGTAAACATAAACAAATGTTATTTTACGGAACATATGCAAAAAAAAATCACCTAGCCTTACTTTTTTCTATTTTTGCGAGTGTTCAGATTTCAGGTTAACACCCGGTATTGGTTTAGTTGTCCTGTTTTTATTAAATCTCTCTTTATTAAGTTTGTGCTATATATATGTACATGTTTGTTATGTACGTTTGCATTATAATACGTTTCAATATGTTTACAGGCCTACTATTGCAAACAATGACATAATTGCTTTATAAACTAATACTTCAATTCGTATTGAAACATATAAAATTAAAGCCTTAAGAAACCAAAAATGGGACAAACTTCCAAAAGCCCGTGAATCGTGGAATGATAGTAAATTATACCCTTGTATGACATAATCATTTGGATTTGAGGATCCACGAGCTTCTAGGGAGCCATTAGTTATAGGCATTTTGCATTGGAATGCACAAATTAGAAATTAATTAGAAAGACATCATCCAAATACTATTATGTCTTTCTAATTATTTCCTCATTCAATTTACTGCTGTTATCGATGTCAGTTAGACCAAGTGATATCTTGACTCCTATTAGTATAACTTCATCAGCAGTATTTATCCCTGTCCCATCAAAAGCGCTTGATAAATTTTTGGAACTCTCTAATTATCTCCAAAGTCATACATCTCCTGAGAGTAATCGCCTTCAAGATAGATTTGCTTACAAATTGGATGACTTTTGTCGTGACTTTGTTTGTTTGTTTGGAATAAGCGGACGGATTAAATGGTAGTGTATATAACAGTGCTGCCTAACCTTTTCCGAACATGGGCCGGATTTATGAAAAAACGACGCCAGTGGGCCGGACTCACATTTCTTCGAAGAAAAATAACAGTTGTAAGCTTCTGCGTTAATAACAGGAATAAGTTAAAGACTCACGCGCAGGCCAGATTCTAAGGCTTCGTGGGCCGGATCTGGCCCGGGGGCCGGACGTTGGGCAGCACTGGTATATAATGTCTGAAGAGATATGGTGGACTAAGTCTACTGCCCATCCAAATATTTTGGAAAACTCTACATTTCTCTTGGTTTATACGACTTTTATATCAAGACTCGACTTGTTTTAAGATAAAATGCAATGGTGAAACCGAGGAACAAAAGGGAAAACTACCGAAAAAATATTCAAAATACTAGAGTCAGCAAATTTATACTGGGCAAGCATTGCAACGACCAGCAAAGATATATCCACGGAAATAATACCCTTAATGGCATGGCAAGAGCCTACAAAATTAAACCATAGGCTTGACTTTATTAAAAACACAGCGATAAAAAAGAAGTTGGATTTTAGAGAGGAAGTTTTTAAAAAGGGGGAAAATTTGTCCTCTAATGAAGTTTTAGAAAAACGGATAATCTTAAAAAATATTTGACAAAAAAAAAAAAAAGAATATGGCCCATTGTTTTTTTTTAATTTTTATTACACTTTTAAATCCGTACGCTTTTTAAAAATAAACAATGAGGACATAATCCAACCTGAAGGAAAAAAACATATTCATGGCGAGAAGGCGTCTGCCAGAAGTATTTTAAAATATTTTTCATATGTTATGTTCGACTTTGCTATGTACTGGCTCAAATATAAGATTTTAACTGGTACACTTCATACTGGAAACATTTGTGGCAAAACTACCGAGGATATGATGTGAACTAGACACTTTTGTCAGAATGTGATGTTACAAAGGCAATACGAGATCAAATTTCCTAGTCAGTGTACCTAAAGTTTAAAATAATTTTGAAACCTAGTCACATTACATTTATTTACACCGGCCATAACCAAGATGAAATTAATTTTTTTATAACAAAATTTTTAAGTGTTTTATATAAATTTTGATCAACCAAAACTCCCCTCCCCGACAATATGTCCAATATTGTATATTTAACCCCTAAGTGAAGTTTTTTTTCAATGTTTTCTTATTAGCAAGTTAATTTTATATAAATAGACCAATCTTTGTAGTTTTGGGTAAATTTTTCTATGTACCTCATCATAAAGTATTTTATAACTACGCTATTCAACAAATTTGAACTTTCAAAAATCCTAAGGGATATAAGTTTAATAAAAGTTATTTAACCTTGCACGCTGATTTCAAATCTGTATATTTTTTTCCAGAGACCCAAAATTTCCGATATATCGGACCCTACTTTTTTAGCTCATTTACCAACTTCAACTTCAGTTTAAGCCTCGAAGAATACAAATTTTGAGCATTAAAAAATAATGATTGGCTAATGTTTTTTATGCAAATTTCATTTCCAGTCTTTGTTTTGATCTAAAGGGACACCTGGGGGCATAGGTGGCGGAAGTAGTCCCAAAAGTCGGCCAAAACGTCTGTACTTAAATAACTCCTTAAATATTTCATGAAATGGATTAATAAGAAATGCATTCAAAAGCTGAGACCCATAGCTTTCAAATGAGATGTCATGCGCCTGATAAGAATCCTTAACTAAGAAGAAATTGTCCATCTAAATGTGTCAATTTTCTGTCAACTTCGAACACAAATCTACTAGAAATCAAAGACTCACGGTAGAGCTACTTAAGTAGTAGCGCGCAGAAGGATTAAGAAACACGAAATTTTGGTACTTTTCGCCAAAATTTCAAAAAATAAATAACATGGCATAACAGCCTAGGGTCTATAGTTTAATTTCATAGTGTTTTTTAGGAATAGGACGCTTCAGAAAATACGCAAATGCCTCTCAAATATTTTAAGGACTAAACTTTAACTATATTAAGGAGTAAAATATTAGGTTAGTAGAATTAGGTTATTAACTTGCTGATCCCATATGACAGTCTTTACATCATTCTTTTTTATTCTACGACGCCATCATCCTTCTGTTGAGAATCTCGCTATGTTTTCCTCTAAAAGATCCTCATTTGTGAAAAAGATACCTGATATCCAAACTACTGAGTATCCAGATATAACATTTCGTAGTGTGGACGAGAAAGAAAGACAAAGAGTCGATATATTTAAAAAAGTGGTTGTTCCTGCTCTCTGGGACCCTTGGATAAATTTGGCGTCTTGTTTTAATTGGTTTAGCCGAGAAGAAGTTTTTTATCGACGAGACCAATGATTAGCAATAAGTCATTCTCCACTTTCAATACCGAAGATGAGAGGTTGAAATTGGTTATTAGCGGACGTAGTGTTCGTTAAACAACAATTTCTTTCTGTTTGGTTACGGGGAGATCCAGATTTCTATGCTCATTATATGGAAAATTGGTTTACACAAACGAAATATGTTCCATCCGCTTTACCAGATGAAACTTGATAACGAGCGCCAGCTATCCTGAGGAAAACTTTGGAAGGAACCAGCTACTAGATAGTTCGATTAGTCTTTCGCCTCTAAATCGGAAAACCATCCAATAATTGTATTCGTCTCTTAACGTCGACATACTTGTTTTTTACCATCTACTGTTCTACATCATCTATATTTTAAGAAATTGTGTAACATTGTCATCGCCATGGACTAATTTGAGAGGATATCTTCATTGAGGGCTCAATAAATGGAACTAGCTACTACACTTTTTATTATTACTTTACTCATTAAAATTGAAATAATTTGATTGTATAACATATTAATATACAATCTTCTATAGATAATAGAATAATATTATCTAGGAATAGAAATCAATTTCTTGAGGAATCAGAAAATAAGGAAGCCATTTCTACTGAAATCATAAATACATGGAATATCCAACTTCTCGATGGATTGATTTTTATAAGCCTCATTTTAGTTTCATTACTTCTAATTGCAAACATGGAAGACAACGATGTTAATATTAAATATCAAAGAATTATTCAATGTACATATATTTTTTCATATTTGGAATAACAATTGTTCTTAAATATTTATCCTTGTGTTATTTGGTTATCATTAGTATTTATCCTGTATATATCACTGTACCTAGATGTTAACCATAATAAAATGAAAGATGTATACTAACAGTAATTTCAAATTCATTTTTTAATTAACAAAAGGTTTTCACTCTTAATGCAGGGATAGAACTAATAAAGTAGTATTGCTTACTTATTTGTCCTGATTAATTTAGTTTTACCCAATAATCATTTAACAATTTACAGGAATATAGTATCCTTATGTTGTATAATACATCCATGAAAATTAAAACTTAATGTGTAATTATTCCCACAATTACATATTAAAATTTGGGCTAATGTTCTAAAACACTTAGCTATATACAAAACGTGTCAAAATTAACCAAAACCATTATCTTTTCAACCGCATTTTTAGATTAGTTTATTACAAAATCAAATGATTTTTAACGATAAATGAAGAATTGTGATTTTAAAATTTACTCTTCTGCTAAATTCAGAGTTGCTTGGGGATCTTTCGAAATTAAAAAAGAGTCAAACTGTTTATCTTAAATTTTAATTACAACTATTATAAATTTTAAACATTCAATATAAGGATAACACTACTAACTGATGAATGAGTATGAGAAGTTAAGATTATATTAAGACATAATAAGGTAGATTTATATAACCGACTTGGTTCCAGGAGTACAGGACATTGTTTTTATCCAAAATCATAAAAGACTAGAAGAAAAGTGATGGGTA
Source organism: Lepeophtheirus nordmannii (assembly GCA_963680855.1). Classification (NCBI taxonomy): domain Eukaryota; kingdom Metazoa; phylum Arthropoda; class Copepoda; order Siphonostomatoida; family Caligidae; genus Lepeophtheirus; species Lepeophtheirus nordmannii. The sequence continues at coordinate 14,852,919 of OY804526.1, read as the reverse complement.
AATATATTTAGGAATCTCCAAACAGCGATTTGAAAGTCAGAATTCGTCGCCTACACCCCCCAAGATGTCTCCAAAATAATGCAGACCAAGTTCTCAGCAACCATAATGGTGTTTGAATTGATCAGCTCAGAGGGGGATGCCATGCCCCCCTACATCTTCCCCCAGGGTCTCAAGATCGGTTCAGATAGGTACATTGATGTGTTGAAGACCCATGTGCTTCCTTTGATCTATTCTGTAATAAATGGGAGGCCATTTGTGCGGCAGCAAGACTCTGCACACTGTCACACATCCAAAAAAATAAAAAAGGCTTTCAGAAAACTTCTATGATTTCACTTCTCCAGAAGAATGACCTACAAACTCCCCAAACTTAAATCCGAAGGACTTTTTTTGTCTGGGGCGCAGTGGAGAGACTGACCTACAAAACTCCATGCAAACGTAAGGACGAGTTAATCGAAATAATTTGGCTAACTCTCAAGTGAGGTCATTAAGACACGCTCCAGGTTCAGGTCCCGTGTGGAGGCTGTGATCGAACCAGACGGTGGATTTATATAATAAATTTGTTCCAGATCATTATAAGATTATGACCGTTTTGTTTGTATTTAAATCGAGCTGGCAGTTTTTTAGAAAATCCCATTAAATTTATTCAGCGGGTTAAATACCAAGCGCACGCTGTAGTAAGACGTCATGACAGCAGAACCATCTCTCCTTCCAAACATTCAGCAAGTTTTTAGTTACCAAGTCAATTTTCACTTTCTTATTATTATACATACCGGCAAGCTTAGGATTTACAGCTCTACACGATATTAATGGGTCACAGTAAAACAAACATATTTTACAAAGCGAGTTCAATACACAGAACTGTAATTAATATGCAGTGGAGGTACGTTAAAAAAATGGACACAGCAAACATTATAATTTTGATGAATATTTGGGAGGAGAGTAGGTTATGATTAGGAATGTAAAAAATATGCAAAATGCCACATGCGAGTTTTTGTGGAGTTGGCACTTTTAACAGTACTTTTTGTTTTCCAAAACTATTATCATTTTTCCTTTATTACTGAGGGAAGAACATCGACCTGATAGTAAAGATCTCGCATGTGTAACACGTGTAATATTCTGTTGAGAAACAATCATTTAAATCAATAAAATACTTATTGGGATGAATCGTCCAATATCGATGTGAACATGTTTGGATTTACGACAGGGATTTCAATTCTCCGTACATCAATGTGTTCGACATTGCATTTATGGACTACTCCAAATCCCTTGTTTCCTACTATGAGTATGCAATCGCTCTGAGGACGAAACCTCCGTCCATCAGAGTTGTCATTGTCTCCAAGGACTTCCCCAAATCTATCGTTGTACGAAGAGTTTGCAAATGCTATAATGGCCAACTTAGACATAAGATGTTAGAAATTAAAGCTATACATAATTTCATAATAAATACTAATTATATTAAGTGTAGGATTTAAGATTTTTGGGATGTTCCCCTGGATTCCTCCACTACTTAGATAATTTCATAATGGTCCCCTTCATAGTATTTAAATAACTTGTTATCGTGGATTATAGATTCTGTTGACATTTTCTTCTGTTATATGTATCCCTTGTTCCTCTCAATCACATGCAGTTATTTGCTTTTGAGTTATTCAAGTGTAATAACATGACATGATGGTGGAAATATCCTTTCGCTAAACTTATTTCTTAATCTTGGGCAACACTTCTTTATTTTCAAACAGGATCAAATTTTACAGTATAGAACATGAAATTGACTAAAACGATGTTGAGTTGGACAATGAAGGAAACAAGCGTCGTGGTCTTGGCCGTGATGAAATTAAAAATATCAGAATTGTCTTCAATTACGTTCCTTGAATATATCTCTATATGTATTTATCTAGTGATTACGACTTCTATAATGTTAATTTTCTCAAGGTTTCTTTCCCAAATTCATTTCTATGGCATTTTATCAATCTAGGATCCTCATTATAACTGTAAAACTTCTCATCTTCATTATCAGCGATCAAGGATTTAATGCTAACTCGATTAGATAATTTATTTACTCTTACTTTATGGATGAATTTATTAAATTGTTAATTGATTATTAATTTTGTAATTGCCCTTAAACATTTTAAATATATATATATAGGTTTTTTCCTTCACTAATTAAATTATCACGAACATGGCTCGACATCCATCAGATCTACATTTGGGGCTTAATCTGTTACTTTGAGTTGAAAGTATTTTGTTCTAATTCGAGTTTCTATACATACTTATATTTATGTATAACTTAAGCATATATTTAGGATCGAATTCATCAAAAGTCTTTATCACATTCTATTATATTGTTTCAATCTAGTACTGAATAAAAAATATATATTGATTTAATGCGCTTATACATACTAGGGTAATTTAAGAGTCAAATTTAGCTACTTCATCGGAGGAAGAGGGCTCAAGAGGTTACTTGGATTGCTCTTCTTGCATTATAATATCCATTTTTTAGGCATACAGTCAAAAGGAACACAAGTATTTAGGTTAATATAGCAAATACAATGTTAGAAAAGGGCTCATGTTCTCGTAATAATTGCTACTTCACGACTTGTAAGCTAAAAATATATAATTTTCTGACATTAATTTCAGTTAATTTTCTGCCTCTCATATATGGTATACATAATGTTATTACTTATTATTGATGTCTTCATTTGCATATATAAAGGAAAATAGCAGCTTGTAGCACAGTCAAACGTCATGACAGCTCAAGTTGCTTCCCTCTCAACATTCATCAAATTGTCAAAGTTACCAGGTTGATGATTTTCTCTTTCTTTTTAATTTATACACCTCATTTGCATATTTTTTACATTCCTACTTATGATGTTATGACGTTTTACTATTTGAGAACAAGTAGCCATTCTCTTATCCTTTCACAAGGACGCTTTCCTCCAGTACCAAAAATTATATCGTATAAAGGATTCAAGGTTCACTCGATTAGGCAATTTACGAATATTAAGTATTATTCGTGTATACTACTGCATTACACATAATTAGTGCTACATGTCCTCTCATCGAGAATTAATGAATAATTTGACAGCTTAGGAAAATAATTGCCTACTATTATATCATATGCGAGTAAATGTGCGAGATGATACATAGAAACAATGACAGGATTTTTTTGGCGAATTGCAGTTCCTTGCAGAAGACTATTCTTCATTACTTGTTCTACAATTTCTATTATTATTATTCTTCAACTAGTCCTCGAGAAGGTGCAATTTCGAGCAAATAATGATCATGAAAAAGTCCTGCTAAATATACATCTAGCAGCAACATTTGGTACTTATGACGTCATAGATATGAATGAATAATGACCAGTGATGGATAAAAAGGGTCCAGCTGACACGCACGCCGGAGATGATGTCATAAATAAACATGGTACCCTTGAAGTAAGGCAGAATTTCAGCCGATCACATTTGAAGGGGCGGAATGCATATTATTATTTAGATGTTTTAGAAAGAAAGAAAAAGAAGTTTGAAAAGACAAATGTTGCCAATAACCGTCCTTTTTTTGCATGTCAGCTGGACCCTTTTTATCCATCACTGGTAATGACTAATAAATGATGATATTTTTGGAGAGCGTGATAATATAAAAAAGTAATGGCACAGATGAGAAGGAACATAAAAAAATGATGATTATCATTACGGTTAATACGGTAATCGTACCGGTATAAATTATTGTTCGCCTATTTGGCAAAAATTATACTCATCACTCTTTGGAAGACGAAATCGCACGTTAACATGGATAATGTTTCTAAAAAAGGTATGATACATAAAATACAGACAATTATCTAAAAGATATGTTAACGAATACTTTAGACATTTTTTTTATAAGTAGCAAAATTTAGAATTATAAAAAAGTCATGGTCTACTCCTATCCTATGAAGTATAAATTGGTAGAAAATCAAAAAGACTGTTTTCTCCTTTTCTTGTTTTTTACAGCAATCAGAAGCGTTAGTTAATAATAAGTCGGGGGAAAAAGAAGAAATATTGAAGATTATCCTATGAAAAACCACAATACGTTTATTAATAGACGTTCATTAATAAATAAACATGAAGACTTGCTTCCAGAAAATAGCTGGAACATTATAATGAAATCCTTGATATTAAATTGCTTATCTTGGACCCACAGAAATGGCAAATTGCTCCAACTACTAGTCGGCGATCAATGCTGACGAACATCTTTCATTATTATCCTTCTCACAATTCTGATCTTCCCCTTTTGAAGAACTGCTTTCATCAACCACTTCATTTTTCGAGACAATTTCATCTTTCGAAGAAGAGGTGCACCTACTTAAGCAGATTCGTTGATTACTACTTCTTCCACGACCACGACTATTCCTCCTGATTCCCTCATTTGTACAGGATATATTCAAGGGGAACCGTGAACCTTGGCTGTGGTGTGGCCTTTGAGATAATCCAATCATGATAGGTGGGGGAGGTCCTCTATAGATACTATTACAGTTACGATAGCCCCTGTTGTTACCACCAGGAATGACAGGAGGTAAAAATGGATTTCTATACAAATTAGTTGGGTAAGAACCAGCGTAAATGCTTTGATGAAATGGTAAAAATCCTTCAATTCCTCGTATTGGAACTAAAAAATTGTTCATCGGATTAAGATTATTTTGGCCAATGCAATTATATCCACGTCCTTTAACATAACGCGACCCTCTAGAATGGTTGTTTTTATACTTATTGGAACGATTATCTGATAAAACATTTACTGGTTTTGAATTATCATTATTTTGATGTTGTTTCTGAACCTGCCTCTCTTTGTCTTCCATCTTCATTTTGGACATCATTGCAATAGTTTCAGCAATAGCTGACTTTTTACCATCTTTCTTTTCTTGAAGATGATCCGAAACAGTGCTAATATTTAAAGGTCTCGTTCTATGACTACAGTCATTTTCCACCCCAAATTTAACGTTAAATTTACTTCCACGACTTCTACTTGCTCGAACGACACCCCGTCCACGCGAAACACCTCTTCCAACATTCGATGAAAAATGATGTTGCCAACCATTGACTAAAGATCTAGCCCCATTTTGATGATGCGTTGCTGACATTGAGTTCAAAGTATTGTTTAAAGATGAAGAATTCCAACCTCTTCCACATGAGTGACCCCTCCATCCAGTATAACTATTGCTATCATCGAAACCATTACAATCTTCTACCATTTTATGCTGCATTAAAAATTGCTGATTGTAATGAGGAGGGAGGATATTCATCGGTTGTTGATTTGAATGATGTTGCTGAAAATGATATTGCTGTGATAATGGCTGCTTCACACGCTCGTTACATTCTTCATCCCAAGATCCAATAATTAAGTCATCCTTTCTTATCTGATTTGTGGTTTCAAAAACACTAGATTGTTCCTACAAAAGAAATAATTAGGACAAAAAAGTGTTTCAATTCCAATGCATTAACATACTTGTCCACCTTCAGGCCGTGGTCTTGGAGGCATTGTTTGTAAAATGTTAGTCATGGAGGACGATTGCGCTTGCGAAGAAGAAATATTTCCAGGACTATAAGGACTGAAGGAAGTATATCGATTCAGGTCATGTAACCCACTCTGTGGCTGTTGAAATCCAGTCGCGTTTTGATTAGAGTTTCTACCTTGAACCGGAGTAAGACCAGTAAAATTGTCCACTTGAGAGAGAGGAATAAACTCTCCGATTGGCTGTTTGAAACGCTCTTCCATCTTCTTGGGATCACTTCCAGGACTCAGAACTTGAGTTCCTTGAATGAAAGGAGTTTACTTAATGGAATCCAGACTGGAGCTGGAGTCTAATTACCTAGGATGAGATTCGGATTCGTAGCATTGGCCCAGTTCCTCTCACTCATCTCCAGGGGAAGAGAGGGAGGAGTCATAGGAGGAGGAGGAGCGGGGGGATGAGGGGGAGGAGGAGGAGGAGCAGGAGGCAGGAGGCCCAGACCAGGAGTCGAGCTAGGCGACACCTTCCCACCTCTCCTCTCCACACCTGGAGGACCCAATAGTAAATACTGAGTCGAGTTCCTCCCACTCGACAACGAGCCTCCAATCCCAGCTCCTCCTCCTCCTCCTCCGCCGCCGACCCCGACCCCGCACCCGCCACTCCCAGGATGCACCAGGTTCAACGAAGACTGAAGAAAGAGAAAGGCATGAATCACGGGTGGGTCTCACCTAGAGGAAATCTCTTACTTGGGGTGGAGAGGCAGCGGCCGCAGCAGCCGCTGCCGCTGCAAAAGGCAAAAGGGAGCTCAACTGCTGTCCAGAGAGTTGAGGATGCAACCCTTGGGGCACCATCTGACGCACTCCAGTCGCCTCGATATACTGCCAAACACCACCTTCGCACACCTCTCCCAATGAGCCCATCTCCCGAGAACTACCTTCCATCCCGATCAATCTCTCACATCCCTTTTTTCCCCTTTTTTCCCCTTTTTCCCCCCTTTTCCCCCCTTTCTCTTTCTCTTTCTCTTTCCTTTCTGAGGCAGCCCTTGCCTTCCAGGAAAAGGAAGAGGAGAAGAGAGAGGAAGAGAGAGGAAAAGAGAGGAAGAGAGAGAGAGAGAGTCCAGGAAACTGGAAGACTTTTCATGTTGGAAGCACAGACAATTTAAATTCCAAGGTCAAGTGATAAACATCCAAGAGAAATCCAACATTTCATGATTGAATTGAAGTTATGTAGTTTTCCATGGCAGAGAAAGCCCCAACCTTACTTTGAATTTCCCTTGTAGTCTAAACAGAAAATGGTGACCTCATGAGCATAGAAGAGGCACTTCAAGTTTGTGTTTTCCGACGATAAGGTTTTTATACTAGAATCTAAATTTATTTTCTCCTAAAGACCGTTCATTGTAATGATGAAAAGTGTAGGGGAAAGGAGATCTCCCTGTTGAGCCCCTCGAAGGACAGCTAATATATTAGAACATCCCAGACTCCTGACTATCGTTTTAGAATTGTGAATTATAGCAGAGTTTTTCTATGAAGCCCTCAGGGATACGGTGATATGTCAGTTGTTCGAAGGTTAATAGACATACAAGGTAATAACATTTCTTAGTAGGATCGGTGATCATTTTCTAAATGATGTACCGTGCCCCCTCCTGGTCAAGCCAAACGGAAAGATTTTTTTGTTGTAGTCAAAGAGTATAAGATAGGGATAGAACTATAAATTATAATAATTATTTATAGCAATTATATTCGGAGAAAGTGTCGAAACATAATGGATTTGCGCAGTTGAACTGTGAATTGTGCTGTTGCATTTCTGATTATCTTAACAACGTAATCTATCATCATTTCCCAAGGATCATTCATGGAGGAAGAAGTGGGAAAGTGCTTACCATCGAAAGGGCCTCTTAAGAAAAGACCCCAGTATTTGTGAGAATCTTTTTGAGGAAAGAGATTATCAAAGGGATTTACAAAGTAAATTGGTGGGACTATCTTCAAAAAGAAAATTGAAGGAAGATGTCTGATACCAGGAGAAGAATTTAAGTAAGTTCCAACTCAAAAGAAAGAGAAGGCTGCAAATAAGCTAATAATTGAGTGTGTAGATTCAACTATCATGGTTTATGAAGAAATAAATCTAATTTCTGACCATTTTGAAGAAACTTTGCTCCAGCCATGATAGAGCTGGACTTTAAAGAAGTTTTTACTCAAACATCATTGAAGACATTTGATAAATCATCTCAAAACCAAGGTAGAAGCACATGAATCATCAGCTTAAACAACTATGGTAAAAAAGTTGATAACATCTAACCAAGCATGTGGATCCCCGGTTGTAAAAATTAGTCGGGCTTCTATGACTAGAAAAGATCCCACTCATTCAAAAGCTCAACAGTCTAAAGAAAAAAGCTTCTCATCTGAATCACGATTGCCTTGAAAACTTTTTTATCACGAATAAGATAGATATATCTTATGTATGTATTTAGGATGAAGCTACTCTTTCCCTTTTTTAGATTATCTGTTTATTAAACAACTGAAAGTATCCATATTTTGATGGTATTAAATGATGTATTTTCCTACACCAGCACAATCTAATATCACTTCTTGTATGTAGATATTTTGCTGGTGTAGCCATTTTGCATTATTTATATCTATAGCTAATAGTCTGTTACCTACAGTTTGATACAAACGAAGTATCAAAATGATATAATATATTTGAAGCTGGAGCCAAATTTAAATGTGAATATACATAAAAAAAAATGAAACTAATAAAATTTGGACCCTTTTCAACTTTATCTATAGATAGGAGTGTAAATTTTAAGCAAATCGGGCTTGTAAGAATCAAAGAAAGAGAAAACCAACCTGGTAACTTTGACAATTTGATGAATGTTGAGAGGGAAGCAACTTGAGCTGTCATGACGTTTTATTGAGCTACAAGCTGCTATTCTCCTTTATATATACAATTGAAGACATCAATAATAAATTATAACATTATGTATACCCTAGATGAGAGGCAGAAAATTAACTCAAATTTATGTCAGAAAATTATATATTTGTAGATAATAAGTCGTAAAATAATATAATTATTAGGGGGAATCGGACTTGAGCCTTATTTGTATATCCTTTACTAACCCAAGAGTTTGTATTCCTTTTTACTTCAAGTCTTAAAAATGGGTAGTATATCCTAGAAGTGCAATCTAAATAACTATTTGAGCCCCCTTTCTCCGGCAAAGTAGCTAAATTTGACTCTTAAATTACCCCAGTATGCATAAGCACATTAAATCAATGTATATTTTTATTCAGTACTAGAATGAAGCAATACAATAGAATGTTATTAAAACTTGAATTTGATATTAAATATATGATTAAATTATACGTAAATATATAATATATATAGAAACTCAAATTAAAACAAAATAATTTCAACTCAAAATAAGATTAAGCCTTAAACGTAAATGTTGTGAGGGATGTCGAGCTATGTACGTGATAATTCAATTAGTGAAGGAGAAGTCATATATATATTGAATATACATTGAAAACGTTTAATGGCAATTACAAAATTAATGAACGTTCAACAATTTAATAAATTCATCCATAAAGTAAGAGTAAATAAATTATCTAATCGCGTTAGCATTAAATCCTTGATCGCTGATAATAGAGATGAAAAGTTTTACAGTTATAATGAGGATCCTAGATTGATAAAATGCCATAGAAATGAATTTGGGACAGAAGCCTAGAGAAAACTAAACATTATACAACACGTTCAAAGTCGTGATCATGAGATAAATATATAGATTTATTCAAAGAACGTAATTGAAGACAATTCTGATATTTTTAATTTTATCACTAACAAGACCAAGACGCTTGTTTCCCTGAATGTTCCACTCAACATCGTTGGAAAAGATCAAGGAAGAAGGGGAGTAACTTTTTTTTTCTGCTCCTTGATTGATTATTATTTTAAAGACTTTTGAGTGACCTTTTTATTAAAAGTAATGATCAGTGATTTATCCAAACCCTTGTCCAATGGAATGGAATCCCTTGCGGTAGAAGACGACCTCGAACTTTATGGAAGTGGAGCCCATGTAGTGAACTCTCAGGAGTCCCAAACTGAGGACTTAATCAATACAAATAAGACTCTGCTGAAGTTTTTGAACGGAATGAAATGAATGATGCATAGGAATGTAAACAATATGCAAAATGCCGCGTGCACGATTTTGTGGAGTAGGCGCTTCGAACAGAACTTTTTGTTTTCCAAAGCTGTTATCATTTTTCCTTTATTACTGAGGGGAGAACATCTACCTGATAGTAAAGATCTCGCATGAAAGAATACAAGCATTAAGGTTAATAAAGCAAATAAAATGTAAACAAAAAAGGACTCAAGTCCTCCTATAATTATTAGTTAAAAGTATATAATTTCTGACATTAATTTCAGTTAATTTTCTGCCTCTCATCTATGGTATACATACATAATGTTATTGTTTATTATTGATGTCTTCATTTGTATATATAAAGGAGAATAGTAGCTTGTAGCACCGTAAAACGTCATGACAGCTCAAGCTGCTTCCCTCTCAACATTCATCAAATTATCAGTTACCAGGTTGTTTTTCTCTTTCTTTTTATTTTATACACCACATTTGCATATTTTTTACATTCCTAATGATCAGTGATGTAAAAAACGGCGATTTTTAAGCGTGCGAGTAGTTCTCAAAATGCCTGTTAGTTGAAGTATTACCAGTGATGGGTAAAAAGGGTCCAGCTGACATGCAAAAAAAGGGCAATTGTTGGTAGTTAGTTAAGGTTTTATTTCCGATTACCAACAAAAAAAAATGTACAGGCAATGAGTACGACCACACAAAACGGGGTATTTGTACTACTACGGAATTAGATACTAATATTTAACATATACAATAATTTTTTTCCATAATTTTTTTAATTTTGGCACATTTAAAAATATTTAATATCCGATCATAATCGGCTCCGTACTGCATGGCTTCGTATCTTTCTTGAGCCAGCACGGGGCATCTATTGATGAGGTGGTCGTCTGTCTGTGGCTCTTCTTCACAAATGTCACATGTGGCACTGGTGTCCTTCCATTTGCTCAAGTGAGCCAGAAAAGGTCCATGCCCAGTATAGGCTTGAACTAGCAGCCGCATGTTTTGTCTACTGAGTATGACGACATTTTTGTTCGGTTTTTTCAGCAAAACGCGTGTATGAATCATGTTACGTTGATTCCTATAACGTTTACACCATGTTTTGTAGAACACTTCATTAATGGATTTCTTTATGAAGCTCGAAGATACTCCAACACATTTGAAGTTTTGGCTCGTTGTGCCACTTTTTGCTAGGAAGTCAGCGAATTCATTTCCCGTCAGATCGTTGTGGCCTTTGCACCATGCAAGTTGAATTTTTTTCCTACTTTTTGCTTTTAGTAAAAATTCTTTGCATTCACTCACTCCAACACTGGTGGTAAGAGGATCCATAATTGCGGCAATTGCTGACTGAGAATCTGACAGAATTTTTACATCACCTGAGGGTTTTTCAAATTCCAGAAGATCTCCAACCGCTTGAATGATTGCAAAAACTTCCGCTTGAAACACCGTTGCTTCGCTATTCAGAGATGCGAAGGACTGATGAAATGACCTGTCGCCTCGAGTGATTGCCCATCCAGCACCAGTTTTACCATGATCATCTTTAGATCCGTCAGTGTATATGATTATGTAAGGGTCATGAACATTGTGATTCTCTACCCACATTCGACTGCCTCGGATGAAGTCACTTTTTTGATTTATTTGGATCCTTTTTAAGATGGTGTCAGATGAAAAGCGGTGTCCTCGACGTTGAGGGAGTCCTCCTATTCCATCCCAGGTATCCTTGAGAAAATGCCTCGTTCTCCATCTCGATTTTGTCGCACTTGATTTTATATGTAAGTCCAGGGGGGTTATACCCAATACGGACTCCATTCCCGCCGTTGGTGTTGATCTAAATGTATGAGTCATTCCGAGAAGTACATTTCTTTGGATCTTATTTAAAACTCGCATTGCACTCATCTTTGTTGTAATGGCATGTCCCCAAACAACACACCCATAAGTCAACGTGGGCCTAATTATTGCTTCATAAAGCCATAATATTTTCTCTAGTGTTAATCCCCATTTTTGCCCTATTACGGCCTTGGCCATATTCCACAAACGAGAGCACTTGGCAGCTTTTTCAGCTGGGTGTTCCTTCCATGTAAGTCCTTGGTCAAAAGTTACTCCCAGATATTTCATTTTTGAGGAGTACTCTAATACTTTTCCATTCATAAATAAACTCGGAAAATATTTAGATCTGAGTTTGTATGCTTTTGAAAATACCAAGGCTGTAGATTTGGAAGGGTTAAACGTGAGACCATTCATATCTCCCCATTCCAGAACTGTACCAATTGCTTCTTGCATGAAGTTGACTAAGGTGTGAGGATCTTTACGGCTGACTAGTAGAAGAATGTCATCTGCATAACAAACTACTTTGACAGTGCCTTTTTGGAACTTCCTTAGTAACGTGTCTATAACGATGTTCCACACGCCACCTTGAGGACTACCCCGCGTTGGAGTAATGGAACTTATTTCGCCTTTGATCTAAGCTATAACTGCTCTTCTTTTTAGCAAACTAGTATACCAAGATACAATACATTCCGGTACTCCTGCTCCTGACATAGCTGAGCTAGCTGAATGAAATTGAAGATGATCGAAAGCACCTATGCAATCAAGATTTACAGCTAACGTACACTGTTGTTGATAAATTGATTTCTCAATAATATCCGTCGCTTGCGATAGTGCTGTCTCTGTCGAAAATCCCTTCGTGTAGGCATGTTGAAATTGGAATGGTGAAATTATTTCTTCAACTCTCCACTGAACAATCATCTCAAGTCCTTTAAGGATGAAATTAGAGAGTGTTATGGGCCTAAAAGATTGTTGATAATTTGTATATTTAAATAATTAAAGCTGTTATATTTCCTTTTCCTCTTATCCTCGTTTGTTTGCCTTTTCCTGCTGCTCAGTTATTATTTAAAAAAGAATAAGAGGCATTTCGAAATAAATTTGAAAATGTCTAACGTATTTAATCCAAAGCCCTGGATCGCCAGGAATGGAGGTGAAAGTGTTTGGGATTTAGATATGGACAGCAATGTGATTACATGCCGGCCATGCTGTTTTATGACTTCCAAAAAGAAGATGTATCCACTTATTAGACATATTGGCCGTCGATGTCACAAGAAAAATCTGAATCTATTCAAGAAACAGTATCAGTAGCGATCAAGGTACATTTGATTTTACGTCTGACGTAAGTAAATTGCTTGTTTTATGTAACATCCCGCTTTATGTCGTGGAACACCCAAATTTCATCAAATTCATGGGAAAATATACCGGAAAATCTGTACCTTCTCGATTCACCATTACCCAGTCGTTAGAAGTTGAAAGTAATGCCGTGATTTCAAAGATAAAAAACGAATTTGGTGAGAAAGATATATTCATGGCAATGGACGAGTCAAAGGACATCAAGGATCGGTCTATGATTGCAGTGCTGATTGGTCCTCTGGATGGACTTTTCCTTGGTCGACCTTATCTGATTAATTTTACCAATGTGTTAAGTACCAATAGCTTGACAATAGAAGAAGTTGCAGTCAGTAGTCTTCGAAACACTTTGGGTTCCAATTTTAAAGAAGAGAGACTAAAGGTTTTCATCACTGATGGAGCTGCATACTGTATTAAAGCAGCTGAGAAATTAAGGATGATGTTTCCTGAAATGATCCACGTCACTTGTCTTGCCCATGGACTCCATAGAATTGCCGAACTTTGCCGTATTGAATTTCCTAATTCAAATCTACTGATCTCCGAAATAAAGAAGATTTTCTTGCATTCTAGTATTAGAAAGCAAAGTTTTACTACTTATTGCCAAATTCCCTTACCACCAGCACCTATTACTACACGTTAGGGAACTTGGTTAAAAGCAGTGACATATTACGTGAAAAATTTCGACATTGTGAAGGATTTCATTAATGGACTCGAGGAAAACAGTTCTGCAATTGCTACTGCCAAAGAAGTTTTAAATAGTGACGCCATATTTAGTGAATTATTATTGATTCATCAAAATTTTAATCAAATTCCTCAAACAATACAAGGCTTGCAAGAAAGAATGCCTCTGCTTACGAGTGTGACTATAATGGAGAATCTTTGCAAAGATATTACACTTGAACCATTCAAAAGTAGGCTGCTACGGATAATGGAGAAGAATACTGGATACATCAAGTTGAGGAATATCGCTGCTGAAATAAGCATGGACTCAAATAATTTTTCTATTTACAAAAATACTCCACTCGTCAATTGTGATTCTGAAAGGGTTTTTTCCATGATGGGGGATGTACTCTCATCTAAGAGGATATGAATGAGTAAGAACATTTCAAGGACCACCTCTTAATAAAATTGAACTCAGAATTTGTCAAAATTGAATGAACTTAAATAAATGGATATTTGATGGCATTGTATTTAAAATTATAATTTATCATATTTATGTTATATATTGATCTTCATTAAATATGTTATTCTATTTTTATATAATATTTTGTAATTTGTTTTTTCTCATTTAACCCTCATCTGTTCTACTTTTTTTATTTAAATACATGTCATCGGTTTAATGACTCGCTGCTATAGTCATTGTCGATTTCAGTCTTGTAATTTTTCTGTTAAACATTTCTTTTTCCCTTCAAATTATATCTAATGCATTTATACTTGTCATACCAACCTCTTCAACGTACATTTGCATTATGCTACAAATTAATATTATGATCAATTTAATTTATATTTTTGTTTTACTTTTGGAAACTTAATTTAAAATTACATTTTCTTTCTTAATTAATATGCAACTTCTATGTTTTAACTAATATATCCTTATATGTAATTGAAATAATAAGATATTATTTTGTTTCATAGAAAAATTAAAGTATCTTCAAAATGTATTACTTTGACTTCGAAGTTATGATAATTTTAAACCAATTAATTGTATATGTAGAACAAAAAAAATCAAACAATAGATCAGATGATGGTTAAATGAAACTATTTAATATATGTATTTAATTAATATATAATATGAATTATAGATTTTACTTATAAATATAATCTTTCTAATTAATATATCAGATGTTGAAAATTTCATTTAAATTAATCCCTAGAACTGGGTGTAGCAACATTAAAACCTACAATAATAATTTCCTTAGGAAATCATAAACATAATAATTTTGTGGAGCAATCCCAACAGAGACGTATTAAGATTTATTTGCTATCAAGTAATTTTGTTCAACAATAGGTAGAACATAATTTGAGACAAGTCCGAGTCCATGTAAAAATGACTGGTCTCATGCTATTTTGGTATTAGTACCCACGGATTTATGGTTTTGTTTATATTAAATTTATATTACCATTAAATTATTAAAAACAAGCTGTTCCTCAGTAAAACAGCATAACAATGACAGCTACATTCCACCACTTCAAATGTAATCGGCTGAAATTCTGCCTTACTTCAAGGGTACCATATTCATTTATGACATAATCTCGGGTGTGCGTGTCAGCTGGACCCTTTTTATCCATCACTGAGTATTACAAAATATTCTTTCATCAAACTGATTTCCTTTTGACATAATAATTATTATTATATGTATATTATATTATCTATTATAAAAGTTACGATAATATCACACAACCTTTCCTTCAATTTTGATTGAAAACTTTATTAATGTTAATATCTCTCGAAAAAGTGACTTTTTGGAAAAAAAATCTTCCGAACTAAAATACTTATACTTTTATCCTATAAAATTTTTCATTTCTTGACATTTTTAATATCTTTTCAGCCATTTTCTTGAGTTGTTGAAAAGGTAGAATAATTATAAATATCATTATTATATCTTCAATCATTGTTTTTAAAATATGCTAATATCTAAAAGCTTTATTTTGTTAATGAATGAATAATCATTATTATCAAACTAATTACATCTTCAGAGCAGAGATTACTATTTATGTCCTTATTTTTCTTAAAAATTAATACAAATAATGAAATTTTAACAAAAATAGCAATAAATCCCAAACTAATGTACTGATTTTGAAATTTGGAAAATTTCCTGTTTATTTAAAGTAATATATACAACTTTGATTTAAATAATATCTTTATAAAACATCAATTTAATTTAATTAATTACTATAAGTCCAAGAAGCGCTGTCTTGAGCCTGGAGCAAGGCTGTCATTAATACAGTCATAGTATTAAATCGACAGAAAATGAGCTGGCTCTCATGGTTACCATATCATTTTTGACGTCATCAAGGGGAGGGGCTGCTCTCACGCTTAAAAACCGCCGTTTTTTACATCACTGCTAATGATGCAAACACTATAGCCAGTGATGGATAAAAAGGGTCCAGCTGACACGCACGCCCGAGATGATGTCATAAATGAATATGGTACCCTTGAAGTAAGGCAGAATTTCAGCCGATCACATTTGAAGGGGCGGAATGTAACTTATTATTTTGATGTTTTAATTAGGAATAGATTATTATTATTTTTAAGTGACATTAAAAGTTTGTAAAGGATAAAACACTAAATTTGTAGCAACTAATGCCATAGCATGAGAACTGAGTCATTTTAGAATGGACTCGGACTTGACTCGAAAATTAATTATTATTTAATCAATACAAATATAGTATAAACCTCAATATGTCTTTGACGGAATTGCACCTCATAATTATAACACTTTTACACCTAAGTGAATCCTATAATTCATATTACATATTTAAGAAACACATATGTACAATTAAATGAAATGATTTTATTTAACCATATAGTGGCTACTTTTTTTTATTCAACAATTTAATTATCATTTAAAACTATTATAAAAACTTCATACAGTCAAAAGTACCACATTTTGTAATCACTTAAATTTTTCCATAAAAAAATAAAATAAGATGAAATTTCATAATGATTATCTCAAATATATATATATATAGTTATATAAGAAAAACTGAACATTGATTCGTAAAACCAATGTGACTACAATTTAAGTTTTCATAAATAAACACAAAAAAATAGATTAAATTGATAATACGATGAAAATGTACGTCATAATTACAATTTTAAATTTTTCAAATATAATTAAAAAGAAAAAAGTAACAATTGTCAGGCAATTAATTACATTGAAATCGATACAGTGACTACTGTAACTAGTCACTGAATCTATTGCATATGTTCTCAAAAAATAAACATCAAAAAGAAATAAATAAAAAAATATTCCATAAAAGTGGAATAATAAAGATTAATATACACGAGATGAGCCAAACTTTAATTATGACATTAGATAAAAGCACATCCCCTCATCATGCTAAAGCCTCTCTCAGAATCACAATTGACGATCGGAGTATTTTAGTACAAGCAAAAATTCTTCAAGTCAATGCTTATCACGGCAACAATATTCTTCAACTGGATGTATCAGGCATTCTTTATACTATCCACTTTTGAATGTTTCAAGTGGAATATCTTTTCGACCATTGTCACACTTGAAGTCCTTAGTCTCGTCCATTGTTATAAATCTATAATTTTCGTCAGTTTCCCGTTTCATTTTGAAAATGCTGACTCTACTTAAGAGCTCCAATGATTGGGTTACGAGAAAACAAGAAGAGACGAATTTACCGGCGTATTTCTTCATATATTGGATGCAATTTTGATGTCCTCCGACTGAAAGTGGGATAATAGATGAAGCAATGAATTACGATAGTTCAGATGTGAAATCAAATGTACCTGAATCTTTACTAATACCATGTTTATTGAATGGATCTGGATTTTTCTTGTGACATCAGCGATTTGAAAGTCTCATGATCGGGAATTTCTTCAAGAAGTCGAGAAATAGCATGGCCGGAATGCCATCACACTCGTATCCTGGACAAATTTTTAAGCGTTGCTACCTCCATTGTCGGCGACCCAAGTTCCTGAGTCAAATCCTCAGGCATTTTTTAACTTAATTTAAAAATGACACTTGTTGTTTTTGAATGGAATAGAACTGAGTCATAAAGGAAGAAGAAGAAAGAAAAAGAAAGAAAAAGAAGTTTGAAAAGACAAATGTTGCCAACAACCGCGTATTTTTTGCATGTCAGCTGGACCCTTTTTATCCATCACTGACTATAGCAGATAAAGGAAGAAAGGTAGGTCACATTACCTAGTTAAATAATGGTGAAGGCGTGTCACATATCATATTTAGGAATCATATTTAGGAATGTTAAAAATATGCAAAATTCTGCGTGCAAAATTTTGTGGAGTTGGTCTTTCGAACAGTACTTTTTGTTTTCCAAAGATGTTATCATTTTTCCTTTATTACTGAGGGGAGAACATATACCTAGGAATGTAAATCATATGCAATTCGGGCGTGTTATAAAAAAAGAAAGAGAAAATCAACCTGGCAACCCTGACAATTCAATGAATGTCGAGGGGGGAAGCAGCTTGAGCTGTCATGACGTTTTACTGAGCTACAAGCTGCTATTTTCCTTTATATATGTATACAAATGAAAACATCAAACCACAAACATTACAATACGTTACTCCAGATTCATTATTATATTCACAAATATCATTAACTCCATTCTCCTCAATGAATGATAACCATTTTTTAATTTTTCCTTTGTTCCTCTCCATGATATAATCTTTGCAGACTGTTCTTTTCTTGTAAAACATTATGTTGGGGTAAAGTTGATGTTACCTTCTTAAGGGGAAAAAAAAATGATAACAGCTTCGGAAAACCTGTTTGAAGAGCCAACTCCACTTTTTTATTACATGCCCGATTTGCATATGATTTACATTCCTATAAATAATATATGCCGTGCATACATTAGAGTGAGTTTAATTTCAGTGAGTGTCATCTTCCTGACATATATTTGAGCGAGTATTTATTTGGGCGAGCTTTTTTTCATCGAGTTTAATCTCTGCGAATAGAATAAACATTACATTAATGACGTCATTATAAGCCGTCTCTGCTCATTCCAGTGGTATTTTAAAATCAATTGGTATAAAGCTTCGAGTAGCAACCAAAGCTCTTTTCGGATTTTGTCTGAACTCCGTTAGCTTTTCTGACGAGAAGAATTTACGTAACTCATTTAGTGTGAAGATATTCAGCACTTCGACCGATGCGTCCCTGTGGAGTAGGATATTTCTCTGCTGTAGACCTTTACCTGCACAAATGGTTGAAAAAAGATTGTACCATTACATATTTTCCTTGTTAATCTTTATGTTATGGACTGTAAACCTTGGATTCATGAGCCATTTTTGACTTTGTTAAAAATTGAATGTATTTTGTTCTTTCTAGGAGGGAACTTCGCGGGACAGGTATTTATGGGAGCTCCCTTATGACTGCAAGAAAGTTTCATCCTTCGTAGAGGATGAAATTAAATATGTCTCAATCGATAGATATCTCTTTGATTGATTGAAGAACCTACTTATGTTCCATTACGAAGATTATCAATCTCTGTTTTGAATGTATTTTTAGTGTGTCATATTTATAAAGCATTTGTAAGTCCCATTGGCATACAAACATAATATTTGGAATTTATTCATCTTGTGGGCCCAGTCCTGTCTTAACTCTTTCTTTACAACCATTTTCGGTACACCTCCAAGTTACACTACAAGTTTTTCTATCCAACCCATAGCTATAGCCTGGGAAGCAAAGATGATTAGCTCCTTGACAGCTTTTCATAAATTCCATTTTGTGGGAAATATTAGATACTAATATAAACTAATACCACAGAACAGAACCAGCATTGCTGTTGAAATAGTTCATGAAATAATTTTGTATAATGAGTGAAGAATTGTAGTCCTATAAAGAATTATTTATGTGTATTAAAATAATACCTTATATCATGAACATTAAAAATTGGTAAAGATCCCACTGTGGAGTCGTTTTCCCTCCATCTTCCCTCCTGAAATTTCTCCATTTCCTCTAAGATTATCAATTAAATCCTTCGGACAATAATTTTTTCTCTCTTCCTTTAATAAGAAATTATGAAGGCCAATAGAGGTCTTTGTATATAGTATTACTCGACTGGATTTACTGTTTATGGTAGAACAAAAGATTGTCCATCTATTACAAAATAATTATTTATAAAGGTGGATTAATTTAATTTATTTTAATTGAATTAATTGCCCTAGAAAGACAATAACTAAATATTAGGTCTCAATGGAAATGCCTCATCTTTTACAAATACAAATGGCATGTCATTGCTATTAGTATTTGTTGGAATTATTGGAGGAGGAAGTTCGAAGGTTCCATTGAATATGGCATTACCTAAAGAAGAATTCATGAGAATAAAAAGTGCCTCTACTCATCTTCAAATAACTTTGATGAGAGATCTTAACATTGGTAAGATGGTATGATACTACCCAAAGGACTTCCTATAGTAGAATATGGGGCTCACCAATATTTTTTTGTTTCAAATTTGATTGAACTAATGAATCCCCACATTCTAGATAAATAAAATTTCAAAATTTGAAGGGGAAATAAATTGAAATTCAATGTATGTTAAATTGTTTTACCTTCCTGATTGGAAATCAAAGAATTAAAATCAGTTGAAGATTTTAAAGAATCAAAATTTGTTGATGAAGAATGTGAGGAATAGTTATCCTCAACATTCGATTCGTCGCCATATCCATCCAAGGAGAGGCATAGCAACATATAAAAATAAAATGATATTGTGTTATTCCATAATTAATTTATGAGATCTTAATTTCTTTTTATGTTTAATTTATTTATAGATACTAAATCTTCGATTGTACACGAGATTTCTTGGGGTTGGCACTTTCAACAGTACTTTTTGTTTTCCAAAGCTGTCATCATTTTTCCTTTATTGCTTTGGGAGAACATCTACACGAAGAGCTTTTTGGGATAAACAAAAACACCCTTCAGCTAATTTTCATCATTTGACTGTTTTGATTTAAAGCAGCTGACTCTACGTGTTATAAGCTCAAAAAGGGTATTATTCTTATTTATGATTTTGATTTATAATAAATATATATTAAATTGCGCACCCTTTTTTTGAATTTTTGATATACAAGTATTAACGATTGATTTGTATATTGATAGAATTAATATATGTATAATATGTCTAAATAATAACTCTGCCCAATATTAAAAAGTTGGCAACAAGGAAATTAAGGAAGGGTAGCTACCAGTAGTATTTCCAAATTTTTCCTTTCCCTATTGTGAGTCGAGGTTGCGAGTGGACAAAAAAGCTCGACGTGCTACCTGATAGTAAAGATGTCGCATAATTTAACACGTGTAATACTCTGCTGGAAAACAACCAATTATTTTAATAAAATGACTATTGGAATTAATTGTCGAATATCGATGTGAACATGTGATACATCAATCTGTTCGACATTGCCTTTATGGACTACTCCAAATCCATTGTATCCAACTATGAGTATGCAATCGCTCCAAGGACAAAACCTCCGTCCATCAGAGTTGTCATTGGCTCTAAGGACTTCTCCAAATCTATCGTCCTACGAAGAGTTGGCAAATGCTGTAATGGCCGACTTAAACCATAATAAGTATTGAATGTTTGAAATTAAAGCTATAATTTCATAATAAATATTAATTATATTAACTGTAGGATTTAAGATTTTTGGGATGTTTCCCTAGATTCCTCCACTACTGAGATAATTTCACTTTGGTCATTGTATATCTCCAATTTTGTTCGAGTCCGAGTTCCATTTGATGAACATCGAATCCATCATTCAAAGTATAATAACATGACATGATGATGGAGATATCCTTTCGCTAGACTTATTTCTTAATCACTACAAAGTAAATGTATGTAAGTGGTTGAGAGGAACAAAGGATACATATAACTGAAGGAAATATCAACGGAATCCATGATTCGCGATACCAAGTTCTTTAATCTTTTCGAACCCAGAGGACACCGGTGTCCCATAAATTGAAAATGCGCTCCATATTCAACCGATTTTTGTATTTATTTCTTCTGTTTAATAGCTTAGATGCCAAGCAATTTACACATGTAAAAAAATCATGTTTAAACCAAAATAACTTTTTCGTTTTTCAAGGAAATTATTTGTTAATATATACTTAAAGAATTAGAAGTTTAAAATATCTTTTATTTCTAATGCATATCTCAGTAGTGGAGGAATCCAGGTAAACATATCAAAAATCTTAAATCCTACAGTTAATATAATTAATACCTATTTTTTGAAATTATATCTTTCATTTATAACATTTAATACTTATTATTGTTTAAGTTGGCAATTAGAGCATTTGCCAACTCTTCGTAGGGCAATAGATTTGGAAAAGGTCTTAGAGCCAATGACAACTCTGATAGACGGAGGTTTCGTCCACAGAGTGATTGCCTACTTATAGTAGGAAACAAGGGATTTGGAGTAGTCCATAAAGGCAATGTCGAACACATTGATGTACGGAGAATTGAAATCACTGTCGTAAATCGAAACATGTTCACATCGATATTCGACGATTCACTCCAATAGGTATTTTATTGAAATAATTGATTTTTTTCTTCGACGGAGTATTACACGTGTAACACAGATCATGCGAGATCTTTACTATCATGTAGATTTTCTCCCTTCGGGAATAAAGAAAAAATGATAACAACTTTGGAAAACATAAATTACTGCGCAGAGTGCTAACCCAAAAAAAAAAAATCTCGCACGCGAGAAGAGTATAATTTTTTTACAACCCTACTTAAATGAATGGTATCTTTGTAAAGTATTTATATAGCATTCACGGAAAAAAATATTAATTATTAAAAAAAATAAATTATATTATTCATTTTACAGTAACTAGAGTCCACCCTATATATGTGCGAACATATGTATGTTCATCTATACCTTTTCAAGTTCAATATGGGAATAAATAAGTTCAATATGGCAATAAATAATAAAGAAGAATATTTATGAAATTTAACATAAGAATAAATTTATTAGAATCTCATGTCAACAAAATTAATCACATCTACAAAACGATTCTGGATGCTAGCAGTACAATTATTACAAATCATTGAGGTAATTTCATTTAGTCTTTCTTCAATTAATTGTTCCAGTGCTCTTGATCTTTGCTCTGAAATGCTTAAATTATTTCTTTCAGCATTTAAAATATTCTCAATTTTTCTAGCTAATTCTCTTTTCACAAAGGCTTTCAATATTGACCAAATATTATCAATTGGATTGAGCATAGGACTGTAAGGCTCAAGTCTTAAAATTTTGTGAATTGAAAATTCTTCTTCATTCGAAACATCTTCAATGCTGGAGTGGTCCTGAGCATCATCAATTACAAGCATTACTGGCCCTCCATATACATCCTTTGCTTTTCTTAAGCATTTACACACCCACTCTATTGTTGTATCTTCTTTGAAACTTCCTCGTCTCTCCTTATTTTTTTATTTTTATTAACTATATAATTTATTATTATGTTAAATTTCCCGAATATTGTTTTTTATTATTTATTCCCATATTGAACTTGCTTATTCTCATATTGAACTTGTTTAGTCCCATATTGAACTTCAAAAGGTACAGTGTATATTCTTACAAAAATTGCAGGTTTTCTGTAAATATAACAGATGGTATAACCATTTTTCATATGTGATTTGGACTCACATTTCCATCATTAATAAATTACATCACATACGTGTAGGTGAATGTATGTATGTCTGATTTAATTGTATCTAAAGAACTCTTTCCATTTCAATTTTTGCGTACATATCGACGATGCCTAATAGCTGCCATTTCAAAAAAAGAATTTTGCATTATTTTGAATGATAAATAAATGAGTTGTAATTTAAGATACTTACTTTTTTATATAAGCTCTCATAGAACCTAGACAACTTGGTAGGGGTGGCGGGTGGTTTGTGCACTTAGGCCATATTCTACCCCAAATCTACCAAAGAAATATAGTTAATATATCCTGCAACCCAGAGAAAGAATGGTGTTCTTCCATTTCAAACAATCTAATTTACACTTACATTATGATGGGAACTTGTTTGTCCAATTCTCTTTTGTTTGTCATATCTTCTACCTGGGATGCTCACCAGAAAATATTGTGGAAGATTTCTAAAATGTATGATTTGGCATCTACTGTGGACGTTTTTTGTCAGAATCTAAAGAAAAAAGTGTTCCTTGGATATCATGATAGCCCAGAGATTCTAGAAGTTGAGGTCTTTACCAAAGGTATTTTAAATATCCATGATTTGAACTCGGATCAAGAATCAAGTATAAGAACTGGAAAATTCTAATATTCTTTATTTAGATCAGTTAAAATTCATATATCCCCTACTCCTGGGCAATTAAAGACGTTGCTTCAAACTTCCTTGCATCTGAATGCAAAGAATCTAAGTCAAAGGTATATTAATCTTCTTGATCTGCCCCAACATGGGGGAAAAGTAATAATTGAGTCCCCCACTTATGTCAAGGAGGATCAGAAATCTACCATGCAGTTTCAAACTTCGACAGGAAATTTTCTTCAACTCGCCTTACTAGGACTGTCAGAAGATTTTTAACTCAATCATCCATGTGTTTACTTGATGTCTAGTGCTAGCTGTGTTTCGATATTTCGTCAGAAGTCAAAATAGTATCCTTTTCCTTCGCCTGATTTAAATTTTTGATTCAAATAGAACACTTAATTGAAAGTTTAACTCCTTAAGTATTTCACAATCAAGTGGTTTCTTATATTCAAAATGGATTCATTGATGAAGAGCCAATAATTCAAGAGACACTGTGAATACAATAATTTATGTTGCATCAAAATTTCCTTTTTCTTAACGATAAAGTACTTCTCATGAATTTTAGTTTACTATGTGATGAACAATACGTATGTTTGTCTGGAAATCAGCTTCTTATTTAAGCAATGGTACAGGAAAAAAGTGTTAATTATCGTCTTTTTCATTAGGCTGAAGGGCCCCTTTCCTCCGGTTTGGATTGTTGCCTTGTATTTTTTAACAAGGCTTGAAATGTCCGGCTTTTTCATCGGACAGATAGTGTTTGTTGAAATTGATTGATGTGTAACATATATAATACTTATGATCCAATTATTTGTGACCTAATCCCATCAAAGGGTTTGTCTAGTGGGGGGCTCAGAGAATTTCAGTGTTATGTATCTCGGATTATTCGGTTTACTTCGTGTATACAGTTCTTTATTTTTCTAAAATAAGTCAGTCGCGTTTGTACCAGGCACATATGAATTTCAATTTGATGTAGGTATCAATCTTCCACTGCATGCTGCTATAAAATACGTTAGATTAAAAAAGAAATGGAGCACATTATATTATATTATAATAGTATACAACTCAACCTAAATCCTAAAGCGTTAGTACTACTTTCAGACGAGCTGAAAAAAGAATCCCTAAAATTATAGAATAAATTACCACTAAAAGAAACATGTTGATTTCCCCCTTCAACAAAGAATTAGAGTTGGGCTTTTATAGAAGAGATTAGGGATAATTTTTTTTTTTTTTTTGTACTCAAGTACAACTAATTTATTCCGTATAAACAACATTTCATTAAAATATTATTATTTAATATCATGACTTATAATTTTTTCAATAATTTGGATAAAATCTTTTGGGAGGGGTGTTCGTGTACTCCTTAGTTTATATAAAATTAACTGAACTCTCGATATAACTACATTGATAACGTCCTGATGGGGACCAGTATAAAAATAAACAAAGTC
The DNA here is from genome assembly GCA_963680855.1 of Lepeophtheirus nordmannii. NCBI lineage: Eukaryota > Metazoa > Arthropoda > Copepoda > Siphonostomatoida > Caligidae > Lepeophtheirus > Lepeophtheirus nordmannii. The sequence goes on along the minus strand of OY804526.1, from coordinate 14,827,721 downwards.
CGTATTCAGAAGGTGTTGATCCAATTTTCTGTAAAATATTTCCCTTATATAGTCCCATATTCCGGACATGTTCTTGCACTCTAGTAAGAAATGTCTAGCCGTCTCTAATGCTCCATTGCAGAAAAAGCAAAGTCTTTCCTCTGGTGTCCTGCCAAATACACTTCCTAAGGAGAGTGTATTAGTAACAATCCTGTACCTTAACCACACCAGTGAGTAATTCATCTTTAGGGAACTAAGGCCTTTGATGATTTCTCTTGCTGAACTTTTCAATCTAAAAATATCTTTTCTTCTATCGATTTGTTTTAAAAAATGGGTTTTCGTGTTTTTGTCCAATAACAAAAATCTTATTTTCTTATTCCATATGAACTTTAAAAAATTAAAAAAACTATCTCTTGGACCTACTTCTCTTTTTAAAAAATGTATTTTCCTAAAAACCTTTTCCCTTTCTAAAATTTCATTTAATGTGAAATTGTTTTCCTTATTAAAAACTTCCCCCAGAAACGTGATCTTCTTTTTCAGCGAAGTTCCTGATATAAAGGATAACCGTTTGTTATCGGCCACTGGTTCTTGCCAGCCCATCTCTTCAAGCACTTTTGAGAATAATGCACAAAATACTTCTACGTTTTATTTCCGGAAAGAGCTCATCTTTTTCATATCAGTAATTATCTTTCCCGGACCACCCCCTTTTGCTTCCTCTAAGGATTTGTCATTTTCTTCGGAAAAAATCAGTCTTAAAATTTCTGTCCATATGGGACCCTCTATCAAAAATTCTTTTAAACCAAGTGAAATTCAATGTCTTCCAAAAGTTTTTAAATGAAAGTAAACCCAGTCCTCCAATTTTTTTGGGGCAATTAACCCGATTCCATGTTATTATTTTACTTCTTCCTTGGGGGAATAAAAATGTCTCGCATATTGATTCGATTTTATTACTAAAATCTTCCGAATAGGGAGTTAATCTTAAGATATGTATTACTTTAGGTAAAATTAATGTATTCCAAACAAAAATTCTAGCAGGAATACATTTTTTGATAATAGTAGTATATTTCTTTGTCGTCCCGAGTACTTTTAATTGAATAGTTTTCCTGTTTTCTAAAATGTCGCTTTCGTCAATTGTTAAAAATGTCCCGAGTACTTTCATGCATTGAGTTTTTTGTATTGAGCCTACGTTAAATGAAATATTAAAATCTGACATTATCTTAGTTTTATTTGAGTTTATTGTTAAGCCAGAGACCTTCCTATTTTTTTCTAAAATAACTTCAAAGGAACGGCGAATATCCTCCTCGCTTCCGGAGAAAGTCAAGGTAATATCATCAGCAAAAGCTTCCGTTTTATTTTCCATATCCTTTACCCTTATATCTTTTATGTTACTTGCTGAGTTGATATCTTCTATTAATGGATTCAAAGCAATTATAAAAAGTGCCGGAGATAGGGGATCTCCTTGTCGGCATCCTCTTTCGATCTTGAAAATATTTTTATGAGTATCATAGTAAGTTGAAAGATTGCATAAACTAATTCCCACCATTTTGACGAATTTTTCACCAAAGCCATGTGCCTTTAGGCATTTTATTACCCAACCATGCGATATACTATCGAATGCCTTCCTAAAATCAACTGCCATTACAGCCGTACTAGAATCCTGCTTCCTTGCTACAGCTATCGTATCCTTGATTCCTCTTACAACATCTTCCATGAATCTGCCTCTTACAAATCCCTTTTGCGAAGAATGTAAAATCAAGGGCAATATTTTCTTCAGTCTACCAGCTAGAACAGCACTGTAAATTTTATAAGTAACATTGAGCATCGTCAAAGGGCGAAGATTTTCGACAACTCTCGGGTCTTTTCCCTCCTTCGGAATTAAAATTAGTTTTCCAACTGAGATGTGCCTGTCAAAAGATCCATTAGAATAGGCTTCTTCATAAACTTTTTCTAATAATGGGGATAACAGCGCAGCAAATTTCTTATAATATTCCATAGGAAACCCATCCGGCCCGGGTGCTTTATATTTTTTCTTGTAATTATTGATATAATCAAAAATTTCTTGTCTGTTAACTTCATTTTCTAATGAATTTGAAAATAAACTGCCTAGCTTTGTAACATTTTTTATTTCGCCAATTCCGATCTTGTTGCAAAAATCTGTTGATTTGTAATTGCACTTAATACAACCAACATCCCTGTAATATCTACAGTCCCTACGCGCGTACATTTCTTCATAAAACTTAGTAACTATTTCTCTCACCCTCGTTATGTTTGATTCCAATTTGCCATTACCATCCAGTAATACATTCACTTCTTTTCTTGACTTCCCGTTACTCTCAACACTTCTTAGTCTCTCCAGCAGAGCCTGGTCTGGCGGAATTGAATTATAGCCTGTCCTTATCAAACATCCTTGTGCGTAAATTGCCTGGATTTCTTTTAGACTCTCCTCATCAACGGATATCTCCATTCCACTCTCCATTATCTTCTCATATTGATTAATGCTAGGAGTAAATCCTCTTAGTTTAACTCCCTCATTGTCTTTCCAGTCTAAGATAAACTTCGACCAGAAAGGGTTTGTATTAAATTTCTTGTTTACATTTTTTCCCCTTTCATTTTCACTTCCTTTCGTCATTCCCTCATTTCCTCTGGTTATGTGAGAATAAGATATGACATTTTCTCTTTCTGACCCTTTTCCTATCCCTAGGAATGTAAATCATATGCAATTCGGGCGTGTTATAAAAAAAGAAAGAGAAAATCAACCTGGTAACCCTGACAACTTAATGAATGTCGAGGGGGGAAGCAGCTTGAACTGTCATGACGTTTTACTGAGCTACAAGCTGCTATTCTCCATTATATATACAACAATAAATAATACCATAGATGAGAGGCAGAAAATTAACTGAAATTAATGTCAGGAAATTATATATTTTTAACTAATAATTATTATACGAGGACTTGAGCCCTTTTTTGTTTACATTTTATTTGCTTTATTAAACTTAATGCATGTATTCCTTCATGTGAGATCTTTACTATCAGGTAGATGTTCTCCCCTCAGTAATAAAGGAAAAATGATAACAGCTTTGGAAAACAAAAAGACTTGTTTGAAGAGCCAACTCCACTTTTTTATCACACGCCCGAATTGCATATGATTTTCATTCCTACCTATCCCCCCCCCCGGCGTTCCTCGTGTGGTGGTTCCTTGACCTTGCTCTTCTGCGTAAGGCGTAAGAGTGCGCTCTTCCGACAAATTATTCTTCCCTTTACCGAGCGACTCGCCAGAAGGTAGTCCGGCACTAATCATTTTCTTCGGCTATGAAGGAAATGTAGTTCCAGGTCCTAGTGGATGTGGTCACCCTTTCCAGGGCGATGACGTCTTCCCAAGAGAGGGATGACGTGTTACTGAACTTATTAATTAAACAGTCAAAAATTAGCACTTACAGTATAGATAAGGGCTATTTAGCCGTTTAATTTAAAGCACTATCTCTTGTAAATGTATTAAACGAAAAAAATAGTATGATGAATGCACTATAACTAATTTAACCAAGATAAAACACACCACAATAATGACACGTCTTCCTTCTTTACATAGTTACATAGAAGTGCAACAAAGAATTAGAGTTGGGCTTTTATAGAAGAGATTAGGAATAATTGATTTAACTGACACTTTTGTATATCGATGCAACGCCTACAAAGTCGAAGAAAATTCGAAGAAAAACTCTATTTAATACTCATCGGATGGCTAAAATGTTACATCAAATTAAAATACTTCTACCATAGGTTCATGTAAATTATTTACTTCAATGAAATCTATTTTATACAGTTAGACAAGTTAAATGATTTTTTTTGTTTTTTTGTGTATTGCTAATTAATTAGTTGATAACTGTACAATTTACTGAGAACAACTGCAGCCGTCAAAATATTGGGAGTGTAAGTATGGTATTTAATATATGAAATGATATTACGATTGTTTTTATAATTTCCTATTTGATGTGACAAAAATAAAATTTGAAGTTGAAGACCCCGAAAAAGACATGGAAATATATCAGTCCCTCGGATTCCTAAATATAATACATTATATTAGTCAGAATTTGTTGAATCAGATCAGATGATATTTATATCAAATTTTGTATGTAAGTCCTAATTTTTAAGTCAGTCTTAATGGACATTCAAGAGTAACTATGCATATTAGGAATCATATTGGAAAATTTTATTGTTACAGAAATGGGCGATAAGCCATCAAATAACCAATTACTTTATTGGAGTATCGATAAAGAAAATAAGTCTACAGAACATTCTACATGTCTTGGAATTATTCTTGGCCACTATTCGAAGTGTCAAAACATGAGTTTGATAAAAAAACAGACAGTAATGTTGCCCCAATGCCCCATAATGAATATCCTTTTTAGGAAACGGAGATATGTGGTCCTACAACATGAAATTGATTGATAGAGAAAAATAAAAAAAGGAGGAATATCGATTTATATGTTTCTAGCTAATTTTACTTCTTAAGATAATCATAAGAAATTTTTTATATAAAATATTATACCCAAAGTCAAAAGTTCCTTATACTGAGAAAACTTTTTTATATCAAGTGAGTCCATCTTTCAATTAAATTAAATTTTCACAATGATTGGTCCCTGAAAATATGGGAAGTTTTGCTCCAAATTATAACTTCCTTATTTCCGTAGAATGTTCACTGTCTTGTTCCCAATAATCACTTGATCTTTGCTCTGAAATGCTTAAATTATTTCTTTCAGCATTTAAAATATTCTCAATTTTTCTAGCTAATTCTCTTTTCACAAAGGCTTTCAATATTGACCAAATATTATCAATTGGATTGAGCATAGGACTGTAAGGCTCAAGTCTTAAAATTTTGTGAATTGAAAATTCTTCTTCATTCGAAACATCTTCAATGCTGGAGTGGTCCTGAGCATCATCAATTACAAGCATTACTGGCCCTCCATATACATCCTTTGCTTTTCTTAAGCATTTACACACCCACTCTATTGTTGTATCTTCTTTGAAACTTCCTCGTCTCTCCTTATTTTTTTATTTTTATTAACTATATAATTTATTATTATGTTAAATTTCCCGAATATTGTTTTTTATTATTTATTCCCATATTGAACTTGCTTATTCTCATATTGAACTTGTTTAGTCCCATATTGAACTTCAAAAGGTACAGTGTATATTCTTACAAAAATTGCAGGTTTTCTGTAAATATAACAGATGGTATAACCATTTTTCATATGTGATTTGGACTCACATTTCCATCATTAATAAATTACATCACATACGTGTAGGTGAATGTATGTATGTCTGATTTAATTGTATCTAAAGAACTCTTTCCATTTCAATTTTTGCGTACATATCGACGATGCCTAATAGCTGCCATTTCAAAAAAAGAATTTTGCATTATTTTGAATGATAAATAAATGAGTTGTAATTTAAGATACTTACTTTTTTATATAAGCTCTCATAGAACCTAGACAACTTGGTAGGGGTGGCGGGTGGTTTGTGCACTTAGGCCATATTCTACCCCAAATCTACCAAAGAAATATAGTTAATATATCCTGCAACCCAGAGAAAGAATGGTGTTCTTCCATTTCAAACAATCTAATTTACACTTACATTATGATGGGAACTTGTTTGTCCAATTCTCTTTTGTTTGTCATATCTTCTACCTGGGATGCTCACCAGAAAATATTGTGGAAGATTTCTAAAATGTATGATTTGGCATCTACTGTGGACGTTTTTTGTCAGAATCTAAAGAAAAAAGTGTTCCTTGGATATCATGATAGCCCAGAGATTCTAGAAGTTGAGGTCTTTACCAAAGGTATTTTAAATATCCATGATTTGAACTCGGATCAAGAATCAAGTATAAGAACTGGAAAATTCTAATATTCTTTATTTAGATCAGTTAAAATTCATATATCCCCTACTCCTGGGCAATTAAAGACGTTGCTTCAAACTTCCTTGCATCTGAATGCAAAGAATCTAAGTCAAAGGTATATTAATCTTCTTGATCTGCCCCAACATGGGGGAAAAGTAATAATTGAGTCCCCCACTTATGTCAAGGAGGATCAGAAATCTACCATGCAGTTTCAAACTTCGACAGGAAATTTTCTTCAACTCGCCTTACTAGGACTGTCAGAAGATTTTTAACTCAATCATCCATGTGTTTACTTGATGTCTAGTGCTAGCTGTGTTTCGATATTTCGTCAGAAGTCAAAATAGTATCCTTTTCCTTCGCCTGATTTAAATTTTTGATTCAAATAGAACACTTAATTGAAAGTTTAACTCCTTAAGTATTTCACAATCAAGTGGTTTCTTATATTCAAAATGGATTCATTGATGAAGAGCCAATAATTCAAGAGACACTGTGAATACAATAATTTATGTTGCATCAAAATTTCCTTTTTCTTAACGATAAAGTACTTCTCATGAATTTTAGTTTACTATGTGATGAACAATACGTATGTTTGTCTGGAAATCAGCTTCTTATTTAAGCAATGGTACAGGAAAAAAGTGTTAATTATCGTCTTTTTCATTAGGCTGAAGGGCCCCTTTCCTCCGGTTTGGATTGTTGCCTTGTATTTTTTAACAAGGCTTGAAATGTCCGGCTTTTTCATCGGACAGATAGTGTTTGTTGAAATTGATTGATGTGTAACATATATAATACTTATGATCCAATTATTTGTGACCTAATCCCATCAAAGGGTTTGTCTAGTGGGGGGCTCAGAGAATTTCAGTGTTATGTATCTCGGATTATTCGGTTTACTTCGTGTATACAGTTCTTTATTTTTCTAAAATAAGTCAGTCGCGTTTGTACCAGGCACATATGAATTTCAATTTGATGTAGGTATCAATCTTCCACTGCATGCTGCTATAAAATACGTTAGATTAAAAAAGAAATGGAGCACATTATATTATATTATAATAGTATACAACTCAACCTAAATCCTAAAGCGTTAGTACTACTTTCAGACGAGCTGAAAAAAGAATCCCTAAAATTATAGAATAAATTACCACTAAAAGAAACATGTTGATTTCCCCCTTCAACAAAGAATTAGAGTTGGGCTTTTATAGAAGAGATTAGGGATAATTTTTTTTTTTTTTTTGTACTCAAGTACAACTAATTTATTCCGTATAAACAACATTTCATTAAAATATTATTATTTAATATCATGACTTATAATTTTTTCAATAATTTGGATAAAATCTTTTGGGAGGGGTGTTCGTGTACTCCTTAGTTTATATAAAATTAACTGAACTCTCGATATAACTACATTGATAACGTCCTGATGGGGACCAGTATAAAAATAAACAAAGTCCGTATTCAGAAGGTGTTGATCCAATTTTCTGTAAAATATTTCCCTTATATAGTCCCATATTCCGGACATGTTCTTGCACTCTAGTAAGAAATGTCTAGCCGTCTCTAATGCTCCATTGCAGAAAAAGCAAAGTCTTTCCTCTGGTGTCCTGCCAAATACACTTCCTAAGGAGAATGTATTAGTAACAATCCTGTACCTTAACCACACCAGTGAGTAATTCATCTTTAGGGAACTAAGGCCTTTGATGATTTCTCTTGCTGAACTTTTCAATCTAAAAATATCTTTTCTTCTATCGATTTGTTTTAAAAAATGGGTTTTCGTGTTTTTGTCCAATAACAAAAATCTTATTTTCTTATTCCATATGAACTTTAAAAAATTAAAAAAACTATCTCTTGGACCTACTTCTCTTTTTAAAAAATGTATTTTCCTAAAAACCTTTTCCCTTTCTAAAATTTCATTTAATGTGAAATTGTTTTCCTTATTAAAAACTTCCCCCAGAAACGTGATCTTCTTTTTCAGCGAAGTTCCTGATATAAAGGATAACCGTTTGTTATCGGCCACTGGTTCTTGCCAGCCCATCTCTTCAAGCACTTTTGAGAATAATGCACAAAATACTTCTACGTTTTATTTCCGGAAAGAGCTCATCTTTTTCATATCAGTAATTATCTTTCCCGGACCACCCCCTTTTGCTTCCTCTAAGGATTTGTCATTTTCTTCGGAAAAAATCAGTCTTAAAATTTCTGTCCATATGGGACCCTCTATCAAAAATTCTTTTAAACCAAGTGAAATTCAATGTCTTCCAAAAGTTTTTAAATGAAAGTAAACCCAGTCCTCCAATTTTTTTGGGGCAATTAACCCGATTCCATGTTATTATTTTACTTCTTCCTTGGGGGAATAAAAATGTCTCGCATATTGATTCGATTTTATTACTAAAATCTTCCGAATAGGGAGTTAATCTTAAGATATGTATTACTTTAGGTAAAATTAATGTATTCCAAACAAAAATTCTAGCAGGAATACATTTTTTGATAATAGTAGTATATTTCTTTGTCGTCCCGAGTACTTTTAATTGAATAGTTTTCCTGTTTTCTAAAATGTCGCTTTCGTCAATTGTTAAAAATGTCCCGAGTACTTTCATGCATTGAGTTTTTTGTATTGAGCCTACGTTAAATGAAATATTAAAATCTGACATTATCTTAGTTTTATTTGAGTTTATTGTTAAGCCAGAGACCTTCCTATTTTTTTCTAAAATAACTTCAAAGGAACGGCGAATATCCTCCTCGCTTCCGGAGAAAGTCAAGGTAATATCATCAGCAAAAGCTTCCGTTTTATTTTCCATATCCTTTACCCTTATATCTTTTATGTTACTTGCTGAGTTGATATCTTCTATTAATGGATTCAAAGCAATTATAAAAAGTGCCGGAGATAGGGGATCTCCTTGTCGGCATCCTCTTTCGATCTTGAAAATATTTTTATGAGTATCATAGTAAGTTGAAAGATTGCATAAACTAATTCCCACCATTTTGACGAATTTTTCACCAAAGCCATGTGCCTTTAGGCATTTTATTACCCAACCATGCGATATACTATCGAATGCCTTCCTAAAATCAACTGCCATTACAGCCGTACTAGAATCCTGCTTCCTTGCTACAGCTATCGTATCCTTGATTCCTCTTACAACATCTTCCATGAATCTGCCTCTTACAAATCCCTTTTGCGAAGAATGTAAAATCAAGGGCAATATTTTCTTCAGTCTACCAGCTAGAACAGCACTGTAAATTTTATAAGTAACATTGAGCATCGTCAAAGGGCGAAGATTTTCGACAACTCTCGGGTCTTTTCCCTCCTTCGGAATTAAAATTAGTTTTCCAACTGAGATGTGCCTGTCAAAAGATCCATTAGAATAGGCTTCTTCATAAACTTTTTCTAATAATGGGGATAACAGCGCAGCAAATTTCTTATAATATTCCATAGGAAACCCATCCGGCCCGGGTGCTTTATATTTTTTCTTGTAATTATTGATATAATCAAAAATTTCTTGTCTGTTAACTTCATTTTCTAATGAATTTGAAAATAAACTGCCTAGCTTTGTAACATTTTTTATTTCGCCAATTCCGATCTTGTTGCAAAAATCTGTTGATTTGTAATTGCACTTAATACAACCAACATCCCTGTAATATCTACAGTCCCTACGCGCGTACATTTCTTCATAAAACTTAGTAACTATTTCTCTCACCCTCGTTATGTTTGATTCCAATTTGCCATTACCATCCAGTAATACATTCACTTCTTTTCTTGACTTCCCGTTACTCTCAACACTTCTTAGTCTCTCCAGCAGAGCCTGGTCTGGCGGAATTGAATTATAGCCTGTCCTTATCAAACATCCTTGTGCGTAAATTGCCTGGATTTCTTTTAGACTCTCCTCATCAACGGATATCTCCATTCCACTCTCCATTATCTTCTCATATTGATTAATGCTAGGAGTAAATCCTCTTAGTTTAACTCCCTCATTGTCTTTCCAGTCTAAGATAAACTTCGACCAGAAAGGGTTTGTATTAAATTTCTTGTTTACATTTTTTCCCCTTTCATTTTCACTTCCTTTCGTCATTCCCTCATTTCCTCTGGTTATGTGAGAATAAGATATGACATTTTCTCTTTCTGACCCTTTTCCTATCCCTAGGAATGTAAATCATATGCAATTCGGGCGTGTTATAAAAAAAGAAAGAGAAAATCAACCTGGTAACCCTGACAACTTAATGAATGTCGAGGGGGGAAGCAGCTTGAACTGTCATGACGTTTTACTGAGCTACAAGCTGCTATTCTCCATTATATATACAACAATAAATAATACCATAGATGAGAGGCAGAAAATTAACTGAAATTAATGTCAGGAAATTATATATTTTTAACTAATAATTATTATACGAGGACTTGAGCCCTTTTTTGTTTACATTTTATTTGCTTTATTAAACTTAATGCATGTATTCCTTCATGTGAGATCTTTACTATCAGGTAGATGTTCTCCCCTCAGTAATAAAGGAAAAATGATAACAGCTTTGGAAAACAAAAAGACTTGTTTGAAGAGCCAACTCCACTTTTTTATCACACGCCCGAATTGCATATGATTTTCATTCCTACCTATCCCCCCCCCCCCCGGCGTTCCTCGTGTGGTGGTTCCTTGACCTTGCTCTTCTGCGTAAGGCGTAAGAGTGCGCTCTTCCGACAAATTATTCTTCCCTTTACCGAGCGACTCGCCAGAAGGTAGTCCGGCACTAATCATTAGGAATGTAAATCATATGCAATTCGGGCGTGTTATAAAAAAAGAAAGAGAAAATCAACCTGGCAACCCTGATAATTTAATGAATGTCGAGGGGGAAGCAGCTTGAGCTGTCATGACGTTTTACTGAGCCTCAAGCTGCTATTCTCCATTATATATACAACAATAAATAATAACATGGATGAGAGGCATAAAATTAATTTAAATTAATGTCAGGAAATTATATATTTTTGACTAATAATAATTATACGAGGACTTGAGCCCTTTTTGTTTACATTTTATTTGCTTTATTAACCTTAATGCATGTATTCCTTCATGCGACATCTTTACTATCAGGTAGATGTTCTCCCCTCAGTAATATTGGAAAAATGATAACAGCTTCGGAAAACAAAAAGACATGTTTGAAGAGACAACTCCACTTTTTTATCACACGCCCGAATTGCATATGATTTTCATTCCTACTAATCATTTTCTTCGGCTATGAAGGAAATGTAGTTCCAGGTCCTAGTGGATGTGGTCACCCTTTCCAGGGCGATGACGTCTTCCCAAGAGAGGGATGACGTGTTACTGAACTTATTAATTAAACAGTCAAAAATTAGCACTTACAGTATAGATAAGGGCTATTTAGCCGTTTAATTTAAAGCACTATCTCTTGTAAATGTATTAAACGAAAAAAATAGTATGATGAATGCACTATAACTAATTTAACCAAGATAAAACACACCACAATAATGACACGTCTTCCTTCTTTACATAGTTACATAGAAGTGCAACAAAGAATTAGAGTTGGGCTTTTATAGAAGAGATTAGGAATAATTGATTTAACTGACACTTTTGTATATCGATGCAACGCCTACAAAGTCGAAGAAAATTCGAAGAAAAACTCTATTTAATACTCATCGGATGGCTAAAATGTTACATCAAATTAAAATACTTCTACCATAGGTTCATGTAAATTATTTACTTCAATGAAATCTATTTTATACAGTTAGACAAGTTAAATGATTTTTTTTGTTTTTTTGTGTATTGCTAATTAATTAGTTGATAACTGTACAATTTACTGAGAACAACTGCAGCCGTCAAAATATTGGGAGTGTAAGTATGGTATTTAATATATGAAATGATATTACGATTGTTTTTATAATTTCCTATTTGATGTGACAAAAATAAAATTTGAAGTTGAAGACCCCGAAAAAGACATGGAAATATATCAGTCCCTCGGATTCCTAAATATAATACATTATATTAGTCAGAATTTGTTGAATCAGATCAGATGATATTTATATCAAATTTTGTATGTAAGTCCTAATTTTTAAGTCAGTCTTAATGGACATTCAAGAGTAACTATGCATATTAGGAATCATATTGGAAAATTTTATTGTTACAGAAATGGGCGATAAGCCATCAAATAACCAATTACTTTATTGGAGTATCGATAAAGAAAATAAGTCTACAGAACATTCTACATGTCTTGGAATTATTCTTGGCCACTATTCGAAGTGTCAAAACATGAGTTTGATAAAAAAACAGACAGTAATGTTGCCCCAATGCCCCATAATGAATATCCTTTTTAGGAAACGGAGATATGTGGTCCTACAACATGAAATTGATTGATAGAGAAAAATAAAAAAAGGAGGAATATCGATTTATATGTTTCTAGCTAATTTTACTTCTTAAGATAATCATAAGAAATTTTTTATATAAAATATTATACCCAAAGTCAAAAGTTCCTTATACTGAGAAAACTTTTTTATATCAAGTGAGTCCATCTTTCAATTAAATTAAATTTTCACAATGATTGGTCCCTGAAAATATGGGAAGTTTTGCTCCAAATTATAACTTCCTTATTTCCGTAGAATGTTCACTGTCTTGTTCCCAATTATAATTTCCCTTAAGGTAATAGTCGTGAATCCAAAAGATTGTGACATTCCTTAGGACCCATATATACTCCCTCACCCCAATTTTAGTTTATGGTTTAAAATAGTAAGGTGCCATAACATTTCCATCCGACACCAAGACCCAAGAACCATTATTTGAGCTGGAAATTTTAAATGGAACAATCCATCTTGATTTAAATATCCCTCAGTTATTTTGGTGGTTGTGGTGCTTATCAATTTTAAAATTGTTTTGTCCGAAAAAAAGAACCATTCTGCCTTAGAAATGTCAAAATTCTTTTGGGCCTCTTGACGTTTTACTCCATTATTAATTGAGTTAATAGGAGCCTGGGATGCCTTTTATAATTTTTGAGGCGTAGTGACTTGTTTTGGCACGGATAGTTGAGGGGTGGCGTATCTTTAAAACTCAAGGTATTTGTCGCATTGAGGCAGATATCGAATTCCCGGCATTATCCAAAATTGTCGCATTTAAACTGGTCTTCTTCTTCCAACCAGACCCAGGGGGACTGTTTTATAATGTTTTCAGGGTCAAGACCATTTCAAATCATCTTGTCAATTTGCTATAGCGTACTGATGTTATGGCCAGGGATGGAGGCGATTGTTTTCTTCTGTACTAGGGCGTGAAGCATGTGTATGATTTAGTGCGCCAGAGAGGAAATCCTCTATCTGACAGATCCAGTTTTAAAGTATTCAATTAGGTTATAAACGAAATAGTAAATATACAATATAAGCTGTTTCACTAAATTGAAAATGTGTCTTATTTAATATCATTTTGTGGCCTACGTTTGACTTAACCCTAGATAAATTTATATTTTCTTTCTTTTCTTTTCAATAAAACCCAACATTTTGTTGATGTCACACTCAAATATGCATAAGTACACCCTTACTCCTAGCACTCTTCTACATCGTCATTGAGTCTAGATCAAGATTCATCCTAATCTGATCATCAGTTTCTGTTTACATTAATATAATTAATTATTGCCTAAATCCTTTTTTTTTTTGTTTTTGGAGAAGAACCAGTTCAACCTTAATTTTGATTTTGATGAATTTATTTATTGCGTTGTTGAATACCTTGTTCAATTTGAACAATTTTTATTGTTAAGTGAAACAAAAAATATCTTAATGTGAAACGATATTCAAAAGTTGAAGTTATTTTTTTGATACAAAATACTTTTTGACTAGGCTTGATAGGGAACTGGACGAAAATGGAATCTGAAATGGTGACTTGAGGACCAATCACCATTCCAATTACAGATCGATCCTTGATGTCCTTAGTCTTGTCCATTGTCATAAATATATACTTATCGTCAACTTTCTGTTTTATTTTGGAAATTATTGGATTGCAAAAAATAAGAAAATACGGATTTATCGGCGTATTTCTCTATAATTTTGACGAAATTCTTATGTCTTACGACTGAAAGTGGGGTATTAACAATTGATATAGTTATGTCAATAGTGAAATCAGATGTACTTGATTCGTTATTCATACCATGTTTATTGCATGGATACAGATTTATCTTATGACATCGGCGGTTTGGAAGTATCATAATCGGGAATATTTTCATTACAGAAGTCGAGAAATATCATAGCCGACATTTCATCACACTCGTATACTTGTCAAATTGTCAATAATCACCACTACCATTGACGGTGGTCCAAGATCTTGGATTAAATTCTCAAGTATTTTTAAAATAAATTAAGAATGGTGCTTATTCTTTTTGAATTGAAAACAAATGTCAATGACTCATGGCGAGCTTTTTTGTGCATTTGCAACCTCCACTCTCAAATGAGAAAGGAAAAATCGGTTTAAATTATGTTTTTTAGAACAAGGACTTAAATAACTTTTCAATGGAAAGAAAAACAGTGAAGTATGATTGATAACTTAGATCTAAAGGAAGGGAACCACAATGTTTTATTTTTATCAAGATTATTGTAAAATTAATGGATATTTTGTCGTGAATGATAGCTAAAGATATAGTTTGATGTCAAACAATAAAAACCATTATATCCTTTTTCCTAAAATAAAGTTATCCAAACATCAATTGCTACGGCCGAATTCCCTCTTACCAGTTTCTTTCTTCTTCCAGCCTACCGGCAAAAAGAAATAAACAAATAAATATTTTAGATATTTGCATTTTTTTATTTTGAAAATCTAACTAAGGTACCTAATTCAATCGTAATTTGCACCATGTAGTAACAAAATAAAATCTTTTTTTAAACAACGACTGAAGATTTAAAAATTATATTTATAACTATTTAATTGTCAAACAACGACTATTGACTAATTATATTGCATCAGTGATATTAAATAAGATACTTTTATTCTATAAATATTTTCAAATTATAAGAAATAACAGTCATATTTGCTAAATTTACATATAAGATATATTATACCAGGCCTATACCTATGAAATAAGACTTTTTTTTGAAAATGACTAGGTGACGTCGATCGGAATATCCTGGGCGTTTGTCGCGTATAACACTGCTTAAATCGGCCAATTGTCGTTGGTAGCGAGCACCGTCAGCTGTTTTACTGGGTTTTAACAACTTGAGCCGAATCATATCACGCTGATCCCAGAAAACACATTGCATTGCCTTGCAGACGAAGCAATCTGGTTTGGATGATGTTTTTGGGTTGTGGTTGGGAATACTACACTGTGATCTGCTTAGAGCATGTCCACCCTAAGCTTCTACAAGCATTTGATATTCTTCAGAAGTCCTCAAATCGTAGTTTGAAGGTACGAAATTCGACATTATAAGAACGAACAAAAATGTGTGGTTGTATGAAACTTCATAAACAATGAACTGAATATTGTTGTCAAATGACTGGTCGAAAAAAAAAAGACATTTGGGATGGTTTAAAAATACTCCTAGCGACATCTGTTGCTGTTTATACTTGTCAAGAATTATGTAAATTATGTTATGTTTTTGATATATTTTGTATTTGAGATCATTCATTAGAAATGGTATAAAAAATAAATGAGTTTGTGGATAATACGATTAACGTTATCAAAGACACTTCATGATTATTCCTTGTTCTCCACTTAAGACATAAAGAAGGGGACTCAGTACTGAGAGACATAAACGGTAAACTAAGGGACTTTCAGTAATGTGATGAGTACATAAGTGTAAAAAAGTGTCCATTCTAATGAGGATGTGTGTTAGTAGACTAGAAACGGCCACGATACGCGAGTCCAGTGTATAAAAGAGCCGTCGTAGCGATATAAGTGATAACATCGGTTTAAATTTTGAGATGAATGTGGAGATTAGTTTCTTCCATACAAACATTGACTCCTCAATGGAGCCTTAATTTCTTTCCCCATTCTTGACTTAACAGCGATGTTTATTGTTAATCTGAAAAGGGAATTGTTCTTAGTGTACTCAAACATCTAATCTCTTTAATGCATTTCTTATTAATGAATTTCATGTAATATTCAAGGAGTTATTTAAGTACAATGAATTTGGCCTACGGTTGGGCCTACTCCGACACCCTACACCCCTAGGAGTCCTTTTAGGTCAAAACAAAGACTAGAAATGGAATTTCCATAAAAAACACTAGCCAATCATTATTTTTTAATGCCCAGAATGTGTATCCTTCTAGGCTTAAATTGAAGTTGAATTTGGAAAATGGGTCAAAAAAGCTAAAAAAGTACGGACCGATTTCTCAAAAACCGTCGGATTCTCGAAAAAAAGAATTACAGATTTGAAATCAGTGAGCAAAACTGAATAACTTTTATTGTACTTATACCCCAGAAATTTTTTGAAAGTTCAAATTTGTTGACCTGTGTAATTATCATAAAATAGTTCTTAATTTTTACATATATGTGTTATGTACAAATTCATCTTCTCCATAGATTCTTTGGGCATACCTATACCAAAAATATTTTAGACAATTCATATCCTTCGGATAAGAATAATTAAATTCAGTTTATATTAAATTGGAAAGAAGCTCATTAGAAGTAATCCTTTTCTTAGAACTTGAAAGGCATTCATTTTCACTGTCTTTTTCATGACTTTGAAGAATGACTTCTTTAATAAAAGTTATGCCAGGCAGATAGTGGAAAAATAGTTCAGAGAATTAGTTTATCTTCCTTCAATAGTAGCTCTGACCTAGATACACTTTGATTTGCTTTCCATTAGAGATGGTATAGAATGCTGGGAACGAAACATGGAATTTCATCAGGTGTTAGAACTCATCACTGAATACCTTAATAATTCATTATATTGATTATTAGGTTTGAACTTTCTACAGTCAGTGATATTGAAAATATTTTATATTTCTAATCTTGAATAAAGTCCTCATTTTTAAAGCGAATTGAACAAATTCTCGGGGAGTCTGTATATTTTCAATCTTTCCTTCGAACAGCAATAACATATTTACTCTGGACTTTTACTCTCTTTTTTGAGCTGTCATGAGCCTTCAGCGAGATTATTGCAGTTACATTCATAGTGTTATTCATGATTACCATATCATTATTTTTACACGCTGGATGCATTTATTCATCTCTAATCATGACACAGACGGTGAAATATCCTTTCCCTTAACTTATTTCTTAATCTTGGATAACAATTCTTCACGTTATGACTTCATTAACTTTGTGATGACGTATTAAGAAGGAACAAATATTTCAGTATAGAGTTCCATGAACTTCACAAAATTTTGATGAATGATAATACATAGTAGGACATTTTTTTTCAATTAGGTTACTTGAATAAATCTCTATATTTTTCTCAAGATTATG
This sequence comes from Lepeophtheirus nordmannii, assembly GCA_963680855.1. Lineage (NCBI taxonomy): Eukaryota > Metazoa > Arthropoda > Copepoda > Siphonostomatoida > Caligidae > Lepeophtheirus > Lepeophtheirus nordmannii. The sequence continues at coordinate 14,810,497 of OY804526.1, read as the reverse complement.
GCTTTGAACGTGTTGTATAATGTTTAACTTTCTCAAGGCTTCTGTTCCAAAATTGATATGATGGCATTTCACTAACCTTGAATCTTTGTTGTAAATTTAAAAAATTTCACCTCCATTATCATTGATCAAGTATTTTAAATTAACTCGATCAGATAATTTATTGAATATTCCTTTATGGATAGATTTATTAAATAGGTAATATGACCTCATTGTGGTATATTTTGCGAAAAAATCTTGATTTACACTCATTCAAAATAAAACTGAAACAAGAACTAAAGCAGCTTGACCATTTGAGGTGTCGACAATTCGTCAATTGGGCTCATGAACAATTTGAAAATGATCCAAGTTTTCAACGAAAATTAATCTTCAGTGACGAAGCTTATTTTTGGCTCAGTGGGTTAGTTAATACACAAAAAATACTTTTTTGTTGATGATAATAATTGCCACATTACTGTCAATGAAAATCGATATCAAACCATAATAACGGATTATTTATGGCCTCAATTGGATGGTGTGGACTTAAATGACATGTGGTTCAACAACCCTTTACGTATTCACACTAGAATATCTAGGAATGTAAAAAATATGCAAAATGGGCTTGTAAAAAAAAGAGTAAATCAACCTGGTAACTCTGACAATTTGATAAATGTTGAGAGGGAAGCAGCTTGAGCTGTCAGGACGTTTAACTGAGCTACAAGCTGCTATTCTCCATTATATATACAAATAAAGACATCAATAATAAGCAATAACATTATATATACTATAGATGAGAGGCAGAAAATTAATTCAAATTAATGTCAGAAAGTTATGTATCTTTAGCTTACAAGTCGTAAACTGACAATTATTAAGAGGACTTGGCTTTTTTGTTAACATAGAATTTGCTTTATTTACCTAAATGCTTGTGTTACTTTCGACTGGTAGTCTTAAGAATGGGTAGTATATGCAAGAAGTGCGATCCAAGTAACCTCTTGAGCCCTCTTCCTCCGGCGAAGTAGTTTTCATAAGCTAATTATATCATTATATATTTTCTATTTTGTACTAGATTAAAATAATTTAATATAATGTAATTATGACTTTAAATTAATTCGATACTAAATATATGCTTAAATTATACATAAAGATATAATATATATAGAAACTCAAATTAGAACAAAATAATTTCAACTCGAGGTGAGATTCAGCCTCAAATGTAAATGTTGTGAGGAATATCGAGCCATGTACGTGATAATTTAATTAGTGAAGGAAAAATCATATATATATATATATTGAAAACGTTTCATGGCAATGACAAAATTAATAAACGATTAACATTTTAATAAATTCATCCATAAAGTAAGAGTAAATAAATTATTTAATCGAGTTTGCATAAAATCCTTGATCGTTGATGATGGCGATGAAAAAATTTAAAGTTATAACGAAGATCCTAGGTTAGTGAAATGACATCTAAATGAATTTGGGACAGACGCTTTTAGAAAACTAAACATTATACAATACGTTTAAAGCTGTAATCACAAAATAAATATAGAGATTTATTTAAGGAACATAATTGATGGATGCTTGTTTCCTTGAATGTCCAACTAAACATCGTTTTAGTAAATTTCATGTTCTTTACTGAAAAATCCGATCCTTCATACTACGGTATTTGAAAGTAAAGAAGTGTTGTCCAAGATTAAGAAATAAGTTTATAGAAAGGCTATTACACTTGAATGACTCAAAAGTAAATGTCTGCATGTGATTAAGAGGAACAAGGGATACGTATAACTGAAAAAAATGTCAACAGAATCCATAATTCACGATAGATAGTTCTTTAAATACGATGAAGGGGATGAGGATGATTATCAGATGGAACACGGACTCCAACAATAATGGAGATAGACAATGACCATATTGAAATTATCTCGGTAGTGAAGGAATCCAGGGAAACATCCTAAAAATCTTAAATCCTATAGTCAATGTTTATTATAAAAATATAGCTTTAATTTCTAACTTTTAATACTTTTTATGGCTTAAGGTGGTCATTACAGCATTTGCCCACTCTTCGTAGGACGATAGATTTGGAGAAGTCCTTAGAGCCAATGACAACTCTGATAGACAGAAGTTTCGTCCTAAGAGGGATTGCCTACTCGTAGTTGGTAACAAGGGATTTGGAGTAGCCCATAAATGCAATGCCGAAGAAATTGATGTACGGAGAATTGAAATCCCTGTCGTAAATTCAAACATCTTCACATCTATATTCGAAGATTCATTGCAATAGGCATTTTATTAAAATATTTGATTGTTTTTCAACGGAGTATTACACGTGTTACATAAATCATGCGAGATCTTTAGTATTAAGTAGATGTTCTCCCCTCAGTAATAACGGAAAAAGATAACAGCTTTGGAAAACAAAAAGAACTATTCAAAGTGCCAACTCCACAAAATCTTGTACGCGACATTTTGCATATTCTTTACACTCCAAACAATATCTCTCGATTAAGGTCAACTTGTTTAACCATGCAGGGTTCCCTTTAATGTACGAATTCTAAAAAAGTCAACAATAGTATTTTGCTACGTAGCAAAATAATAAAATACAATTGAAAATTCATTATTTTATTAAAATATGAATATACAGTTTATATTAATCTCAAAACAATAATAAGTCTTAAAAAAATATCAAAACTCTGATATATATATATATATATATATGTATATTAACATTGTATTTATATCTTAATTAACCTGTAAAAAATCAAATATTATTTTGTATAATGAATGGCAGTAAGAATAATATTAGTGTATAAACCTTTGATTATAATATTCAATTTATCATAAACATGACAATGTAGGATTAATTTTAGTGTCGAAAACTAAATCTAAATTGAGTGATATTCTATAAATAGCCACAAACTATATCTAAAATTTTACAGAAAATATAAAGTCAGACCAGCAAAACTTTATTGACAAGCATACTTAGAATTTGAATTACTGAAAACAACTATGCAGCCTTGAAAATTAAAAAATATATACACAAAAATATAACAATGTTACAAAAAAAACTTAACTTAATCAAAATATAGCCATCAATTTCATTTCTATCCAGTCTTAATATCTTAAATTCAGTTGATATTTTTATACAATTTGAAAATGAAAAGATCATAGAAAAAAAGTTATACGTATGAATTTTTCTAAAAAATTGAACAACCTATTCTAACGACTAGAAATATAGGTAAAATATTTATGAGCTTTCTCATAAGTGAATACATTTCAGGGGGTTTAATTGCATATAGTTTTTTTTACCAAATGCAAGATTACTCTTGACATAATTACAAAGTAATTAGTAACTTTCGCTTAAGAAATAGTGAATAATTAATAAACAAAGTAAAATACTTCACTATAATTAATAAATAGCAAACAAATATAATTTAATGAACATGTTAAAATTACTTTGTGAAAATTTATGACTGTTAATAGAACATGGTTTATTATATGTATTGGCAGTATCATTGCAGTAAAAAAATAATTCAGGAGATAGAAGGGTTTAGACTGTTTCATATTTGCTAAGTCTTTTTTTTAAATCTTCATTTTGTCGCAAACATTTTTCAAGTTTTTGCTGTAAATTCTGTAAAAGTTAAAGATGAAAATATGTTTACAGTATATATGTACGTATGAACTTACTGCATTTTCACTTTCTAAAAATTTGGTCTTAAATGATATTTGGGCTTCCCTTTCTCTTCGAGAATCTCTTGATCGTTTTGCAGCTAGATTGTTTTTTTCTCTTTTTTTCCAATAATTTGCATCCTAAAAGAAAAAAATCTACAATATATAGATATAAAACGCCCAATGACTAAATTAGTATAAAAAGTTAGTATCAAATATATGTAATAGAAATTGTTCAAAATATGAAAGACTTTGATACTTCTTAGGTTATTGGTATATTACAAATAAAATATCACTAATAGATATAAATGAGTAATTATGAGCACTTGAAGTTCTTGAAATTTAACGATCAGAGAAAAAACCATCTATACATATCTACACTTTTTATTAGAGGGAGGGAAATAATGGGGAAAAAAGGGGGGAGGGGGAGTGTTTCTCTGAGCTCTTTTCACCCACGAAAAGTCACTCACTTCACCGTGAAGAGAAATAACATTGAATTATTTTTTTTTAAATAAGAGAATTGTAATTCAGTACCAATTTCCATATATATATTTTTAGGAATGTAAAAAATATGCTAATGGGGTGTGTAAAATAAAAAGAAAGAGAAAATCAACCTGGTAACTTTGACAATTTAATGAATGTTGGGAGGGAAGCAGCTTGAGCTGTCATGACGTTTTACTGAGCTACAAACTGCAATTCTCCTGTATATATACAAATGAACACATGAATAACAAATAATAACATTATATATACCATAGATGAAGGGCAGAAAATTAATTGAAATTAATGTCAGGAAATTATATATTTTTAACTAATAATTATACGAGGACTTGAGCCCTTTTTGCTTACATTTTATTAGCTTTATTAGCCTTAATGCATGTATTCCTTCATGCGGGATCTTTACTATCAGGTAGATGTCCTTCCCTCAGTAATAAAATAAAAATGATAACAGCTTTGGAAAACAAATAGGACTGTTCGAAGAGCCAACTCCACAAAGTCTTGCACGAGGCATTTTGCATATTATTTACATTCCTATATATTATTCACTATGTTGATTCTCATGGTACGATATATTTTACTTTGATATGAAATAAATTATAATAGTAGAAAAGAGAATTCGATTGGAAGATTGTATTGTTGACAAGTGTAAGAAATACTCCATTTTATTTTTTTAATCAGCACAGATAAGAGTTAATATTTAATTTTGAAAAATAAAATAGGCACTTAATTATAATTTTAAAAAAATATTTCCAAAAAATTAGTTTTTCTCACAGCGAACTTTTCTTAATGTGAACATTCCTCATAGTGAATAATTCTGAAAATGAACATTCTGCTAATGAAGAGAGTGTGATGAACTTTCCTATTATCTGGTACATTGAGTACTAAAATATCAAGTATAAATATACTTGAACTTTTGGGGTTTGGTTTAAAAGTAAAACAGTGAAATATAGTTCATGAATGTCGGTAATTAACAAAACAGAATAAACTCTAATGAATAATTTCAAAACGTAACGTTATTCCACCTTTAAGACATAGTCCTTGATTTTTTTTACAAATTTCTGAGTTATTTCACTTGAATAAATTTTGAAGTAACATTTGTGGGCTTTTCGAAAATAAAAGTATGTACCTATTTATGGTTTCTAAAACTTTGGCCTACAAGATGAAATTAGCAAACTTGGAGATAAGTCATACATAAAATAACCCAATTGAACCATTTTGCCGGAGTTTTCAAAATCTGCAGATTAGCCCCTCATTTAAAATAGCAAATAAGTAAATTTTACAAATTTTGATCTTTTCCCCTTTTCTTAAAATCTATTTGCACTCGCAAGATTATTTTGACGTCTTTCCCTCCGTTCTAAAAACAAAACCTCCACTCAAGTGTTTTTAGAATATCAAAGTAAGTTGGAAATAGGAATGTTATTCTCAATTTGTAAATAATTCTTATTAGCCATAGGTGATGAATAGGGATGTGCAAAATGTTGAAGTGAGTAAGATTGCCTACAATTACTATCTGGTACTTCTGCATTTTATCGACTGGTTGTTATTCGATGATATTTAATAATACTCGAATAGAAACTGAGAAGATTGGTGCGAATTTTAATTGTCATGTATCCATGTGAAGAAGCACACTTTCTTCAGAATTATTTCTAAATAGACATAAATTAAACGACTTATAATTATAGCAAGTTGTAGCTTCAAGAATACAGAGAAGACTGAGTTAATATTGATTATCAAGGTATTGGTACCGGCTAATATATTTTTTTTCCTTCTTTAAATTCAACTTTATCTCAACATTTTGCCCATGTCTAGTGATGAAAAAGTATATAAAAATGAAAATAAATATCTTTTCTTCAGCCTCTCAATAATTTCGATTTTTGTATCCATAAAAAATCAAGTGAAAATGTGTAGTGATAGTTGATATACATATTAATGCGGGCTTAATCCACGAAAATATCTTGAATAGAGGATTAGTTATATTAGCTGAAAGGTTTATAATTGAATCTATAGTATTATCTGTGTCGAACTATGACAGTATTTTTATTTTTTGGGCAATTTGAAATATAGTCCGAGCAATTTTATTCGAAACTCTGATGGTTTCAGATATTTTTCTAGATTTATTCCTTAAGATTTGATGAATGAATTCAATGTCTATTTTTGGATGTTCGGTTACACTTTCAAATGTAGAACTTATACCTTCATAACCTGCAGGGCGCATTCCATCTGAATGAAATGTACAGTTTTCATCTAAATTAATTTGCTGATTACCAATATAAGTGCTACTAAAAGACGATCTATTTCTGAAAGCTATAACTGTCGTTTGTTTAGTGGGGGAAAAATGAATAAATTGTGCATCTGAAAACTGTATTGCTGCTTCTGAGATAATTCTAGGAAAATGGCACAGTTTATGAATATTTTTTGTGTCTTGACTCCAAATGCTCAATTTAGGAGCTGTTAATGACAAGCAGGGAGAACGTTTTCATCAAGATATTAAAAAAATGGAAGCAAGATATAAAGGGCCTTGGAATTCAAGTATGATGGGAGATTATTGTTGGGTATTTTATTGTAGTGAGCCTGAAAATAAGTTCAAGCGTAAATCTAGTACCAAACATCTATAATCTCTTTGAAAATATATTTTAAATCTTAAAATAATTATGTATAATATGTTATATATGTTGATAAATTAAAATATTTAATCTCTTCAATATAACAAATTCATGGAAAACATAAAATTCCTAATTAGAAATGGTATAAAAAATAAATGAGTTTGTGGATAATACGATTAACGTTATCAAAGACACTTCATGATTATTCCTTGTTCTCCACTTAAGACATAAAGAAGGGGACTCAGTACTGAGAGACATAAACGGTAAACTAAGGGACTTTCAGTAATGTGATGAGTACATAAGTGTAAAAAAGTGTCCATTCTAATGAGGATGTGTGTTAGTAGACTAGAAACGGCCACGATACGCGAGTCCAGTGTATAAAAGAGCCGTCGTAGCGATATAAGTGATAACATCGGTTTAAATTTTGAGATGAATGTGGAGATTAGTTTCTTCCATACAAACATTGACTCCTCAATGGAGCCTTAATTTCTTTCCCCATTCTTGACTTAACAGCGATGTTTATTGTTAATCTGAAAAGGGAATTGTTCTTAGTGTACTCAAACATGATCCAAATGACAAATACTTTCTCATGAAGATGAATCTCTAATTTTATAACACGTCGAAACTCCAATCCCGTTTTCTTCAAATTAAGGCGACTGATCCAGCATTCCTCAAAGCAGTTCCGTTCATATCGATGATGATGAAGATGAAGGGTACTGAGGCATGACTCATCAAGGAACACTATTCCTTTCATTGGATATCCATGGCCCTGCGATCCCACTCTTTCCTCGGAGTTGCCTTGTAATTAAATAAGAGATCCATGTTTTTGAATTTGGTTATGTTCAGCTGATGTCAGAGTCTTCTTCTGTGCGCTACTACTACAGTCTATAGCACTTGTTTTTTATTAGCTCTACCGTGAGTCTTAGATTTCTAGCGCATTTTTGCTCAAAATTGGATGAAAATTTACACATTTTGATGGACATTTCTTCAAAGTTAAAGGCTCTTATCGAGCGCTTGACATCTCGTTTGAAGCTGTGGGTCTAATCTCTTTAATGCATTTCTTATTAATGAATTTCATGTAATATTCAAGGAGTTATTTAAGTACAATGAATTTGGCCTACGGTTGGGCCTACTCCGACACCCTACACCCCTAGGAGTCCTTTTAGGTCAAAACAAAGACTAGAAATGGAATTTCCATAAAAAACACTAGCCTACCATTATTTTTTAACACTCAAAATGTGTATTCTTGTTGGATTAAATTGAAGTTGTAAAATGGTCCAAAGAATCTAGAAAAGTAGGGACCGTCGGACTCTCGAAAAAACAAAGAATTACAGACTTGAAATCAGTGGGCAAAACTTAATAACTTTTATTATTCCTATACCCCTTAGGATTTTTGAAAGTTCCAATTTGTTGACCTGTGTAATCAGTAGTTAAAATGTAGAGGCACCAGATAACTTTTATGAAACTTATACTCCTTGAGATTTTTGGCTGTTGACCAGTGTTATTATTTGACAATATTGAATAATACAAAATAGCTACTTATAATTGTAGCAAGTTCTCACCTCAACGATACTAGGAAAACTGAATTCAAATTGATCATCAGAATAGTGGTATCAACTGATATTTTTCTTTCATTCCTTAAAATTAGGGCTATCTCAACATATAATTGATACATATTTACTATTAGTCCTATCTTTATTTATTATTATTAATCACTTTTTTCGAAAGTCTAAATCAAGTTTCGAGACTTTGAACTTGAGTCCAAATCGAGTTTCAAGTCTCAGATACAAGCTTGGATCAAATTTCATAACTTTGGTTCAAATCAACATCAAGTTGCGAGTCTTTGAACAAGAGTTCAAGTTGAGTCATGAGACATAATCCAAGTTAAGTCTTTTACTTCTGATGAGAACCAAAGTCAAGTATAAAATCTTTGTGAATTATAATGAGTTATATTTGGAGAATTATACATTTTTGCATATTTATTAGTTTAATATACAATCATCTATGTTTTTGTAATTTTTAACCAAAATTTAACAAGGCTTTTTAACACCTTAGATTAATTACAATATGTAACAAAAACATAAAATGTAAGTGGATTCTAATGGTTTGATTATAGTTGGTTTTTAGAAAACGATATTTTTTTATGCCATGTAATTATTTAGACCTCCGATTCACTTTTTATGAGTCCCAGTCAAGACGAGTCTGAAGTTCCAGTTTAATAAAACTCAAGTAGATTCAAGTCTGAATCTGCTTATGGACGAAAATTCGACCAAGCTAAGATTTGAATCACTTTCTTTTTTTTATGAATATGAGTAACTATACCCAAAAGTCATCAAATGAAAAGAAAATTGAGAGATGGGAAGATATCTAAATTTTATATGAAGGTTTGAGAATAGTTGCCATGATCTGAAAAAACCCTAATGTCTTTTTGGAGTACGGCAACAGTATCTATCTGTTGAAAAACTTGTGGATACGTGTCTCATAACTTTTAGTTTGATCTATTCTATACTTTCTTGACTCGTTCTAGTAATTTAAGACTTTTCCCCACTACCGTTTTATAATTATTAATGGATTACAAATTTGGGAATAAAAAGGCACAATAGTCGCTTGGCGCTCTGAAGATCAAAATTATCCCTCCCTCCCCAAGTTTTGTAATTTTTTTAGTTTTGTAATAATTAAAACTCTGTCTGTCTTTGATTAGTAGACAACGGCATTTGAGAGATTTTTATGTCTTTATGAATAAATTCGATGGAGTATTGATTCTTCCTATTTAAACTTCATCTTATATGTCTTCATTCTCTGATCACAAACAGAAGAACAGGAGAGTGCATCAGGAATACAATGGTCAGTCTCCTTTTTCCAAACAACTTTGAATGAATATTTTAGAAGTTCAGTACGGTAGTTTAGAAATCTTGGGTTGTCAATGACATCTAAGTTGAACTTGTTGAAAAGCAATTTGAGAGGTTTACAATCGGTGCTAACATTAAAATATGGCAATCCATCTAGATACAAATAAAACTTTTTATAGCCAAGGAGATTGCTAGAGATTCAAGTTCGACCATAGCATACCGTATCATATCTACTTTCACATTGGACGATTTCACATTCGTCTGAGTTCTCTTTTCTTTATAATAGAGTGAATCCTCATCAATTTTTCCTAGAAGCATTAGTGTGTAAACCAGTTTAAGCATTTTTGTTGAACATGAACATGCACGATTCTCTTTCACATTTTTCTTCCCTTTTTGTTTTAATTATTTTTATGGCAATATCAAATGCGATTACTCCTATTATTTGATGATGATCTTTTAACAAAACATTTCCTTTTTCACTAATTTCTTGCATTTTGTTTTGATTTCTCATAAAAACAAAGAAAAGAAAAAACGTATGGAAATTAGAAAAAAGAGAGAGGGTGTAAAAAATTGGAATGATTTTTATATTCGAATGAGAGTGACTTACTCACTAATAATGTGAAAAAAGAGCCAATACAACGTACTTGCAGAGGATGGTGTTTGGTAATCTGAAAACATTTTTCGTTTCAAGCTGCTTCCCTTCTTCTTTTCTTGTCATGTTGTTTTGAATTCAAAAACAACAACCGCCATTTTAATTAATTTTAAAAATACCTCAAGGATTTAATATATCCTGGATCACTATCGATGGAGGTGGTAACGTTCGGAAATTTGACAAGGATACGAGTGTAACTACGTGCCGGCTATGTCATTTCTCGACTTCTATAATGAAGATATTTCTGATCGTGAGATTTCCAAACCACCGATGTCACAAAAGAAATCTGAATCCATTCAATGAACATAGTATCAATAAAGATTCAAGTAGATCTGATTTCACGTCTGACCTAACTGAATTGCTTGTTTCATGTAATATCTCACTTCAGTTGTGAGACATCCCAATTTTGTCAAAATTATAGAGAAATACGCTAGAAAATCCGTGTCTTCTTGTTTTCCCGTAACCTAATCGTTGTAGTTCAAAAGTCGAATCATAATTTCTTAAATAAAACAAGAAGTTGACGAAAAGTATATATTCATAACAATAGACGAGACTAAGGACATCAAGGATCGATACATGATTGGAGAGTTGATTGGTCCTCTAGATAAACATTTCCTTGGTCAATTTTGTCTTATTAATTCCCATAATACCTGAACCTATTATTATACCTTAGGAAACTAGGATAAAAGCAGTCTTAATGTTATGTATACAATTTCAACATATAAGTTCTACAAAGGTGAAGAAAAATTTAAATAGCTAGACCATATTCATTGAATTATTGTTGTTTCATTCAATTTTTTAATGAATAAAGCCTTAGAAAAAAGAATTCCTCTACTTATTAGTGTGACAAAAGTGAAAAAAATATTTCACTTGAAATATTAACTAACGGAATTTTTGCATTTACTAAAATGCTCCAATCGTCAATTGTGATTATAAGAGTTCAATTTTTCTGATATAACTATATATATAATTGAGATAATCATTATGAAATATTATCCTAATTTTTTTTCTTTTGTCCAAAAATTTAAATGATTACAGAATTTGTTACTCTTGATTGTTTTGTCTTGAAGTTTTTATAATAATTTTAAACGATGATAAAATTGTTGAATTAAACAAATAGATACTAGATAAGATTATTTTTAAATAAAATCATTATATATATATATATGTGTTTCCTTAATGTGTAATATGAATTATAGACTTCTCTTAAAAATATAATTTATCTATTTGATTTAGCACATGTTAAAAATTTTATATAAATTAATTTGTAGAACTAGGTTTGTCAACATTTGAAGTCACAATAGTCGTTTGATTAGAAAATCATAAAAAGTATACTAATTTTGAGATGCAATGCTATAAAGGTATATTAAGGCTTATACTCTATTTGTATTATTTAGGTATTAAGTAATTTGGTTCACCAATAGACAGAACAGTACTCTAATTCGGCTTTTTACGAGTCAAATCCAAGTTCATGCAAAAACGAATCAGGTCTAGCTCATGTTATAGCATTAGTAGCTACAGATTTATGGTTCCGTTCATAACAAATTTTTAATACATCTAAATTATTATTAATGAAGTAAAACAGCAAAATAATTACATTTACATTCTGCCCCTTCAAATGTAATCGTTTGAAATTCTCTTTTATTCAAGGGTACCATATTTTTTATGAAATCATATTGGGCGTGTTTTTTGGAATTGGCTCTTTTTTCACATCACTATAGCTCACACATTTGCACTTCAGAGTATTTAACTTATTTTTACGGACAGATATTACTCTTTTACATTTTAGTGTATAACAAAAGAATTTGAATTTTTTTTTTCATTTCTTCATTACTTTTTTCACTACATTTTTCAAATTCCCCTCGGGAGAAGTCACAAAATTGATTGTCAGTTTTTTAATTTTTCAATATTTTACAATAAAATTTTAACAACTCTATAGCTAAGATCTATATTTGTCATATTGTAAATTGTAAAGGCCATATTTAATTATGTAATTCATCCAGAATTATGAATTTTCATAGTGAGTATAAAAATGGTTTCAAAATTTTTGGAACCTGAAAACAAACCGATATCCCAGTTTTTACCACCGTGGATAGATAAAAAAAATAAAAACAAATATGATTAATAATCACAAATGAATTATAAAATTTAAAAAAATGTAAATAGAACACTTGTATGTAATATATATATTTATAAAATATTAACCTTTTTAATATCAGGAACCATTTCTTTCTTGCTTCTCTTAATAACTCGTGTTTCAATGCAGTTTTTGGAATTGATTGAATCAGTTTCATTGATATTGGTATTGATTGTTGGAGACAAACTTCGATTTGAATCAATAGATTTAGTTGAAGACCGACGTCGGCCACGTTCACAGATACCAACACTTTGATCCAATGAACATGCAGATGATGGACTAGCTAGAGAGTTGGACGAACCAGGAGAACACTCTAAACATAGAAATAGTATAAGATTATATATAGAGTATTTTACAATAAACATTTCAATATACTTAAAGTTTTATTTAATTAAATTCCCTCCCAGTCGAGTATTAACTTAATGGTACTTATAAATACGCAATCTTTTTGTCCTTACATTTAAATAGTGTTAAATGGACCATTTTCGTCACTCATATGTGTCTTAAGTTTACATGGGTCCATTAGAGCCATGACATTTTAATATTTGGGTAAAGATAGGCTCTATTTCGTCTTGACATAAAGAGTTTACAAATTTGTTCTTTTAAAAAATATAAAGCTTTTGTTAGAATCAAAGTTAATTATTTATCGAATGTAATTGTAACCAAGTTAACTTTTGTTTTTATTAAAGCTTGTATTTTTGAAAAGAAATAAATTTCTGATTTTGTAGATTGAAATATATATAAATACTTCATAATAATCAAAAAATGATTTAGATCAAAACAAAGACTGAAATTGAAATCTGCATTAAATACACTAGCTAATCATCATCTTTTAATGTACAAAATGAGGATCCTTCTAGGCTTAAATTGAAGTTGATGTTTGAAAATGGGCCAAAAAAACTAAAAAAGTTGGGTTCGATTTCTCAAAAACCATCGGACTCTCGAAAAAAAAAAAGTTACAGATTTGAAATCAGCATGTAAAACTAAATAACTTTTATTATACTAATACCCCTTAGGATTTTTGAAAGCTCAAATTTGTTGACCTGTGTAATTATTACGGGGAATTGGACTTAAGTCCTTTTTTGTTAACATTGTACTTGCTTTATTAACCTAAAACCTTGTATTCCTTTCAAGTACAAGCCTTAAGAATGGTTAATATATGCAATAAGTGCAATCCAAATAACTCCTTGCGCCCTCCTATTCCGGCAAAGTAGCTAAATTTGACTCTAAAATTATCCCAGTAGGCATATGCGCATTAAATCAATATATATTATGTATTCAGTACTAGATTGAAACAATAAAATAAAATGTGATTAAGACCTTGAATGAATTCGATACTAAATATATGTTTAAATATATAATATATACTCAAATTAGAACAAAATAATTTCAACTCAAAGTAAAATTAAGCCTCAAATGTAAATGTTGTGATGGATGTCGGGCTACGTACGTGATAATTTAATTAGTGAAGGAAAAATCATATATATATATATATATTAAAAACGTTTAATGGCAATTACAAAATTAAAAACGATATAGAATTTAATAAATTCATTCTTAAAGTAAGAGTAAATAAATTATCTAATCGAGTAAGCATTATATCCTTGATCGTTGATAATGGATATGAAAATTTTTAAAGTTATAACGAAAATCCTAGGTTGTGAAATAACATTTGGGACAAAAGCCATGAGAAAATTAAACATTATACCACAGGTTTAAAGTCGTAATCACGAGATAAATATAGAGATATATTCAAGGATTATAATTGAAGATAATTATGATATTTTTAATTTCATCACTAACAAGACCAAGACGCTTGTTTCCTTGAATTTCCAACTCAACATCGTTTTAGTCAATTTCATGTTCTATAATGTGTAATCTGACCCTGTTTGAAAGTAAATAACTTTTGTCCAAGATTAAGACATAAGTTTAGCGAAAGGCTATTTCCACCATCATGTCATGTTATTACACTTGAATCACTCAAAAGTAAATGTCTGCATGTGATTGGGAGGAACATAGGATACATATAACTGAAGAAAATGTCAACAGAATCCATAATTCACGATACGATGAAGGGGATGAGGATGATTATCAGATGGAACACAGACTCCCAATAATATTGGAGATAGACAATGACCATAATGAAATTATAAGCGATCCGATCCTTCATACTACGACATTGGAAGGTAAAGAGGTGATGTCCAAGATTATGAAATAAGTTTAGGGAACAGATATTTCCAACATCATGCCATGATATTACACCTGAATCACTGCAAATTAAATGTATGTAAGGGGTTGAGAGGAACAAGGGATACATATAACTGAAGGAAATCTCAACAGAATCCATAATTCACGATAGCAAGTTCTTTTTATACATAAATATTCTTAAAGTAAACTGTGACGCCTTGAGGGTTCTCAATACGGTGAAGGGGATGAAGGATTTGATTATCGTCAGATAATCATAAGGATCAGATAATCATTATGGATCTCATAAGTGGAGGAACGTACGTAAAATATCCCAGAAATTTAAAATCCTAGAGTGAATATATATAATTAATACCTATTTTGAAATTATCGCTTTAATTTCAAACATTTGATAGTTATTAGTTACAATAGTTTAAGTTGGCCATTAGATCATTTGCCAACTTTTCGTAGGACGATAGATTTGGAGATGTCCGTAGAGCCAATAACACCTCTGACGGACGGAGGTTTTCTTCAGAGCCATTGTCTACTCCTAGTAGGAAACGAGGGATTTGGAGTAGTCCATTGAGGCAATGTCGAACCTTTTTAATGAACGGATAATTTAAATCCATGTCGTAACTCCAAACATTTCACATTCATTATCAACGACTCACTCCAATAGGTTTATTGAAATAATTGATTGTTTTTCAGCGAAGTATTACACGTGTTACACAGATCATGCGAGATCCCTATTATCAGGTAGATGTTCTCCCCTCAGAAATAAAGGATAAATGATAACAACATTGGAAAACACAAAGTACTGTTCAGAGTGCCAACCCAAAAAAAAATCTCGCAAACGAGAAATTGCATTAGATTTATAATTCTAGAAACCACGTCGAACTTTTTGCTCACTCACAATCTCGATTCTCAAAGGGGAAAGGAAAAACTTGGAAAAACATATTTTAGCTAGCCTTCTGTATTTTTCGTGTTGCCAACTTTTTAATTTTGGGCAATGTTAGTCTATATAATAATGAGATAAGTATGTATACTATACGTTGATGAATTTTTACAAGTATCCAAATCAATAGTAAATACTTATATAGTATTCAAAAATTCAAAAAAGGGCACATAATCCTTGATTTTATATATTTTAAAATCAAAAATAATAATAAAACGCTTTTTGAAATTTACAAAATATTTTAAATTAAGGAGAATCAGAAGAGTCAATCGATGAAAAACAGCTAAAGGAAGAGTATATAGTATTATTGTTTATCCCAAAAAGCTCGTTGTGAATAAGAAATTGAAGAAGTAAAACAAGTAAGAATACAAGAAGAACAAAAATAATAACAAGTTTCACAAATTTAAGATAATGAAAAATAATCTTGGGTATCCGGTGGTATAAAAAGTTTCCTAAAATATAGTCTTTGTCCAAGGAGAGTTCTTTTAACGCTAGAGCATAAAATACATTTCAGCACTCGTATTCGCAAGAAATCTAAGACTGATGGTAGAGCTACTAAAAAACAAGTGCAATAGATAGAAGTATTAGCGCACAGAAGGATTTAAACTGGTTTCTTAATCCTTCTACTCGCCACTACTTAAGAAGATCTCCTGTGAGTCTTTGATTTCAAGTGGATTTTTTATTCTTATCAAACGCTTGACATCATATTTGAAAGCCGTGGATCTCAGCTCTTTAATGTGTTTCTTATTACTCCATTTCATGTAAAATTCAAGGAGTTATTTAAGTACAAACAATCTGGCCTACTTTTTAGCCTACTCCCGCAACCTAAGCCCTTAGGATTTAGATCAAAACAAAGATTGGAAATAGAATTTGCATTAAATACAATAACGGATCATTATTTTTTAATGCACAAGATGAGTATCCTTCTAGGCTTAAATTGAAGTTGAAGTTGGAAAATGAGCCAAATTAGCTCAAAAAGTAGGGTTCGATTTCTCAAAAGCCGCCGTACTCTTGAAAAAAAAATTACAGATTTGAAATTAGCGTGTAAACTGAATAACATTAATTATACTTATACCCCTTAGGATTGTTGACATTTCAAATTTGTTGTCCAGTGTTAATATATATTAAAAGCAAAAGGGAAAATAGTTCGATGAATGATGGAAGAATATTCACGATGAGCTTTTTGGGATAAATCTTTTTTAATCAATTGACTCTTCTGATTTTAAAAAGAAAGTTAAAAGCTATCCGCATAATCTGTCAAAGAATACGTCGACTCATCTTCGCTTTTTTATTTTTTGGGAGTAAATCCAAATCAAATGCTGAGATTAACAAAATATAGTAAAAATAATAATAAATGGGTTAAATTGTCATGCAAAGATCAAGTTAGTTCTTATCAGCAGGTTCAGCTTTTAAAATTGGGGTATAGTTGCGACACTTGGTTTTGGGGAACTGAGAAATTATATTCACGTAAGTGTATTTTTTAAAAACTTGGTTACGTTTCTGTGAAAAATCTTAAGAAATTATTATTTTGCAAATTAAACGAATATTTTCAAAAAAATTGTTAAATTTTCGAAATGAGTGTGGCAATAACATTAATGAAATTACTATTTATGGTAATAATAGTAACAAAATGGATGGAATATCAATTAAAAGCACTTATAAATACATTTTTTACATTGTAAACTATTGTCTTGAAAGCCATTATTACCCCTGATTGCCTTCATTTAATAGCAATGTTCGTAGGTGTTGATAACTTGAACAATTTATCGAAAATGCTCGGATCAATACAAGCAACAATTTCTTTTCTTCATAATTATAAATTTGTGTACGGGGATTCTACATATATACTTAAATTTGTTTACCTTTTCGATTTAGCTAGACTGTCCATAGAAATTGGACATCAGTGATCTTCTGCTTCTTATCCTTCCCCTTTAGATTTAATTAAATTAAACATTCAAAAAATTACTCTAATGCTCTACATTTCCCTCACAACTGTAATATTATGACTCCAGCAGCCCATGGAATTTTTAATGCATTTAATAGTTATTTAAGTAGTAGTGGTTATGGGAACCTTTCAAAAAAGGGCAAAAATTTCTTTTCTATTGACATTTCTCAAATAAGCAGCATTGATCAATTAATTTTACCACTTCTTTTCTATAAAATGGGAATCGTTCAGAGTTTTTTTCTCTTTTGCAAAATGAAATATTAAATAACAATGATTTTAATTCATCGAGTTCCTATGACGATATTCCATTATTAGGAAAAAAAATCAATGAAGCAGAATCCAAAGTTAAGAGTGTAACTTTTAAATTAAATATTTTAATGAACATAAAACCTTTAATAAAATCATATTTTTTTTCAAGAGTAATTGCCCAGATTTAATTAATGATTGTGCTCATCGTAATTATAATATTAATTTATGTACATGTAAATGTTGTAGTTGCTTCACTAGGTATCATGATTATTATTCTATTAATTTATATCTATCCTCATGCAGTCAATACAATCAGCAATATTATTTTGAATTTGATGTATCTTGAATTGATATAAATTCAATTGCAATAAATGTTTGAATTTTGACACCAATAAGTGCGAGGAAATATTTATAAGTAACTTTAAACTTTTACAAAGGAACAGTTTGACTATTTCAATATTATAACTGATTTAAAATCCCTACATTATTTACGTTTATAAGATTCAAGTAAAAAAACAGAATTATCATGTCATATGAATTTTAAAATAAAATCAATGTTAAATTTCAATTGTATCATGGGGGAACTTTTAATGGGAGAGACATTAAAAATTGTTGTGTAATTTTGTTGAACTGGTTGAACTTTATCCTGGAATACTACTTGGATTGAGGATAATATCTAAACACTTGGTAAATCTTTTTAAATACCTCTCAAATAATAAATTTTATATACATTAAGAAGTTTCTATGATTGATCGTTAGTGCCATGATTTTGGGATATTATTTTATATATATTTTCCAAAAGAAAATATAATTCCTAAGCCTCATGAGTTAATATTTAATGTCCAAAAGATTATAGAAAAATATTATGAGGTTTACTTTACTATTGAAGAAGCGGCTGAATCACTTCACTCTAGATTGGCAAAATATTTATTAAATTATTGTAAAGTCAATGTAAATGTTATTACTAGGAATGGGCATTTTGTTTAAGTGAGAAAGCATGCCTGCAATTACTATCTGATGCCTCAACATTTTATCTGCTGATTGTTATTTGACAACATTTAATAATACACAATAGCTACGTACTATAGGTATAATTGTTGCAAGTTCTCACCTTAACGATATTGAGAAGACTGAATTCAAATTGATTATCAAAGTAGCAATACCAACTGATGTTTTTCTTTTCTTCCTTAAACTCAGCTTTATCTCAACATTTTACCCATTTCTAGTTATTACATTACTATTTTAGTTTTATACCATATCCTGTATAATTGTTTATAAATAAAATTTAGGAATTTTATGTAGTAGTTTATTTCTAATTATTAAGTGAATGTGTGTTATTTTACAAAATACAAGGGGTTCGTTGATAATTCGTGTCATTCCTTAATCAGTAATGATTTTTATATTAGTAAGATTTATCAATGTTAAATGGATGTATATATAGCATAATATATCTTAATAGTAAATAATATCAGCCCCACACAAAAATAACAGTTAGCAACAGGAAAAATACAGAATGGTAACTAACATATGTTTTTTCAAAAAAAAAAAAATTCCCGTTTGAGAGTCAAGATTGTGAGTGTACAAAAAAGTTCGACGTGACTGTGCAAGGTAACAATTCACATGCATTTTGAGTAGTAATCGCACTCTTAAAATGCACACATTTATACATCTCTAATTCTGAGGCCATCGTTGTAAAGAAGTTCATAAAAATAAGAAAAAGAAAAATAAGAAAAAAACGGCTCAATTCTAGTTGACGGGTCCCATGATTTTGAATAAAAAAAGGTACACCCTTTCATAGAGGGAGCAACGAGCACTCGGGAAATAAGATAGAAAAATAAACATGGATTCTTCCAATATCGGATTCACGATCCTGTGTTTCTCTCTTCAGATTTTTACCCAAACAAAGGGTTCCTCTGGAGTCTCTCCGAGTCCAAGGGGCTCCAACTCATTGTGTCTGGGAACTATTCAAAGATGTTCTATAATTCTCTTGTGTTGTTTGCTTTTATCGTCTACTTCAGATTCTTGATTTTAAAATGTTCCATCCTCACTTTCAATGTGATCCCATGTAAATTAATTAAAAACTAATATGGGACTCTTCTATTTCAAAATGTATGTTATCGTGATTATATTATGCAACAATTATGGAGTATTGGACCAGAACAATTAGCATTCAAATTGTATGCATTCTATAATTTCATTTATTTATGTCACATTATATCCTTTAACATCTTTACGAAGAGCTTTTCATTGGTTCTTCGTATTTTCATTCTACTAATTTATAGATATGTCACGAAGTTATACTCCATGTAGATAAATGGGTTCATTAGCTTCGGAGCCTTAAGTTCGATTTGACTCCAGTTATGAACAAGAGATTCACATCTCGATGGTTCATAATGGTATTAATGATGAAGAAATGCTTGGTTCTTCTATTATATAGGAGACCATTATTTTGATCCCTTGTTATGTAACATTTCATCTGTCTCATATAGATTTTATTTAATATGTATGATGAAATTAGATTTGATATTTGTCGTTGTTGGTTTATTAATCAACTTGTTTATAGAAAATACCTATTGCATTTTTATATTCTAATTAGTTGCATTTATTCAAAGAAAGAGCTTATATAATGTATATATAGTCAACTTTTTTTAAATTAAGTCTAAGTTGAGACATTAATCAAGTACGCCATGTAATAGTACATGATTAAGTGATATATATATATATCCTAATTTTCTTTATCCTTTTCTATAATGCACAATTATATAGCACTTTTTATGACTTTGGAACTCGAACAATTATTCCATCTTCAAAATTTTATTCCTATGTTTTTCTTTGTACTTTTCTAGTCAATAGCAAATTTAAAAATACTATAACAAAATTGAGCAAAAAAGTCGTTACACAGAGTTATTAAACGTACTAATAATCCGTAGGGTTGATAAAATACTGTCTTTTGATACTATAAACCTAGCAAAAGAATAACAAGTTTCTACTTTCTTTTTAGAAAATGTGATCCCATATTCTTCACATCTTTAGAGCACATCCCTGAGACAAATTAGTATTTTATATAAATAAGGATTTCGTCAACTATTGATATATTGAACTATTTCAATCTATATAATGCTCCCTTTCCTCTGACACAGTATTGGTATGAATATACATTAAGATCCATTCGAACACAGTATCGCAATCAATCAAACAACCTTAGGAATGTTGTTAAAGATCAAGTCTCATTATGCAATTCAACATGACAATAGCCCTTAATTATGTCAAAAGAGAAAAGATGTGCTGAAGGAGGAATTAAGATGGGAATGGCAATGAGTCAATTGACCGCTTTACGTATTGGTTGAGCACAGTTTAATCCACGACATATCTTACGAATCCTTTGTACAACTAAACATGGAGTCACCCAGTCTGAAGGTTATAGTACAGATTCTATGTATTTTACCTTATGAATTTATTTCATATTTAGTTTTTTTCCTATAGACTAAAGGAATGTTTCTAGAAGTAGTGCTTCAGTTTCACATGCTCCAGTAACGATTTACAACTCAAACATATCAAAGTAAAACGACCTCTCTTTGGCTGGACAATTGTGTTGCAAATGGCAATTTCTTCGTTTTCCAAACGCTACATATTTATTTTTGTTATTCCCCTTCATTCAATGTGCATGTATGTTTGATTGAAACATCTTTTTCATTAAAGATATATATCCTGATTTGAAGTCTAGTGAAATCTCATTTGTACATACAAATTACATGCTATCCTTGTTTTTATTAGTCCATCGTGAGTTGGTTGATCCTGTATTACGAATTCTTCAAAAAAGAGTAGGTCTCTTCGAATATGTTATGAAGTTCAGCTTCCAAACCCTCCAATTTTAACAGAAGATACCAGTTTCTGAATTCCTTCCCATGATTCTAGATGCATTTAAAAAAGTTATACCCTCTTGTCAATCTCTTTAATTATGCTGCGAAGTTGCTAAATGCAATATTTAAGTCTGGAAAACTCTATTTAATAAGTGGTCCCTGTGATGAAATCGTAGGAACTACTTATTAAAGAGTTTTTCTCAGAGTATCGTTTCAAGAACTCTTTCAGTGCCTTAAAGACCGTTTCAACAACTTCATCCTATCTTGTTAACTTCCATGGCAAATAATTGTGAGATTGTCAGTATTAGGAATGTAAATAATATGCAAAATGCCGAGTGCGAGACTTTGTGGTGTTGGCTCTTCGAACAGTACTTTTTGTTTTCCAAAGCTGTTATCATTTTTCCTTTATTTCTGAGGGGAGAACATCTACCTGATAGTAAAGATCTCACATGAAGGAATACATGCATTAAGGTTAATAAAGCTAATAAAATGTAAACAAAAAGGGCTCAAGTCCTTGCATAATTATTATTAGTTAAAAGTATATAATTTCCTGACATTAATTTCAGTTAATTTTCTGCCTCTCATCTATGGTATACATACATAATGTTATTATTTATTATTGATGCCTTCATATGTATATATAAAGGAGAATAGCAGCTTGTAGCTCAGTAAAACGTCATGACAGCTCAAGCTGCTTCTCTCTCAAAATTCATCAAATTGTCATAGTTACCAGGTTGATTTTCTCTTTTTTTTATTCTTACAAGCCCGATTTGTATATTATTTACATTCCTAGTCAGTATATAGTGCTGACATAAGTGTACAGCCCTCAGGAATTTCAACATCACTGCATTTTCCCCCTCTGCATTCTTTTTTTGAATTTGATGTTAATTCCTTATTAGATCTTTGTGGTGAATCATTTCCATGTAAAATAAGAAATCAAGAAATCCTACCTACGTTTGTTATCGATTAAAATATAAAAAAATAGGACATTCAATAAAAATTAAAATAAGAAATTTATGCACATCTTAATTTTTAAATTTTGTGTTATTGGTTAAGTTTCTTAATAGATCCTTTAATGAATTAAAAGGTCCAAGTTTATTGATTTTATATAATATAAATTTTATACATTATATCGTTTGCCATATTTAATTAACAAACTTTGAAACTTTTAGATTGACTTAAGAAGTAAGTATAATTTAATCACTTACGTTTACTATTTTCTGGGTAGATATCCAATCCACATACGCGATTATGATGTGATAATAAATTACTAGAGGAAGCACATAATGAAGGTATGATACATGTTAAAGATGACGTTTGGTGAGAAACAGAGCTGTTGTCATTATTTACCCTATCATTTATCAAAAGTTCTTGAGAAGCGGACAAAGACGATGTCTGAACAAGTAGATCATTTGATTCAGGAACACCAATTCCTCGTTGTTGTAGATTGATCGGATAGTGCCTCTCTACATGGGTATGATGTGGATCTGTCTCGTTCATTTATTATACAAATTGCACACATTTTTGTAAAAAATATAAAAGACATTATACATTACCTTCACCTTTGCAAACATTGGAAAGACCATTTTCATGTAGAAACTCGTCTAGGTCCATGTATTCAAGAGTAACATCGTTTTGACCTTCAGATACAATTATATCATTATTCAAAATTTCCCTTTCTTGTTTTAGCTTTGAAATCGGTTTGATATTATTTAGATCGTTGGTAGATAAATGTGTATTGTATCCAAACTTTTCGTCAAAATCATCCTTAATCAATAAAACAATGACATAAGTAATAATCAATTTAATAATAGAAGATATTTAATTTATACTTCTTCCAAATTTGAATGGAAGTGACATTTCGAGACAACTTCTATAATTTCATATATTTCAATACAGTATTTGATTACAAAATCTAAATCCCAATTAATTAGATGATGCAACTACAGTTAATTTTTTTACCATGACTGTGTGTATTAATTTATTTATTACAACAAAATAAATATATATTACATATGTGATATACTCAGTGAACAAAACAGTCTTTTTATGGTTTATTTTCTTTTTGAAGACAAGGTTGAGCGTTTTGCACAACTCAAAACTATATAAACTAATTTATTGATGGGACCTCATGCCCTCCTCAATTATTAATCAAAATGTATAAAAAATTATTAAAATCAAACAATAAAAAAACACAGCCGAGGACTAAATACAAAGAAAACAGATTGATTTATAAAACACAACAAAAACAAAAAATATAGACAAAGTCAAATCGGGCAGTTAACCAAAAATTATTGTAGAATGTCTAAAAAAGATTAACATAAATTTAAACACAGGGTTGAACAAATTGAACAATAACACTCAACATCAACATACAAAAAGAGTACAAGGAAATGTTTTTGGATGTTGTATCAATTACAATTCCACAAACAAATGCATTTGTAGAATTATTGATAATTTAGAGACCCAGTTAGTCTTTGTGTGGGACAGCTATAGAAAAATTTTCAACGAAATCAATTAAACATAAAAAGAGGGACTGAGAAGGGAAAGCTGTGTACTTGTGTACAGAGATAGAGCTAGAACTAAATAAAAGAAAATTGAGTTAGTTCCCCATCTGAAGATTCTGGATTGTATTTTTAAGAGTGAAAGACACACTAGTGGTAGGGGTGCCTACAAGAATTCTTCATCGGGTGTCCAACTGGGGCTCCATAGAGTATTGTATTAAATCTTTATGTATACATAAATAAATTATATCGGACCTCGTCGCCAAATCTTTTACAAAGAGTTGCCAAAAATGTATGGATTATATAAATTTTAACACAACTCAACACATTATATAATTAAAGATAGAACATTTTTACAATAAATTAACTTTATTTAACAAGTTATTACTTTTATGATTAATTAACGTTACAACATCCCTCAATCAACTTCTGGAACATTTATTTAAGATTTGAGAAAGAGGACAGCAAGAAGCAGACAACATAAAATTATGAGTCACCCTTAGGAATGTAAGTAATATGCAAATGGAGTGTGTAAAAAAAAAAGAAGAGAAAATCAATTTGGTAACTCTGACAATTTGATGAATGTTGAGAGAGAAGCAGCTTGAGCTGTCATGACGTTTTACTGAGCTACAAGCTGCTATGCTCCTTTATATATACATATGAAGGCATCAATAATAAATAATAACATTATGTATGTATACCATAGATGAGAGGCAGAAAATTAACTGAAATTAATGTCAGGAAATTATATATTTTTAACTAATAATAATTATGCAAGGACTTGAGCACTTTTTATTTACATTTTATTTGCTTTATTAACCTTATTGCATGTATTCCTTCATGCGAGATCTTTACTATCAGGTAAATGTTCTCCCCAAGGTAATAAAGAAAAAATGATAACAGCTTTGGAAAACAAAAAGTACTGTTCGAAGCGCCAACTCCACAAAATCGTGAACGCGGCATTTTGCATATTGTTTACATTCCTAGTCATCCTTTTCTTCTAAGTTTCAATTCATATTTAGGAATGTAAATAATATGCAAATGGAGTGTGTGAAATAAAAAGAAAGAGAAAAGAGACTGAGCTACAAACTGACTGTTTTTCTCTTGTAAAGCGTTATGTAGAGGTAATATGGATGTTACCCTCTTAAGAAACAAAGAAAAATGATAACAGCTTTGAAAAACAAAAATTACTGTTTTAAGTGTCAACTCCACAAAAACTCCACAAAGCAATATTTCGCACGCGAGATTTTATAGGGTTGGCAATTTCAACAGTACTTATTGTTTTCCAAAGCTGTTATCTTTTTCCGTTATTACTGAGGGGAGAACATCTACTTAATACTAAAGATCTCGCATGATTTATGTAACACGTGTAATACTCCGTTGAAAAACAATCAAATATTTTAATAAAATGCCTATTGCAATGAATCTTCGAATATAGATGTGAAGATGTTTGAATTTACGACAGGGATTTCAATTCTCCGTACATCAATTTCTTCGGCATTGCATTTATGGGCTACTCCAAATCCCTTGTTACCAACTACGAGTAGGCAATCCCTCTTAGGACGAAACTTCTGTCTATCAGAGTTGTCATTGGCTCTAAGGACTTCTCCAAATCTATCGTCCTACGAAGAGTGGGCAAATGCTGTAATGACCACCTTAAGCCATAAAAAGTATTAAAAGTTAGAAATTAAAGCTATATTTTTATAATAAACATTGACTATAGGATTTAAGATTTTTAGGATGTTTCCCTGGATTCCTTCACTACCGAGATAATTTCAATATGGTCATTGTCTATCTCCATTATTGTTGGAGTCCGTGTTCCATCTGATAATCATCCTCATCCCCTTCATCGTATTTAAAGAACTATCTATCGTGAATTATGGATTCTGTTGACATTTTTTTCAGTTATACGTATCCCTTGTTCCTCTTAATCACATGCAGACATTTACTTTTGAGTAATTCAAGTGTAATAACATGACATGATGGTGGAAATAGCCTTTCGCTAAACTTATTTTTTAATCTTTTTAATATATATATATATATATATATATATATGATTTTTCCTTCACTAATTAAATTATCACGTACGTTGCCCGACATCCATCACAACATTTACATTTGAGGCTTAATCTTACTTTGAGTAGAAATTATTTTGTTCTAATTTGAGTTTCTATATATATTATATATTTTAACATATATTTAGTATCGAATTCATTCAAGGTCTTAATCACATTCTATTAAATTGTTTCAATCTACTAATACTGAATAAAAAATATATATTGATTTAATGCGTTTATGCATACTGGGGTAATTTTAGAGTCAAATTTAGCTACTTTGCCGGAGGAAGAGGGCTCAAGGAGTTATTTGGATTGCACTTATTGCATATATTAACCATTTTTAAGGCTTGAAGTACAAAGGAATACAAACTCTTCGGTTAATAAAGGAAATACAGAAAGGACTCAAGTCCAGTTCCCCCTAACAGTTATATTAGTTTACGACTTATTAGCTAAAAATATATAATTTTCTGCCTCTCATCTATGGTATATATAATGTTATTGTTTATTATTTCTGTCTTCATATATATATATACATATATAAGAGAATAAAAAGTTAGAAATTAAAGCTTTATTTTTATAATAAATATTGACTATAAGAGAATATTAACTTATTTGTGTTTGACATAAATTATATTTTGAAATTTTCCAGTATGTATTTCTTTAGAGAACTTAGTTCGAATCTAATAACTAGTATCCTTAAGATAAACTGAATGGTAGACAATAATTTTGGGGAATAAATTTGCTTTAGAGGATTACTAAAAAACTTTTTGGCCCCTGTGTTATACCTAATTAAGATTAAGTTACTAATGGTGACTCGATTTGATAATTTATTTTCTCTTACTTTATGAATGAATTTATTAAATCAATAATCGTTTATTAATTTTGTAACTTTCATTATATGTTTTCAATATATATATATGATTTTTCCTTCACTCATTAAATTATCACATATATGCTTTGGTATTCCTCATAACATTTACATTTGAGGGTTGATCTTACTTTGAGTTGAAATTATTTTGAGCTAATTTGACTTTATATATATATTTATATATAATTTAAACAAATGTTTATTATCGAAATCATCAAAAGTCTTAAACGAAAGACATGTTTCTTAATCACGTCCTATTATATTTTCATCCAATTTTGAGCAAAAATTCGCTATGATATCGGGTTAGATTGGCTTCTGAGATGAATGTGGAAATTAGTTTTAAACATACAAACATTGACTCCTCAATGGAGTCATAATTTCTTTCCCCATTCTTGATTCAACAGCGATGTTTATTGTTAATCTGAAAAGGGAATTGTTCTTAATGTACTCAAAGATGATCCAAATGACAAATACTTTCTCATGAAGATGAATCTCTAATTTTATAACACGTCGAAACTCCGATCCCGTCTTCTTCAAATTAAGGCGACTGATCCAGCATTCCTCAAAGCAGTTTCGTTAATATTCATGATGATGAAGATGAAGGGTACTGAGACATGACTCATCAAGGAACACTATTCCTTTCATCGGATATCTATGACCCTGCGATCCCACTCTTTCCTCGGAGTTGCCTTGTAATTAAATAAGAGATCCATGTTTTTGAATTTGGTTATGTTCAGCTGATGTCAGAGTCTTCTTCTGTGCGCTACTACTACAGTCTATAGCACTTGTTTTTTATTAGCTCTACCGTGAGTCTTAGATTTCTAGCGCATTTTTGCTCAAAATTGGATGAAAATTTACACATTTTGATGGACATTTCTTCAAAGTTAAAGGCTCTTATCGAGCGCTTGACATCTCGTTTGAAGCTGTGGGTCTAATCTCTTTAATGCATTTCTTATTAATGAATTTCATGTAATATTCAAGGAGTTATTTAAGTACAATGAATTTGGCCTACGGTTGGGCCTACTCCGACACCCTACACCCCTAGGAGTCCTTTTAGGTCAAAACAAAGACTAGAAATGGAATCTACATAAAAAACACTAGCCAATCATTATTTTGTAACGCTCAAAATGTGTATTCTTCTAGGCTTAAATTGAAGTTGAAGTTGGAAAATAGGCCTAAAAAGCAAAAAAAGTAGGGATCGATTTCTCAAAAACCGTCGGGCTCTCGAAAAAAAGAACTACAGATTCGAAATCAGTGTGCAAAACTGGATAACTTTTATTAAACTTATACCCCTTAGGATTTTTGACTGTTGACCAATGTTATTAGTTTACGGCTTTTTAGCTAAAAATATATACTTTTCTGACATTAATTTCTGTTAATTTTCTGCCTCTCACCTATGGTATACATAATATTATTATTTATTATACAGGGTGCGTGGATTAAATCCGGTGCTAATGAACTCTCTCGTAAAAAAGCTCTGCAGGACACAATTTTAAATATAGGTTTATTATTTTTGACACAGATAGACATCTATATGTATACTAACGGTTTATTCAATCCAATCTCCCTCATTGTTGATCACAGCCTAGATAAGGGACCTGAAGGACTTGCCGGCCTTGGCCACCACGTTCTTGGATAGGGACGTGGCCTCCTCCATGATGGTGGTGATGAGGGACTCCTTTGTGGTATGGGGAGCTCGGTTGGTTCGTGCCTCAAGAGAGCCCCAAGTCCATTGGGTTGCAATCAGGGGAGCTGGGGGACCAGTGGGTCTTGGGGACGAAGTCGTAGCAGTGCTCCTCCAACAACTCCAGGCTCTTTTTGGACACATGGCAGGACGCACTGTCCTGCTGCCAGACCCAGGGCCGGTCCCCAGCCACCTCCTTGATCCAAGGGAACACCTTGGTGCTCATCACTCCTTGGTAGACCTCAGTGATCACCTCCAGGTCTTCCTGAGCGTACCTGGGGCGGCTCTGGCGCGCTCCACCATCTGCATGGGGCCCATGGTCTCCAGCAGTGATTTCCACAGTTCACCCACCCTCTGGCAGGACACCCTATTAACTCCGCCAACTCCTTGTTGTTGAGTTCGTTGCCCTTGATGCACAGTATCTGGACTACGGCGCACTTCCGGTCGTACTCGTTTCACTTGAAGGTAAAACGTTATGACAGCTCAAGTTGCTTCCCTCTCAACATTCATCAAATTGTCAGAGTTACCAGGTTGGTTTTCTATTTTTTTTAGAGGTCGAAAGTGCATATTTTTATATTCCTATCAATAATTACTTACCTAATAACACTTTAGAAAAAAAAATAATAATATTTTTTAACAATCTTAATTTAATGTTATTGATTTTTTTTTCATTTTATTAGATTATAATAAAAGTTTTTCTAATTAACTTAATAGTTTCAAAACAATATAAATATCTAGTGTTTAATTTGATTCCGAATATTAATTAATTATCTTGAGATTCAATAAAGAATTCGACTTCGGAGAGCCACTTTACTTTCTTTTTATTCTTGTAGTTTATTATTATAACAAATAAAAATCAAATCTATAGTTTAGAAACTCAGGTTTAAACTATGATTGTGTGTTGATACCGAAGATTTACTCTGGAAACTTTAGTTCTAAAACGGGGGGAGAGAAATTCATTTATATAGAAGTTTTTATTTTCCTAAAAGGCAACTTTTCGATATATCTAAACCATTAATTAAATTATGTATTTATTCATCACACGGGATTTAAATAATATTTTCGTCGCCCCATCCATCCTAGGAGAAGCATAGAAACTTATAAAAATAAACGGAGATCCTATTTTTTAATTAATATTAAATAATATTAATTAATGAGGTCTTAACTTTTGGAATATTTATTTCATTTATAGGTAATATCATGAACGTTGTCTATAGTCTTCAATAAAAGTTCATTCAAAGTTTCGTTCATGTAACGATACAGGGATTTTACAAAACGGATTTTTCAATCTAAGTTCATTATATAAATTAATAAGCTTAAGAAGGATATTGTGGAGAAGGTGTTTACCTTCAAGTATGTTTTGTGTGGGGCCATATTGACATATACAGACCAATAGAGAAATTTTTTCTTTTCTTTTAGAAAATCGAGATTGCAAGCAGACAAAAATACTAATCGTAATTTTAAGATTAAATTTGAATAAATAGTTCATCAAGGATACCTTCTAAGACCAAAAATAATTTATATATACTATATTACATAAACTATTTAATGAGAAGCGCTATTATACATTTTATAATTTACTCTATGGTACAAATTACCTTATTTAGATTAATTAAATTTGTAGAGGGTTGTTGAAATCCCATACTTGAAGACTGTAAACACAACATTTTTCGATTTTCTAGTCCATAATCTGTAACATTAGTGGGAATTGAGCTTAATAAACTATGATGTGATGTATCAACTGTCATGAGTGGATTATTTGATCCATTATTAGAATGTGGAGTATTATTTATTTCATTTTCATTTAAAATTGTTGGAGAAATATGAATATTTCCGGGTGATGTCAATGAAGTACCAATACGAACACTTATGGAAGAGGTAGCCATCACAAGTTACTAAAGTTGACTAATGAATATACACAAAATGCTTGTTGTCTGAAATATTTAAAAAAATTTGGATAACTTAAAGAGTAACAATACAGTATTTAACATGTCTAATAAGTTATTTATTTTGCAATTTATTTTGGTGATTAGACAATAGAAAAACAATGTTTAGTTATCATTCGGTATTATGTCTTCTAGGATACAAATTAAAAAGAAGTACGATCAACCGAAAAAAGTATTGTCCACATTATGAGTAGTGTTATTAGTACTAATTTAACTATTCAGATAATTATTTTATGATACCAGGGTAAGTAGTTACTAAATGCATAATTCAATTATAAATAATCACAGATATATTAAAATTAGACATAGCCAAATCGGGCAATTAACCAAAAATTATTGTAGAATGTCTAAAAAAGATTAACATAAAATTAAACACAGGGTTGAACAAATTGAACAATAACACTCAACATCAACATACAAAAAGAGTACAAGGAAATGTTTTTGGATGTTGTATCAATTACAATTCCACAAACAAATGCATTTGTAGAATTATTGATAATTTAGAGACCCAGTTAGTCTTTGTGTGGGACAGCTATAGAAAAATTTTCAACGAAATCAATTAAACATAAAAAGAGGGACTGAGAAGGGAAAGCTGTGTACTTGTGTACAGAGATAGAGCTAGAACTAAATAAAAGAAAATTGAGTTAGTTCCCCATCTGAAGATTCTGGATTGTATTTTTAAGAGTGAAAGACACACTAGTGGTAGGGGTGCCTACAAGAATTCTTCATCGGGTGTCCAACTGGGGCTCCATAGAGTATTGTATTAAATCTTTATGTATACATAAATAAATTATATCGGACCTCGTCGCCAAATCTTTTACAAAGAGTTGCCAAAAATGTATGGATTATATAAATTTTAACACAACTCAACACATTATATAATTAAAGATAGAACATTTTTACAATAAATTAACTTTACTTAACAAGTTATTACTTTTATGATTAATTATAGTAAAGATCTCGCATGAAGGAATACATGCAATAAGGTTAATAAAGCAAATAAAATGTAAATAAAAAGTGCTCAAGTCCTTGCATAATTATTATTAGTTAAAAATATATAATTTCCTGACATTAATTTCAGTTAATTTTCTGCCTCTCATCTATGGTATACATACATAATGTTATTATTTATTATTGATGCCTTCATATGTATATATAAAGGAGAATAGCAGCTTGTAGCTCAGTAAAACGTCATGACAGCTCAAGCTGCTACTCTCTCAACATTCATCAAATTGTCATAGTTACCAGGTTGATTTTCTCTTTTTTTTTATTATACACACCCCATTTGCATATTTGTTACATTCCTATTTATATCCCTCGCTCTCCTTTATCGTTTCTTTCTCGGCCTGCTCTTTGGTTGTATAAAGTTTTTCTTCTTGTTCTTCCATTTGACCTGCACACGATTAGCTTTTTGGGATAAACAAAAACACACTGTATTCTTCCTTCAGCTGATTTTCATCGTTTGACTGTTTTGATATAAAGCAGCTGACTCCACATGTTATGAACTCAATGAGGGTATTATTATTATTTATGATTTTGATTTATAATAAATATATATTAAATTGCGCACCCTTTTTTTGAATTTTTGATATACAAGTATTAACGATTGATTTGTATATTGATAGAATTAATATATGTATAATATGTCTAAATAATAACTCTGCCCAATATTAAAAAGTTGGCAACAAGGAAATTAAGGAAGGGTAGCTACCAGTAGTATTTCCAAATTTTTCCTTTCCCTTTTGTGAGTCGAGGTTGCGAGTGGACAAAAAAGCTCGACGTGACATCTCCTGTACTTTCTCTCTGTTCCTTCCCATTCCTTTCTTTTGATTTAGAGAGCTATACATATACATGAGCAAATTGTTGATATAGTTTTGAGTTTAAGGAAAGAAAAATATCAGTTGGTATTCCTACTTTGATAATGAATTTGAATTCAATCTTTTCTGTATTGTTGAGACGAAACCTTGCTACAATTCAATTTCCGATTAGTAAGAAATCATTGCGTAGAAAGTGTACCCAAGGTTAATAGAAATACAAGATTATATCATCAAATAAAAGGGCTGACGCTCATTTTCAAATTGATGGATCGTACCAACTCCTGGTCAAGCTAAATAGAATGTTTTTATGGTGACGTCATAGAGTATAAGATAGAGCTGGGATAATATATTGGGGGATGCTGAGGCTTTATTTTGTCTTCTACCTCTGTGGATCCTTAAAAAAAATATTAGGCTCAGTTTATCGAGATTTCCAGCCTCGTGGTGCTGTAAAATAAGAGTCGAGTGATAACTTTCAAATACACAATGGCTCTCCATGTTGTGTTCCAGAATGTTTAAGTAGGTTGAAGTATGGAAAGAATAAGACAAAAAGGAAGGAATATTAGTTTACAGGTTTCCATTCAAATACAAAGATCTAATGACTAAGTGGAAAAAAGTAAATATATCCCTGGGTAAATATTACCATGAAAATTTTAAATCATAAATAAAAAAAAGACAAAGTTTATATTGATAATATGTTACTACAGAAGGAACTGGGATCTAACAGCATTCAAGAATTTTCAGTAAACATTTTATCCTTGGCGATTACAAAATTGCAAAAATGATAGCAATCTTTATAGAACAAATAATTATTTCTTCCTCAAACGACGATATCTCAAAGCAAATATTGTCCCATCTGTTTCCCTAAATGTACTTTTCTCCTCTGAGGCCTAATAAAGCGGCTAACTCCTCATCAAAGAGGGTTTCCCCTAATTATTTTATCGCTGACAGATTTTTGAATAAATCCTTACACTATCAAAATGGTTTGAAAATGAACGTAGTGAAACTGTCGATGCACCTTAATCTTAAATCTCACCCTTTCCCAAGTGGTATTCTCCAAATATCGAAAGAAAAATGTGTTTTGTTTTTCGAATTCCAATCGTCACACACACACCCCTAATCTGAAAATATTTTCGAATGTGGACAATTCTATAGAGCTCAGATTTTTTATCAAGGATAAAGAGATAAAAGAAAAGTAAGTTACTCATATATATCCAAACACGAAAATAGACACAATGACTCAAGAGTACAATTTACTTGTTTTTGTGAAATTGTACGAGTACATTGGTAGTATCCATCTAAGATGAAAGATGCATATAAATGCTGGATACCCTGAATGTTGCAGACGAGGAAGATAGTGTTCGATTGAATCTCATTTTGAATCAGCTTTAAATGAGCTTCGTTTCTTTAAAAGCCAGAAGATATCGTCTTGACCTTCTTGCTACTACAATACTCTGGGAAAATACAAGTCTGGCACTTTATAGAAAAATTATCTATCTTCCGAGTGTCAGTCACCTTAAGCGATTGTGAAGAGCATTAAAATTTGACACTGGTTTCCCAAGTGCTACCACAAACTATTTGAAGTCCAGGATTGAATCTCTTTCTCACGAGTAGAGTTTCTCTCTTTTTTTTACGAAGTCAAAAAGGGTGAAATTTGTTATGGAATTTTTTTTGGATTACACTCATTTTGCTTCATAATAAAGAGCGTCTCTTTAAATATATTGATTTCGTTCCCATGATAACTTTGTCAAACTTGAATTGAAGGATCATAATGGAATTTACATTGAAGCACTGGAGCTTGTGTCTAAGATGGATTTTGATGTCACATTAATATGTGCTAACACTCTGCTAATGGCCGTTTCTACATCGATGATACTTATGACAGATCTCTTAAATCTTACAAAGAGAATCCTTGTACCCCAGGAAATAATTTTTTTCTACTTTTTGACACTGTGCATCTGATAAAAATTTATAAAACAACTTTTAAAATAAGAAGAACTTCCTTTTTCCCACATTCCATTCAAAAGACTCTTAAAACTACAATGCTAGTATTTCTGACGTACAATATATTTTCTTTAGAAATCAGGGTTTGTCATTAAAAATGGCAAACAATTTCAACAATTAAATTTTTACATCTCATTCCATCTAGCGTGTCCATGCAAATATTTCCTAGCGTTTTTTCAACCTTACATCTATTTGTGATCTACAATACTAGGGCAAGAAAGACTCTATAGATTGACTTGAGACGTCAATGTTCATGGAAGTCATTAATAAATTCTGAAGTATTGTGTCCGATCAGTTCATAATTTCTAATTCAGAGTATTGAAAGATGAAAGAAAATCCTACACACAAACCCTCCAAGGAAATTTAGAATTTTTAATCATGTTTCACCACTGGTATCGAGGTGGCAAAGGAGCCTTTTAGGATTTAAAGTTGGAGGACTATGTAGGAAAACATTTGTTGTTGCCAAACATACTCCCAAAACTTTGCATAGGCTATCCAATTATTTATTGGATAAAAAAGCATTGGATGAGAAGTAGTAGCGTACAGAAGGATTAAGTAAACCAACTGAAATCCTTCTATGCGCAACTACTTAAGTAGTTCTAGCGGGAGTCATTGATTTCTAGCTGATTGCTGCAGCTTTTGCTGTGGCAATTCCAGTAAGCTAGATTTGCAGAATTCCTGTTTGACCGGGAATGATCCTTAATGATCCTTAGGTCTTGCCCTTATATTATAATCTAGCGAATTTTTGCTCGAAATTGAATGAAAATTTACACATTTAGATGGATAATTTCTTCTTAGTTAATGATTTGTATCGGACACTTGACATCTCGTTTGAAAGCTGTGAGTCTCAGCTCTTTAATACATTCCTTATTAATCAATTTCATGTAATATTCAAGGAGCTATTTAAGTACAAATAATTTCACCGACTTTTGGGCCTACTCCCGTTCTCTACGCCCCCAGGAGCCCCTTTAGGTCAAAACAAAGACAAGAAATGAAATTTGCTTTAAATACACTAGCGAATTAACATTTTTTTAATGCGCAAAATGAGTATCTTCTATCCTTAAGTTGAAGTTGGCAAATGGGCCAAAAAAGCTATAAAATTAGGGTCCAATTTCTCGAAAACCTTAGGACTCTCGAAAAAAAAAAAGTTACAGAATTGAAATCAACGTGGAAAACTAAATAACTTTTATTATACTTATACCACTAAGGATTCTTGACTGTTGACCAGTGTCATTATCTCTTGATCACGAGGATATCTTTCGGATAAATGATTGCAAAGGTGGAGCAAAATACATTGTTTTAAATTTTAAAACGCCTTTAAATGCGTAATTCAAGGGCTAAAAGAAGCTGAAGAAGGTTTTTTATTTAACATAAGAGGTCTAGATAACAGCAGAAGGTCACAATTTCCAATCAATATTACAATCAAGAATTACTTGAAAATAGATTTGTCAGCTTTTAAGAATATAATGTCAGAATTTGGAGAAATCATTGGTGATGTAGAAACTGTACCACATTCTTCAACCCCAAAAAATGAAGAAGAGCTAGAATTTATGAAACTCTTTATATTTATAAAATAAAATCTGGACGTCTAAAACTAAAGATAAAACCAAAAAGATAATAATTCCGGTCAAAAGAAAAAAAGTAGAAATAATAGCGGAAATGCAACAAATTCAATGCTATAAATGTTCGAAATTTGGGCATCATAAAGCGAAATGTACAATTATTAATAAAATATCTTATATGGATTTCGAACAATATTTTAATGCAACTTTGGCAACGAGAAGAAGACGACGGTGAAAATAGTGAGATCAAGATATATCGAAAAAAAGAAGAATGCAATACAGAACAAATTAGGAAACAAGACGCAGTTATAGATAATCCAATGACATCAAATCGAAAGCACAACAACCTTAGAGAAGACTGGAAATTAGTCATTAGAGAAAGGCCCGGTGGAGATAAGGACGCAAATTTTTCCGGGAAAAACATTAAGATATTTTTAGAATACCCACAGGTTGAATCGAGAAAAGAACTAAAGAATGTAAAGAAACTGGACCAATTCACCTAATAGCTAAAGGAAATCATGACGATTAATAGAAAATATAGATAAGTCTTGTTTGTTTATTTATAATATATTTTAAATGTCTATAGCTAGGAATGTAAATAATATGCAATTCGGGCTTGTATTAAAAATGAAAGAAAAAAATCAACCTGGCAACCCTGACCATTCAATGAATTTCGAGTGGGGAAGCAGCTTGAGCTGTCATGACGTTTTACTGAGCTACAAGCTGCTATTTTCCTTTATATATATATATATATATACAAATGAAAACATCAATAATAAATAATAACATTATGTATGTATACCATAGATGAGAGGCAGAAAATTAACTGAAATTATATATTTTTAACTAATAACTATACGAGGAGTTGAACCCTTTCATAACATTGTAATTACTATATTATTAACCAAAGAGCTTGTGTTCCTTTTGACTAGAAGCCTTAATAATATTTTACTGGATACAAGCATCTTTGTCATGTCGGTGATGAAATTAGAACTTGTAGGATTATCTTCAATAATGTTCCTTGAATAAAACTCCATATTCCTCACGTGAATTAGGCTTTTTAAGTGTTGGACGAGTTTGAACCTTCAAAAGGTCTTCATCTCGAAACCACAAACATTACAATACGTTACTCCAGATTCATTATTATATTCACAAATATCATTAACTCCATTCTCCTCAATGAATGATAACCATTTTTTAATTTTTCATTTGTTCATCACCATGATATAATCTTTGGAGACTGTTCTTTTCTTGTAAAACATTATGTTGAGGTAAAGTTGATGTTACCTTCTTAAGGGAAAAAAAAAATGATAACAGCTTCGGAAAACAAAAAGACCTGTTTGAAGAGCCAACTCCACTTTTTATCACACGCCCGAATTGCATATGATTTACATTCCTATCTATAGCAACATAAGAGGACACCTTCCTTGTGCTCTTTCTTCGTCCTGATCTTTTTTTTTTTTAAATCTCATCTTTTTCTCTTTAATCGGGAGGATCTATTGTTTTTTTTAAAATTTACATTAGGTACTCTGTATTTTATCAATACTGTCATTAATTCTTCTGCTTCTTTCAGCAGACAATACGTAAACGTCCTAAAACGAAAAAAGAGCACCTACAAGGATGCAGATTTTCACGTTAATCTCAACTGTGATTTCAAATGGGGCACTTTTGTCCTTCTCATGAATACTAGTGATGGAAAGATTTTCATTGGAGATAAAGTCAAACATATTTATATATATGGCATTGCAATAAAATATGGATTCAAAGAGTTCGAAATTGCAAGTGGCAACCCTTAATTTGGTACAAGACAGGTGTCTTTTATACCAAGTTTGAAATTGATCTAAGAAGTAGACTAGAGCAGTGGTCCCCAACCCCCGGGCCGCGGACCGATACCTGTCCGTGGATCAATCAGTACCGGGCTCCACAAGAATTAATAAGTTATTTCTATTTTCTACTTCCAACCTCAAAGGACCCACGAACGGCAACAGAATGGATACGTGATACTTTTATCAGTAAGCCAGCTGAATCCAGCATGCCCGTGCAAGAAGAAGACCAACTGCTGGAGATTGCAAATGACAGCAGCCTTAACAGTGTTCGAGACAATAACTCTGCCGGTTTTTTGGATTAAAGTCATGGCAAAATACCCAGGGATCGCTAACAGAGCTCTGAAAACCCTGTTGCCATTTCCAACATCATATCTGTGTGAAGCGGGGTTTTCTGGAGTGACAGCCACCAAAACAAGACAAAAAAGTAGACTTGACATAATCAACACACTGCAGGTGTCTTTATCTGCCGTTACCCCCAGATGGGACCATATCGTTGCAAAGAAATAAGCTCAGGGCTCCCATTGATTTAGCGTTACGGACAATTTTTGAAATTGAAATATGTTATATTGTTGGAGCAATGTGTTAATAGTTATAATAACATTGTAATGTTGGAGCAATGTGCTAATAAAGTTCCATATGAGTTCACAGTGGATTCACGTTTATTATTATTTCAACCCCCCGGTAAGCATTTAGAAAAAGGTTGGGTACCACTGGACTAGAGCTCTTGAAAGGAGAATACAAAGTTAATCTTTTGAATATGAACAACGTAACAGAAGAGGTGACTTTTTGTTTGAAGGGAATTGATAAAATATCGTTCGAAAGAAAGAAGAAAGTGACCATAACCTTGATCAATACATTCAAGAGGGTGGATGAGCTTAACGTGGTAAATTATTTTTAACAGCTTGAAGGGTACAAAACCACTATCCAAAAATGAATCCTTCTGATAAAATAGCATAAGAAAAATATCCGCACTATAGGGAGATATGGAGGGACAGTGACTATATAATTGGGATGGTTGCAGATCCTTCATCAATCCCCCAAATAATTCTTGTTCAAAGGGCTTTAGTGAAAGTGAAGTTTCATGGTGTCAGGCTACAGTGCCCAAAAATGTTTTAATTTTGGTCATATCTGCCAGTACTGCTCCGATAAGAGAGTAAAAACCTTTCTTTATGAAAGAGCTTTGAAGCAAAATCTTATAGAGCGTTTAACTACGGTTAATGAGGGCAAAAACAATACTGTTAATGACACCATTAAAATTGTAGAAACTTCACATCAAGTTTCTTGGTCACCTAAGGTTTATCCAATGTTTGATGGTAATTCTGGAGATAGTGGGCTTGAGCAGCCTGAAATTGAAGGTACAGAGGTTTTGAATCAGGTCCCTGTAATACATGAAAATACGCCTACTTCTTAGGAGAACTATGCCGGAGAATCTGAACAATGTGATGATGTACAGAATACGAATCTATTGACCGACACTGATAAAAACATGGATGATTTTGTTTCTGCTTCAATTGGCGAAAATTCAAATGTACAACACAGAGCTTCAGTGATTGAGTAGATCATGACAATTCATGAGCGGAATGACAATAACAAGCTTCGAAGATCGTTGAAGGATAATGGAAGTTATGATAACGATAAAGAAAAGTGGACGGAACCATTCCAACCACACCTAGACGTAAAAAATTATTGAAGGCTGAATACGTTCCATGTCCGCTAATAAGAGAAGTAAGCCTGACTATACCCTCTTTTATCTATAAGTCCAAATATAATTTGCCTGCAAGATATCAAATCAAGAATATCCTCTTCGTGTAGCTCAATCTATAATGTATGTTTACCTAGGCATTTTAATTGCTTTTTCACTGGATCTGCATTAAAAAGAGGTGTTGCAACCTTAATTTCTAAAAAAACCAAAGTTATTTCCATCACAAAGGAATTTTCGTATAAAAGTGATTAAATTAAAACTTAAGTTTCTGCCAATGGATTATCCTTCAGTTTAATCAATGATTAAGGCCCAAATGAAAAATCCACTTCCTATTTTCAAGCCATTTAAATAAACCAAGTGAAGGACTTTGTCCATTTTATATTAATCTGGGATTTAAATGTAGATCTTGATAAAAGATCATCAGAGTATCCTAACTCTACAATTAAAAAAAAATATTATTCACAAGTTCAACCTCATGGGCCCTAAAAGAACCACGAGGATAACATTTCCTGGAGGGGAGGAAATAAATTTTCAAAAATTTTATTTCTCCAAAATTCTCTAATTTCTTAAAAAAAGTTTTTTATATGCCAGAATCTTCTAGGGACCATAATTTAATATTCTTAGAGTTCCAAAATCGTAAAAGAAATCCACTTCCATGAATCCCAATGTGCATTCTTGAGGATGAAAAATTCAAGAAAAGTTTAAAGAAAAATCTTGACAAAGGATTTAAAAAACATAATAATTCCAAATAATTTTTTCAAGTTGACAAAGTCTTAAATAGTGATTCTATTTTTGCAAGATCCTACTTATCGGATTCTCTAAATTTCTAAAGAATCTTAGGTGTGGTAGAGTCTAAAAGATGAAAGAAAAAGTTAAATTGGGAAGCTTAGCCTACAAAAAATTAGTTTTTATAAAAATAAAGGACAAATTTTCTGCCACTGGAATAAGGAAGATTCTTGACAAAAGCCAGCATCTACTAAATCGAGTGATATATTGAAATACATTTATTGTCGCTTCTAGAGAATTGTGTATGTTGAAAATGATCATTTTCCGAAAAAATTAAAGGTGATAGGAAAAAGAGGACTCTATTTTCTAAGAGAATAACATTTGTGGATGAATAAAGAAGTAATACAAAAATAACAAAGCCTGTGGACCTGATAGCGTCTCTGGGAAAGTTTTTACATGTTTTATATATGAAATATTACCCTTCCAAGTTAAAGTAGGACGTTCCATGGTGAAATATGGTAGACTTCCTAATAGGCTAACTAAGCGGAGAATGGCTAAAAAAGGTGGCGGCACTGATTTTTGTAATTGGAGATCTATAACTGTTCTTAATGAAACTTATTGGATTCTCTCTGGTGTGTTGGCCAAACATATGGAACCAATTCTCAACCAAAAATTGAAATGGAGCAGAAAGGTTTCTTAAAAAATAGAAAGACATCCAATATTTCGAGAAATATCTAAGCTTCAATCGATGACATTGAAAAAAGACAAAAGTATGGAGACATAATCCCTATTGACTTTTATAAAGCTTTTGATAGTGTACTTCATAGTCAAATTTTAAGGGGAGTAAAAAACTCCTTCCAAGACATTTTTTTAATCCTGTACGCGCTTTATTGACTAATGGAACATATGTTATTTTTATAAACGGAATGGAGAGCAAACCAATTATTCTTAAACGAAGCTGTTGACAAGGGTGCCCATCTGCCCCTCTTCTCTTTATATCTGCAATTGAGGAACTCGTCTTGAATATCAAACGAAAATATTTAGGTTTTGGAGTAAACTTTGAGGAATCAATGACTATAATTCATCTCTATACAGATGATGTAATCCTAACAGTGAAAGCCAACTCTGAGCCTCATTTAATTGCTAAAATTAAATTTATAATGAACTGTTTCGACAAGTTTCAACAAAGATCGGGATTACCATTGAAAAAATTAAAACGGCAATCTTTTCTAGAGAGTCTTAGAACCCTGAAGAGGGCACAAAAGTTGAAAATTTTACCGTTATGGAAACGATTAAATTTACAAAAACGTATTTATATGAGCAACACGCAAGTAGTACCCCTTATTCTCTATAAAGCTACCTCATTTTTCCGGTTTCCTGAAAATGCAATACTAGAGGAAAATAAATGGCTGACCAACTTGTTCTACAAAAATTATATTAATGCAATTAAAAGGCCAAAAAAGTATCTTGAGGGTGGTATATCCCTTCATTCAAATATTATTCCCAAAATATATATATATATATTTCTAGTGATTTATCCAGAAACTTGGTCACTGAATGGAGAGGGACTATTTCAAAGAGTAAATTATACCTTTTGCTCATATTAGAGACCAATTTAATGAATAAAAAGACAACTCAATTATCTGCGTTCTGGACCTTTACTTCTGCTTTTAGAAACGATTCCACCGTTGATGTTATTCGACAAAATGCATCTAAAAAGTATTTTTTTAAATCTAATCTTCATTTTCAGAAGAACATACTATCATATGTAATATTTTAACCATTCATGATCTACACAAAGGAGCTCTATTTAATGATGGAAGGTTTAGATTCCCTCTCTTGAATTTCTCTAAGTTCCATGTCCATGGCACATTAAGATGATTCCACAAAATTATAACAGTGAGGTCGACAGGCTCTGCAAACTCATTAAAACTGCTTGGATCTCCCTGCAAAATGGAAAAATCACTGTTCAGCTTCAGATTACTAAAGATTTAATAAAGTTCTCCAGGCCCTGTAAAGACTGGAAAAATATATAATGATGTTTTACACATTTGTGGAGTCCCAGCCAATTTGTATATTAAAATATTTTGTCTCCATAAATCTTGAAGGGCTTATAAATGGGGAGCAAAAATATGTAAAAGCCCTGATTATCTTCGGAATATCTGGGAAAAGAAGGGAGGATGG
Source organism: Lepeophtheirus nordmannii (assembly GCA_963680855.1). Lineage (NCBI taxonomy): Eukaryota > Metazoa > Arthropoda > Copepoda > Siphonostomatoida > Caligidae > Lepeophtheirus > Lepeophtheirus nordmannii. The sequence goes on along the minus strand of OY804526.1, from coordinate 14,768,049 downwards.
TGGATTGAGCGAAGAATACTCTTGCTATGTCAATTTGCAACTTTTGTAAGCATTTTTAGTTAAAGTTCAAGGTAAGTTGATTGGCACTTTTTACCTCATTGTAATCGATAGTTTGTCAAAAAAGGAATAAAATGATTATGACTTGAAAATGGTTCAAATTCTGTTCTTTGTAGTAAACATATTTTTGTGGATCAAATACGTCTTTATTTGACATATACTATATTTTTTTAAAGTGTCTGGATAAGACATTAATCTGATTCATCAAATAATTCAAGTAATCAATTTATATAAGATCTATTCTTTCTTTTTTTGAAAATGAGAAGAAAAAAGGGCTATTGTTCTTTTTGCCACCATTTTTGAGAAAAAAAAATATTTAAAAACCATAATTTTCTTTCCAAAAAAAAAAATATTCAAAAGCTTTTTAAATACATTTTTAAAGTACATCTTGTGCAAAATTATTGCAAATCCAATTAAAATGATAAGAAAAAATCATAGAAAAATAAAAAAATACAGTTATTTGTGTGAAAAGTACATACATTGAACATAAGTAAACCTTAATTAAATTACAGGAATATGTTAAAAATAATTTATATATTTTTCTGTAAGACGAGAAATGTGAAATGGGGGAAAGGAAAAGATAAACCTACTAAAAAATAACTGCAATAGACTGAAGTAGTAGCGTGCAGAAGGATTTCAGCTGATTTTGTAATCCTTCTGCGCGCTACTACTTTTGTAACTCTACCGTGACACTTTGATTTCTAGCGAATTTTTGCTATAATTTGGATGAAAATTTATATGTTTAGATAGACAATTTCTTGTTAGTTAAGGATTCTTATCGGACACTAGACATCTTGTTTGAAAGCTGTGGGTCTTAGCTCTTTAATGCATTCCTAGAAGTTACCCAATGTAGGTGAATGTGATCATACGTCATAGGCAGAGTCTTAGAAATTAAATCTTGTTCACGAGGTAATAGAGGCTATTTGACCTTTTTATTCAGTTAAAGTGTGTCTTGCCTCTTTCCTTGAAATTGGACTCATCTCCTTGACTCATCACCAGGGAACAAGTTCGTCAGATAAGATTATAGTTATATCCTTAGTCTTATTTAGTGGTAGTTTCTAAACATCAGAATAAATGAATGTAACATTTTAAAGATACAGACCACCAAACCTTGATCTTAATGAAGGACTTGCTAAGTGGAATAAAGTAATACAAATTCTAGACACTGACTACGAGCGTCGTTTGTCTACTCCAGCTGGGGACTTGATCCCTAGTTACGAAGGACGTAGATATACGAACAAAAGAGCCACAATGTCAACGATGATGTTACAGGCCAATATGTACATAGAATCATATCTACAGGCACACCCCTTCTAACAACCTCATGGGCGGAGGCAGAGGAAATGAGAAGTGCACGAAAAGAAAAAATGAGGCTCACAGGATTTATACGAGGAGTCACTGGTAACATTATCGATGATGTACTCGCCAAAATTATTCAACATAATGTACCACTCATGGTATAGAAGGGAAAGTTGAGGTTATCAAATCTGAACTTACAAAACTGGGCAAAGTTCTGCATATCTTTGTAGATCCACTTGTCTTCAAAAATCTCCAATTAATGGACTTTAACCTTCGGATCGCCTCAGCCGGAAAAGTGCGCTTCCAGGACCCTCGGGATGTACCAAATTTAAAGGAAGAAGAGGAAACTAAGGAAAATGAGGAAGGAGAGGATAAGAATAATCTACCTGAGGAGCATGAAGGGGATGAACATCTCAAGGACAACACAAATAACAGTGACTACATAAATGGAAAAGACAATATAACTACACCCAATGAAGAAAGTAAAACTAATAACGGAAATGAGGCTAATGCTGAGGACAGCAAAGATGGGGAGTCCTTAGAAATACAAATAAGCGATAAAAACCCTGAAAATACAATAGACAAAGATGTGGCAGATCTTGTGGTTGGAGCTTCGGGATTTGTCGATCCCAGCGATTTTTAAAAAAATAGTCAAAAATAGATGCTTTCTTAGACACACCGGTTGACACAGAAATTGGCCCAATACAAACCAAAAATCAATACACAACACTCGAAAGCAGCCAATTCTGAACATAAACAAAGAACATCTCAGATAACTATGATAACTGAACCTTATATTATTAAAGGAGCAACAAAAAGCCTCAAATTAATCCACAGTAAACCTGGAACACACCCAAGAGCATGCATAATAACCACCAATAATTCGAATGCATGGATCGTTCTCGAGTTCTCAATAAAGATGTCTGCACCATGTGCCTAAGAGTCGAGGATTCAACGACATACGTCTGTCTGGCCTATCTTGATCAATTACTATCAATTAAAGAAGAAACATTGTTAATTCTCATTAAGCATTGTGATTACAAACAAATACCACTTCTCTTAACTATGGACTCTAATGCAGATAATCTTCTATGGGATAGTAAATACACCGACACAAGGGGAGAAATGCTTGAGAACATCATAGATGAAAATAACCTGGCCGTAATGAATGAGGGAAATGAGCCCACATATGTTACTCAACGAGCCAGTTCAACCATAGATACTACAATGATGAATCATCATGCCTTCAAAAAATTTGAGGTCACAGGATGGCATGTAGACCTTCGGCGTCAATGTCAGGCCATCAGTACTTGGTTTTTAATTTTGGGAAATACAAGCTAATTACTGACAGATCAAGGAAATTCAGGAGAGCTCGCTGGGATACCTTTAGGTCGCACACAGAAACTAATTCCTTACATGACATATTTCATAATGTGCGGAATCACTGATCAAAATAATGGATAAGGCGATTGATTTGACTTGCCCGGTACGAAAAACTATAAAAGCAAAATTGGTACCATGGTGGACAAAAGATCCTGCCACTCTAAGGTACAAAGTAAACAAACTCGAGCCAAAGTGCAATTCTAGTTCACACAGAGAAGAATATCTGACCACAAGAAACACATATCGAGCAGCCCTCAGGAAGGAGCAGAAAGAATCATGGAGAAGTTTCTGCTCCAAAGTGGAAGGCCCCAAGGATATTGCTATGCTCATCCGAAGTCCAAATTACATTTCTAATTTTATTGGCCTTCTTAAAACGGGTCAGGATTATACACAATGCCCCAACGAATCGTTGCAGTTATTAATGGAAACTGTACATTAGGTGGTACCCTTGAAACACCGTCTCCAGTCACAAACTTCAGTATTGACTTTATAGACTTCAATAGGGTGAGGGAATCTTTCAATTCCTTCGATCCTACAAAAGTTCAGGACCAGATGGATTAAAACCAGTGGTACTACAACAGCTTGAGGACAAGTTAGTCAACTATGTCTCGGAACTGTATAAAGTTATTCTCAGCACTGCATACACACCAAAAATTTGGCGATAAATGAAAGTAATATTTATACTAAAACCTGGTAAAGATGATTACAGTTCAGCTAAATCCTTTAGGCCAATTACCCTCTCGAACTTTTCCCTCAAAGGGCTTGAACGAATCGTACAATGGAAAATAGAAGAAACAATTCCAATACATCACTCTCAATATGCTTACACAAAGGGTCTTTCGACTGAGACAGCTTTATCGCAGGTAACTGAAAAATCAATATATCAGCAACAATATACACTTTCTGTTAGTTTTGAGTGTACAGATACATTTGACTATCTGCGATTTCAATCAGCAGATTCAGCAATGGACAGATTTGGACTTCCTGAAAGCGTCCAATCCTGGTATTAAGGCCTTCTCAGTACTCGAACTGTCACAGCTGAGTTAAAAGATGAAAAAATCTGCATCACAATCAAGCGTGGAAGTCCACAAGGGGGAGTTTCACCATTGATATGGAACATCTTTATAGATTCCCTGTTGACGAAGTTGCAAACAGTTCCTGTTAGAGTAGTGGGCTATGCTGATGACATCGTCCTATTGATAAGTGGAAAGCATCCACATACTCTTGCCAAGAATATGCAAAAAGCTATTAATGAGGTTCTGGAATGGGGTAAAACAAATGGTCTGACCTTTAATCCAGCCAAATCGAACGCCATCGTTTTCTCAAAAGCATATAAATTGAGATCTAAATACTTTCTGCGATTAGAAATGGGTGGCAAAGAAATGGAATTCTCAGCACAAATGAAGTATTTAGGTGTTCTTTTCGTCCAAGGTCTTACTTGGTTGGAGCACCTTAAAGAAAAAGCTGCCAAGGTAGCTCGTATATAGGACATGGTAAGGGCAGTCATAGGACAGAAATGGAGTATAACTTCAGAAAAGGTTACATGGCTGTATGAAGCAATGGTGGGACCAGTTATCTCCTATGGGTGCCTCATAAAATTACAACAAAGAAAAGTGCAATTAAGATATTAAACATTACTGAAAGAAAAGCGCTTCTAACAATGACCCACACACTTAGATCAACACCGACAGCAGGCTTAAAATCTGTCATGGATATAATTTCCCTAGACCTACTTATTCAAGCTCAAGCCACTAATTCAAGATTGAGAACAAGGCATTTCCTTCACGATACATGGGATGGGATTTTTTACCTTCCTAATCGCCGTGGGCACCGCTTTTCCAGTGATAAAATACTCACTGAATTACAATTAAACCAAGCCAGCGATTATATCAATGGTAGTCGTACCTGGATAAAGAACCATGAGGTTACCGATCCTGATAAAATTATATATACAGATGGACTCAAAGATGAGAAAGGCAACACTGGTGCAGGATGGGCAATCACTCGAGGTGATACGTCACTCCAACATCCCGTCGTATCGTTGTATAAAGAAGCATCAGTCTTTCAAGCTGAGGTCTTTGCTATTGCACACTCAGTACAAGCTCTTATTTGTTAGGAAAAACCCTGTGGAGATATTGTAATTCGATCTGATTCCCAATTAGCTATTGCTGCCATCTTAAACCCATTTACTAACAGAAATGAAGTGAAAATTTTCAAAAGGTCCTGTACGAAGGAAAGAAAAAAATAATAAACACAAGAATAAAACAAGAAGACGTGTTTCTATAAGGCTCTGTGGAGAAAATTGATTTTCTAATATCCTAGTGTGTTTTGATTACGGTTTTTTTTTCGTTTCGTGTTCTATGGTGTTTGTGCTATTCAGTTTTCTAGTTAATTACTTCTAATTGAAAGTAATAAGAGCTATAATTAGTGAATAATATCTGCATAAGGGATAATTACGTCACGCTCCCCATCCTGCACACACTTGCAAAGGATTTGTGACGTCATTTCAAAAAGAGATATCATTAGCTACTTTTTTTTCTTCCTTAATGAATGAAAATGCAGAGTCATGACCAGTGATGTATCAAAAGGGTCCAGCTGATATGGAAAAAAAGGACGGTTGTTGGCAACATTTGTCTTTTCAAACTTTTTCTTCTTTTATCACTCATTTCTATTCAATTCAAAAACAAGTGTCATTTTTAAATTAAGTTAAAAAATGCCTGAGGGTTTGATTCATGAACTTGGGTCGCTGACAATGGAGGTAGCAACGCTTAAAAATTTGTCCAGGATACGATTGTGATGGCATTCCGGCCATGCTATTTCTCGACTTCTTCTTGAAGAAATTTCCGATCATGAGACTTTCAAATCGCTGATGTCACTAGAGAAATCCGGATCCATTCAATAAACATAGTATTAGTAATGATTTAGGTACATCTGATTTCATGTCTGACCTATCGTAATTCATTGCTTCATGTATTATCTCACTTTCAGTCGGAGGACATCAAGGATGCATCCAATTTATGGAGAAATACGCCGATAAATCCGTCTCTTCTTGTTTTCTCGTAACCCAATCATTGGAGCTCTTAAGTCGAGTCAGCATTTTCAAAATAAAACGGGAAATTGACGAAAAGTATAGATTTATAACAATGGGCGAGACTAAGGACTTCAAGTGGGACAATAGTCGAAAAGATATTCTACTTGAAACATTCAAAAGTGGATAGTAGAAAGAATGCCTGATACATCCAGTTGAAGAATGTTGTTGCCGTGATCAGCATTTATCCCTTTTTATCCATCACTGGTCATGACCAGTGATGTACAAAAAGGGTCCAACTGACATGCACGCCCGAGATGATGTCATAAATAAATATGGTACCCTTGAAGTAAGGCAGAATTTCAGCCGATTAAATTTGAAGGGCCGGAATGTAACTTATTATGTACCTGTCTCTTAACACGTCGCCTGAAGATCAAGTTCGCCCTTGTGGGAGCGTGAATGAGGAAGAGGAGGAAGGAAAGGAGAAAAAAATGTCATATTCAAGAATAACAAAGACAAATAATATGAAGAGATATCTTATAAGAATAGATCCTACATGGGACAAAATATTCCTTGATTGGAAAGATAATGAAGACAAAAATTTATAAGGTTTTTTTCCTGAACTTCATCACTATAACAAGATTTTTGAACTATTGGTCCTCGATGGAGAAAATATATACAGAATAAACGACTGTAAAAGTAAAGTGGGCCACATCGTAATTTCGTTCAAAAGGCCGATAAATGTTCTAGATAAATTTAGAGAAATATGTGAAAACTTAAAAATTGATCAGGGAGTGTTTTTTAAAATAAGAGGCTTGCAAAGCTTAAGAGCGGCTCAAGTCCCAGTTGAGGTTATTATCAAAAATGGGTCCGAGACCAATCTGACTGCCTTTAAAGAAATTATGAATTTTTACGGAGAGATCATTGGAGATTTTGAAAATGTCCCTCATGCAATTTCTTCAAATGAGGAAGAAGATGTAGAGTTTTCAACACTTTATAACAAAATAATGTCTAGAAAAATTAAGTTTCAGATTAAACCCAGAAAAAGATTACATACAATTATTCCAGTGGGAGGCAAAAAAGTAGAAATTCAGTCTGAAATTTCTACTTTTCAGTGTTATCTTTGTCTGAAATTTGGACATAAAAAGGCACATTGTAAAGCTACTGGAAAGACCAATTATGAAAGTTTTGAGAAGAATTTCAGAGATATGATGGGAATTCCAATAATTATTGATAGTGTAAATGAAAGAATGGCGTCAGAGGAGACCGCAACTCAAAAAAAAAAAGAAGAAACTAATTATATTGTTATTGATGAACCTACCTCGAACCAAAATACGAAGAATGACTCCAAATTAAAAAATGTTAATATTCTAGATGACTGGAAGCTTGTTATGAGGAAGAAACCCGAAGTGCCAAAAAAACCTGAATATAAAAGAATGTTTACCAGTCCTAATAATGAAGTGAGAAAGAGATCAAAAGAAACCCAAGTCAAGGAAACTTCTCCTTCTCGCGCTGAGGATTAGAACATCATAAGATGTTTTTCCTTGATCTGAATACATTTAAATGGAACTTAAAATAATATCAGCAAACGTAAACTCGATTTCGAACAATAATAAGAGGATAATTGTTATTAAGAATTTTGTGACACAAAATCCTGACATTCTAGCCCTTTGCGACACCAGACTTACAGGGGGAGATTTTGGATCCTTAGGACTATCAGACTATATCACTTTCAAAACACCAGTTTATTTTAAATGGAGTCATCCATCCAGAGGAATTACTCTAATGATTAAAAAAACATTAAGCCCCATTCTTGTGGCAAATGATGTTGGAGGAAATTATTCTGTGGCAGACATTTCTTGGGAGAAAGAAAAAATAAGGATCATTTCAATTTACGGCCCCAATAGGGATGATCCTACTTTCTATAATAAAATAGATAAATTCTTTTTGGAGGATTGTGAGTCCGAAAAGAAAGAAATAATATTTTTAGGAGACTTTAATTTGGTGTTAAATCAGACGAGGGACACAAAAGACTATAAAAGAGTAAACAACATAAAAGCTAGTAATATGGTCAGAGAAATAATCGTCAATAGAGGATTATAGGATATTGCAACAAAATTTAGTGAAAATCCAAAACACACATTTCAAACGACAAACAAAAGTTCAAGGTTAGATTACGTTTTCACTACTTCATATTTAAGTACATTAATAAAGAATTATGAAACTTTGAAGCCAATACAATCAGATCATAAGCCCATTATGGTCACACTTATGCCTACAAAAATGAGTAAAAAAAGTTCTTGGATGTTAAACACTTATCTTCTTGAGGAGGAAAACACTCATGTTAAAATTACTGAAATCATAATTGAAATAGTTAAAAAAACTGAATAATGGAATAATTAAAACACCTTCTCATGCATTAAAATTAGTTTTGGATTCATCTAGGAGAGAGTATATTAAAATTGGGGTTAAAAGAAGTGCGGAAAGACGCCAAAGATTGGAAGAACTTTTACATCTGAGAGATTTTGGCTCTGGGGGTGTAAAAGTTGAAGAAGAAATCAGAGAGATTTCATGCAATTTTGGAAAAGGAAACTTAATTAGAGCTGATCTGATGAAATTCTCGAAAGACAAGGTTGTCCTAGAGAGAGTAAAAAAATGGAGAGTGTTAACATGTCAAAGAAAGAAGTGTTGGTGGTACTTGATGAGGAAGGAAGAGAAATCGAGGATCCTTATCGGGTGGAGGAAATAGTAGCAAAATATTTTCAAAAGTTGTATGAATGTAGGGATTGCCAGGGAAAGGAAAATTTTAAGAAAATTAAACGCGAGGCTCATCAATCGTATGCATTCTCCGGATCTGAAAGTAAGGATACATCGAATGTTAGAAAAATTCCACAAGATCATATGACAAGAATAAAAAAAAATATCACGACAGAAATTCGAGAAATTATTAGGACTGGTATATCCTAAATTATAAAAAAAAAGAATAAAGTCCCCGGACTGGATGGTTTCCCTATGGAATATTATCAAAAATATGTTTTGTTGCTAACTCCTATCTTAGGAAAATTGTTCAAAGAAGCCATAACAAAGGGCAAAATGGAAAGACACATCACAAATGGGAAATTAATTCTTATCCCAAAAAAAGGAAAGGATCAACGTCATGTAGAAAATTTAAGACCCTTGACAATGCTCAATATATAGTGGCATCTTAACAAAAAGACTGCAGGAGTCCATACCGTTAATAATTGACTTTTCTCAAAAAGGTTTTGTTCGAGGCAGGCGAATAGAAGATCTTGTAAGAGGAATAAAAGACTCCATTTCAGAAGCAAAAAAAGGGAATGTAGAAATAGGCATATTAACCATAGACTTCAAAAAGACTTTTGATAGCATATCACACGGAAGGATAATGAAGAACTTAAGGGAGCATGGATATGGAGAAAATTTTGTGAAGATGATTTCGATATGTTTTAGTGACATATACACTCATTATCGTTCAATAAAAAACGAGTTCAGGGTCAGTAGAGGTTGTCGACAAGGAGATCCTCGATCCCCTTATTTGTTTATTTTGTCGATAAATCAGTTAATAATGGAAATTATAAGATCTGAAAGAATTAAAGGAATATTGTCTGGAGATTTTGAGCACAAAATTGAAGCATATGCTGATGATGTTACAACTCTGTATTCTGGGAACGAGACAGAAATAAGAGAATCCATCATACAAACTATAGAAATATTTAAAAAATACGCCGATGTATCTGGTCTTGAGATTAATACCAAAAAATGTAAAATGATGTCCAGCTGTGACATAAATATCGAAATAAAAGAAATTGAAGTGGTGCCCCTGTTAGATATCCTTGGCGTGTCTTTGTCGTTGGACGGGAGTGATGATGGAGAAAACAAAAAAAGATTAGGAAACCGAATTTGTAAAGTGATGGCAACATATGCTAAAGTAATGGGGAAAAACCCACCGGCTAGAATTTATGTTTGGAACGCATTCATTTTACCAAAGGCAATACACCTGCTAAGAGTTGTTCCTTACTCTGTTGAACTTAGTAATAAAATAGATAAAAAATGTATGGAGTTCATATTTCCAAACGGACATGCCCGAATAATTTCATGGGAATGGGTAAAATGTCCCAAGAAATTCGGTGGATTGGGTCTGATACATATAGGAGACTTTTGGAAATCTTTAATTTTTACATGGTTCAAGAGAAGTTTAGAGAAAGATGCTATATAAACGAAGTGAAAAAGTTCCAAAAGGTCCAGTACGAAGGAAAGAAAACGAAAAATATATTCTTAGATTGGTGCAAGGGCCTTTTGCGACATCACAGGAAATGAATTTGCAGATTATCTTGCAAAGAGTGGCACAATAAGTCATGTAAAAAAACGACGATTTTTAAGCGTGCGAGTAGCCCCTCCCCTTGATGGCATCAAAAATGATATGGTAACTATGAAAGCCAGCTTATTTGCTGTCGATATAATACTATGACTGTAGCTGTGACAGTCTTGATCCAGGAGGATTAATTTTAACTGTAAGAGGCAAAGGAATGTCATGACAGAATTTAAGGAAAGAATTTTTAGCCTTGTAGGTTTTTACCTGACTTCTTCACGCATATTTTTTCCAGATCCACCATTAACTTTCCCATTCACCTGCTTACTTTTTTGTTTAATAACTTTCCCGTCACGCACTTGCGACATCATCCACTCTTTTATTTGATCAAGTGTTATCCCATTAGTGGCTTCCCTTGATGAATCTATATACGATTCAACAGAGCCAAAACTCTGAGCTGGGAAAGGGACACTTCCGGTGATAACTCCAAGATCATTCCTCCACCTCCATCCTTTGTTCATCAGCAATAGCGATTAGTTGATTATCCTGATCATCCCCCAAACTGTCCGAGTGAACCGTAATTAGTTGGGCTGCACCGTCAGTACTCTCAAGGGTGTTCAAATCAGTGTCAACAACTACACCGGTCGAACTCTCAGGAAGAGAGTCGAGGAAGGGGTCTAGATTTGGTAATAAACTTGACTCTTTTTGCACTTCGTTAATCTCCTCACGGAGTGAAGGCAGAGAAGCAGAACTTGGCTGGCTAGTAGAGTCTATGAAAGGATTCACTGATCAAGAATTTGGTTCAATGAAAGGAGTCTGATGTTCAAGGATTCTATCCTCCGCTGAAAATGATACAACACAACTCCTGGAAATGGGACGATCCAATCCAGTCGTTATGGGTCTCGTTGGTGGGGGAATCGAGTCCAAATCCCTAACAACGCGCTTGCGTTTTACTCCTATCGTATCTAATTCAACAGCACCGTTATTATCAAAAACAGATGATGAATTGGAGGTATGCGTCGAGCAATAGCTAGAATATAGAATAGCCTGTAGACTCGAACATCTTCTAAGGGTCACAGTGACCTTTTTTATCGCCTCAGCTACACTCCTCAGGTTATTCGTCGAGTCCGAAATTACCTGCAGAAGCTCAGGACTGGACTCAGGGACTGCATTTGAAGGACTAGTTCTGTTGGCTAGTGGAGAACTAACACGCTGAACATTTATGTATGCAATTTGGCCAGTGGCAGTACAATAACGAATTCCTTAAGCGCCGCATGTATTCCTCTCTGAACAGAGGAAACTAATTGCAAATAGACTTCACAATCTGGGCTCCAGAAGGCATAGTTACTGATGATAACAAGCGGACGTCGAACTTTGTAATATCATAACCAGTGATGTAAAAAAACGACGATTTTTAAGCGTGCGAGTAGCCCCTCCCCTTGATGGCATCAAAAATGATATGGTAACTATGAAAGCCAGCTTATTTGCTGTCGATATAATACTATGACTGTAGCTGTGACAGTCTTGATCCAGGAGGACAGCTTTTCTTAGACTTATAATAATTAATTAAATTAAATTGATGTTTTAGAAGGATATTATTCAAATCAAAGTTGTAGATATAACTTTAAATAAATAGGAAATTTTCCAAATTTCAAAATCGGTACATAAGTTTTGGATTTATTGCTATTTTTGTTAAAATTTCATTATTTCTATTAATTACACAGGTCAACAAATTTGAACTTTCAAAAATATTCTGGGGTATAAGTATAATAAAAGTTATTCAATTTATCTCACTGATTTCAAATCTGTAATTCTCTTTTTCGAGAGTCCGACGGTTTTCGAGAAATCGGTCCCTACATTTTTAGCTTTTTAGGCCAATTTTCCAACTTCAACTTCAATTTAAGCCTAGAAGGGCATTAAAAATAATGATTCGCTAGTGTATTTTATAGAGATTTCATTTCTAGTCTTTGTTTTGACCTAAAAGCACTCCTAGGGGCGTAGGGTGCCAGAGTAGACCCAAAAGTCGATGAAATCCTTGTACTTAAATAACTCCTTGAATATTACATGAAATGGATTAATAAGGAATGCATTAAAGAGATTAGACCCACAGCATTCAAACAAGATGTCTAGCACCCAATAAGAGCCTTTAACTTTGAAGAAATCGTCCATCAAAGTGTGTAAATTCCTAATTAGAAATGGTATAAAAAATAAATGAGTTTGTGCATAATACGATTAACACAATCCTTCCAATATTCCAACCGATATTTATCATACCATCGATACAGGTGACACATCGTCCTACGCTGCCAAAGTACGGCGATTGTCACCCAAAAAACTGGATATTTGTAGGAAAACGCTTGACTCCTTACTAGAAGCCAAGATAATCGTACCATCAAAATCGTCGTGGGCAACACCACTACATTTTGTTGAAAAGAAGGCTCAAGGAGAATGGCGTATGGTAGGTGATTACCGAACATTAAATGTCAAAACCATACCGGACAAATATCCTCTACCAAATATGGATGACTTAACTTCAATTCTCCATGGCTCTACGGTTTACAGCAAATTGGATTTATCCAGAGCTTATTATAACATCCCAATCAAGAAAGAACACCAACACAAAACCACTATAACTACACCTTTCGGACTTTTTGAATATCGATATATGTCTTTCGGATTGCGGAACGCGGGCCCAACTTTTCAAAGATTTATGAATAATATATTCGGTCATCTTTCGTTTGTTTTTATCTATCTTGACGATATCTTGATCCATAGCAAATCAAAAGAAGAACACGATAATCATCTACGTCAAGTATTCCAAGTCCTCGCCAGATACAACTTACGTTTAGCTCAAGAAAAGTGTCAATTTTACCAATCTGAACTCCACTTCTTAGGTCTCATCGTAAGCGGAGAAGGTATAAGAATTCCACAGTGCAAAACAGACACATTCGACTCTTTCTCTCAACTTTCCGAGCCAGCTGATCTCCGAAGATTTTTAGGGATGGTCGGATTCTATCGAAAATTAGTACCGCATTTCGCTCAAATATCGTTCAAACTTACCGAAATGTTACGTAATTCAGATATGAAAACTAAACTGGTATGGTCAAAAGAAGAATCAGAATCGTTTGTCAAGTTGAAGGAAGCTTTGAGAAATTCAACAACGCTTCCCTATCTTAATCCAACTTGTAATATTTTTCATCTTGTCACCGATGCATCACAAAATGCTGCAGGTGCAGCACTACACCAAATAATTGACGGAACTCCAAGACCGGTTGGTTTCTTTTCCAAGAAATTTAGTCAACCTCAAAAACGTTACGCTACGTATGACCGAGAACTATTAGCTGCCTACTGGGCAGTTTTACACTTCAAATATATCATCGAAGGTCAAGTTGTAACATTATTTACCGATCATCGCCCCTTAGAGTCAGCATTCAAGAGTGGACGATCTTCCAAATCCGATCGACAACAAAGACATCTGAGTCTAATCACAGAATTTGTTCAAGATATCCAATACATTCCAGGAGAAGACAATATCGTCGCTGATTGCCTTTCTCGACCCATCTTCTCTATCGAACCGGAGTCAGTCGACCTCCCTTCAATTTCACACGAACAAACCAAAAGCTTTGAGGAAGAAGACTCCGATTTTAAACAATATTACGCATCACATTTAGAAAACTTCAAGATTGTCAAATTATCAAAAGGTCTCGAATTAATATGCGAAAATTCCCTTCCAAATCCTCGCCCTTACGTACCCGAGTCACTTTGAAAGAAAATCTTCACGATGTTCCATTCCTTATCACACCCAGGCATCAAATCATCTGTAAAAATAATTAAAATGCGTTATTTTTGGCCTGAACGGAATGGGTACAAGAATGTTTAGGATGTCAGCGGGCGAAGATTCATCGACATACGAAGACCGAAATTGAAACTTTCTACTCGGGTGGACGTTTTCAAACCGTACATATCGATATTGTGGGACCTCTACCTCCAGTAGACATACCTGGACAAGCGTCCATAGAACCTTATAGATATGTACTAACATGTATTGACCGCGCTACAAGATGGATCGAAGCTTTACCTATTATAAATATCACCGCTATCACAATAGCCCATTCTTTCGTCAGTACCTGGATCTCCCGTTTCGGGGTGCCACTTTATGTCGTTACGGATAGAGGCGCTCAATTTGAATCCGAATTATTTCATCATCTATCCCAACTAGTCGGTTTCCATCGTATACGTACTACTGCATATCATCCAGAAACAAACGGAATGGTAGAAAGAGCTCACAGAGTAATCAAGGGTGCCCTTCGTGCGAAGCAACAGAATTGGTTCTCTGCTCTTCCACTTGTTCTATTAGGTAAACGTCTCTCTCCAAATGCAAACCAAATCGCACCTTTTACAGCGCTTACCGGAACCGAAATGATGATACCTCGAAGTGTCATATCAGAAACGCCATTTAATACTACTAACACGAATTTAGAATACGTAACGGATCTAGCTGAACACTTTAGAAATATAGATTTGCCCTCACTATCGATGGGTCATGACAATTCAACCAAAACCCCCTACATTCCAAAATCCCTTCAATCAGCGGATTATGTCTGGGTTCGAGTCGACAGAGTCAAAGGTCCACTTGAAGCTCCATACGAAGGTCCAGCAGAAGTAGTACAAAGAAATCCAAAAACTTTTAAAACCAAATTCCCGTCAGGACGTGAAGATACGGTTTCAATTGAGCGATTGAAAGCCGCAATCGTAACTCCCAAAAATCCAAATATTAAGAAGAAATCACCCTCAAACCAAGTTACTAAAACAACGACACCTGACGCCCAAGAAATAATACAAAACAAAAATTCAGATCCCTTCCAAGGTTCGCAAGCCAGACCGTCTCGTTCGGGACACAAAGTTCGTATATATCGGAAGAAGGACTATTATTATTATTGAGCATTTTCAATCGATGCTCCACATCTTGCGGGGGACCCCTTGTGGTGAGAACAAAGGAAGATAAAATCGTTTCATCAATAATTATGTTTATGTAAAAATGAGAACAAAGAAAGATAAAATATAAATCAGTTAGAATCTAGCATGTGCTGAGAGTAGACTAAAAAGAATCATATTTTTTTATCATTGCCGGGAACCAAGGAATCTCATCTCTATTTTCTTAGTGTGTCAGCTCAAGAGATTCAATTTACCACCCCAATCGAGCGACACACTAAAATACGACAACAAATAGTATATACTATTTGTTGTTGAAATTATGACAATTTTCTATGGAAATTAAAATGTGAATATTTTCTGAAGGAAAAAATTAACCATGCTGATTTTTTAGTATGATATGAGTAAAAGCTTATATTTGCTGCATGCCAAATTTCAGCTTTGAGAAAATTGTCCCACATGTTCAAATTTTGGATCAATTGTGAACTGACCCGTTCATTTTTTGAGCAAGAGAATGTGATTTAAATAGCCTTTAGATCTTTTTCTAAAAGTTTGACACCAAATTAAATAGCATTTTTGGATTCCTCACCCCTGAATTACTTAAATTATCTATTTTGATCATGATTTTGTCTTGTTTTGATAGAAATATGTCATTTTTAGACTTGCGCGTAAATTCTAAATGGCGGAACAAAAGCAAAATGAACTGAAAATTAGTGAAACTTTAATTAGCCGTAATTACTTAATGGTAAGAGCTATTGATCTAAAATTTTCAGGTTTTCTTATTTGCATATGTATAAAAATATGAGCCAAATTTCAGCCAATTCTGAGACTTATGGTGTAAATTTTCAAAATTTTGTCCTTCTTTGACAAAGAATAGCTCATAAATGAATTGAAAGCCATGAAAATTTCGCTTAAAAATGGACGAAAATCACTCCTGGAGGAGAGTAAGGATGTTTTAGTCGAAGCGTTCATTGAGGATAATTCCAGCTCAATGACCTTCAATGCCTTTAACCTTTGTGGGGTTAACTATGAACAGTCAAACAATGAGATTAAGGAGAAACAGATCTATCCCCCATGGCTCACCTGACACAAAAGGCCTTGCATCTACCGCTTAGGGTCATGAGAATTTCATGTTCTTACGTGACTGGAGCCTTAAGATTAAAAATTGGCAACTTCGTGAATCGATTCAAATAATGGCAGATGCTGTATATACTCCCTCTCGTATTAGAAGATATTCCTCAAATAAGTGTCGTGCCTGTCCTGATGTGGTTAGGAACCTGGGGCACATACTCCAAGGCTGCCCTCTCCATATCCAGGAAAGGATAAAGCGACACGATAGCATACAATCTATGATTGTATCATCGTTAAAACGAGGAGGTTTCGTGATTCACATTAATAACCATATTCCGTACAAAAGTTCTCACCTTAAACCCGACGTTATTGCGGTGAAGGGTGATGAAGTTTTTATTGTTGGCCCGTCATTAATAGCGGATATGGAAGTTCCTGTCGATGAGGAGAAAAACAAGAGAGAAAAGTATGACGAGAGTGATTTTAAGAGAGCAGTTCTCAGTTATATTGGAAAAACCTCAAGCATAGGCAATGTTACGGTGCTCCCAATTATTACTAATTGGCGAAGCATCTTGTCTAGGGTTTTTTTTTAACTCTATGACTGGGAAATTAGGTATGAGCAAGAAGTATCTACCTTATATACAGCTCAGGGTTCTTATAGCTTCTTATTCCCTATACAAATCGTCTAACATAAAAAAATATTTAACTGGTTATTGGAAATACAAAAAATTGAATATTTCCGTTTATTCTATATTTACAATTCTTTGACGTTGAACATGGGTTTTTGTTTCCAGAGTGTGCCGTTTATATATGTCATAAGGGTTTTTATAAATGGGTTTGATCTCTAAATTTTTTTTTTTTTTTGATTATTTCCTTTGATAATATAAGCTAGATTTGATTTAAATTAAACACATATTACCCCACCCCTTTAGTCCATCTTCGTTCTTTTATTAGATTAGAAAAAGTCCCCCCTGTGATAATAACATTATTCCTTTTCTTTTCCTTTACTCATTGTTCCCTCTGCTTCTTTTAGAAAATACTGTATTCAGATAAATGTGGACGCGTATAACTCTGTAAATATATAATGAGTGGAAATTTAGTGGTTTTATCTAGGACCGATTTGGTAATTATTATGGACTGGGTTCATAGATGTTTATTTAATTTTATCATCAAATGATTAGTCCGTGTATGTATATATTGAGTTCCTCCCTTCTCCTTTTTTCTTCAAAATTGAACTCGATTTTAATTAAGATCGATTGGCTTTTTAAAAATTCCATCACCTTGTATAAAAAAACTTGATGCTTGAGATTGGGTGTTAATTAATGGATTCGCTTCAAGAGTATTGGGTGCATCTGGAACAAAAGGTGATGCTGAGGGGTTAAGACTCGGAGGGGGGGGGGGTAGAATTTTAGGGGCATACACACATATAATATTTAGGAATATAAATCATATGCAATTCGGGCTTGTAATAAAAAAAGAAAGAGAAAATCAACCTGGCAACCCTGACAATTTAATGAATGTCGAGGGGGGAAGCAGCTTGAGCTGTCATGACGTTTTACTAAGCTACAAGCTGCTATTCTCCATTATATATACAACAATAAATAATAACATAGATGAGAGGAAGAAAATTAACTGAAATTAATGTCAGGAAATTATATATTTTTAACTAATAATAATTATACGAGGACCTGAGCCCTTTTTGTTTACATTTTATTTGCTTTATTAAACTTAATGCATGTATTCCTTCATGCGACATCTTTACTATCAGGTAGATGTTCTCCCCTCAGTAATATTGGAAAAATGATAACAGCTTCGGAAAACAAAAAGACCTGTTTGAAGAGCCAACTCCACTTTTTTATCACACGCCCTAATTGCATATGATTTACATTCCTAATAATATTGTAGCACATATACCTCGCTGAGTGGTCGTGCTCTTTACCTTATGCATTTATTGTACAATTTTATTATATTTGTGTAATATTATATGTATGTATGTATACAGTATACAATAATAAATTTTTAATTTAAAAAAAAATTCATTCGTTATTAATCCATTTCATGTAATATTCAGGGAGTTATTTAAGTACAAACGAACGCCTCTAGGAGTCATTTATGGTCAAAACAAAGACTGAAAATGGAATTTGCATTAAAACTACAAGCATATCAATATTTTTTAATACACAAAATGAGTATCTTTCTTAAATTGAAGTTGAAGTTGGAAAATGAAATAAATTTAAGTAACCCTTTCGCCGCCAATGAGAAGCACAGAAACTTATAAAAATAAAAGAATATCTCTTTTTTTCAATATTTGATAAATAATATTAATTAATGCCATCTTAGTTTTTATATATTTACAACTTACTAATTTTTAAAATGTTCATTTTGGAATTGTGTTTTATTCCTGTGTGAGTGATGTAAAAAATGTTCAAAACTAATAACACTGTATCTAAAAAAACACACAACATTACTAAATAATTAACCTAGTCAATCTTAAATATTAATCTAAAAACCTCGAAAATTAAAATTGTTATGTAAAACAATAAAAAGAAAACATAATGAAAACATACATGTTGTTATGTTGATGTAAAGACCAGTTAATCATAGCAAAAATAAAAAATGCTTTATGAAGACGATAAAACTGGGATGTGGAAGAAACAAAAAATAGAGAAATAATAATATATTAGCTCTATTAAAAAAACGAGAACATATTTTTTGTCAAAAATTTTTGCATGGAGATAATAGCTCAATCGTTCATGTAAAAAAGTACGTATTTGTATTTTATGTGAATAGTATTTACTTTTCAATAGAAATATATGAATTTTGATTGCTTTTTTACAAAAATATAATATAATATATATAATATTTAACTAGTTATTTTTCTTTCATTTGTTAAAAAAAATCCATTTTTTTAAATATATTACTTCCTGGGTCCGTTTTAAGTTATGGTGCACACTTTTGTTATTTTTTTCTCCTTCCACATTCCGTACTTCATAGTCAGAGATGTGAAAATTGATGGAATCCCGTCAAGCATAAATGTCTCAAAAAAAATGCCAGTTGGCAAGTTGCAAAGTATTTGTGTCTTTATAAATTATATAAAAGGAAACAATTGCAGGGTGTCTTTTAGAGCTATCCCACTGTGCATTGCATGAATATAACTTATTATACCCGATGTCTTTATCAACATGTTCAGTTATCTCTTTCAAGGCTGAATCAAGATCATAAGGAAAAATTTTGCAGATCAGAATATCTGCATACTCTTCTTTGGAGAAAATTTATTTTTTCCAGCAATCTATTCTACTTTAAAGGTATATCCTGATAGTTTTGAATAATGTAATTAAGTAATGAATAGAAACGGGTATTTTGTAGAAAAAAAAAGCTTTGTGATTAAAAAAATAATAACGGCTTGTATTGTTGTTCCTTTTTGAAACTATGTTCATTCTTTGGTAGACCGTCTAGATGTGAGCATCTCTCACTAAAGGAAGAGTAATAAATATAGAGGTTTCACATGATTTTCACGAAATGTATCAAGCATTTTTGTATTTAAACTTAAGTAATAGATATTCTCAATGTTGAATAGCAAAGCACGAATACATTTTTCTAGCCTTCAAAATCAACAGACAGCTGATGTTAACATCGACGGTACCATATGTATTGCTCCCACTTTCTCCTAGGACACAACAATAGTCGCATCTCGAAGGATGGGTTATTGTAAAGTACGAGGAGAATAATAAACAAGCGAGAACATATTCATTTTCAAAAAAAAATTATCACATACATATATTTATAAGTATAAAAGAAGTGTATGAAACCTTTTAACCCTGCGCAGTTTTATTACGAATCAGATAAAGTAACATAGAAGAAATTAATTAAGGAATAAACTATTTCACACAAATTTATTGAACAAAATTCATATACTTCTTTTGTTCTCATATGGCAACATAGCACATCTCCAGCATACGTGACGTCAAACAATAGAAAAAAAGATTTTTGTTTTATTCATTGCAATACAGTTAAATATTATTATAAAAAAGAAACTCATCTTACCCAAAAATAATATTGGGTTACATTGGTTAAATCTCAATAGAATTCTATTGGCATTTAAGTATTTATCAATAACATTCTGCACAATAAAAGATAATAACTCGTATACTTCTGGGTTAAAAGCTATAATTTATTTATTTTTTAAAATAGTTTGTATATTTCATAAAAGAAACCAGGATTTCTTGTGAATTTTCCCATTTAAAAAGGTCACCAAAAACTTGTAATAATGAAAACCCATGAAATAGTTAAACTATAACACAATACAAATATATTGTTAAGTCATTTATTATTAACAACAAATTAAGATTATTTTTGTATCGTAAAAATTTGCTGTATATCTAATTATAACTACTAGTTATTAAGAAATGTTTATTCTTAATTATTGAACAATATTTATCAAACACATGTCAAATGTTCTAAAACTCAATATCTTGTCAAAGAGTGGAGAAACAACAACATTTTCAATGGAATCAAAGTTTAATGTTTTTCTAAATATGAAATATAGATACACAAAAACAGATCACCTATATAAATATACATTCAGTGTTTTACAACTACGGTTTATTCTAAGAATATTTAGAAAAAAACACATTCAAAAATCTATTTAACTTGTTGTAAATCAAGAAGACCTTTCTAAAAAAGAAGAAAAAACAATGACTACCGGATGAAATGTTACGTAGATAATTGTGACGCTACACAAGGAATACTTGAGATAAGGACTGGAGACAAAATTAAGTCAGCAATTGATTGCAGATTGAAATTTAATTCATTTTTTTTGTCTATTCTATATATATAGTGATAGGGTCAAATAAATTTTAAAATTTTTTATTAATTTATTAACCAATCTTGTAGTGTCTTAAATATTCTTAAATTAACAAAATAACATCAAAGAATCAAGACCAAATTTATTCAAACCTGACACTTTTTGTGAAAAAAATAATTTAAAATTTGTATATAATGCAATAAAATTAATATGATATGCAATTGTCCATGTCTTTAAAATATTAAATATTATATTATTTGCAGTGATGTAAAAAACGGCGATTTTTAAGCGTGCGAGTAGTTCTCAAAATGCCTGTTAGTTGAAACCCTACATAATATTCTTTCATCATTCATAAATCATCAAGCTGTTCCTTTTCCTTTTGACATAATAATTCTTGTTATATGTATATTATATAATCTATTATAAAAGTTACGATAATATCACACAACCTTTCCTTCGATTTTGGTTGAAAACGTTATTAATGTTAATACCTCGCGAAAAAGTGACTTTATGGAAAAAAAAGTTGCTCGAAGTAAAATAATTTTATTTATATCCTATAAAATGTTTCATTTTCTGACCTTTTTGTATATGTTTTCAGCCATTTTATTGAGTTATAGAAAAGGTAGAATAATTAATTATAAATATCCTTATTAAATCTTCAATCATTGTTTTTAAAATATGCAAATATCTATAAACTTAAAGCTTTATTTTGTTATGAATGAATAACCATTATTATCAAACTAGAAACTTCAAGATAATTATGTATTCCGAGCAAAAAGCACTATTTATGTACTTATTTTTCTTAAAAATTAATACAAATAATGAAATTTTAACAAAATTAGCAATAAATCCAAAACTAATGTACCGATTTTGAAATTTGGAAAATTTCCTGTTTAATTAAAGTAATATCTACAACTTTGATTTCAATAATATATTTCTAAAACATCAATTTAATTTAATTAATTACTTTAAGTCCAAGAAAAGCTGTCTTGAGCCTGGAACAAGGCTGTCACAGCTACAGTCATAGTATTATAACGACAACAAATAAGCTGGCTTTCATAGTTACCATAACATTTTTGACGTCATCAAGGGGAGGAGCTACTCGCACGCTTAAAAATCGCCGTTTTTTACATCACTGATTATTTGTTACAAATATAACTTTTTTTAAATTACATTAATAAATAAATAAAAGTATTTCGTTTACAGTACAGTATCAAATTAACTTACCGTTAGAATTCTTAAATCAATTTGTTCTCCAATAGACTTGTATTGTTTTTTTCTTTTTTCTTAATCTTATTTCTTAATGTGAGTTTAAACTTACAGCATATAAGAAACATAATTGCCTCAATATTTTTATCTCTAATCGAACAATTTTTACTGGGAAAATTCCACTTCTGATTTTTTTTGGCTTACCACAATTCTTTTTCTGTAATGTAAGAAGGTCATTGTTATGAATTTGATACATTCTAATTATAAAAATATATTATGTTAATTTTGTTAGAAATTATTTTTGCTATAATTTTAATGAAGTTAAAAATAAAGAAATTATGATGAAGACAAGGTAAATTAAAGGTGTTTGTTTCACAACGAACTCAAAATGTATAGACATGGATGGATTAATTGAATATTATCGAATCGATTACACATTGAAATTACTTTGATTATCATTTGCATAATAAATCCAAGAAATCTATCCTACCAATGCATCTTCGATTTTAGTCTAAGAAGTAGACTGGCCAGTGATTTTAAAAATGTTACTTTTTTATTCTTAATCAAGAGTTGATTTATAGTGTAGACAGTTGATATAGACAACTGATAATATATTAATTTATATCAAAAAAATAGATTGATTAGTTTTAATACGTTGTTGGGTAATAGAGGCATATATTATTACGTTATTTGATACATCCAGAGGTTGTAAATCAAGAAGACCTTTCTAAAAAAGAAGAAAAAACAATGACTACCGGATGAAATGTTACGTAGATAATTGTGACGCTACACAAGGAATACTTGAGATAAGGACTGGAGACAAAATTAAGTTAGCTGTTGATTGAAGGCAAAAATTTAATTAATTCGTTTGTTTTTCTATTCTATCTATATGGTTATAGGGTTAAATAAGTTTTAAAAATTCAATAATTAGTTAATAGATCTTGCAGTATTTTATGAAGAATAAAATGTGCTTATAACTACACTGGTCAACAAATTTGAACTTTCAAGAATCCTAAGGGGTATAAGAATAATAAAAGATATTTAGTTTTCCACGTTGATTTCAATTCTGTAATTTTTTTTTTTCAAGAGTTCTAAAGTTTTCGAGAAATCGGACCCTACTTTTTTAGTTTTTTTGGCCCATTTTCCAACTTTAACTTCAATTTAAGCTTAGAATAATACAAATTTTGAGCAATAAAAAATTATGATTGGCTAGTGTATATAATGCAAATTTCATTTCCAGTCTTTGTTTTTATCTAAAGGGATTTCTGGGAGCGTAGGGTGCCGGAGTAGGCCCAAAAGTCGGCCAACTCCTATGTACTTCAATAACTCCTTGAATATTACATGAAATGGATTAATAAGGAATTTATTAAAGAGCTGAGACCCACAGCTTTCAAACGAGATGTCAAGCGCCTGATAAGAGTCCTTAACTTGGAAGAAATGGTCCATCTAAGTGTGTAAATTTTCATTCAATTTCGAGTAAAAGTTCGCTAGAAATCTAAAACTCACAGTAGAGCTACTAAAGTAGTAGCAAGAAGAAGGATTTCAGTTGGTTTCTTAATCCTTCTGCACGCTACAACTAGAGGTGTAGGGGGCGGAAGTAGGCCCAAAAGTCAGTCAAAACGTGTGTACTTAAATAACTCCTTGTCTAAAATATATGTTTGCTGATGATTATGCAATTTTATTACAAGATGGAGATCATAAATAAAATAATAATCTAAACAAGAGAATGTATGAAAGCTAATCGTCTATGTATTGTTAAAGAAAATACCTATATTATACACTTCAACAAAAAATTAAAAGATAGTGGTAGATCATTGAATTTAAATCTAAATAAGACAGAAATGTGGTAGATAGAAAAAAACACAAGACAAAACCAATAAAATATTGAAGCATAAATTGCATGAATTATCTATGTAAAAATTAAAATCTTAAGAAAATCTAAAAATAAAATTGCCCACAAGATCACAAATTTTGTTATATAATCCACTTTTTAGATCAATTGTAGAATATGACGCAGTGATATGGGATCATACACAAAAACAGCTAATGATTTGGTATATTTCTTTTAATAACAGCTTAAAATATAAATCTACAATTTTTACTCATATTACATATTTTAAACTCCATCCAAAAAAAATTTTACTCATCAATTTTTCTTGTTGATCTCAGACTAATATTTTCAAGTAAACCAACAAAAAGAAAAATTAATGAATAAAATAAAATATGTCCAAGTTTAAAGAAACTAGATCGAATAACCTGCCACAACTACGAATATCTGATTTTTGTAATGCTAAACCAAAAGAAAATAGAGAAACTGAAAATATTTATATTTTTAAGAATATAATTTTAAATTGTCTTATACTAAACGAATAGTATGCAAATTGCCTATTTTATTTAATATTTTTACTTGTAAACAACCACTATTATGATTTGCTTTAAACTTTAATTTTTTTTATTTTATATGTACATGATTATGTTGTACTATTTTCTCCTTTTAATTCCTTACCATAGAATCTTGTATTATTTTATCTTGCTATCTAAATAATATTTAGAAAAAAAATTTTTAAACTCCTCATTTTATTAAAAAATAAATATTAATAACCCTGCAATATAGGAAAATCTACTATGAAGTATAAGGATAACCATTGCCCTAAAATATAAATAAATACAGTATTTACTTCAAAAATATTATCGTTTCAATATTTCAGAGAAATATTTTGATCAATTACGAAGACACGAAATCGGACATTTTAAAAGGCATACATGCATTATATACAAAGCGAAATTGTTCAAGAAGTTCCGTAACGAGTTTATAATAAAATATAAAAAAGTTAGGACTATAAATGTCTTTTTAAATAAATTTTGATTTTTTTAAATATGATAATAGTCACAAAAAAGTATTATAATATTAAAACCACGAAACCTCTACCATACATTTTTACAAATTTGAAATCGACACTTATGAGTTTCTGCAACAAATATTTCATGAAGGTAGTGGGTAACTGATTTTCTCTTTCTTAAACTCAATTTTATCTCAACATTTTGCCCATGTCTAGTTATGCTGCAGACATTCAGGACCTTGTGTATTTATTAGACTGTCATCAGATTTGAAATCTGACGTAGCTAAACTGCTTTTTCATGCAATAACCTACTTTCTATCTTGGAACATCCGAATTTAGTCAAATTTATTGATAACTATACCAAGAAATTTGTGCCTTCTCGTTTTTCTGTGAGCCAATCATTGGAGCAAGAAACTAAAGACATCAAAGAATCGATCCATGATTGCAGTGTTGATTGGTTGACTGTTGAATAGACATTTGCTAGGTCGGCCATACCTCTTTAATTTTATTGATGTAATTATTACCAATTAGATTAACAATAGAAGAAGTGATCGTCAGTAGTCATCAAAATATGTTTGGTTCCCTATTGGATCTTATTGATCGTTAATATATTCATTTTTGCTATTTAATCGAAGAACCCACCATTGATCAATTGTATTTAACTACTACATCATTCAATTTTGTGACTTTTCGTTTATTACAATAATAATATTGCTTAATAGAGTCTACAAACCTATATTTTCATACAACTTCATAAACAGTTATTGAAAAGGTAAAGTAAAATAACAAAACCATCTTATGGGTATTAAACTTAGAGCACTAATAGAAAAATTAAATACGTTCTTTGGGCAAAAGTTTCAAGGGTCATCAGCCAAGAAAGTGGCTCATGTGTTGCAATCAAAGCAAATGTGTTACATCACCGTGAATATGCAGTAAATATGCTTAAAATCAAATAATCTAACTTGAAATCTAATCATATATTCCATAGTGTATTTGAAGATGCTCAAAAAAATAAACTCCACAATATAATTTAAGAAATTAATTTTATCTTTTAGGAGATGTACCCCAAGATGCGCAGTCGTTGAAAGAGCCATGAGGATTATCACCGAGACGAATTTCTTGAAGTTGTTGACCTACTATCCTCAGAACTATCCCAAAGTTCCAAAGCAAATTACGAGTATTAATTAATATTTCTTATAATTTCTAAGTTTGTAATATCGTAAATTTAAGTATAAGTTGTATTTATAATTTACATATTAGGAATCATAGTTTGAACTTATCTTTAAATTTTATTACCTTGAAGATTCTGAGGAACTAAACAAAAAGTATAAGAAGTTTACTATTAACAAATCTCTGTCCATCAATATTTCAAGAAAGATAAAGTAAAAAAAAATCATTCTTTATAAGATATAACGAACCGAATCCATAGATAATGTTTTTGGTTTTTTTGGATTAAGGTTTGTAGGATATAAGAAGATAGACGTTTTGTTCAAAACGAATAAACAAGGTCCTTCGAGATATATATTATCTTGAAAAAAACCCAATTATTTATGTGTACGGAATAAACTAATATGAATAAAATGGGATGGTAGGTAGTTGGGTCAGCCTATACAGCCATTCCGAGCCAGTCACATCCATAGAACCATAGCCAAGTTGATAGACCTAACCACGCCGAATCTTCAGTTAGCACTTCCTCTTGGACCTCGTAATATTCTTAGAATAGGGGCCCGAAATTCCACTCGGTGGCTCTTCTCTAATCCTAGCCTGATAGACCTATCAATGAGTTTACATCACATAGATTTAATTAAGAAGAATTCAAAACCGTAATATCATATTGTAGGTTTTTGTGTGTTATTACGTCATAGATAGACAAGTGACGTCATAATTATAAAATTACAAATTTATTCCGGCGCCGCTTACCAGCCCCAATTATTACACGATATGGAACTTGTTTAAAAGCAGATAAATATTATGTTGACAATTTCAACACAATAAAGAAGTTCATAAATGGTCTCAATGAAAACAGTTCTGCTATTAAAAACGCAAAAGAAATTTAAATTGTGACTTTGTCTTGAAGAAGAAGAATAACACCTCAAAACAACAAGAAAAAAGGAAGTTATCATCATAGTCAAGAAGGTTTTAAAAAGGTTTTTTGAAAAAAAGATCAGATAGACTGAATGTCAAAATTAGGTAATGAAATTTATTCAATTATCCTTCCATAAATACAAAGAGTAGTCAACGTTCCATTTTTTTGTTTTTTTTTAGATACATCGATAAAGAAAAAAATAGATTTCATTCGTGAAATCTTCAATAGTGAAGTTACATTCCTTTCACTAAAAGTCTGGAAAAGAGGAAAATCTTCACAAATGTTATATTTCACAGACGAAAAATTGGCCTGAGAAACAACTTCTTCAATTTTATGATATAAATAAATAAATAATCATACCATTAGGCATCTACAGTTAGACAATTACGTTACTTTTAATTTCATTTCTATTTAGACCAAGATACATTTGTATTCTCCTATGTCCCAGTCAACGTCGTTATTCGTCCAAATTTTGTTAAGTTCATGGAACTGTACACTTGAAAAATTCAACTGTAAACTTTGACGGCTTGAAGGCTCTCATTACGGTGAAGGGTGTAAACGTGAAATTTAAATCTTATTGAGATATTTGAGAAGGCTTAACGTTCGATAAAAATCGGTCAATTGCAACACGTGTTGTAATTGTCTACGTATTGCTAATTCTCCTGGATTCTTTGATATTTGTATGGCTCTTAATTGGGTTAGAGATAGTTGGGGCACTCACAGAAGTACAGTGAATTTTCTGATCTATAATGCTGATCACACTCGATTTTATTCCTTGGAATTTGTAAGGAATATCCGAGTACGGAATTCAATAAGATTCTGCCGTGAATATATGTATGAACGATTGCTTCTTTCATAGATAAGAAACAACTTATAAGAATCCAACTGTAATTAAGTTATCTTTTTCCCTCTTTGTGGAGAATTGAAGGATACAAACCCCTTCCGTAATATTTCGCTTTCGTCTCCTAATTCTCAAGAACTTTCATATAACTTTCGTTATATGTAGGGATGCACGCTTTATTCACAATTATTCTAACTCTTAGTATCACATTATAATCGTGAAATTTAGTAATAAAATAGCATCGTCTTTTTTATTATTTAATTCATATGTACATTTGTCATCTTCCTCCTTATTCAACATTTGTCCTTTCATATAAATTTATATTTATGTTTTGTCTGTCGAATCACTCATCTTTAGAAGATTCTCGAAGATATAAAAGAACTGTAAAATCAAGGAGCTCAATATGGCTCAAATGGCCAAATGGAAGCAAGAAGAACAAATTTGTATTCTTATTTCTTATTCAAATAGAATCCTATTGAATTCTGTATTCGGATATTCCCTCCAAATTCCTAGGAATAAAATCGAACATTCTCTCGATGTTCATGACGGGTCTATCTTCATCACAAAATTCGATCTACAACAGAATCAAGAGGGATCCTGAAGTAGCTAACCCGTCATTACGTGTAGATGTTTAAAAGAGACGATGCCATTGATCGTAAAGTAAAAATGATCCTTACGCCGAGAAATCCGTTTAAATTAATAAGCAGGAATAAAGTAAATAAATGCCGCCCACTTTTGAGTGTGATGATAAAAAAGGAGCACATGACGTCATTGGACTTTAAAAAATAAAGGTGGAAAGATGATGTCATAAAACATCAAAACTGAATTTAAAAAGGCCAGATTTTTCAAACAATAATTTAGTTTTAACTACTCATATATACAAACTCACACTTAAAAGAGCAATATCTATCGATTAAGGACAATTGGTAGGAATGTAAATTTCAAGCAAATCAGCCATGTAAGAAAAAAAGAAGAGAAAAACAACCTGGTAATTCTGAGAATTGAATGTTGAGAGGGAAGCAGCTTGAGCTGTCATGACGTTTTACTAGGCTACAAGCTGCTATTCTCCTTTACATATACAAATGAATACACCAATAATAAATAATAACATTATGTATACCATAGATGAGAGGCAGAAAGTTAACTCAAATTAATGTCAGAAAATTATATATTTTTAGCTAATAAGCCGTAAACTAATAATTATTACGAGGCCTTGGGTTTGAACCCTTTTTTGTTAACATTGTATTTGCTTTATTAACCTAAATGCTTGTGTTCCTTTTGACTGGAAGCCTTAAAAATGGATAGTATATTAAAGAAGTGTAACCCAAATAACTCCTTGAGCCCTCTTTCTCCGGCAAATTGGCTAAATTTGACTCTAAAATTACCTCAGTATGCATAAGCGCATTAAATCAATATATGTATTTATTTTATTCAGTACTAGATTGAAACAATATAATTTTATTAAGACTTTTAATGGATTCGCTACTAAATATATACTTAAATTATACATAAATATATAATATATATAGAAACTCCAATTAGAACAAAATAACTTCAGCTCAAAGTAAGATTAAGCCTCAAATGTAAATGTTGTGAGAGATGTCAAGCCATATACTTGATAATTCAATTAGTAAAGAAAAAAATCATATATTATACATACATTGAAAACGTTTAATGGCAATTACAAAATTGATAAACGATCAACAATTTAATAAATTCATCCATAAAATAATAGTAAATAAATTATCTAATCGAGTTAGCATAAAATCCTTGATCGTTCATCAAAAATGGAGATGAAAAATTTTAAAGTTATAACGAAGATCCTAGGTTAGTGAAATGTCATCTAAATAAATTTGGGACAAAAGCCTACTGAGAATGATCTCAGTAATGGAGGAATCCAGGGAAACATCTCAAAAATCTTAAATCCTAGATAATTAATACCTATTTTGAAATTATAGCTTTTATTTCTAACATTTAATACTTATTATGGTTTAAGGTGGTCATTACAGCATTTGCCAACTCTTCGTAAGACGATAGATTTGGATTAGTCTTTAGGACCAATGACAACTCTGATGGACGGAGGTTTCGTCCTTAGAGCGGTTGCCTACTCATAGTAGGAAAAAAGGAATTTGGAGTAGCCCATTAAGGCAATGTCAAACAGATTGATGGACGGGGAATTGAAATCCCTGTCGTAAATCCAAACATGTTTACATCGTTATTCGACGAGTCATCCCAATAGGCATTATATTGATTTAAGTGATTGTTTCTCTACAGAATATTACACGTGTTACACTAATCATGCGAAATCTTTACGATCAGGTAGATGTCCTCCCCTCAGTAATAAAGGAAAAATGATAACAGCTTTGGAAAACAAAAAGCACTGTTAAAAGTGCCAACTCCATAAAATCTCGCGTGCGAGATTTTGCTTGAAATTTACATTCCTACCAATTTATCTGACCATGCAGGGTTCCCTTTAAAGATTTCAACTTTTAAAATCAGATGAACGTGAATGGTAATCATAGCTGCTTAATATTTCTACATGAATCATAATGAAATTTATTTATTATTTTTTCGGCAAAATGTCCACGGAACAAGAAAATCAAGATCAATATTCATTTTCCATAGCTTTGAAAAAAATTATGTCTCCAAGGTCTGTACTAAAAAAGACAAGAATGAAAGCAGAGACTTCTAGAAAGGAAAGTTTTAAAAAACTAGAAATGTTAGAATCTCAAAACTCTTGACATCAGTATTGAGTAAGAAATGAATCTTTTCCTCGAATAATAAGACAGGGGTTAATTAATCAGAATAGGGAACAAACTATTGGATTACATTAATAAAAGTAAATTACATGCCAAACTACTCTAAACTTATATTCAAGTCCACATAGAAATTAAATTCTTTTGTCTTATCATTACAAATTATAATCAATTTCATTTATCTGTGGCTTCTATATAAAACTTAATTTGGAATCATATTCCTTTACAATTAAAAAATTAAAGTGACCACAAACTGTGTTCCTTTTGACTTTTTGAAGTTATTAAAATAGTTTTAAATGATGATAAAATGGTGAAATAAAAAAAAGTAGACACTAGATCAGATGATGGTTAAATAAAATTACTTGGTTAAAAGCAGTGAAATATTACGTGAAAAGTTTCATTAATGGGCTCAAGGAAAACAGCTCTTCTATTACTAATGCCAAAGAAATTTTAAAAAACGAGACCATATTTGGAGAACTATTATTGATTCATCAAACTTTCAATCAAATTCCTCAAGCAATACAAGACTTGAAAGAAAGAATACCTCAGCTTACAAGTGTGACTATAGTGGAAAATCTGTGGCAAGATATTACACTTGAGATATTCAAAAGTAGGTTGCTGGAGATAACAGAGAAGAGTACTGGTTGATAAATATTGCAGCTGAAATAAGCATGGGTTAATAATTTTTCTATTTACAAAAATGCTCCAGTCGTCAATGGCGATTCTGAGACCATTTTTTTTTTCATGATGGGAACGTTTCCAGGACCACTTAATAATAAAATGGAACTCAGAAATAGCCAAACTTGAATAAACTTGTCCCTAAAATTACAGTTCAGTTCATCATGTATATATTGGTCTCCATAAAACTATGTTATTCCATTTTTATATATTATTTAATCATTTATTTGTTTTTTCATGTTTAACCCTCATCTGTTCTATTTTTTTTTATAAATACATGTAATCGATTTAGTGACTTGTTGTTGTAGTCGCAATTTATTTCAATCTTCTTCGTTTACTGACAAATATTTATTTTTTCCCTTCAAATTGTATCTAAAACATTTAAAATGTCATGTTAACCATTTCAACGTACATTTTTATCTTTTTATCAATTCAAATTATAAGCAATTTTATTTTTTTATGGCGTTATTATAATCATATTCCCTTTCAAAATGTTTAGTTTTTCTGATGTAAGTATATATGTATTTAAAATAA
Organism: Lepeophtheirus nordmannii; assembly: GCA_963680855.1. Classification (NCBI taxonomy): domain Eukaryota; kingdom Metazoa; phylum Arthropoda; class Copepoda; order Siphonostomatoida; family Caligidae; genus Lepeophtheirus; species Lepeophtheirus nordmannii. The sequence goes on along the minus strand of OY804526.1, from coordinate 14,736,207 downwards.
TCATAATGAAATAATATCCTTTTATTTTTTTCTTGGAAAAATTTAAGCGACTACAAAATGTGTTTATTTTGACTGTCTGAAGTTGTTAAAAAAGTTAGAAATAATGATAAAAGGTTAAATATGTTGAATAAATGAAAGGCACTAGATTAGAAGAGATGATGGCTAAGTAAAATTAATATGCACTGCCAGCATGTAAAAAAAGAGAAAATTTACCTGGTAACCCTGATAGCTTGATAAATGTTTGGGAAGAGAGCAGTTTCAGCTACAAGCAGCTATTTTTTTGCCCTTTTAAAAGGAAAAACATTGCCGTTCCTTGAGAGGGGAGGGGGGAAAGAAATCAATAAAAAATCATACCTATCAGAAGATTATATTACATGAATAATTCTAAGTTCCCTCGATTAGCCATTTTAATAATTAATTATTATTTGTAGATGGTGTGTACTCCATTACAAGTCGTTATTACAACATATTTTCCCCTCAAGAATTAAGTAATAATGATGGCATATTTGGAAAATAAAAAATACTATACAGATTGCCAACCACTAAAAATATCGCACACAAAAAAATTGATTGGATTTACAGCTCTAATCATATGAGTCCACTTAAAAATTCAAAATTATATTCCTTCAACTTGACCTTTTTTTTGGTCGAGAAACTGAGAAAAAGGTACAAAGGATCACTTATTCCCCCCCCCCCCCTTCCTCAAAGCACTTTAATTAACTTTCAGATATACTTAAAAATTGTTAAAATTTAGACAAATATAAATAAATTTTATTTTAAGGTACAAAAAAATGTAATTACAATAAATATACAATTCAACATATAGGGGGGGGGGAGGGTACCCATAATAAAAAATCAAATTTCGTACCCTCCCCTCCCCCTCGCACATTATCTGGGCGTTATATACAGTGATGTATAAAAAGGATCCAGCTGCAAGGCACACCCGGGATGATGTCATAAATAAATATGGTACCCTTGAAGTAAGGCAGAATTTCAGCCTATTACATTTGAACGGGTGGAATATAACTTATTAATTTGGTGTTTTACTTAAGAACAGATTATTATTTAATAGCATTAAAAATTTGTTAAGGATAGAACCCTAAATTTGTAGCAATTAATGCCATAGCATGAGACCTGAGTCATTTTTGAATGGAGTCGGACTTAACTCTAAAATTAATTATTATTTAATCAATACTAATAGAGTATAAACTTCAATATGTATTTGTTGGAATTGCACCTCAAAATTACTACACTTTTACACTTAAGTGAATCCATAATTCATATTATATATAATTAAATGAAATGATTTTATTTAACCATGTAGTGGCTACTTTTCTTTAATTCAACAATTTAGTTATCATTTAAAACTATTATAATAAGTTCAAACAGTCAAAAGTAACACATTTTATAGTTACATAAATTTTTCCATAAAAAAATTAAATAGGATGAAATTTCATAATGATTATCTCAAAAATATCTCCCCTCTCATAATCACAATTGACGATCGGAGCATTTTAGTAAAAGGAAAAAATTTTCAAGTCAATGCTTATCACAGCAACAATATTCTTCAAACGGATGTATCAGGCATTCTTTATACTATCCACTTTTGAATGGCTCAAGTGGAATATCTTTTCGACTATTGTCACACATTCTTTCTTCTAGGGCTTGTATTAATTGCAAAATCTGATGAATCAACAATTATTTAATGAAAAGTTTAGCTATTTAAATTCTTCTTCACCATTGAAATAGTATAACTACATGATATAAAAACTGTTTTAATCACGTATAAAATAGGTTCAGGTGTTAAGGGAATGAATAAGGGGCAAAAACATCCAAGGAAATGCCCATCTAGAGGACCAATCATAAATTGATCCTTGAAGTCGTTAGTCTCGTCCATTTTCATAATTCTATACCTTTCGTCTATCTCCCGCTTTATTTCGAAAATTCTGACTCGACTTTAGATCTCCAATGATTGGGTTACGGGAAAACAAGAAGATTTAAATTTTGAGATGAATGTGTAAATTAGTTTCTTCCATACAAACATTGACTCCTTCATGGAGTCTTAATTTCTTTCCACATTCTTGACTTAACAGCGATGTTTATTGTTAATCTGAAAAAGGAATTGTTCTTAGTGTACTCAAAGATGATCCAAATGACAAATACTTTCTCATGAAGATGAATCTCTAATTTTATAACACGTCGAAACTCCGATCCCGTCTTCTTCAAATTAAGGCGACTGATCCAGCATTCCTCACAGCAGTTCCATTCATATCCATGATGATGAAGGGTACTGAGGCATGACTCATCAAGGAACACTATTCCTTTCATTGGATATCCATGGCCCTGCGATCACACTCTTTCCTCGGAGTTGCCATGTAATTAAATAAGAGATCCATAATTTGAATTTGGTTATCTTCAGCTGATGTCAGAGTCTGCTCCTGTGCGCTACTACTACAGTCTATAGCACTTGTCTTTTATTAGCTATACCGTGAGTCTTAGATTTCTAGCGCATTTTTGCTCAAAATTGGATGAAAATTTACACACTTTGATGGACGATTTCTTCAAAGTTAAAGGCTCTTATTGGGTGCTAGACATCTTGTTTGAAAGATGTGGGTCTAATCTCTTGAATGTATTCCTTATTAATCCATTTCATGCAATATTCAAGGAGGTATTTAAGTACAAAGGATTTCACCGACTTTTGGGCCTACTTCGGCACCCTACGTCCCTAGGAGTGCTTTTAGGTCAAAACAAAGACTAGAAATGAAATTTCCATAAAAAACACAAGCGAATCATTATTTTTTAATGCCCAAAATGTGTATTATTCTAGGCTTAAATTGAAGTTGAAGTTGGAAAATGGGCCAAAAAAGCTAAAAAAGTAGGGACCGATTTCTCGAAAACCATCGGACTCTCGAAAAAAAGAATTACAGATTTGAAATCAGTGAGCAAAACTGAATAACTTTTATTATACTTATACCCCAAAAGATTTTTGGCTGTTGACATGTGTTATTATATTCTCAGATATCATTAACTCCATTCTCCTCAATGAATGATATCCATTTTTTAATTTTTCCTTTGTTCCTCTCCATGATATAATCTTTGCAGAGTGTTCTTTTCTTGTAAAACATTATGTTGAGGTAAAGTTGATGTTACCTTCTTAAGGAAAAAAAAATGATAACAGCTTCGGAAAACAAAAAGACCTGTTTGAAGAGCCAACTCCACTTTTTTATTACATGCCCGATATATGATTTACATTCCTAGTGATGTATAAAAAGGGTCCAGCTGAAAAGCGCGCAATTGAAGATTGTTGGCAACAATTTGTCTTTTCAAACTTCTTCTTCTTTTCATATTCATTTCTATTCAATTCAAAAACAACAAATGCCATTTTTAAAATAGGTTAAAAAATGCCTGAAGATTTGATTCAGGAACATTGGTCGCTGACAATGGAGGTAGCAAAGTTTAAAAATTTGTCCAGGATACGAGTTTGATGATATTCCGGCATTGCCATTTCTCGATTTCTATGATGAAGAATTTTCCTATCATGAGACTTTCAAATCGCTGATGTCACAAGAGAAATCCGGATCCATTCAATAAACATGGTATTTGTAATGATTCAGGTACATCTGATTTCACGCCTGACCTAATTTAATTTCTTGTATCATGTATTATCCCACTTTCAGTCGGAGGACATCAAAATTTCATCCAATTTATGGAGAAATTCATATCTTCTTGTTTTCCCGTAACCCAATCATTGGAGCTCTTAAGTCGAGTTAGAATTTTGAAAATAAAACGAGAAATTGACGAAAAGTATAGATTTATAACAATGGACGAGACTAAGGACTTCAAGTGTGACAATAGTCGAAAAGATATTCCACTTGAAACATTCAAAAGTGGATAGTAATAAGAATGGCTGATACATCCAATTGAAGAATATTGTTGCCGTGATAAGCATTGACTTGAAGAATTTTTGCTTGTAAAAAAATGCTCCGATCGTCAATTGTGATTCTGAGAGGGGTTGATGTACTTTTATATCATGTCATAATTAAAGTTTAGCTCATCTCGTATATAGTGATCTTCATGAACTTGATAATTCCATTTTTATGTAATATTTTTTCATTTATTTGTTTTTGATGTTTCTAGTTTTTTTAGAACATATGCAATCGATTCTATGACATGTTATAGTAGTCGATTTAAATGTAATTAATTCCCTAACAATTATTACTTTTTTCTTTTAAATTATATTTGAAAAATTTAAAGTTGTAATTATAACATACATTTTTATCGTATTATCAATTTAATCTATTCTTTTGTGTTTATTTATGAAAATTTAAATTGGAATTACATTTTCTTTCCGAATCAATGTTCAGTTTTTCTGATATAACTATATATATAATTCTGAGATAATCATTATGAAATTTCATCTTATTTTATTTTTTTATGGAAAAATTTAAGTGATTACAAAATGTGGTACTTTTGACTGTTTGAAGTTTTTATAATAGTTTTGAATGATGAATTTTAAATTGTTGAATAAAAAAAAGTAGCCACTAGATGGTTAAATAAAATCATTTCATTTAATTGTATGTGTTTCTTAAATATGTAATATAGATTATAGGATTCACTTATGTGTAAAAGTGTCGAAATTTTGAGGTGCAATTCCGACAAAGATATATTGAAGTTTATACTATATTGGTATTGATTAAATAATAATTAATTTTCGAGTTAAGTCCAAGTCCATTTCAAAATGACTCAGGTCTCATGCTATATGGCATTAGTTGCTACAAATTTAGTGTTCTATCCTTTACAAATTTTTAATGCCACTCAAAAATAATAATAATTTATTCCTAAGTAAAACATCAAAATAATAAGTTACATTCCGCCCCTTCAAATTTAATCGGCTGAAATTCTGCCTTACTTCAAGGGTACCATATTTATTTTTCCAAAATTGATGTACTGATTTTCAAATTTGAAAAATTTCCTGTTTATTTAAAGTAATATCTACAACTTCGATTTCAATAATATCTTTCTAAAACATCAATTTAATTTAATTAATTACTATAAGTCCAAGTACAGCTGTCTTGAGCCTGGAGCAAGGCTGTCATTAATACAGTCATAGTATTAAATCGACAACAAATAAGCTGGCTTTCATAGTTACCATATCATTTTTCACGTCATCAAGGGAAGGGTCTTATTTTTACTTTTTTACATCTTTACTCATTATGACACATTAGGGAACTTGGTTAGAAGCAGTAGCTTAATACATTGAGCTTTTCAACAATCATTTTTAGATAACATAACGAATATAAAATTATATATATGAACATATTATTTTTCATTGTAAATAACATTTATCACCACAGGTCTTTTAGAAACAAAATAAACAGCTCATACGGAATATGAGTTGTTTATTTAAATTAAAATTTTTATAAACGGCATTCATGAGAATAGTTCCACAGGGGTAAACCTCAAAGAATTGTTCATAACGATGCTATGATTTGGGAATTAATTACCATCAATGCCAATTTTCATACTACTCCAAGGGCGAAAAAAGCGTTGGAACTTCTTACGAGTGTAACAAATGTAGAAAATTTATGCAATGACTTCATAATAGAACGGTTTCGAAGTACATTAATGGGAATTTAATGGTTGCGACAAATTACGAAATATCGTTTCAAAAATAAGTGAAATATATAAAGACTTTGATAACTACAGAAATGCACCTATTGTTAATTGTGATGCTGATAGATTTTTTAGCTTTTTTAAGCAACGTAAACTCTCAAAAAAGAAATACACTAACATGCCCTCATATTAAAGATATTTTTATTATGAAATGGAATCTTGAAGTAATAAAAATTTAAATCTTAATAAGTTGTAATTTTATTTATCGTACATTTTTTGTTTATGTTTATTTCATCCCTTTTCCTATATATCACGATTTTCTATTTTAATATTTTAATGGTTTCCACAACAATTATGTATTTTAAGATAATAATAAAATTCACCAAGCAAAAATAATAATGGAACAACTGTAGGGTGAAAAATTATCTCATGAACTTTAAAAGTGTTGAATGGAATTTATCTTTAAGCACAAAATTTAAAACTGATCTATTTTTTTCTAGAGGTCATGTTTTTGAATAAACTGGTTTTATGGTAATACGTGACTAATACTATTCAGTGATTTTTCACCTCTTAGACAATATCAAAATTACAGATTTGAAATTAACGCGCAAAGCTGAATAATTTTTATTATACTTAGGAATATAAAAAATATGCAAAATGCCGCGTAGGAGATTTCGTGGAGTTGACTCTTAGGACAGTACTTTTTGTTTTCCAATGCTGTTATCATTTTTCCTTTATTACTGAGGGGAGAACATCTACATGATAGTAAAGATCTCACATGAAGAAATACATGCATTAAGATTAATAAAGCAAATAAAATGTACACAAAAAGGGCTCAAGTCCTCGTATAATTATTAGTTAAAAATATATAATTTCCTGACATTAATTTCAGTTAATTTTCTGCCTCTCATCTATGGTATACACAATGTTATTATTTATTATTGATGTCTTCATTTGTATATATACAGGAGAATAGCAGCTTGTAGCTCAGTAGAACGTCATGACAGCTCAAGTTGCTTCCCTCTCAACATTCATCAAATTGTCAGAGTTACCAGGTTGATCTTCTCTTTTTTTTTATTTTACACACCCCATCTGCATATTATTTACATTCCTAATTATACTTATATCCCTTAGGATTTTTGACAGTTGAGCAGTGTTATAAATATCATTATTAAATCTTCGATCATTGTTTTTAAAAAATGAAAATATCTAAAAACCTAAAGCTTTATTTTGTTAAAGAATGAATAACCATTAATATTAAACTAAAGACTTGAAGATAGTTATATAATTAGAACAGAGTTTAGTATTTGTTTACTTATTTTTGTTAAAAATTAATACAAATTATGAAATTTTAACAAAAATAACAATAAATCCAAAACTAACGAACCGATTTTGAAATTTTGAAGACTCCCTGTTTATTTAAAGAAATATATTTGAATAATATCTTTCTAAAACATCAGTTTAGTTTTATTAATTACAATAAATCTAAGAAAAGCTGTCACAGCTACATTCATAGTGTTATACTGCAAGTAAATAAGCTAGCTTCCATGGTTACCATATCATTTTTTATGTTATCAAGGGCAAAAGCTTATTTTTAAATGCCGGATGCGTTCATTTTTACATCTCTGCTCATTATTGTCCTCTTAGAACAAAGTATCATATTATAAATTCGAGCTGTAAATTCTAAGCTTGCGATGATTTTAGTAGTTGGTAACTTGTATATGATTTTTTTTTTATTTTGCAAAGCTGTTATCGTTATTTCTTAATTCTTGAGGTGAAAACAAGTAGCACTAAACACATGTAAATGAGTAGGGATGGACATTTTGTTGAGGTAAGAGGACGTGCCTACAATTACTTTTTGGTGCCTACTAGTGGTACAAGTAGTAACGACTGATATTTTTCTTTCTTTCCTTAATCTCAACGAAGCTCAACATTTTGCCTATGTCTATAAATGAGTATCACACACCGTCTACAAATAATAATTAATCACTAAAATATCTAATCTAGTGTTGCCTACAGATACAATATTAAATGAGAGTATGTATACTTTACATCGGACTTTATTATTCTCCATGCAAAAGTTTATATTGTTCCAATAATTAGGCAATCTGAATACAGGTATGAGTAGGGATGGGCATTTTATCGAGGTGAGAATGTATGCATGCGATTACAATCTGTTGCTTCTACATTTTATCTTCTAATTGTTGATAATAGTAATTGCAGTCACGCCTTCTCATCTCAACAAAAGTCCATCCCTATATATTACTCTGTTGTAACCTTATATATTTTTTTTTTTTATTATTCATTTCAGTTCCAACTACATAAAATAATGCACAAAGTAAATACGTATAAAAATACATAAATAGACATTTTAGTCTAAAATTTTAACTTTGGCTGAGGAACTATTACAAATTAAAAGCAATTATAAATCGATCTAAAACATTTTTAACAAATTAATAACACATTAAATATTACAACACTAAACATATAATTATAAATGCATAGACTATTTTAAAAACTTAATTATTCTCTTAGTCAAATTAAAATAATTAACTGAACTTGTCGGATAATATCTAATGATTTTACTGGCCTGTGTCCATGAGTCATCTGAAGCCGTTGGTATTTTCAGCGTTAGAGCTGTATATCTAGCCGCTGCGTGTAAAATTACTCCATATAGGTCCCCAGGACGTAGAGGTTCCGCACTTGTCAAGCATTGAGCTATCCGGGCCTTGGCGTTCAAAAGGGCTGCGTCAATAGCTTTCATATTAGGGTCCCGGACTTTGTTTCTATTAGAAAACCCAAATAGAACTAGGGCTTTTACGTATTTCTCCTCTCCCTGATCAGTCCCCTTAATATTCAGCATGACCAGTCTTTTCAGTATTCCCACTTTTGGGCAGTCCACAAATGCGTGAAGCGTTGAGTTGTACAACTTACCACAATTAAGGCAGTGCCTCGTAAACTGTATACAATTTGAGGAAATCTGTAGTTGCGCTGTAAATTTTTTCCCATCGTGTATCCCTACTAAAGAACGCTCGATCCTTATTCTCCAGTTCTCCGGTAGCTTGAGGTGGTTCAAATAAAAATCAGCCAAAATAGTGACCTCTTCCTGACCATTCGGACAACCCATTTTTAGGTGCCAAGGGCAGGGCATCAGATGAAGATTTGCTGCCTTTATGAGAGGATATCTAAACCGTCCATCATTTAGAGGATATACTCCGATGGTGTTGTGGATAGATAAAGCTCTTTTAAAAATAGCTATTTCTTCTATTGTTGACGGGTCTTCCAGATTTCTAAAGAAGAATCTCTTTGATAAATTTTGACCTATAATGTCCACTATAGAGTCTCCTGAAAAAATTGGAACTCCCCTCCATATAATTCGTTGTACCGCAGCCCAAACACCCGATACCGCCTCAGTTTGTTTATTGGTGTTTATCGTTCCAAATAAGAGCCTCCACAATAGCTCCCCACTCGTGATCCTTGTCCTCCATTCTTTGTCTGGAAACTCCATTACATCATTTAGGACCTTTGTGTATATTTTAGGAATTACTTTCGAGAGAAGAGTTATTCCACCACCCATAAGTTTTCTGGTTCTTTTGATCGCTGGTAGATATCTTTTGTGGAACAATTTGAGGAGCCACTTTTCTTCTTCAATTATCGCCCTCTCAGCAATCACCGGTGAGGCTGTCGCCTTATAAAGGACTACTGGCACGATCTGAGTATTGTACAAATCAATTCTCCTCTGAAGATTAAATCCCCTCCAAGAGGATAAGCGCCTATTGGTATTTACTGAGATATTTTCCCAGTTTGAAGAATGAATTCCTTCCGGACTCCAATCGACACCCAGAATTGACACCTTTCTCTTTACGACACAGTTCTCCACCACTGAACCCTCCCCTGAGTTCCAGGCACCTAATGGCAAAATGAAAGTTTTTTCTCTATTCAATTCCAATCCAGAACGAACCTTGAATTTTTCAAAGGCTTTAAGAAGAATTCCTATTCTTTTGATCAACTGAGGTTCTGAGTTCGCCTCAACCGTTAACGTCACGTCGTCTGCGTATAAGTCCACCAAATGCCGATGTCCTTGGAACAGGACACCAAAACCACCATACTTTCTAGTAATAAAGCACACTAGTTCCTCTACAGCGGCTATAAAAAGTAGAGGCGATGTAGGACAACCTTGTCTACAACCCTTTTTGAGAATTATAGGCTTGCTCTCCTGACCACCCATCGAAATGACAGATGACCCATTAAATAAAAGAGCTCTAACAGGGTTGAAAAAGTATTTTGGGAGCATCTTTTTTACCGCTCGAAGGATTTGGTCATGTTTTATGGAGTCAAATGCTTTACTAAAGTCTATACCAATCACAGCCCCATATTTTCCTCTCTCTCTCACCGATTCAATAGCTGATTGAATATTACGCGATACATCAGAAATCTTTCTATTTTTAAGAAAACCCTTTTGAGGGGTACTTATTCTTTTATTAAGCTCCGGTTCCATTTTTTGGGCCAAAATTCCAGAAAGAATCCTATAGGAGTGATTTAAAACGGTGATAGGTCGCCAATGATTAAAATCGGTGCCATTTCCCTTTTTAGGAATGAGTACCACTCTGCCCTTCGTGAGGTTCTTCGGGAGCCGACCTCTCTTTTCCATTGATTCACCAAACCTTTGAAGAAAGGGCGCAGTTTCTTCGGGAAGTAATGAGTAGATATCCCCGGAAATACCATCTACCCCAGAAGCCTTCTTATCTTTAAACTTTTTCTTTATGTAGGTGGTGATATCATCCATGGTAAATAATTTGATTTGTGAGTGGCTCTTTCTCCTAGGAAAATTTATTCTATCTGTTCCAACCAAGCTCTGAAATTTGGAGTAGAAATAATGCAAAATATCCTTTGCTTTTGTTAACTTATGGCCATTGTCCACAATTTGCGAAATGGATCCAGCGGAGTAATAATCTTTTTGAAGAAGTGATTTTAACCTTCTATTTGGGTTAAATTCCAATTCCACTCTTTCAGACATCTCCACTTCAGCGACTTCAGCCATTCTAAAGTTATTAACAGCTTCAGCAGTGATGGTCCGAATAAATGGGGATTGATCACTAAGTAAACCGTCCAACTTCAATTGGAAGTCCTTCGCATTTTTCCTGTGAGCAGATAGGAACTTATATGCAGACATATGGATTAATCGAGGAAACCGAAAAGCCCCAACCTCAGCAGACATTGAAAAATCAAAACCCTGCGTTAGGTGTTTCCTTAGAATATCTTTAAACTTGGGCTCATCCAAAATCCATTTGGGGATTTTTGACCTTTTCGATCGTTGTGTAAAATCCATTTCGAGATCCAAAATATAGTGATCAGAAAAAGGTTCCGGTCTATAGGAAGCATTTTTAACCTGGCCAAAGATTATGGGAGAAACTAATGCAAGATCTATTAGTGATGATTGAGAACCTCTTCTCCATGAAACCTCACGAGATGAATTAATTTTTGCAGACACATTTTTTAAGTTAAAGTAGGAACTAACCATATCAAGAAAAGCTCTATTTGGATAAGCAGAACCTTCCTTTCTCAGATCCACGTTTAGATCCCCGATAAGAATCAGTGGAAGCTTGTTCTCCCTTTCGGAGTCCATTAAGGCTTCAAAAAAAGAAGGCGACCTTTCATTCGGACCATAGGCGTTAATGAGGAAAAAGCTACCTCCGTTTGTTGATAAATATAATTTGTGCCATTCGCTTTTGAAAGAATATTCCTCCCTTAAACTTACAGTTTTGATTCTCTTTGAAATGAAGGTGAGAACTCCTCTTTCAGAGCCTGATCCGGTGAAGAAATAATGGTAACACTCCGGTTTACATAGAGAACAGTTCGATACACAAGAAGATGAAACATCAGTTTTAACGTCCTGAAGACAGATAATATCTGGATTGGATGAAAACAATGAATTCAAAAGAGCATGTCGTCTTTTTTTTTCTTTTCCTCCACGGGTATTGAGAGAAATAATTCTCTGCAAACCCATATTAAATTTTATGTCATCTGATATCTTATTTGAGTAAAAGTCAGTGATTTTCGACTGTGAAAAAATTCTGGAAGAAAGGCTCATGTTGAGATTATTCTATTTAGAGGTTTTAGCTTTTTGAACTTTTGAAGGGGTTTTCCCTTTTTCTGGGGATATTCCCATGTCTTGCCTTCCTCTTTTGGAGGAAAGAGATCGAGTTCTGTCTGGCAAAATGGCCTATGCATTCAAATATTGTTGTTGCATTTTATTCGTATTCTCCTTATTCTTTCCTATAGACCCGGCTTCAATAATTATTAGAGATCCAAGATTTTCGACTGAGGATGAATTACTTTCAATCTGGATAGACCTTGTTGAAGATGATTCTGCTCCCGCCACAGGTCCCTGGGTTTCTTTTTCCTTGGATACTTTCTGAACTTCGTAATCCTCCTTGGAGTTACTACTAAGGATACTATCAATTCCGCTGCTGGACTCCTGTGTTTCCCTGGTCAAAGAATGAGCGGCATTCATGTCGTTTGAGCCGGTTTCCTCTGCCCTTGAAGTACCTGAACGAGAAATATGTTCATCTGTGTTCTTTTTTGCCTCAGAGACAACAGCAGATGATGGTGCTGACTTCGAATTGACCGAGTCTATGTCGCTTGCAGCTATCCGCTCTTCAATTATCCGTTTTAACGACTTTTCGTATTCAAAGGTCTTGATTCGCTTCTGGGTGCAGTATTGCTTTACATGTCCAAAATTAAAGCATCTTTGGCACTGTAATTTTACTCCCGAAAATTTTAATTTCACTAAACACCCTTGAAACGGTATGATCTGAGGTATACCTGAAGGGTCAGCGACCATCTCGATCACATAGTCGCTGTCTCTCCATATCTCCCGATAATTTTGGTATTTTTCCTCCGCTTTTTTGTCTATGGGATTTTTTTGGGGGTAATGATCTACTATTTCCCCAAACTGCCCCAACCACTTAACTAAGCTGCATTCATCTACCCTTTTAAAGGTGTTCACCATAGTTACCGTTAGTTTTTTCTTCCTATCGACAGTTATCTTGTCTACTCCTTTCAATTTACAGGTAACATTTTCAGGAATACCATCCTTATTAATCAGCTTAGAGCTAATATGCTTCTTGAGATCATTCAGGCGAGTTCGCACATCAATAGGATGTTTGGTATAAATACACGACTGTCCCATGGCAAACCTTGGGTTTGCCCCAGCAATTTCATAATCTTTAAAACCAAATTCCATGGCTATATCGTAAATATCCAAGTGTCTAATCTTATCATTTTTAAAGGGATTCCCTTCAAGGTCCTCCAACAACACTACAAAGATTTCCCATTTAAACTCACTGTTGAGATTAAATTGAATTCCTGCATTCCCATTCTGAACGCTACTCTTTTTTAGTATATCCGCATAGCGGCTTTTGTTTATATTAGCACTCCCTTCATCCAGAGACTTGTCAGGAGGTACATTATCCATACCTTCAGGGTCCTAACTCGCCGAGATGAAGAAAAGGATAATAAAAGACGGCTTGATATGTGAGAGGATATTAATATTTTACGAAAAAATAAAGAAGAAAGAAGTCCAGAAGACTTCGAAAAAAAGAATTGAGGTTATTCAGGGATAAACAAGAATCTTTCCTTATGAAGGAGTAGATAAAGTACTCCACAGACTTATTCTACTTCCCCCCCTTTACCGATTCTAGATGTCTTCACGCGTACGAAAATAACAATAAAAACGAGAGAGAGAGAGATAAAAGAAGAGGAACTTCTTTATGGGACCTCTTAAGCAACTAATTTGGCTAATTACTTGCTCAAAGCTAGACTAAAGTCAAATGTAATGTCTCTTACCTATAGCCCGAAATATTAGCTATATGTAGATATAAAATTTCTTCTCCAAACGACTTTATAAATGAAGAAAAATAATTAAATCCTTAGGAGACACTACACACACGTGTGAACACAACACAATACATAAAAATTATATATTTAGTCTGGATTATTTAAAGTGAGAGATTCATGATTAAAATGTCTTGCCACATCCTTTCTCACTTTTTGAAAACGAACTAGTTCGAGTAAAACCAAAGTGACCCATAACAATGTGAAAGATAACTTTTTTTTCTCTACTACTTCTTTTATATTCAACTGAATTATCGGAATCCTCGTTTTCGTCTGAGTTTGGTATAATTCAACTGACATGGACGGACTTTTGTTTTTTTCTTGAGTATTTGTAGCCATAGTAAGAGATCAATGAAAAGATTATAATACAAATTATAGCCATTCCTGAAAATCTGCTCCAGTGAATAATATTATAAAAAATCTCTATAAACCCTTTTTCGGTTTTTATTTTTATCTTTAATTTCTCAGTTACGTCTAACTAAGATATATCATCGAAATCTTTGATGTTCTTTGCAACAATATAAAAATATCTACTTAACAATTTTCTGCTTTTTTCAAATTCTTTCTTTTTTTTAAGCAGTAGAAATTGGACATGGAATCAACCAGTAGCAGTTATTACTCAAAAATGTTGAGCTTTGGAATATGTAAAATGATAAGTTGTATCATTTTGACAAGTCAAGAGAGAAACTTCTTCTGGAAAGAAGTTTATAAAAGAAGTATTCGAAATTTGTATGGCAGTTTATTCAGTTGCTTCATTGTAATTGCATAGCTTTTATGCCATTTTGTTCTATCCTGTTGATATACTCATTAGACAATTATTGTTACTAGGGAAAATACCATCTGTTTTCTATACAATAGTTGAGCTGATGGACTTCGAAAGTTTGATAAAACGTTTCAGTTTTGTCCTTACGAATTTCAATGTAGCGGTTTGGTGGGTAAATCCTGACACTTTATATGTTTATGTAGATTGCAATTGGCCAGAATCTATAGAGTTTCATTACTCCATCCTTCTTTTGATTGTTTGTAACTATAAGATTAACAAATTGTAAGTTAGTACGGGCGGTTCCTTGAGCTTATTGATAGATGAGCATGAGAAAGGTTCTCTAAAACCATGAGCCCCGGGGATGGCTGTGTGTTCAATTTATCTTCCTTCAATTCTTCTTAATTTTACTCATCATTGCCAGGTTGTATTGTACGATAGCTGGTTCTATGGTTATGTCTTCGCCTAATTTTCATTATTCTCATTTATGTTACTGATAATTATATTCTGTTTCATTATCTGTGATAGATTTTATCTATTTAAGACATAATTTGAAAGGAAAAAAGAAATATTTGTCTGGGAATCAGCTACATTGAAATCGATAAAGTAACTACAATAACAAGTCATTGAATCGATTACATATACTCTAAAAAATAGAAACATAAAAAAACAAATAATTAAATAACTATTTAAATTTTTCTTCACATTTGATAACTTATTTGGTTGAAATTGTCGACATAACATTTAGGCTGCTTTTATTCAAGTTCCCTAACGTACAATAATAGATTCAGGTGTTATGAGAATCAATTTGGCAAAATCGATAAAGGAAATACCCATCCAGAAGACCAATGAACACTCCAATCATAGATCGATTCTTCATATCTTTAGTCTTTTCCATTTTCATAAATATACACTCTTCGTCAATTTCCTGTTTTATTTTGGAAATTACTTCTCGAATTTAGAACTCCAATCATTGGGTTAGAAAAAAACAAGAATATACGGGCGTATTTCTTCATAAATTGGATAAAATTTGCATGTCTTTCGGCTGAAAGTGGGATGTTACATGATACAAGGAATTTCGTTAGATCAGACATGAAATCAGGTCTACTCGAATTGTTATTGATACTATGCTTAGAGAATGGATCCAGATTTCTCTTGTGATATCAGCAATTTGGAAGTTTCATGATCGGAAATTTCTCCGTAATAGAAGTCAAGAAATGACATAGCCGGTATGTGAACAAACTCGTATCTTTGTCAAATTTCCAAACGTTACTACCCTCATTGACGGCGATCCAGAATCTTGGATTTAATTTTTTTAGGCATTTACATATCTTCCAACTTTTAAAGTTTCCATGCTTTTGACTCCAGCTCTGGAAGGAGCAAAATGTAACCAGTGACGTGAGATAATGCAATCGATCCCATTTAATATCGGATTCACGATCCTAAGTTCCTCTCTCCAGATTCTAACCCAAGCCAAGGGATCCTTCGGAGTCTCTACGAGTCCGAGGGGATCCAACTCATCGTGTCAGGGAATCATCAACTATCCAAAGATATGCTATTATTCTCTTGAGTTGTCTGCTCCTATTGTCTATTTCAGACACTTTATTTATCAGTTCAAATACAAATTCAAAATACGAATGTTTTTTTTTCCTACGATTTCACTAATGTTTGGTTTAGTTAATGCTTTGCAAATCTATACATTCGGTTCAAGATTGAACGTACTTTCTTGTTTCGTCTTAATTACATTTATCTGGCTAAAAACAGTTTCACATACTTTTTGAAGATAAATATCAAAGACAACATATATTGATGCATACAAACCTATCCGAAATTCAAGTATTTGATTGTGGTCGAACTTGAGGGTAGAATCTAATTGTAAACCAATTAATTATTCTTTTATATGGAAGTCAGCATCAGAGATTATATTGGGAGAACTTTATCGAAAAGCAAATTTGGTTAAAAGTTCATAATTTAGTTTTATAAAATCTTCTTTAAAATTTTCCAATATTTGGTATTTTAAGATTTTCATAAATTGCACTATTAAAGAAGCGAAATAACATTGTAAATTTTTAGATATAAAAATTACTCCATATTTTGGAAGTCATTTAATTGAGATTGTTCTATCCGACGGCCCTACAGATCAAGCTTCCATGAAAAGACATGAAGTATACAATTTGTGTCAACTAGCATACTATGGAGTGACTTTTTGACTCTACTCAATCCTGAAAATATGTCAGTGAGATATAATAGTTTTACAAAGAATAAATCTACCTCGAAATTTTTCAAAAAATACGTGATTGTAACATCTCACAAACTCCAACATTTTATTTGAGAGTTAAAAAACTAAAACTATTGAATTTCCACGCAATAGACATATAACAGTTGTAAAATAATAGAACTCAATATTGATCAAAATGTTTCAATAGTTTATGGGCCATGGTAGATATTCTTCCCTCAGTAATAAAGGAAAAATGATAACAGCTTTGGAAAACAAAAAGTACTGTTCGAAGAGCCAACACGTAAATTTTTTCTTTCTAATAAAATTGCATTGAATACCCGTAAATTAAAATGCATCCAATTGCTTGCATTTGGAAAATAATATATGTTAATTTTTAAAACTTTAAAGACCCGAAATACTTTTATAATTATGATCCATATTTGAATATATATATATTCCTTTGTAACGTGTTTTTTCTTTTTTTCAGAGCTGAATTGCTCTTGTGGTTTGATGAACGGAGAGTCGATCATATTCAGCTTCATTTTCATAACAAACACGAGAAAACAATCGGTTATTTGTAGCACTGGGCTTTAATTAAATAATCACAGTAACTGTTTCATCGAAAACTATGACAAATTCGTCAGGTAATTAGTTGCATGATAACACTTGCTTATGTAAACAATAATGATATCTAATACAGTTCTTACTGACCTTCATGATGAGCACAATAAAAGCTTTTTCTTTGTTCATCATTGCAGGAGCACCATCAGATTGACCCAATCAGTGTCATGATTTTGAGAGTATTATTCAACAATTTTAGCAAATATCCCCATCCCGGCATATTGTTTCAAAAGGATTCAAAAGAAAAAATTAGTTTCGACCATATGATTCGAAATATATTGTTCATAAGATATTGGTTCAGATAAATAAGACACATCTGTAGATTCATCAAACTAAATAGCAAAAATTGGACTTTCCTGTTGAACTTCGAAACCTGATAATTCTTCTTACAATAAGGTCAACACATGGTTTGATCAGTCATTATCTGATTATGTGAGGCTTTTTTTCTTGTGAAATAAATGATACCTCGTATGTTGTAGTAACAGCTACTTCAGTTTTATTATTATTGGTCCGTAGAATGAAAGACATAAAAGGCAGCTCTTTTTCATCAATTGATTCTTCTGATTTAAAGCAGCTGACTCTACGTGTTATGAACTCTAAAAAGGGTATTTTTATTTATGATTTTGATGTATAAAAATTTTATTAAATCAAGGATTGTGCACCCTTTTTGTGAATTTGTGAATATTATATAAGTATTAACGATTGATTTGTATATTGATAGGATTTATCAATGTATAGTATATCTAAATAATAAGTATGTCTAATATTAAAAAGTTGGCAACAAGAAAATATAGCAGGGTAGCTACCAGTTGTTTTTCCAAATTTTTCCTTTCCCTTTTGAGAGTCGAGGTTGCCAGTGTACAAAAAAAGCTCGTCGTGATACAGACATTTACTTTTGAGCAGTTCAAGTATAATATAATGATATAAATGGTTAAAATATCCTTTCCCATAACTTATTTCGTAATCTTGAACAACACATCTTCAGTTTGTGACTCCATTGACTTCATGATGGCGTAGTAGCAAGGAACGACTTTTTTGTATAAAGTTCCATAAAATTGACAAAATTTGGACAAATAACGATATTGAGTGGAATATTGTCTTAAATTACGTTCCACGAATCTCTTAATTTATCTCGTGATTACAACTTTGAACGTTTTGCATAATATTTATCTTTATTGACTATTCCTTTATGTATAAGTTTACTAAATCGTTAATCGTTTATTAATTTTGTAATTTTCATTAATGTTTATAAAAAATATATGTATGAATTTTCCTTCACTCTTTAAATTTCAAATTATCATTGATGAAAGAATTAATATCACATACATGTCTCCGCATCTCTCACAGCATGAACATTTGAGGCTTGATTTTATTTCGAGTTGAAATCATTTTTTGCTAATTTGAGGTTTCAAATTCATTAAAAGTCTTAAGGAAAAGGCATGTTACTTAATCACATTATATTATATTGTTTCAATCTAGTACTGAATAAAAAATATATATTGATTTGATGCGCTTATGCATACTAGGGTAATTTCATAGTCAAATTTAGCTACATTGTCCGAGAAGGGGGGGGGGGCTCAAGCAGTTATTTTGATTACACCCCCTTGTATTTGCTACTTATTTGCAAGGCTTATAGCTGAAAGGAATACAAGCTTTTTGGTTAATAAAGCAAGTACAATTTTAGCAAAAAAGGGCTCAATTCCCCGTAATTATTATTAGTTTAAGACTTATTAGCTAAAAATATATAATTTTCCAACGAATAAATTTGGGTCTATTTTCTTCCGTCTACTTATTCTCTCATCTACTTATAATTTATGTCTTCATCTGTAAATATAAAGAAGAATAACAGCTTGTAATTTAGTAAAACGTCATGACAGTTCAAGTTGCATCCCTCTCAAACATTCATCAAATTGTCAGGGCTACCCTGTTTTATTTAATTCCTCATTTTTCAGATCAATTGAACATGTTAATTGTTTTTACTATGCATGCAATGTTATGTCTTAATTTCATTTTCAAGAGTAAAATTCTCTTTTTATGTGTGATCTAATTTCCAATATTTATATAAAATGGAGGAACCTATTACGTATAATAACACCCGTTTGCTCACAATATATCCATGTTTACACATTATAAAGGTACTTCCACGAATATTTTTGTGAACATAAAGCATTGAATATGTTTAGGGTATATTACATTTTGATGTTTATCAATGCAAAATTTTGGCAGTTTCTGAAGTATTTGCTCTTTAATCTTTTTTTTCTGTTTCAATATTGTGTTCATGATAGATGTAAATGTATAAATAAGTTGTTTTTAAAATTATTTGTCATGACACACATACTCTTATAGTTATGAAGTTGGACAGAGACAATTATGTGATGAAAGAATACGTGAAATGTACTAATTATAAGATAAAATATCTTTTGAATAAGTATCAAACCATCGCGAGAATATAGTTTAACCTTTTATATTTCACCAACTTACTACAACTGTCTTAATATTGTAAAAATTTGTTTTACATTTAAAATTGCTGGTTATTGAAAAAATGTTATTCTTGATTCTTGAACATTATTAATACAGCAAATATAAAATAGGCTTAATTAAAACCTTTTACTTCGTTATTAATTTTGAAAATCAAATTTATTGAATTTATAGGTAAATATGTGTAATTTTTCTTAAATAGGTGTTTTTCTATTATTCATCTAAGGATAAATAAAAGTTATTTATATTATAATTTTGATAAATTTAGTATGGTAATTTCGGAACAACTTTTAAATTGACTGAGTTGAATCCTAGTTTACATAACATTTTAATTATTTATTAATCAAAACATAATAATTAATATATATATAATTAATATATTCGACATATCATTTCTATGTTAAGTGTATTATGTGTGTATAACTAAAAATATGTTTTATTACTGATTATCGTAAAATAATACCTTATTAATTTTTTTGTCAATTTGCAAAATTAACAAAAATATAATCATATTTAGAGATGATTTAAAAAAAAATTAACCCTTTAGTAAATTTATTCAATTATTACGATCCTGTCCTACGACATGATAAGAATGACCTTGAATTAGATGTTTTATTATTGCGGGAGCTTCAAGGTTAAATATTTATTATCGTTTCTAGGAAGACAAAAGAACATAATAAAGCGCCCCCTTTTACAAGAAAAATTGCCCTTGGCAAAATAACATACGTTTTTATCTATGAATTTAAATAATCTTACATTTTGATCGATGAAAATATATATAATTTTTAAAAATTTAATTCCGCACAATATCACTTTATGTAGATAAAAACTCTCGGAGTTATATTTATATAAACCGAGCTATTTAAAGTAAATAATCTTGCGGATCACTCAGGAACAACACCGACATATAACTGATTCCTATAACATGCGTGTTTTTAAGTTTTTTTTTTTTTTTGTTTTTTTTTGCGAATCCTGTGTGCGCCTTTCGATGAGTGTAACACACTCTTTTTGCGCATATTCAACTATTTATGTAAATTCTAATACAAATCATATTTATACTTTTATGTTTGATGTCCCATCTTAATTTTTATTCATTTCTAAGTATCGAGATACATTTTCAATTGGTCAGGATGAAAATAAGAAAAAGATATCCACTGTATATTTGTCTGAAGTGCCTACCTCAGAAATTGCATTACAAAACCTAATCTACGAAACAAAACCATGCATAATAAAATGATTTTGAGGTGACACAGCCCCTCCATCCCCCTCTCTATATATACTCCAAATAATTGTTACAAATATATACAATACCATTCCAAATATTCTTTTATAATGGTTCCTAACTTTTTAAAAAAATATTTAAGAAAATAGCAGTTGAAAAATATTTCATTTTATTTATGTGGATGTTGTGAAAAGTTATGGGCATTAGGTCACACTAATGTGAAAGATATGTACTTTAAAGTGTATGTCAAGGCTTTGCTTTGTTAATAAAATGGTTGACAATTAACACTCGAAACACAATTGTAAATTTTGTATAGATAAATAATACTTAGCCCATTTTGTGTAACTGCGCCTTTTATTGTTTGGTCTTAAAAAAAGTAATAACATTCAGTGAATTGTTGTAATGTAAGAAATTTGAGTAGACTAACATATCAAATTATTGTAAAAGAACTATAATGAAATTCCAATTCTGTACATTGAATAAACAAAAATAGTAAGAAACACGTTTTCAGGTTTCTATATAGAAAAGTAATATTGTAAAATGTATATGTGTAATGTCAATAAGAACAGAGTGTGGAAGGGATTTCGCCAAAAAAAAAAAAAGTTAATAGCATAGCACTATTCTTTGTTAACTGCTCTACAATTTCTATTACTAAACTTTTCCCATTAACCCTCTGTAAAATAAGCATCTTTAGGTTAAATGTTATAAAAATATCCAGCTAAATTATATTTAAGCTATAGTAGTTGGCATTCCTACATTTAATGGGAGGCAGTTCTTTAAATATAATAACAAAACTCAGTTTTAATTTAGTGCGGACTATTGAAATTCTCCAAATCCAACGAATAAAGAATCCATCGTTTGATTTCTTGAATTCCTTACCTTGTTATTTTATTTAGAATGAATATATCTAATAAACATCTGTACTCCACTGGGAGTATGACTTGTTATTCTAAAATTTGTATCAATGTTGGAGATTTCTAAATAGATTTGCCCATTACATTTGTGCTAATCTCTTATGATTTTGGATAAAAACAACGCCCTCTACTCCTGGCACCAAATCGGTTATATAAAATGCCGTCATCTAAATTATTATGTCTTTATATTTTATAGTCTTGACTTCTGATACTCATTCATCGGCTAGTAGTGTTATCCTTATATTGAATGTTTAAAATTTGTAATAGTTGTAATTAAAATTTAAGATAAACAGTTTTACTCGTTTTAATTAGACGAAGGATCCCCAAACGGCTCCTAATTTAGCAGAAGAGTAAATTTTAATATCAGAATTCTTCATTTTATCGTTAAATATCATTTGATTTTTTAATAAACTCATCTAAAAGTGCGGTTGAAAAAATAATGGTTTTTGTTAATTTTGACACGTTTTGTATTTAACTTACTGTTTTAGAAAATTAGCTCAAATTTTAATATGTAATTGTGGCAATAATTATACGTTAAGTTTTAATTTTCATGAAGGTATTATACAACATAAGGATACTATGTTCCTGTATATTGTTAAATGATTATTTGGTAAAACTGAATTAACCAGGACAAGTACGTAAGCAATAATACTTTTTCAATTCTCTATATAGGTATATCCCTGTATTAAAAGTAAAGACCCTTCGTTAATTAAAAAATAATCAAGAAATAGCTGTTAGTATATAACATTAGTTAGTATATATCATTTTATTATGGTCAATATCTAGATACAGTGATATATACAGGATAAATACTAATAATAACCAAATGACACAAGGATAAATATTTAAGAATTATTGTAAATCCAAATATGAAAAAATATACATTGAATAATTCTTTGACATTTAATATTAATATCGTTTTCCATGTTTGCAATTAGGAGTAATGAAACTAAAATGAGGTATATAAAAATTAATCTATCGATGAGTTAGAAATTCCATGTATTTATGACTTCAGTAGAACTGGCTTCTGTACTTTCTGATTCATCAAAAAATTGATTTCTTAAATCATGACTTAAATCATGTATAAACATATACAGAAGCTCAACTTAGCAGAGAATATTTCCAATTCAAAATGAAATCAAGCCACAAATGTATATGATGCTAAGAATCTGAAACATATGTAATATTAATTATTTCAAAAAATGATAACTTCAAAAAATTCAACAAAGGTGTTTTATTTGAACAAGCTAATTCCATACGGTTCTTGAAGGTTGAAGAAATACTCAAGAAATTACTTACTTTGGCAATAATATATCAAATAAATTATACTTTGGTAACTAGCTTCGACGTCCTTCAATCTCGAGGCTAGTTATATTATTTGTTTTTGAACAAATATAGCTACATTTTGTAGTGAATACAAAGTTTTAATTACTGAGGCCATCAAATTTGAGATGTCAAAAATTCTAAGCTGTATAATAAAGATATTCAATTTTGCACGTTAATTTCAAATCTGTAATTTTTTTTTTGCGAGAGTCCAACAGTTTTTGAAAAATCAAACACTACTTTCTGAACATTTTCTAACTTCAACTTCAATTTAAGCTAAGAAGGATACTCATTTTGTGCATTAAAAAATAATGACCAGCCAGTTTTTTAAATGAAAAATTCCATTTCTACTCTTTGTTTTGACCTAAGGAGGATCTTAGGGGCGTAAGGGGCGGGAGTAGGCCCAAAAGTTTACCTGAAAGTTTGTACTTAAATAACTCATTGAATATTACATAAAATGGATTAGTAAGGAATGCATTAAAAAGCTACAACCTTCATCAAGTGTCTCCAACGATTAATTATTTTAATATTTAATTCAAAAATATTGACATTGCATATATTAATATATTAAAATACATAATTAGTACTTTCTTTTTACATATTACTGGATTAATTAAATTTTAGCTTCATTTTGGATAAGCAAATACATCAAATTAACCATAAATGTACTCATCACAGCATCAATAGCCCATTGGGGCTGGTGTAACTTTGTAGCACTTTGTTTGATATTTTAAAAGTGGGGGGAGGGGGCACAATGCTATTGGTTTACCCATGAAAGAACCTCAAATGCCTCAAGCAATATAAACCTTGGATGAAAGAGTGCCTCTGCTTACAAGTGTGACTATAGTGAAAAATCATAGTTTCTGCTTCTGGAATGAGCGTAGAAAGGCTTACTTTTTAGTTTGTCTTTGGACAAAGGCTAGTAGGATGATATAGGTTCCAAAGTAAAGTAGTGCTGTCCAAGATAAAAATAAAAGTTAAAGGAAATTATATTTTAACCATTTATGTCATGATATTACACTTGAAGCACTCAAAAGTAAATGTATGAATATGATTGAGAAGAACAAGGAATTCATCAAATTGAAGGAAATGTCAGTAGAATCCAGATCAGCAATATATGACAAACTTCCCCTGCTAGTTATCTAAAGAATATAATAACCACTGAAATATTATTAGTATTATTAGTTGGCAGTGATAGTATTTAGTCTGATGCTTTGATAGTTTCAAGAAGGATGTTTTGAACAAAAGAATTGATAAAATTGGAAATAAATTATATCTATAGATAGATTTGTTTGTCAACACCTGTATTACATAAACTACATATATTCAAATATACCAGAAAAAAATAATACCATCATTAATAGTTTTGAAATGAGTCTTTAATGTAATCTTAATAAATGGTAAATTTATTGGATTGGGGATTTCATGATCATCAGATGGAACTATGATTCTAACAAAATTGGAGATACACAATGACGATAATGAAATGATCTCAGTAGTGGAGGAATCCAGGGAAACATACCAAAAATCTTAAATCATACAGTTCATAATAATTAATATTTATTATGAAATTATAGCTTTTATTTCTAACATTTAATACTTATTATGGTTTAAGTTGGACATTAGCGCATTTGCCAACCTTACGTAGGATGATAGATTTGAAGAAGTCCTTAGAGTGTTCATGTAAATGTAATATCACTAGTTCGCACGTATGTATTTTGTTTTATAGACTTCGTTGGTGTCATCTTTATTGTTATTATTATTAGTATTAGATTGATTCGTGTTCTTTTAGAAAAATAGATTATTCTAGAGTCAGAATACCAAAATTACACATGGTGTCAGAAATAATGAGAAAAAAGTAAAAAAGTAAAGAGTGCATTGGGATTGTTCGAGGATCTTGAATTCCACTGAGTATGGCTGCGAATAGTTTACCCCCTCCGAAGCCTTTGGATCTCTCTGGCAGTGCTAGTGATAATTTCAAATTGTTTCGTCAGGAATACTGGTTGTATGTTAGTGCTACGGGACGGAGCAGTGTGTCCAAGGAAAGGAAAAGGGCTATTCATTTAAACCTAACTGGTGAGGAGGCTCTTAGAATTTACAACGGATTTGTATGGCCACTAGCAGTAGGAAATTAAGGAGAAGAAGGATACGTCCCAGCGGAGGACAAGAATGATTTGGAGACAAGTTTAACTAAATTTCAAAAAAAATTGCACTCTTAAAACGTACGTCACGTATGAGTGTACTAAATTTAATCGATGCATTCAGGCGGAAGGGGGATTTTTTGACAATTTCTTGTCCACGATCAATCCTCTCGTCAATATTTGTTCGTAGGAGGGAACGAGGGATGATTTCCTTAAGGATAAAATCGTTCTGGAAATTAACAGCGATAAAGTGAGATCAAGGCTCCTAAGGGATAGCGAGCTTACACTTGAAAAGGTCACAAACGAATGCAGGGCTGAAGAATGTTCAGGAAGATGGGCCATGGATATCAAAAATGAGGCCAAGGTATAGGTTCAGGTGGTTGGACTCCAAAGGAATACGAAAGGACCCAGTGATAAAGCGGTGCTCAAGGCCTCTAAGGATTCTCATAGAGGAAATGGAAAATCCTGACAGTGGTGCGACAAAGAGGTACATCCTAGAGATAAATGTCCTAGGAATGGCAGTAAATGCAACAAATGCAAAGGAACTGGACACTGGAGTAAAGTGTGGAAGAGTCAAAGGAAGAAGGAAATGATTCATGAGGTGGTGGAAGCGTCTCATTATTCGCAAGATTATTTCATAGGTCATATCTATGGTAATAAGACTGCAAGGAAAAAGAAATGTAGGGCTTGGAAGACTGAAATGCAAATGGGTGGCAAGAGTTTTAGTTTCAATGTTGATACTGAGGCCGATGTAACAGTTATACTCAAGAGCACCTATGATGATCATTTGAGAGAATATATTTCGAAAAAAATCAACTAAGTTTTTCAACTGACTAGATCTTTGGAAGTTATCAGTGATTGGAGTATTCTCAGTGGAGATAACGAAAAGAGAAAAGGTGATTCATGAATATATATACGTTCTTACTGCATTACTAGGAAGAGGGGCTAGTAACGAATTGGGCATTGTAAAGTTTATTGGCTGAGTAATGATAAATCCGGTTTGCTCTATGGAATTTAGTTCAATGTTCAAAGGACTTGGGAAGTTGGAAGGAGAATACAAGATTAAAATAGAATCAAATATGGAGCCTGTTCCAGTGTCATGACTCCAAAAAGGGTGCCAATTCCACTTCTTCCTCTTGTAAAGAAAGAACTTGAGAAGATCACCAAGCTCGATGTCATTGAGGAGTGTCTGGAGCCATCGGATTGGTGTTCTTCTATGGTAGTTGTGCCGAATGGAAAAGACAAAGTAAGGATTTGTGTGGATCTAACAAATTAAATTTAGCAGTGAAAAGGAAACGGATTACGCTTCCTACAGTAGACTATACAATTGCTTAAATGGGAGGAAGCAATATGTTTTTAGAATTAAATGCAAATGCAGGCTTCCATCAAGTGTGTTTGGATTAGGAGTTCCGGAGAGAAGTCTATAGGATTTTGGCAAGACAGCAAGGAGTTGTTTGTCTTACGAATGATACTGTTGTGCTCGGAAATATTGTTGTGTTTTATAGACTTCGTTAGCATCGTTTATACTGTTGTTATTATTATTATTGGACCTATTCGTGTACTTTTAAAAATATATATTATTCTAGAGTCGGAATACAAAGAATGTTAGGAGGATAGATAAAAGTGGAGAAAATATTATATAATACAGGCCTTCGTGTTGTTTGGAACCCATAAAGGAATAAGATTCGATTGGACATTTCTAGGGTATTTGAATTTGTAATTTTAAATGTAAAAGCTCGAATAGCGAGTATCACGAACGATTGAACCATGTAGTTCTTTTTTGTGAAGAAGTAATTTTAGACTATAAAGTCTATTTATGTATTTTTACGTAACTACTTCAAAAAAAAAAATTGTATCAAAACTGAATAAAATAAATAAATAATAATAATACAAAGACTACACACTTCTTACTGCGTCATCACGAAGTCAATGGAGTTACAAAGTGAAGAAGTGTTGTCCAAAATTAAAAAATAAGTACTGGAAAATGATATTTCCACCATCATGTCATGTTATTACACTTGAATCAATCAAAAGTAAATGTCTGCATGTGATTGAGAGGAACATGGGATTGAGAAGAAATGAGGAAAATGTCTATGTGTTGAAAAACAATGAATACAAAAACTCAGAGAAATGTAAGCAGAATAAAGGGAAAGTAAATAATTATCTATTCTATACGTCATAACCAGTGATGGATGAAAAGGGTCCAGCTGACATGCAAAAAAAAGGCAATTGTTGGTAATTTGTATATTTAAATAATTAAAGCTGTTATATTTCCTTATCCTCTTATCCTCGTTTGTTTGCCTTTTCCTGCTGCTCAGTTATTATTTAAAAAAGAATAAGAGGCATTTCGAAATAAATTTGAAAATGTCTAACGTATTTAATCCAAAGCCCGGCATCGCCAGGAATGGAAGTGAAAGTGTTTGGGATTTAGATATGGACAGCAATGTGATTACATGCCGGCCATGCTGTTTTACGACTTCCAAAAATAAGATGTATCCACTTATTAGACATATTGGTCGTTGATGTCACAAGAAAAATCTGAATCTATTCAAGAAACAGTATCAGTAGCGATCAAGGTACATTTGATTTTACGTCTGACGTAACTAAATTGCTTGTTTTATGTAACATCCTGCATTATGTCGTGGAACACCCAAATTTCATCAAATTCATGAAAAAATATACCGAAAAATCTGTACCTTCTCGATTCACCATTACCTAGTCGTTAGAAGTTGAAGGTAATGCTGTGATTTCAAAGATAAAAAACGAATTTGGTGAAAAAGATATATTCATGGCAATGGACGAGTCAAAGGACATCAAAGATCGGTCTATGATTGCAGTGTTGCTTGGTCCTCTGGATGGACTTTTCCTTGGTCGACCTTATCTGATTAATTTTACCAATATGTTAAATACCAATAACTTGACAATAGAAGAAGTTGCAGTCAGTAGTCTTCGAAACACTTTGGGTTCCAATTTTAAAGAAGAAAAATTAAAGGTTTTCATCACTGATGGAGCTGCATACTGTATTAAAGCAGCTGAGAAATTAAGAAAGATGTTTCCTGAAATGATCCACGTCACTTGTCTTGCCCATGGACTCCATAGAATTGCCGAACTTTGCCGTATTGAATTTCCTAATTCAAATCTACTGTTCTCCGAAATAAAGAAGATTTTCTTGCATTCTAGTATTAGAAAGCAAAGTTTTACTACTTATTGCCAAATTCCCTTACCACCAGCACCTATTACTACACGATAGGGAACTTGGTTAAAAGCAGTGACATACATATTACGTGAAAAATTTCGACATTGTGAAGGATTTCATTAATGGACTCGAGGAAAACAAAACTTCAATTGCTACTACCAAAGAAGTTTTAAATAGTGACGCCATATTTAATGAATTATTATTGATTCATCAAAATTTTAATCAAATTTCTCAAGCAATACAAGGCTTGCAAGAAAGAATGCCTCTGCTTACGAGTGTGACGATAATGGAGAATCTTTGCAAATATATTACACTTGAACTATTCAAAAGTAGGCTGCTACGGATAATGGAGAAGAATACTGGATACATCAAGTTGAGGAATATCGCTGCTGAAATAAGCATGGACTCAAATAAAAGTGCCCCCCCCCCACTTTTAAAATATCAAACAAAGTGCTACAAAGTTACACCAGCCCCAATGGGCTATTGATGCTGTGATGAGTACATTTATGGTTAATTTGATGTATTTGCTTATCCAAAATGAAGCTAAAATTTAATTAATCCAGTAATATGTAAAAAGAAAGTACTAATTATGTATTTTAATATATTAATATATGCAATGTCAATATTTTTGAATTAAATATTAAAATAATTAATCGTTGGAGACACTTGATGAAGGTTGTAGCTTTTTAATGCATTCCTTACTAATCCATTTTATGTAATATTCAATGAGTTATTTAAGTACAAACTTTCAGGTAAACTTTTGGGCCTACTCCCGCCCCTTACGCCCCTAAGATCCTCCTTAGGTCAAAACAAAGAGTAGAAATGGAATTTTTCATTTAAAAAACTGGCTGGTCATTATTTTTTAATGCACAAAATGAGTATCCTTCTTAGCTTAAATTGAAGTTGAAGTTAGAAAATGTTCAGAAAGTAGTGTTTGATTTTTCAAAAACTGTTGGACTCTCGCAAAAAAAAAATTACAGATTTGAAATTAACGTGCAAAATTGAATATCTTTATTATACAGCTTAGAATTTTTGACATCTCAAATTTGATGGCCTCAGTAATTAAAACTTTGTATTCACTACAAAATGTAGCTATATTTGTTCAAAAACAAATAATATAACTAGCCTCGAGATTGAAGGACGTCGAAGCTAGTTACCAAAGTATAATTTATTTGATATATTATTGCCAAAGTAAGTAATTTCTTGAGTATTTCTTCAACCTTCAAGAACCGTATGGAATTAGCTTGTTCAAATAAAACACCTTTGTTGAATGGAAATTTCCTTATTAGATTAAACTTTTGAGGTAAGACTGAAAGTGTTGCAAGGGGGGGGGGGTAATAATTAAAAACATAACGACCACCTACATTTTACTCCACAGTCCTTTTGAATTTTAAGAGGGCCATAAACAGTTTAATAAGATTATTATTGACAATTTGAAATAATTCAAAGTTGTCAGAGTTACCAGGTTGGTTTTCTTTTTCTTTTTTCTTACATGCCGATAGTACATATTTTTTACATTCCTAGTTATAACTAAGGATGGGAAAAAAGAGCCAATTTAGCATGCTCGCAAAGGACGAATTTTGGCAATCAATAAACATTTTTCTTTTTCAAAACAACACTTCTTTACTTTCAAATGCCGCAGTATGAAGGATCGGATTTTTCAATTTAGAACATGAAATTGACTAAAACGATGTTGAGTTGGACATTCAAGGAAACAAGCATCCATCAATTACGCTCCTTGAATAATTTTCTATATTTATTTTGTGATTACGACTTTAAACGTATAGTATAATGTTTAGTTTTCTCCAGGCTTCTGACCCAAATTCATTTAGATATCATTACACTAACATAGGACCTGAAGGGGTTATTTGGATTGCACTTTTTGCATATACTACCCCTTGTTAAGGCTTCTAGTCGAAAGGAATACAAGCATTTAGGTTAATAAAGCAAATTAATGCTAACAAAAAAGGGCCCAAGTCCTCATAATAATTATTAGTTTACGGCTTATTAGCTAAAAATATATAATTTGTTAACATTAATTTGAGTTAATTTTCTGCCTCTCATCTATAGTTAGGAATGTAAATAATATGCAAAATGCTGAGTGCGAGACTTTGTGGAGTTGGCTCTTCAAACATTTTTCCAATATTACTGAGGGGAGAACATCTACCTGATAGTAAAGATCTCGCATGAAGGAATAAATGCATTAATAGGAGTGTAAATAATATGCAAATCGGGCTTGTAATAAAAAAGTGGAGTTGGCTCTTCAAACAGGTCTTTTTGTTTTCCAAAACTGTTACCATTTTTCCTTTATTACTGAGGGGAGAACATCTACCTGATAGTAAAGATGTCGCATGAAGGAATACATGCATTAAGTTTAATAAAGCATATAAAATGTAAACAAAAAGGGCTCAAGTCCTCGTATAATTATTATTAGTTAAAAATATATAATTTCCTGACATTAATTTCAGTTAATTTTCTTCCTCTCATCTATGTTATTATTTATTGTTGTATATATAATGGAGAATAGCAGCTTGTAGCTCAGTAAAACGTCATGACAGCTCAAACTGCTTCACTCTCAACATTCATCAAATTGTCAGAGTTACTAGGTTGATTTTCTCTTTTTTTTTTCCTTACAAGCCCGATTTGCATATTATTTACATTCCTATCTATGGTATACATTATATCATTATTTATTTTTGATGTCTTTGATTTGTATATATAATGCAGAATAGCAGCTTGAAGATCAGTATAACGTCATGACAGCTCAAGCTGCTTCCCACTCAACATTCATCAAATTGTCAGTATTACCAAGTTGATTTTCTCTTTCTTTAATTCTTACAAGTCCAATTTGCTAGAAATTTACATTCCTAGCCATGTATAGGTGAGGCCTGAAGACATGAAGAGGAGTCTTCTTCTTGTCTTAGAAGAACTGTGTGTCAACTACCACGACGAGCTTTTAGGGATAAACAAAAACACACTGTATTCTCCCTTCAGCTGATTTTCATCATTTGACTCCTTTGATTTAAAGCAGCTGACCCTACGTATTATGAACTCTAAAAGGGTATTATTATTATTTCTGATGTTGATGCATACAAAATATATTAAATCAAGAATTGTGCACGCTTTTTTTGAATTTTGAATATATTAGGAGTAGTAACAATTGGTTTATGATTGGTAAAATTTATAAATATATAGTATATTTAAATAATAAATTCTGCCAAATATTAACAAGTTGGCAACATGGAAAATACAGAAGAGTAGCTACCAGTTGTTTTTCCAAATTTTTCCTTTCCCTTTTGTGAGTCGAAATTGCGAGTGGCCAAAAAAGCTCGACGTGTACATGTTCCATCTTCCCTGTTG
Organism: Lepeophtheirus nordmannii; assembly: GCA_963680855.1. Taxonomy (NCBI): domain Eukaryota; kingdom Metazoa; phylum Arthropoda; class Copepoda; order Siphonostomatoida; family Caligidae; genus Lepeophtheirus; species Lepeophtheirus nordmannii. The sequence goes on along the minus strand of OY804526.1, from coordinate 14,704,465 downwards.
TAATCGAGTGGGAAAAAGGAGAAAAAGGGAGAATAGAAAGGAAGTCTCTGTATATATTTGTATTTATTATTGTGATTAAAGTGGTTAGAAGATAGTTAATTAGAAAAAACGAAGTATTGTTGCATCAACTACTAGGGCTATGAAAAACAAGACTAAAGTCATCTCGACTCACTCTAATTTGGCTGATGATTCCAAACTAAGAGATTCTGCCTCGAAGTACGGTACATCTAGCAGAATATTCGTTGCCCTTTTTTATGGATTAGTATCTATTGCAATTATGTTATTAAATAAGCATATTCTAACGCTTCAACACTTTCCATCTCCTCATGTTCTTGGTCTTGGTCAAATGTTTGCCACAATTTTTGTTATTAAAATTCTTAATTTTTTTTCGGTTATTCAATTTCCTGCTTTATCTAAGGATATAATGAAGAAAGTGTTTCCGTTACCGTTATTCTATCTGGCTAATATGCTCTTTGGACTTGTTGTTACTCAAGAACTTTCGTTACCAATGATAACTGTTCTTAGGCGCTTTAGCATTCTTTTCACAATGCTATTACAATATTTGCTGCTGAAAAGCCCATTTAACCTTCCTATCCTGGTTTCTGTTTTTTTTATGATGTTTGGTGCACTTCTTGCTGCTTCTCATGACCTTTCTTTCAACATGGTTGGATACATAATAATAATGCTTAATAATCTATCAACTGCGTTGAATAGTGTTATCACAAAAATGAAATTGAATAATCGTGAAATGGGTCCTTATGGTCTGGCATACTATAACTCATTGTTTATGATAATACCTATGATCGTTTTGTGTTTAATAACTCAAAGTTTTGAACTAGTCCTTGGATTTAGTGCTTTGCACGATCCGTTTTTCATTTGCCAATATGTGTGCAGTTGTTTTCTTGGTTTTTTATTAATTTTTTCATCCAATCTCTGTACCCAAATAAATTCACCTTTAGATACTAACATCATTGGTTGTCTAAAAAATATAATAGTTACGTATGTTGGTAAGTTAAATTTTGAGATTGCTATATAAAAGAAATTCATAATTTAATGTTTCAGGAATGATTTTCGGAGGCGACTACATCTTTTCCTGGATAAATTTTGTTGGGGTCAACATTAGTATACTTGGTAGTTTAATGTACTCATATATCAGTTTTTTCAATCTTAAGAAGACTATTTTCATCAAAAAAAGTGAATGTATGTTAAATGACTGTCAAAAAATATGAGATGTGGTTATAACAATTCATTGAGTCAAGATTATCTTGGAGTGGTCCAGGGTTAGATTACCGTTGTTGTTTTTATTATTTTCCCTTCAAAGTACTTTAAATAATACAATTTTCTATATTGGGAAATATTTAAACTTACTTAACTTACTCGATAGAATTATTTTCTGATTGCTAACATACCTAATTACTATTTATTAAATGTAAAATCGTTAAATGAACCAAAATTATAGGTCTAAGAGAGTAAATGTGATTTGTCAATTTATATTAGAATAGAACTAGAAGTAAATTTATTTTGATATCTTCTTTTCTTTATTTTCCCAAATTTCTTTGTCATTGATATGATTGTTTCAACTATTTGGTAAGTACAAAGGATGCTACAATGTGATCCTTATAATATCTTTCTACGTTTTTTCCATAAAGATAAAGAAAGAAGATCCAGAATCGGTTGGTAGTTGGCCAATTCTTCCTGAATACGGAATTATTCTTAATCTAATGTTATTTAATAGTCAGATAAGGATATTTGAGCGCATTCGCTGTGTTAAAATAAGCCCTTCCTCTTGATGACATCAAAAACGATATGATAATCATGGAAATCAGCTTATTTGTTACCGATGTAACGCTACGAATGTGGCTGTCATAGCCTTGCTGATAACTCTTCTCAGATTATAGTAATAAAAGTCAATATATACTGAACTTAGTGCTAAATATAGAATTATCTTCAAGTCTTTAGTTTTATAATTTATTCATTCAAAAAAATGTAGGAGAAATAGAGGAAAGTACCATTTACAAAAATGATATATAAATAAAATAATAACCTGTAAAAAAATTTTATAAGCTCATCATTCTATTTCATAACAAAAATATCTTTAATATGAGAACATGCCAATTCATTTATTTTGAAAGTTTATGTCCCTTAAAATGCTAAAAATTATATAAGTCCTACAATTAATCTCGATAGACGGCAATTGAGGATATTAATTATACTGGCTAACATAAAGTTTCGAACTTAGTGCTGCTTTTTTTTTTTAGATATTTGGACTTTTATTAATTACAATTTTATCCGAGGTATCTAACTCAATCGTAATTATCACCTTCAAAGAACAAAATAAATTGAAAAATGCATGAAATTATTTTTTTAACTATGACTTAATATTTATTTACTACATTTTTATTTTTCGATGAAATCCGTATCATAGATTGAATTACGATAAAAACATAAATCTTTTACTTACAATTAATTCTTTCAAGTTACATTATCAATTTTAAAAAAATCAACCAAAATTGTAGGAGAGATTATGTAATATTCTCGCAACTTCTATAATAGATAATATTACATATGGAACAATTGCTGGATGAAAAATTATAGCAAGGACTCTTGGATCAGGGTAGAATTAAAGTATTAGTGCAAAATCCAAAATTGATCTTAGTTTTTCTCTCTCAAGTCTAGCTTTTGTGTTTTCTGTGTGTAAAATAATTCATCATTTTCAATGTTTGGAGCTCTTTTTCATCTCTAGGACAATCAGAAAATAAAAATACAATGTATAAAAGTTTATGTAAAAGTATTTAATGATTTCAAAAGTGTCTCTACTGTTTCAGTTTCTTCTTTTCAACTGGAGATATTTTAGTTCTAAGGCTGTAAAATAAGGATAAACGGCACACTACTTTAGACCCTTATAACCAGTGATGTATAAAAAGGGTCTAGCTGACATACACGCAAAGGACGGTTGTTGGCAACATTTGTCTTTACAAACTTCTTCTTTTATGACTCAGTTCTATTCAATTCAAAAACAACAAGTGTCATTTTTAAATTAAGTTAAAAAATGCCTGAGGATTTGATTCAGGAACTTGGGTCGCCAACAATGGAGGTAGCAACGTTTGAAAATTTGTCAAGGATACAAGTGTGATGGCACTCCGGCATTACCATTTCTCGATTTCTATAATGAAGGAATTTCCGATCATGAGACTTTCAAATCGCTGATGTCACAAGAGAAATCCGGATCCATTCAATAAACATGGTATTTGTAATGATTCAGGTACATCTGATTTCACGCCTGACCTAATTTAATTTCTTGTATCATGTATTATTCCACTTTCAGTCGAAGGACATCAAAATCTCATTCAATTTATGGAGAAATCCGCTTTTTCTCGTTTTCCCGTAACCCAATCATTGGAGCTCTAAAGTCGAGTCAGAATTTTCAAAATAAAACGGGAGATAGACGAAAGGTATAGATTTATGACAATGGACGAGACTAAGGACTTCAAGGATCAATCTATGATTGTTACTCTAGATGGGTATTTCTAGCAATGTAAATCATATGCAATTCGGGCTTGTAATAAAAAAAGAAAGAGAAAATCAACCTGGCAACCCTGACAATTTAATTAATGTCGAGGGGGGAAGCAGCTTGAGCTGTCATGACGTTTTACTGAGCTACAAGCTGCTATTTTCCTTTATATATGTATACAAATGAAAACATCAAACCACAAACATTACAATACGTTACTCCAGATTCATTATTATATTATCAAATATCATTAACTCCATTCTCCTCAAGGAATGATATCCATTTTTTAATTTTTCCTTTGTTCCTCTCCATGATATAATCTTTGCAGACTGTTCTTTTCTTGTAAAACATTATGTTGAGGTAAAGTTGATGTTACCTTCTTATGGAAAAAAAAATGATAACAGCTTCGGAAAACAAAAAGACCTGTTTGAAGAGCCAACTCCACTTTTTTATTACATGTTTGTTTGCCTTTTCCTGCTGCTCAGTTATTATTTAAAAAAGAATAAGAGGCATTTCGAAATAAATTTGAAAATGTCTAACGTATTTAATCCAAAGCCCTGCATCGCCAGGAATGGAAGTGAAAGTGTTTGGGATTTAGATATGGACAGCAATGTGATTACATGCCGGCCATGCTGTTTTACGACTTCCAAAAATAAGATGTATCCACTTATTAGACATATTGGTCGTTGATGTCACAAGAAAAATCTGAATCTATTCAAGAAACAGTATCAGTAGCGATCAAGGTACATTTGATTTTACGTCTGACGTAACTAAATTGCTTGTTTTATGTAACATCCTGCTTTATGTCGTGGAACACCCAAATTTCATCAAATTCATGGAAAAATATACCGGAAAATCTGTACCTTCTCGATTCACCATTACCTAGTCGTTAGAAGTTGAAGGTAATGCTGTGATTTCAAAGATAAAAAACGAATTTGGTGAAAAAGATATATTCATGGCAATGGACGAGTCAAAGGACATCAAAGATCGGTCTATGATTGCAGTGTTGCTTGGTCCTCTGGATGGACTTTTCCTTGGTCGACCTTATCTGATTAATTTTACCAATATGTTAAATACCAATAGCTTGACAATAGAAGAAGTTGCAGTCAGTAGTCTTCGAAACACTTTGGGTTCCAATTTTAAAGAAGAAAAATTAAAGGTTTTCATCACTGATGGAGCTGCATACTGTATTAAAGCAGCTGAGAAATTAAGAAAGATGTTTCCTGAAATGATCCACGTCACTTGTCTTGCCCATGGACTCCATAGAATTGCCGAACTTTGCCGTATTGAATTTCCTAATTCAAATCTACTGTTCTCCGAAATAAAGAAGATTTTCTTGCATTCTAGTATTAGAAAGCAAAGTTTTACTACTTATTGCCAAATTCCCTTACCACCAGCACCTATTACTACACGATAGGGAACTTGGTTAAAAGCAGTGACATACATATTACGTGAAAAATTTCGACATTGTGAAGGATTTCATTAATGGACTCGAGGAAAACAAAACTTCAATTGCTACTACCAAAGAAGTTTTAAATAGTGACGCCATATTTAATGAATTATTATTGATTCATCAAAATTTTAATCAAATTTCTCAAGCAATACAAGGCTTGCAAGAAAGAATGCCTCTGCTTACGAGTGTGACGATAATGGAGAATCTTTGCAAATATATTACACTTGAACTATTCAAAAGTAGGCTGCTACGGATAATGGAGAAGAATACTGGATACATCAAGTTGAGGAATATCGCTGCTGAAATAAGCATGGACTCAAATAAAAGTGCCCCCCCCCCCCCACTTTTAAAATATCAAACAAAGTGCTACAAAGTTACACCAGCCCCAATGGGCTATTGATGCTGTGATGAGTACATTTATGGTTAATTTGATGTATTTGCTTATCCAAAATGAAGCTAAAATTTAATTAATCCAGTAATATGTAAAAAGAAAGTACTAATTATGTATTTTAATATATTAATATATGCAATGTCAATATTTTTGAATTAAATATTAAAATAATTAATCGTTGGAGACACTTGATGAAGGTTGTAGCTTTTTAATGCATTCCTTACTAATCCATTTTATGTAATATTCAATGAGTTATTTAAGTACAAACTTTCAGGTAAACTTTTGGGCCTACTCCCGCCCCTTACGCCCCTAAGATCCTCCTTAGGTCAAAACAAAGAGTAGAAATGGAATTTTTCATTTAAAAAACTGGCTGGTCATTATTTTTTAATGCACAAAATGAGTATCCTTCTTAGCTTAAATTGAAGTTGAAGTTAGAAAATGTTCAGAAAGTAGTGTTTGATTTTTCAAAAACTGTTGGACTCTCGCAAAAAAAAAATTACAGATTTGAAATTAACGTGCAAAATTGAATATCTTTATTATACTTTTACAGCTTAGAATTTTTGACATCTCAAATTTGATGGCCTCAGTAATTAAAACTTTGTATTCACTACAAAATGTAGCTATATTTGTTCAAAAACAAATAATATAACTAGCCTCGAGATTGAAGGACGTCGAAGCTAGTTACCAAAGTATAATTTATTTGATATATTATTGCCAAAGTAAGTAATTTCTTGAGTATTTCTTCAACCTTCAAGAACCGTATGGAATTAGCTTGTTCAAATAAAACACCTTTGTTGAATTTTTTGAAGTTATCATTTTTTGAAATAATTAATATTACATATGTTTCAGATTCTTAGCATCATATACATTTGTGGCTTGATTTCATTTTGAATTGGAAATATTCTCTGCTAAGTTGAGCTTCTGTATATGTTTATACATGATTTAAGTCATGATTTAAGAAATCAATTTTTTGATGAATCAGAAAGTACAGAAGCCAGTTCTACTGAAGTCATAAATACATGGAATTTCTAACTCATCGATAGATTAATTTTTATATACCTCATTTTAGTTTCATTACTCCTAATTGCAAACATGGAAAACGATATTAATATTAAATGTCAAAGAATTATTCAATGTATATTTTTTCATATTTGGATTTACAATAATTCTTAAATATTTATCCTTGTGTCATTTGGTTATTATTAGTATTTATCCTGTATATATCACTGTATCTAGATATTGACCATAATAAAATGATATATACTAACTAATGTTATATACTAACAGCTATTTCTTGATTATTTTTTAATTAACGAAGGGTCTTTACTTTTAATACAGGGATATACCTATATAGAGAATTGAAAAAGTATTATTGCTTACGTACTTGTCCTGGTTAATTCAGTTTTACCAAATAATCATTTAACAATATACAGGAACATAGTATCCTTATGTTGTATAATACCTTCATGAAAATTAAAACTTAACGTATAATTATTGCCACAATTACATATTAAAATTTGAGCTAATTTTCTAAAACAGTAAGTTAAATACAAAACGTGTCAAAATTAACAAAAACCATTATTTTTTCAACCGCACTTTTAGATGAGTTTATTAAAAAATCAAATGATATTTAACGATAAAATGAAGAATTCTGATATTAAAATTTACTCTTCTGCTAAATTAGGAGCCGTTTGGGGATCCTTCGTCTAATTAAAACGAGTAAAACTGTTTATCTTAAATTTTAATTACAACTATTACAAATTTTAAACATTCAATATAAGGATAACACTACTAGCCGATGAATGAGTATCAGAAGTCAAGACTATAAAATATAAAGACATAATAATTTAGATGACGGCATTTTATATAACCGATTTGGTGCCAGGAGTAGAGGGCGTTGTTTTTATCCAAAATCATAAGAGATTAGCACAAATGTAATGGGCAAATCTATTTAGAAATCTCCAACATTGATACAAATTTTAGAATAACAAGTCATACTCCCAGTGGAGTACAGATGTTTATTAGATATATTCATTCTAAATAAAATAACAAGGTAAGGAATTCAAGAAATCAAACGATGGATTCTTTATTCGTTGGATTTGGAGAATTTCAATAGTCCGCACTAAATTAAAACTGAGTTTTGTTATTATATTTAAAGAACTGCCTCCCATTAAATGTAGGAATGCCAACTACTATAGCTTAAATATAATTTAGCTGGATATTTTTATAACATTTAACCTAAAGATGCTTATTTTACAGAGGGTTAATGGGAAAAGTTTAGTAATAGAAATTGTAGAGCAGTTAACAAAGAATAGTGCTATGCTATTAACTTTTTTTTTTTTTTTGGCGAAATCCCTTCCACACTCTGTTCTTATTGACCTTACACATATTGTCTAACATAGAGAATATTAAAGATAATTTATACTAAAAAAACAATAAACTAAAGTATGTATTTATACTGCGCTTTTATTGCCTTTATGACCTGATGTTATGGTTTTTCATCTATTTTATAGTAGGTCATCCTTAGAAACTATTTATTTTACATAATATCCTTCTATTTTTAATAACAATTAATTAATATATAATCTAAAAGATTAATTTCAAAAACTATTGTGTACCTAACAAGATAAAATATTACAAACACGGACTAAATTTAATGTAATAATATTAGTTCTATTTGGGTGAGCGGCATTATAGCCATAAAAAGATATATAAAAATAAAACAACGTAAAATAATTGCTCGGAATTAAAATCTTTATTTATTAAGCTAGTTGCTTACTAGTCATTTTGTATATAAGTAACTTTTGGTATAGTTTTTCAAAGTTTGTGAATAATTTTTTACATTAACCTACTGCATCTGACCTCCTTAATACAAAATATTTGAATAAATCCCTGTCAAATCATCCATTTTCTTCCAAATTGCACCATACCAAGCATTTAAAGATTATTTTTTAACAATCTAAAGTGCCCTTCATTTTCAGAAGAACATACTATCATATGTAATATTTTAACCATTCATGACCTACACAAAGGAGCACTGTTAAATGATGGAAGTTTTAGATTCCCTCTCTTGAATTCCTCTAAGTTCCATGTAACTTTTTCATGGCACATTAAGATGACTCCACAACATTATAACAGTGAGGTCGACAGGCTCTGCGAACTCGTTGAAAGTGCTTGGATCTCTCTGCAAAGTGGAAAAATCACTGTTCAGCTTCAAATTTGGCTTCCAACGCATTCTGGCTGTTTGAAGACCTTTGAGGAATCAATGAATATAATTCATCTCTATACAGATGATGTAATCCTAACAGTGAAAGCCAACTCTGAGCCTCATTTAATTGCTAAAATTAAATTTATAATGAACTGTTTCGACAAGTTTCAACAAAGATCGGGATTACCATTGAAAAAATTAAAACGGCAATCTTTTCTAGAGAGTCTTAGAACCCTGAAGAGGGCACAAAAGTTGAAAATTTTACCGTTATGGAAACGATTAAATTTGCAAAAACGTATTTATATGAGCAACACGCAAGTAGTACCCCTTATTCTCTATAAAGCTACCTCATTTTTCCGGTTTCCTGAAAATGCAATACTAGAGGAAAATAAATGGCTGACCAACTTGTTCTACAAAAATTATATTAATGCAATTAAAAGGCCAAAAAAGTATCTTGAGGGTGGTATATCCCTTCATTCAAATATTATTCCCAAAATATATATATATATATTTCTAGTGATTTATCCAGAAACTTGGTCACTGAATGGAGAGGGACTATTTCAAAGAGTAAATTATACCTTTTGCTCATATTAGAGACCAATTTAATGAATAAAAAGACAACTCAATTATCTGCGTTCTGGACCTTTACTTCTGCTTTTAGAAACGATTCCACCGTTGATGTTATTCGACAAAATGCATCTAAAAAGTATTTTTTTAAATCTAATCTTCATTTTCAGAAGAACATACTATCATATGTAATATTTTAACCATTCATGATCTACACAAAGGAGCACTATTTAATGATGGAAGGTTTAGATTCCCTCTCTTGAATTTCTCTAAGTTCCATGTCCATGGCACATTAAGATGATTCCACAAAATTATAACAGTGAGGTCGACAGGCTCTGCAAACTCATTAAAACTGCTTGGATCTCCCTGCAAAATGGAAAAATCACTGTTCAGCTTCAGATTACTAAAGATTTAATAAAGTTCTCCAGGCCCTGTAAAGACTGGAAAAATATATAATGATGTTTTACACATTTGTGGAGTCCCGGCCAATTTGTATATTAAAATATTTTGTCTCCATAAATCTTGAAGGGCTTATAAATGGGGAGCAAAAATATGTAAAAGCCCATATTATCTTCGGAATATCTGGGAAAAAGAAGGGAGAATCTGAAGCAAAAAAAGGCCTGGACTTCACTATTCTGAATTGCAAGGCTCTCATCGCTAGTCTGTTGGCTACCTAAACACATACATGAAGAAGAATTAAAAAGCATCATCTTGGCAGCATCTGCTCAAATGTTTTACTTGGTCTAAAAATTCCGAATTTTGGGGGCAAAGTCTGGACACTTGCTGGAGATATTATCAAATACCTACCATTAGCCTCAATAACCCAAAAAGTTTTAGTAAAAAGGATTTTAAACCATTTTAAAAATTTATTACCATATTTTTATCATTTTACTTGCATATATTTTTTTTAACATTCTACCCCGAAGCAATAGTTTTAAACAATAATGTGTATTTATGTGTTACAACACAATTATACCATATATACCATATTTTGTATGTATATATATAATTAATAAAGAATGATGTGATAAAAAAAAATTTAAGAATTTGAATAAACCCATGTCGAATCATCAATTTTCTTCCAAATTGTACCATATTTAGTGTTTAGAAAAATATAATATTCTTGAAAATTTTGACGTTTGATTCTTAACAGTTCTCGAGATAGTGCAATTTTTTCGTAATAAGATTTACTATGAAATTTTGTCTCTGAAATATCCTTCTTTTGCCATTTAATCAGTTTTAAAGCTATCATAGACGTTAAAATTCGACTTGGACTTTCTTTGATATAAGGAATTAAAAAATACTACTTATTTGACTTGAAAATGTTGTATGTCAGTAGAATTATGTTCGAAAAATTCAATATTGAACAATATTTTCGAAAAAAGTCATGATTTGGATCCCTTTTCTAATGTACTTGACGGATGAGATTAGGTATTTACATATCCTTGTATATAAAAGAATTGAAATCATCGATGACAAATCTCAAAGGACAAATTCAATAACTTGAGTATTTTTATAGTAAAACCCTTAAAAGAAGGTTAACTTTGGTTTTCAAGTTGAAAATATGCAGTGAGTATATTTTTATTAGCTCCAAAATAATATTAAATATTACCTCAAAATGGAAAGATATTTTGAAATATCCATGTAGTACTATTAAGCAAGAAAATCAACCTGTTAACCTTGAAAATTTGAGGAAAACGAGAACATGTCAGAAAATTGCTATTGTTTACAGCCTTTTGTACTTCTGGGTATTTCTTACAAATTGAATACCAATTTGATTTGGATAAGATACCAAACAAGAAAAAACTAAGTTCAACCATTTTCTTACTGTAATTCCTCAAAGTACTCTTTTTAAAATAACAAATTACTCTCTTAATAAGTTTTTAGAAGCTGATACCGGATTTTCCGGTGAGGTGGGTCCAATCTAGGAGCTAAACAAGTTTTTAGAATCAGATACACCTTTTTCAAAATTAAAATTGTAACTCATTTTTTATTTTTTTTCAAAATTGGTCTTTATTCATATTATATATGTTGATATTGGTATATAAAAAATAATATGAATTGTTGGGAGGAATCGCATTATACCAACATAAATAAATATTTTAGCATAAAATTAAACCTTCTAGCAAAGATTTGCATCTTATAATAATCAAATATTTTAATAAAGACTAACAAAAAAATAAATAAAACGAAAAGGAACAAAAAAATTAAAACTTGACAACAAATTATTTGGTCTATCTCAAAAATAGGTGCTGGCGTTCAACACTATAATCTTGGATCAATTCTTGATGTTCTTAATCTCGTGCATGTTATAAATTTACCCTTCTTGCAAATTTCTTGTTTTATTTTGGAAATCCCGACTTGACTTTCGACGTCCAATTATTGGATCACAAAAAAAAGAAGGAACAGATTTCCCTGTTTATCTATACAAATATAGCGCGAGTCCCACTGGTAGTTCTTTTGTTTACCGAGCATCACAGTCAATCAGGAGGACTACGAAGCAGGGGCAGGATGGACTAAGGGTAATTCGATCTGGAAAAGGGCATAGGTTGTTGGCCACTGAGGTCGCTGGTGGCTGATTAAAAAAGTAACACTTGAAAATGTTAAAAAATAATTGTTGGGCCAACTATATGAATAAGCAGATCATTTTCATATAGTTAAATTGAAAATAGGGAAAATCGATGATTTATTGAAATCACGATTACAATGCTTGGAAAAGAAAAATAACTTTTCAAAAGACTTATCAATCATACTTAAAACTAATGTGGAATCGAATCGTCCTGAGATAGTCATCAAAAAAATGTTATTTTTCTTATCCAATATGTATAATTGTTTCGATGGTTTAAGTACATCGAGATTTGTGAGAATGCCAATTAAAAAACCCCTCCTTTTCTCAGAATCCTAGATTCTTAATACACCTTTTGTATCAATTGAACACAAAAACATGTTAGAGGAACATATCTCAATAGAGGAAATAAAAAGTACAGTTGATAAAAATACAAAAATTTAATTTATCAGTAAAACCCCTGATCCATCAGGTTATACTTTCGAGTTTTATAATAAACATATCTTTTATCTCATTTTCAGTGATGTGAAAAACGGCGCATCTGGCGTGTAAAAATAAGCCCCTCCCTTGATGACGTAAAAAATCATATGGTAACCATAGAATCCTAGATTCTTAATACACTTTTTGTAGCTGTGGCAACCTTGCTCCAGACTCAAGATAGCTCTTCTTAGACTAATAGTAATTAATTAAATTAAATTGATGCTTTAGAAATATATTATTCAAATCAAAGTTGTAGATATTACTTTAAATAAACAGAAACTTTTTCAAATTTCAAAATCGGTTAAAACATTAGTTATGGATTTATAGCTATTTTTGTTAAAATTTCATTATTTGTATTAATTTTTAAGAAAAATAAGCAAATAAATACTAATCTCTGCTCTGAATATATGATTATCTTAAAGTTTTTAGTTTGATAATAATGGTTATTCATTCATTAACAAAATAAAGCTTTAAGTTTTAGATATTTGCATATTTTAAAAACAATGATTGAAGATTTAATAATGATATTTATAATTATTCTACCTTTTCTATAACTCAAGAAAATGGCTGAAAACGTTTTAAAAATGTGAGCAAATGTAACATTTTGTAAGATAGAAGTATAAATATTTTAGTTCGAGCAAATTTTTTTCCATGAAGTCACTTTTTCAAGAGATATTATTTTAACATTAGGAAAGTTTTCAACCAAAATTGAAGGAAAGGTTGTGTGGTATTATCGTAACTTTTATAATAGATAATATAATATACATCTATATAATAAATCCTCAAGTTTGTCTGTGTGTCCGTAACCCCTCGTATCTCCGGAACCCCTTACCCTATGGTCATGAAATTTTGTATGCGTAATCTACACGTCATATGGAAGATTTCTACGGAAAAAATTTTCGCGATTTTTTTTTTAAAAAAAGAGGATTGGATCTGACGTCGTCAACTTTGACAAACTGAATATTACGCTACGCATCAATACTGTTTTGTTTGTTTTGAACGGCGGGCTTCAAAAAGCCGGAGGCCTTCCCATAAGCGCCGAAGGCGCCGTCAATGTTGAGTATAACTAAAATTATTATGTCAAAAGGAATAGGAAAACAGCTTGATAATTTATGAATGATGAAAGAATATTATGTAGGGTTTCAACTAACATGCATTTAATTTTTTAGTATCAAGGAGATATTTTACCCGTCTGTCAGTTAACTTAACGGTAAAAAATCAATCATGTTTTCCCTTTGCAAAGTATGTATATCTATTTTCCATAACTAGATTTATATCTTCGGACATAATGAAGTAAGTTTTACCTTGTTTTTATATAATTCTTAATATTTGCATTCTATAAGAAAACGAAGTTGTATTATTTGGATAACTTCGTGAATTCTTTCCTATGAAATGACCAAAAAAAACATTTTATGTAAATTATATTGAATTTATGAAGACAATTTTTATCATTGTTGAAAACACTGGACAAATTCATATTAAATATTACGACATTGGTAGTCATTTTTTAATTTATTTAGTACAGCCTGTATGTATATATTATTTAATGATTGATATGTCATTTAATTAAAACTGTAAACATATGTGTTGAAATATATAAATTAAATTTTCCATTTCAAAAGCAATACAATTTCCGAGTTTGTTAGATTAATAACGTTAAATTGAGTTGATTTTCATGTTATCAAAATTTTGGGTTACATCTTTGTATGGATTTTGTATCCAATCAGTTTGAGATCCCCATTGATTAGAATCATCATCATATGTATTCCAAGGATTCCAATTTTTATCTTTTACATCATTCAAATCGTCATTATAATCATTCCATTTATCGTAAGATGAGGAAGGGGCATAATATGAAGGAGAACCATAATTCTTGTTATTTGTTTCTATTTTATTCAAACTTACTGGTTTGTACTGTGTATTTGAAGAAATAGCATGTTCATCTAGACTTTTTGAAGTTGATTTAAATAAAGAATCAGTATCAAATCCTTCAATCCCTCCACCCCAACCACATCCTGCCATGGGAAGACCATCAGGTCCTAGAGGACAAGGTGCATCAAGACCAGGTGGACCAGAGGAACCTTGTTCTCCCTTTTCTCCTTTTTTTCCTCTTTTTCCACGTTCCCCCTAAAAAAATTCTATATTACATTTGTAGCAAAAACAAATGATTTGCTTACATTTTTTCCGGGCTCGCCATTATTTCCTTTTTGTCCCTAAGATTTTGATTTTATATTATACTCATTAAGAGAATTAGTTAAAAAAGTACCTTAGATCCAGGAAGTCCTGGGATACCCTAATTTAATAGTATAGCTTATATTAATTTAATAAAATAAAAAGATATAATTTACTGGTTCTCCAGCGACTCCAGGATCTCCTTTCATTGCTGCTTCACCTGGATCTCCCTATTAAAATTATACTATAGTAGAAGATAATTTGTCATATATTATTTGTACAAACTTGTACGTATACACTGATAGCTCCTTAATATGTTTAATTTTCGAAAAGTTATCATTTATATATAGTTATCCTTCAAACAAACATTATTTTTTGCGTTTCTGCAATTTTTATAACACTTTTTGTATTTTATACTTATGGTGGGTTTTCCTGTTCCGCTATACTGGACAATAAGCCATTCTTATTGCTGAAAAATTGGTTGAGATAGAGTTAATTATGATGAGAAAAAAAATCAATTGTTAGTTTGTCTTCTAACATCCCCTTCTACCCGATAATTTAAAATAAATCACCTTTTTGTACTCTCTTAATATATATATAAACCATGGTACTATTTGGCAGTCGTACTGGTCAAATTTCCCATCTTTGATCAACAAATTTGTCTATCCACATATAAGTGTATAAATAGGAATGTAAATAATATGCAAAACGCCGCGTGCTAGATTTTGTGGAGTTGGCTCTTCGAACAGTACTATTTGTTTTCCAAAACTGTTACCATTTTTCCTTTATTACTGAGGGGAGAACATCTACCTGATAGTAAAGATCTCGCATGAAGGGATGCATGCATTAAGGTTAATAAAGCAAATTAAATGTAAACAAAAAGGGCTCAGGTCCTTGCATAATTATTATTAGTTAAAAATATATAATTTCCTGACATTAATTTCAGTTAATTTTCTGCCTCTCATCTATGGTATACATAATGTTATTATTTATTACTGATGTCTTCATTTGTATATATAAAGGAGAATAGCAGCTTGTAGCTCAGTAAAACGTCATGACTGCTCAAGCTGCTTTCCTCTCAACATTCATCAAATTGTCAGAGTTACCAGGTTGATTTTCTCTTTCTTTGATTTTTACAAGCCCGATTTGCATATTGTTTACATTCCTAATAATACATCGAGTCATTTGGTTTAAATCAGAAAAAGAGTAATCATATGAAAACAGCTGAAGGTAGAATATTATATATTTTTGTTTCTTCTAATAAGCTTGTCATGACATAAGTAGCGAAAAGGCTATATTAACGAAACGTGCCTGTCAGCTTAGAGATTTCCTTGACCAAGGGACAATATTTTTTTTGGAGGTACATATATATGTATTAGTCCTTCCGTGCCCCTAGCCTAGTCATCTCTCGTCAAAGTAAATTTGGTCAAACATTGATCAAAGGGCTGTAGTTATGTCAATTTGTTTCATAGCTTTAGGTAATGGTGCTATATAAAATTAATCAATAGGTATTATTTTCGTAACTATTATTATTTATTTTTTTACGATGAAGAAAGTAATAACATTTTCTTAGCGAATTTAATACTTAAAATTACAAATTTTAAAGCTTTTTCTTTCTGCGTTACCACAATACGAATAAGAAGGCTTTAATTAATTGAAAATATTCAATTAAAGTAATTTTTGTGAGCAGATAATATTTTTTTTAAATGTTTCATTTATTAAGTTTAACTGTTCTCTAATTTTTATTTTTTTGGACTAAATTATATTTAAAAAATGAAATACAAAGTCAATACCCACAAATAGTCTATTTGTGACATTTTTTCAATGCAAAGGATATAATTTATGTATTGATTAAATTCATTTGAAATGTCACTACATGTGTGAAGAGAAGACATAGGAGAAGCTATAATTTTTTTATCGAAATTGGGAGTTTCTATGAATCCTTACTGTTCAACTAATTTTTTTTGTTTTGTTTTTAATTTGTATTAGAGACATTTCTAGATTAACCTATTCTAGGCTGGGATTATTATTATTAATTGTGATAATATCCAAAGATATAGGGATTAAGTAATTTCACATTTAAAGCAAAATTGTACACTAGTTAGAAGATCAAATTAATAAGTAAGTAGTTCAAAATAAAGTACAGATTTTTATTTATTATATATTTGATACTTTTTTTGAAATTTGATCTGTATCTAAATGTTCATCTGGTTTTTTTTACAAAGAAAAATGACAGAAAGAACAAACCCATTTTTCTTCTTTCTTATTTATAATATTATTACCTCACACATATATAGTACCTCCCCAAAAATTCAGAATAAATAACGACAGCTTTTAAGAAATCATCTTTTACTCATCCAAAAACTCTTTTCTCCTTTTTGAATCCCTCTTTTGAGATTTGAAATTTCCTTGAATCCCGGAGAACGTAAAAACCCCACCTGAGGTTATGCCATTAATAAGGATGGGTATTTTGTTGAGGTGAGTGAGAGTACCTGCAATTACTATCTGGTACTTTTGCATTTTTTCGAGAAATTGTTATTCGACAAAAATAACAATCTGAAATAAGTTACTGATAATTGTAGCAAATTCTTGCCTCAACGATACAGAGACAACTGAATCAAATTGATTATCAAGGCATAGGTACCTACTGAAATTTTTCTTTCCTTAATTAATCCCAACACAATATCAGCATTTGCTTATGTCTAGTTTTAACAATTATGATAATTCTGTGAAAAACCATATCTGGCCGGTGGGTTATATTTGAATCTTCAATATTGGAAGAATAATTGATAAATCCACGAATATATTTCAGATTAGCAACCGAGAAAGTTTTGGAATAATCGACTCTCGCCGGAAATCCCTACTTTCAACAACTCTAATTGTAAGTCTAGCTGGTTTTATGGTGTTTTTTTTTCATTGAAAGGAGCGATCGATCTTAAGACCTAATTTCATATCGGAAAGACTGCTGGTAAGGGAGAAAAAAGAGTTATAAGATAAGCATTTCTATGACCAATCCAACTCAAATTGACATTATAAAAATGAAAATTGCGTTAAAGGTTCAACAAAAATGTCACGAGCGATTGACATAAAACATACCATTAGAATAATATTTACAAAAATGGAGAAAATATGAGCAAAAGCTGTGCATTGTGCTCACCATTGAACTTATCTTAAAAGTGTTGCATACATATACGTTAATACTATGTGTGACAATAACATATTTAGATATTGATGACATGAATATGTTAAGTACACAATATTTTTTTGCTTTATTGACTTTTCTCATATAAAAATGGAAAAAAGACCATTAATATTCATTCACTCTATACTTTTTCCTCCTAAGTTCAGTGCACTACTAAGATTCGATCCATGATGTCAATAATTTCTAAATCTATGGCAACAAATTCAGAAAATCAAAGTAGTGATATGTGATGTTAATTTAAATTTTTGTAAAGTAGCGACCAAATATTTAAAAAAAAAGAAGATATAAATAAAGATAATATTTAAGTGTACTTTTTCTCCTTTCCCTGGAGGGCCATCTCTTCCTCGTTTACCACGCTTTCCAAGAGATCCTGGAACTCCATTTTTTCCTGGAGTACCAAGTTTTCCTGGTTCACCATCCTTGCCATTAACTCCTTGGGAACCTGATAAGTTTACATTTTTTAAATAAATACTTTTTCAATTACATAATTTTTACCCTTTGGGCCCGGAGGCCCTGGTGGACCTTCGATAATAGCTGAGGGGAAATCCCCTCCTCCAACAGATAAAACGTAGCCATTATTCCCTTTAATGCCTGGTTCCCCTGTTTCACCTTTTCTTCCAGGATCTCCAGGTCGACCTTGTATTCCATCATATCCTGGCAATCCAGGCTCTCCCTGTGGGCCTGGTGGACCCCTTTCTCCAATTAATCCTGGTTCTCCCTTTTAAAATTAATACTTTATTGGCTATATTGAATAATTAATTTTAATACCTTTAACATGAGTACTTGGTTTGAATCTATACTGAAACCTAAACTCAACTAAAAATGGGAAAAAATAGTAACAAATCAACAATTAAAAATGATATCTTGCCTTTTTTTTATCTATAATCTTATAACCTGGACTACCCATATCTCCCTTTGGTCCAGGGAATCCTGTATTGCCCTGAATAATATTTATATTTATTTATATCGAAGTACAAACATTATTATTATTAGTTGCAAAAACATAATAGATTTTTTATCACACAAAATAAATTAAGATTAAAAGAACAACTAACCTTTTCTCCTTTAGGCCCATCAATTCCAAAAGGACCCTATAAATTATTACTTGAATTATGTAGTATTCAACTATTGTGAACATAAATAGAATAAATATCCTTATGATGAAGCAACACATAATATTCAAACTCAATTACTTGTGGAAGCATTGTTTATATGTGATATGTCAAGATAAAAATAGACTGGAGCTTTTTTGGTGAAAATACATCAAGAATATCGATTAAGTTCTACTCTTTAAATTATGTTTAACAATTTTATATTAGTTAAATGTAAGCTGCATTTTTTATAATTTAAATTAAAAGTCAAATTCAAAATTACTTTTAAATAGTCTCGCGTCATGTCCGGTGATGTAAAATTGTGAACGTAGATGATTAGAGGAATCAAAACTAATACTGGTGTTATTCAATAAAATAGTTTATAATGCTCCTCACTGGACTGATTGGTTTAGAAGTCAGGTGTGACCAAAATTCAATATTCGTAGTTAAATAATTAATTAAACTAAATTGACTTTGATTTAAAAAAGCACGACTTCTAAGGCATGAAATTTTATGTGAAAAGTCTTATTAAAACATCAAATTCTTAACAATCATATAAATAACGTGATTTAAAATATTTTATGGATAAATAGTGCATAATTAAGAATTAAAAATCCCATAATAATTAGAAATATTTAGAAAAGAAAATTATTTTTTTCTGAATTTCTTCTTTCTCATTTCAGTATGCTTTTACGTAGAGATGTCATATGGGTAATATTTGTAAGACATAATAATAATTATTTTTATTAAAACAATTTATTACCGGAAATCCGTTTTTCCCGGGTAATCCAGGAGCTCCCCTCATTCCTGTTTTACCTCTTTTCCCTTTTTTCCCTGGAGGACCCCTTGATCCAGGTGGACAAAGACAACTATCTTCTGGAGATCTTTTCTTTAATTTAACAGAATTTTTCCACTCCAATGTTGAAATTCGTTCATCAAAATCTGATAAGTCTTTAATTAATGTTGCATTTTGCTTATACATTAATATTAAGGAATAAATTGCAATGATGAAACTAAAAAATAACAATGCATTTATAAAGTAAATAAACATTAATTTAGCTTTATTGGCTTGAATATCGATATTTTTTAATATTTTATTCATTTTGTACACTTCTCGTCAAATTTACAATAACTGATTGATGTTCCATTAAACTTAAGTATAAAACTATCAAAGATGTATTTTTTTAAAGCGGAAATAACGAGAGACTTATTTACTAGTTTCATTCAATTAATCTGTCTATTATATTGAATTAACGGACGCTCACTTAAAATATTTTTTCCTTGAATGAAATATAGCTTTGTCATATTTCAATCAATATTAATACTGGAATAACTCAAAATTAATAAATTATGTATAAAATACACATAAATTAAAGAGTACAATACTTATAAATATATTTTAAAGAAATTATCAGAGTTATTATATGTGAATAGACATCTAAAAATGTATCTAAGTCGATTGATTTTTATAAAAGTTTTGATTGAGTATATATGAGTATATTTTATTTCAAATTGCAACAAATTATGAGTTAGATTTTCCCCCCTAATAAATGAAGTGCATTGATTTTAAATGCAGTCTACTTTTCTTTTCTTTTTTTGGAGGGGGGGGGGAAGATGAATTAGCAAAGAAATGTTATTTCTAGGTATGGGCATTTTGTTGAGATGAGAAAGCGTGCCCACAATTAGTATCTGGTACCTTCGCATTTTATCTGCTGATTGTTATTTGACATCATTCAATAATACACAATAGCTATTTATTATTAGACATGGGCAAATGAAGAAATAGTGTTGAGTCTAAGGGAAAAAAAATCCGTTGGTATCACTTCCTTGATAATCAATTTGAATTCACTCTTCTCTGTATCGTAATTTTACTTATAATTTGTAGTTATTACTAAGGAGTCGCAAAAATTTATTTTATACTTAGAAATGAAAAGGATTGTTCTTTTTCTAATTAAAATAAATTTTCAAATATATTATTTTTCATTTTAATTTAGTTTAATTTTATATAATTTTCATTAGTTTTTATGTTCTTCTTACATCACATGATATATAAAGTGTGAAAAGAACGTAAGTTCAGCTACAAAAAAAAAGGTAATCTGGTCAAATCGACCATATGATATGTGACTGTTCATAACATAAGTTATATTTTTGAGAGGTGGGTGGGCCATAAGGTTTTCAAATGATAACAGTTGATAACATGAGGGAAATAAAAAAATTCAAATGAGTGACTATAAATATTATACAAAATTAGCAGGGCTATCGCTAAATTGTTAGCTCCTTATCCAATTTTTTTGTGGAAAATAATATTAAAATATCGCCTTAATCATGGACTGGTGGTTGCAGTCCAGCTAATTTGTCAAATTTTAAACTGATATTCACGAAAATAACATCGCTCCTTTAACGCTTGTAACTCTTACTGAAAAGATGGTACCTCAAAATACAATTTCTAATCAAAATCCTGATACATAGAATAGAACATCTTATAGAATATCTTAAGAATGTTTATTTTCTCTCATTTTTGGCTAGTCATGACAATTCAAAAAATAAAACAATTCATTATCACTTCACTTCAATTTATTGACCGCGTATAGCATGAGTATATAGGGTAAAAGGTCCACTTACTGCTCCATACGAAGAAAAGCTTCGAAACTATATTTATGAAAAATTTATAAAAAACCACCAAAACTATGTGTTTGACGTTTGTCAACAACAAAAAACTAATGTGAAGAGGTAAATTTGAAAATACAATACTTTAACTTGTGGCAAAAAATAATCTATTATCAATGTATTTCTGAAACTCATTAAAAAATGCACATAGGAATTTTATTTTGACGTGATACACTGAACATAGCTTCAAATAAATAAATCTCTCGGGATACTATATTGTTTCTTTCTCTTCTCCTTTATGTATGTACAAAAGATAAATTATTCCTTATCTGAAAATTCAAGTTAAATCCTCAATAAAAATCTTCGAGTAGAAAAATTTCAAATGATCAATTCTTATTTTTGTTACATAATATGTCACTGATTGTGTGTTGCTCAAGTATGATGTTTCAGTGTAGTCGTCAAATATAAGAATGAATTCAATTATAAATTGGAATGTTAAAAAAGCCAAATTCAAATACTATACTGCCTATTATTGAACAAACTTACTGAATATCTAATAAATACAAATGCATATACCTTAATATGGCTTTGTTGCAGTAGACTTGTGATTAAGAGTTTACAATACGAATAATAATGTATTTAAAGAACTTGATATCGTGGATTATGGATTCTCTTGACATTTTGTTCAGTTATATGTATCCCATGTTCTTCTCAATCACATGCAGACATTTACTTTTGATTGATTCAAGTGTAATATCATGACATGATGGTGGAAATATTCTTTTGCTAAACTTATTTCCTAATCTTGGACAACACTTCTTTACTTCCAAATGTCGTAATATGAAGGATTAGATTTTTCAGTATAGAACATGAAATTGACTAAAACAATGTTGAGTTGGACATTGCTAGCGATGAAAATAAAAATATCATAATTGTCTTCAATTACATTAATTGAATAAATCTCTATATTTATCTCGTGATTACGACTTTAAACGTGTTTTATAAAGTTTAGTTTTCTCAAGGTTTCTGTCTCAAATTCATTTAGATAGCATTTCAATAACCTAGGATCTTCGTTCTAAATCAATTAAAAAGGTGCTAATTCTTTTTGAATTTATAAGAGACGAATATGACAAGAAAAAAAAGCTTCAAAGGAAAAATGTTTATTGATTGCCAAAATTCGTCCTTTGCGAGCATGCTAAATTGGCTCTTTTTTCCCATCCTTAGTTATAACTAGGAATGTAAAAAATATGTACTATCGGCATGTAAGAAAAAAGAAAAAGAAAACCAACCTGGTAACTCTGACAACTTTGACTTATTTCAAATTGTCAATAATAATCTTATTAAACTGTTTATGGCCCTCTTAAAATTCAAAAGGACTGTGGAGTAAAATGTAGGTGGTCGTTATGTTTTTAATTATTACCCCCCCCCCCCCTTGCAACACTTTCAGTCTTACCTCAAAAGTTTAATCTAATAAGGAAATTTCCATTCAACAAAGTTGTTTTATTTGAACATGCTAATTCCATACGGTTCTTGAAGGTTGAAGAAATACTCAAGAAATTACTTACTTTGGCAATAATATATCAAATAAATTATACTTTGGTAACTAGCTTCGACGTCCTTCAATCTCGAGGCTAGTTATATTATTTGTTTTTGAACAAATATAGCTACATTTTGTAGTGAATACAAAGTTTTAATTACTGAGGCCATCAAATTTGAGATGTCAAAAATTCTAAGCTGTAAAATAAAGATATTCAATTTTGCACGTTAATTTCAAATCTGTAATTTTTTTTTTGCGAGAGTCCAACAGTTTTCGAAAAATCAAACACTACTTTCTGAACATTTTCTAACTTCAACTTCAATTTAAGCTAAGAAGGATACTCATTTTGTGCATTAAAAAATAATGACCAGCCAGTTTTTTAAATGAAAAATTCCATTTCTACTCTTTGTTTTGACCTAAGGAGGATCTTAGGGGCGTAAGGGGCGGGAGTAGGCCCAAAAGTTTACCTGAAAGTTTGTACTTAAATAACTCATTGAATATTACATAAAATGGATTAGTAAGGAATGCATTAAAAAGCTACAACCTTCATCAAGTGTCTCCAACGATTAATTATTTTAATATTTAATTCAAAAATATTGACATTGCATATATTAATATATTAAAATACATAATTAGTACTTTCTTTTTACATATTACTGGATTAATTAAATTTTAGCTTCATTTTGGATAAGCAAATACATCAAATTAACCATAAATGTACTCATCACAGCATCAATAGCCCATTGGGGCTGGTGTAACTTTGTAGCACTTTGTTTGATATTTTAAAAGTGGGGGGGGGGGGCACTTTTATTTGAGTCCATGCTTATTTCAGCAGCGATATTCCTCAACTTGATGTATCCAGTATTCTTCTCCATTATCCGTAGCAGCCTACTTTTGAATAGTTCAAGTGTAATATATTTGCAAAGATTCTCCATTATCGTCACACTCGTAAGCAGAGGCATTCTTTCTTGCAAGCCTTGTATTGCTTGAGAAATTTGATTAAAATTTTGATGAATCAATAATAATTCATTAAATATGGCGTCACTATTTAAAACTTCTTTGGTAGTAGCAATTGAAGTTTTGTTTTCCTCGAGTCCATTAATGAAATCCTTCACAATGTCGAAATTTTTCACGTAATATGTATGTCACTGCTTTTAACCAAGTTCCCTATCGTGTAGTAATAGGTGCTGGTGGTAAGGGAATTTGGCAATAAGTAGTAAAACTTTGCTTTCTAATACTAGAATGCAAGAAAATCTTCTTTATTTCGGAGAACAGTAGATTTGAATTAGGAAATTCAATACGGCAAAGTTCGGCAATTCTATGGAGTCCATGGGCAAGACAAGTGACGTGGATCATTTCAGGAAACATCTTTCTTAATTTCTCAGCTGCTTTAATACAGTATGCAGCTCCATCAGTGATGAAAACCTTTAATTTTTCTTCTTTAAAATTGGAACCCAAAGTGTTTCGAAGACTACTGACTGCAACTTCTTCTATTGTCAAGTTATTGGTATTTAACATATTGGTAAAATTAATCAGATAAGGTCGACCAAGGAAAAGTCCATCCAGAGGACCAAGCAACACTGCAATCATAGACCGATCTTTGATGTCCTTTGACTCGTCCATTGCCATGAATATATCTTTTTCACCAAATTCGTTTTTTATCTTTGAAATCACAGCATTACCTTCAACTTCTAACGACTAGGTAATGGTGAATCGAGAAGGTACAGATTTTTCGGTATATTTTTTCATGAATTTGATGAAATTTGGGTGTTCCACGACATAATGCAGGATGTTACATAAAACAAGCAATTTAGTTACGTCAGACGTAAAATCAAATGTACCTTGATCGCTACTGATACTGTTTCTTGAATAGATTCAGATTTTTCTTGTGACATCAACGACCAATATGTCTAATAAGTGGATACATCTTATTTTTGGAAGTCGTAAAACAGCATGGCCGGCATGTAATCACATTGCTGTCCATATCTAAATCCCAAACACTTTCACTTCCATTCCTGGCGATGCAGGGCTTTGGATTAAATACGTTAGACATTTTCAAATTTATTTCGAAATGCCTCTTATTCTTTTTTAAATAATAACTGAGCAGCAGGAAAAGGCAAACAAACGAGGATAAGAGGATAAGGAAATATAACAGCTTTAATTATTTAAATATACAAATTACCAACAATTGCCTTTTTTTTGCATGTCAGCTGGACCCTTTTCATCCATCACTGGTTATGACGTATAGAATAGATAATTATTTACTTTCCCTTTATTCTGCTTACATTTCTCTGAGTTTTTGTATTCATTGTTTTTCAACACATAGACATTTTCCTCATTTCTTCTCAATCCCATGTTCCTCTCAATCACATGCAGACATTTACTTTTGATTGATTCAAGTGTAATAACATGACATGATGGTGGAAATATCATTTTCCAGTACTTATTTTTTAATTTTGGACAACACTTCTTCACTTTGTAACTCCATTGACTTCGTGATGACGCAGTAAGAAGTGTGTAGTCTTTGTATTATTATTATTTATTTATTTTATTCAGTTTTGATACAATTTTTTTTTTTTTGAAGTAGTTACGTAAAAATACATAAATAGACTTTATAGTCTAAAATTACTTCTTCGAAAAAAGAACTACATGGTTCAATCGTTCGTGATACTCGCTATTCGAGCTTTTACATTTAAAATTACAAATTCAACTACCCTAGAAATGTCCAATCGAATCTTATTCCTTTATGGGTTCCAAACAACACGAAGGCCTGTTTTATATAATATTTTCTCCACTTTTATCTATCCTCCTAACATTCTTTGTATTCCGACTCTAGAATAATATATATTTTTAAAAGTACACGAATAGGTCCAATAATAATAATAACAACAGTATAAACGATGCTAACGAAGTCTATAAAACACAACAATATTTCCGAGCACAACAGTATCATTCGTAAGACAAACAACTCCTTGCTGTCTTGCCAAAATCCTATAGACTTCTCTCCGGAACTCCTAATCCAAACACACTTGATGGAAGCCTGCATTTGCATTTAATTCTAAAAACATATTGCTTCCTCCCATTTAAGCAATTGTATAGTCTACTGTAGGAAGCGTAATCCGTTTCCTTTTCACTGCTAAATTTAATTTGTTAGATCCACACAAATCCTTACTTTGTCTTTTCCATTCGGCACAACTACCATAGAAGAACACCAATCCGATGGCTCCAGACACTCCTCAATGACATCGAGCTTGGTGATCTTCTCAAGTTCTTTCTTTACAAGAGGAAGAAGTGGAATTGGCACCCTTTTTGGAGTCATGACACTGGAACAGGCTCCATATTTGATTCTATTTTAATCTTGTATTCTCCTTCCAACTTCCCAAGTCCTTTGAACATTGAACTAAATTCCATAGAGCAAACCGGATTTATCATTACTCAGCCAATAAACTTTACAATGCCCAATTCGTTACTAGCCCCTCTTCCTAGTAATGCAGTAAGAACGTATATATATTCATGAATCACCTTTTCTCTTTTCGTTATCTCCACTGAGAATACTCCAATCACTGATAACTTCCAAAGATCTAGTCAGTTGAAAAACTTAGTTGATTTTTTTCGAAATATATTCTCTCAAATGATCATCATAGGTGCTCTTGAGTATAACTGTTACATCGGCCTCAGTATCAACATTGAAACTAAAACTCTTGCCACCCATTTGCATTTCAGTCTTCCAAGCCCTACATTTCTTTTTCCTTGCAGTCTTATTACCATAGATATGACCTATGAAATAATCTTGCGAATAATGAGACGCTTCCACCACCTCATGAATCATTTCCTTCTTCCTTTGACTCTTCCACACTTTACTCCAGTGTCCAGTTCCTTTGCATTTGTTGCATTTACTGCCATTCCTAGGACATTTATCTCTAGGATGTACCTCTTTGTCGCACCACTGTCAGGATTTTCCATTTCCTCTATGAGAATCCTTAGAGGCCTTGAGCACCGCTTTATCACTGGGTCCTTTCGTATTCCTTTGGAGTCCAACCACCTGAACCTATACCTTGGCCTCATTTTTGATATCCATGGCCCATCTTCCTGAACATTCTTCAGCCCTGCATTCGTTTGTGACCTTTTCAAGTGTAAGCTCGCTATCCCTTAGGAGCCTTGATCTCACTTTATCGCTGTTAATTTCCAGAACGATTTTATCCTTAAGGAAATCATCCCTCGTTCCCTCCTACGAACAAATATTGACGAGAGGATTGATCGTGGACAAGAAATTGTCAAAAAATCCCCCTTCCGCCTGAATGCATCGATTAAATTTAGTACACTCATACGTGACGTACGTTTTAAGAGTGCAATTTTTTTTGAAATTTAGTTAAACTTGTCTCCAAATCATTCTTGTCCTCCGCTGGGACGTATCCTTCTTCTCC
This sequence comes from Lepeophtheirus nordmannii, assembly GCA_963680855.1. NCBI lineage: Eukaryota > Metazoa > Arthropoda > Copepoda > Siphonostomatoida > Caligidae > Lepeophtheirus > Lepeophtheirus nordmannii. Next base: position 14,677,256 of record OY804526.1, on the reverse strand, counting down.
TTAATTTCCTACTGCTAGTGGCCATACAAATCCGTTGTAAATTCTAAGAGCCTCCTCACCAGTTAGGTTTAAATGAATAGCCCTTTTCCTTTCCTTGGACACACTGCTCCGTCCCGTAGCACTAACATACAACCAGTATTCCTGACGAAACAATTTGAAATTATCACTAGCACTGCCAGAGAGATCCAAAGGCTTCGGAGGGGGTAAACTATTCGCAGCCATACTCAGTGGAATTCAAGATCCTCGAACAATCCCAATGCACTCTTTACTTTTTTACTTTTTTCTCATTATTTCTGACACCATGTGTAATTTTGGTATTCTGACTCTAGAATAATCTATTTTTCTAAAAGAACACGAATCAATCTAATACTAATAATAATAACAATAAAGATGACACCAACGAAGTCTATAAAACAAAATACATACGTGCGAACTAGTGATATTACATTTACATGAACACTCTAAGGACTTCTTCAAATCTATCATCCTACGTAAGGTTGGCAAATGCGCTAATGTCCAACTTAAACCATAATAAGTATTAAATGTTAGAAATAAAAGCTATAATTTCATAATAAATATTAATTATTATGAACTGTATGATTTAAGATTTTTGGTATGTTTCCCTGGATTCCTCCACTACTGAGATCATTTCATTATCGTCATTGTGTATCTCCAATTTTGTTAGAATCATAGTTCCATCTGATGATCATGAAATCCCCAATCCAATAAATTTACCATTTATTAAGATTACATTAAAGACTCATTTCAAAACTATTAATGATGGTATTATTTTTTTCTGGTATATTTGAATATATGTAGTTTATGTAATACAGGTGTTGACAAACAAATCTATCTATAGATATAATTTATTTCCAATTTTATCAATTCTTTTGTTCAAAACATCCTTCTTGAAACTATCAAAGCATCAGACTAAATACTATCACTGCCAACTAATAATACTAATAATATTTCAGTGGTTATTATATTCTTTAGATAACTAGCAGGGGAAGTTTGTCATATATTGCTGATCTGGATTCTACTGACATTTCCTTCAATTTGATGAATTCCTTGTTCTTCTCAATCATATTCATACATTTACTTTTGAGTGCTTCAAGTGTAATATCATGACATAAATGGTTAAAATATAATTTCCTTTAACTTTTATTTTTATCTTGGACAGCACTACTTTACTTTGGAACCTATATCATCCTACTAGCCTTTGTCCAAAGACAAACTAAAAAGTAAGCCTTTCTACGCTCATTCCAGAAGCAGAAACTATGATTTTTCACTATAGTCACACTTGTAAGCAGAGGCACTCTTTCATCCAAGGTTTATATTGCTTGAGGCATTTGAGGTTCTTTCATGGGTAAACCAATAGCATTGTGCCCCCTCCCCCCACTTTTAAAATATCAAACAAAGTGCTACAAAGTTACACCAGCCCCAATGGGCTATTGATGCTGTGATGAGTACATTTATGGTTAATTTGATGTATTTGCTTATCCAAAATGAAGCTAAAATTTAATTAATCCAGTAATATGTAAAAAGAAAGTACTAATTATGTATTTTAATATATTAATATATGCAATGTCAATATTTTTGAATTAAATATTAAAATAATTAATCGTTGGAGACACTTGATGAAGGTTGTAGCTTTTTAATGCATTCCTTACTAATCCATTTTATGTAATATTCAATGAGTTATTTAAGTACAAACTTTCAGGTAAACTTTTGGGCCTACTCCCGCCCCTTACGCCCCTAAGATCCTCCTTAGGTCAAAACAAAGAGTAGAAATGGAATTTTTCATTTAAAAAACTGGCTGGTCATTATTTTTTAATGCACAAAATGAGTATCCTTCTTAGCTTAAATTGAAGTTGAAGTTAGAAAATGTTCAGAAAGTAGTGTTTGATTTTTCAAAAACTGTTGGACTCTCGCAAAAAAAAAATTACAGATTTGAAATTAACGTGCAAAATTGAATATCTTTATTATACAGCTTAGAATTTTTGACATCTCAAATTTGATGGCCTCAGTAATTAAAACTTTGTATTCACTACAAAATGTAGCTATATTTGTTCAAAAACAAATAATATAACTAGCCTCGAGATTGAAGGACATCGAAGCTAGTTACCAAAGTATAATTTATTTGATATATTATTGCCAAAGTAAGTAATTTCTTGAGTATTTCTTCAACCTTCAAGAACCGTATGGAATTAGCATGTTCAAATAAAACAACTTTGTTGAATGGAAATTTCCTTATTAGATTAAACTTTTGAGGTAAGACTGAAAGTGTTGCAAGGGGGGGGGGGGGGTAATAATTAAAAACATAACGACCACCTACATTTTACTCCACAGTCCTTTTGAATTTTAAGAGGGCCATAAACAGTTTAATAAGATTATTATTGACAATTTGAAATAAGTCAAAGTTGTCAGAGTTACCAGGTTGGTTTTCTTTTTCTTTTTTCTTACATGCCGATAGTACATATTTTTTACATTCCTAGTTATAACTAAGGATGGGAAAAAAGAGCCAATTTAGCATGCTCGCAAAGGACGAATTTTGGCAATCAATAAACATTTTTCCTTTCAAACATCTGAATTTTGTCAAACTTACAGAGAAATATGCCCAGAAATCCGTGTCTTCTTGTTTTCTCGTCATTTCCAAAATAAAACGGGAAATTGGCGAAGAGTATAGACTTATGAAAATGGATGAGAATAAAGATATAAAGAACCGATCTATGATTGGAGTGATCATTGGTCTTCTGGATGGGCATTTCCTTGGTTGGTTTTGCCTTATTAATTCCTATAACACTTGGACCTATTATTAAACGTTAGGGAACTTGAATAAAAGCAGTTTTAATGTTATGTAGACAATTTCAACCTAATAAGTTATCAAAGGTGAAGAAAAATTTAAATAGCTATATCATATTCATTGATCAACACAAGTCATCGAAGAAAGAATGCATCTAGTTATTAGTGTGACAAAATCTGGAAAAGATGTTCCACTTGAACCATTCAAAAGCAGATAATAAAGAAGAATGCCTGATACATCCAGTCGAAGAATATAGTTGCTGAAATATACATTGATTACAATAATTTTTGCATTAACAAAAATGGTCTAGTCGTCAATTAAGATTCTAATGATAGGGATGTACTATGATTAAAATTAAAGTTTAGCTCATCTCGTATATATTGATCTTCATGAACTTAATTTTTACATTTATATGTCATATTTTTTAATCATCTGTATTTTATGTTTTAGAGTATATGTAATCGGTTCAATGACTTGTTATTGTAGTCACTTTATCGATTTCATTGTTGTTGGTTCCCCGACAAATATTTCATTTTTTCCTTTCAAATTATGTCTTAAATAGATAAAATTGTAATAAGAACCATTTCAACGTACGTTTTCATCGTATTATTAATTCAAATCAATATCAGATTTATTTATTTTTTTGGTTTGTTTAGGAAAACTTAATTAGGAAAGACATTCGCTTTCCGAATCAATGTTCGGTTTTTCTGATATAACTATATATGTAAATGAGATAACCATAATGGTATATTTTCTTATTTATTTATTTTCATAGAAAAATTTAAGTAACTAGGAAATGACAGCTACATTCCCCCTTTCAAATGTAATAGTTTGAAATTCCGCTTTCATGCAAGGGTACTCTATTTGTTATGACGTCACCTCAGTGTGTTTTTAGAATTGGCTCTTTTTTCGCACCTTTAATTATATGTATTGTTTCCTGCACTATTAATTTTCAACTTATCAGTTTTAGGCCACACTTTAGAGTGCTTGTTTTTAAGTCCGCTGTTCACGCGAAGCATAGATACGTTCTTGGTTTTTATAAAGAAAGTACTATGTCTTAACTTCATTTCGGAATTTCACTCGTACTATTTTTTAAAAAAACAGTTAGCTTTGAGTAAGAGTACTCCCATTCTTTGATTTTTTTGCTCATAATTAATATTTTAACAAATTCAGATTAGGATATAAAAATAACTGTTATATTTATGTTAAAAACTACAAATAAGGCTTTAAATGAAAAACGTTTCAATTACATGAGGACTTAGTAAATAAGAAATCTTAGAAAAATATGTCTATAGGCCTCAAAAGTAGATATTTTTGTTATGAATAATATTTTGTTGATTTTTGAGATCTAATGGTACCGTACACCCATTGTTACAAGAGGGGGGAAAAAAGTTGAAATTTTTTCAACAAGGATTCACAACAAGCTTTTTAGAAAAAAGAAAATTACTTAGTATTTTCCCTTCAGCTGTTTTCATCATATGACTTTTCTGATTTAAAGCAACTGACTTTACGTATTTTGAACTCAAAAATGGTATTATTATTATATCTGATTTTATATTGATGATTATATATTTTTGACTTTGTTATTTAAAAAATTATCAATGTATAGTATCCTAGTCTTAAAACAGCAGCCTGCAGCACACCTTTTTTTTTTGCCTCTTTGGACTAACAAATTAAAATTGGTTAATAAATATAAAGTAGGAAAGTATGTTCATACTCAAGATACTCAACAATTTATGATCAATACTACACATATAAATGTATTCAAAAATGTAACATCAAAAAGTCTCCATCATCCTTGGATGATCTCATCTGAATCCCCTAAATGAACCATTTTGACTTGATACACTACCTCTACTTTCCTAAATCCTAAACTTTTAAATCGCATTTTGGCCTCAAAATCAGCCTCCAGTGACCTTGAAGGCCAACGTGATATAGCCTATTTCCTTTGTTTGGATCAACTTATTCTTATTTCCAAGTCTTTTTAGTCCTCCTGGCTATGGCTAACCGTGATGCTCGGTCAAATAAACGAACGAACAATATATATGTATAGACATAAATAAAGAATAATAATAGCAACGCGATAATACAGAAACCTTATTACCATATGGTTTTCCTTTTTTTTGAGAGTCGAGGTTGCTGTTGAATAAAAAAGCAGGTCCTGGTTATGAATGACCCACTTTTACTTCTTCTTTTCTCCTTCTCTTCTTTTATATTTTATTTCTTTATCATCTACATCGACTTTTAGTCTCTACTGAATAATGGAAGATTCGGGGCAAGGTTCAATCACTCCAAAGCTGGGAAAGGCTGAAACTTTTACGAAAAAACTGTGTACAGTAAGTAATAGTTACACCGTTTGCGAATGTCTATTTTGAGGAGTTAAATTGTATGAAATCATAGAATGAATTATTTTCAAAGTTATAAATGTTGGAATGAAAGACAAGAAGGGACTAAAGGAACATTTCTTCAAGGTAGACGAGGATAAAACTGTATCCATTCAGATGAAAAACAAATATCTAAATTGATACTAGGAAAATTGCAAGTTAAGAATATTGAATTAATGATTGAAACGAAGGGTTTCATGTTTTGTATGGGTCATTAATAGTTTTGACATTATTTGTGCCATTGAATTTTCTATTTCAAATGAGGATCATTTTTTATAAATCATTAATTTTATAAATACTGCACTGTTGGAGAGAATTGCTCTTATAATTGTTGCACAAAACACCAAAATAGGATCCCAGTCTTATAGGATGTAACTTTTTTTATTGTTACGCTGGAATTCTTCATTGAAAAGAAATTATTTTACAATTTCATGCCAATTTTTATGTATAACTATTTCGACTACTAGTTCAATAGGACGCAATACATTAATAGTGGAATTTTTATTTTAGACTTACCAAGTGTGGCTTGATCGGTGGACTCCTAAAACTGTATCTAGATGGATTTTTACTTCAGTTTTGATTGCATCATTTCTTATACGAATAATTTATAAACAGGTATTCAAAAGTTAGATTGACTCAAGTCTTCCAATTATATTTGAAAAATATTTTTTTATCATGGTGAAAAAATCTCATATTTTATTTGTGGGTCCTTCCATCTCTTTATGATTAATTACAAAATAATTGGTCAGAATTTACCTCTAATTAATAAAACATATTGATTCTTGATTGCGTTTAACTTTGCTTTTAAATTAACTTGACTCATATTTAGTTATTCCTGATATGCACGATGCAAAAAGTGTAAAAGGCGCGTAACTTCGGCTATAAGCAAGTACTTAGGTCACGGTGGCTAAATAAATGCTCCATTATAAATATAAATTCAAGACAGTGACTATTAATATTATACGATGTTATTATCAATTTTAGAGAAGCCTTTATGTATTATCAATTGACGGATCACAGTCAAAACTCAAACTAAAAAAAATTCGAGAACAGATAATTTTTATGATTTTTTTTCGACTAAATTTTGCATTTGATGTCTACTGATTGAATTTTAATCTTTTACTGAATATTAAATATTCAAACTCATTTTTTCAATATGAATATAAAAAATAAATTAAATAACAAACAAAACATTTAATGACGAATAGAGACAAAGTTTTCCAGTTTTAATATTTGTGTATCTTGTTCTGAAATTGGAAATACCTCTTACAAATGAGAAAGAGTTGATTTTTTTCTATTGGGACATGTAAATTTTTCAGTTTAGACGATAATAGTCAGACAAAGTTAGTGAAAATGTATAGGAATGTACCAAAACCTTATCATGTACTTATGAATCAACAGTTATGTATCCTTAGATGATCGTGAAGTATCCACCTTTAACCCCAAAGAAAATCATTTCGACTCTACTTGTTTTAAAAGCTACTGTAGGAACATCAATAGACATTGGCAAAATGTTGAAATAGTGTTGAGTTTAGAGAAGGAAAGAAAATATCGATTGGTAACATTGACTTGATAATCAATGCGACTTAAGATTTCTCTGTATCGTTTATTAAGAAATCATGCTTAAGGAAGTGCGCCCCTTCTCCTGAATTTTGGACAATTCAGATTCACCTCAATCCTTTCAGTTTCCAACAGTTATTGTTAAATAACAATTTGCTGATAAAATATAGAGGTAATAGATAGGAATGTAAATAATATGCAAAATGCCTCGTGCGAGATTTTATGTAGTTGGCTCTTCGAACAGTACTTTTTGTTTTCCAAAGTTGTTATCATTTTTCCTTGATTACTGAGGAGAGAACATCTACAAATAAAATGTAAACAAAAAGGGCTCAAGTCCTCGTGTAACAATTAGTTAAAAATATATAATTTCCTGACATTAATTTGAGTTTATTTTCTGCCTCTCATCTATGGTATACATATATAATGTTATTATTTATTATTGATGTCTTCATTTGTATACATATATAATGAAGAATAGCAGCTTGTAGCTCAGTAAGACTTCATGACAGCTCAAGCTGCTTCCCTCTCAACATTCATCAAATTGTCAGAATTACCAGGTTGATTTTATCTTTCTTTTTATTTTACATACCCCTATTTGCATATTATTTACATTCCTATTAATAGATAGTAATTGCGGACACACTTTCTGACTTCAACAAAATGTCCAAACATTGATATAAATCTAGGTAAATCTGAACAAATGTTTTTGGATAGGAAAGAAACAGCTAGGATATATGGACAAAAAGAAAAATACTTCAATTTGGATTAGTATAAAACTATACCTTTTCAAGTTCAATATGGGAATAAATAATAAAGAACGTGCGAGACTTTGCTTGAAATTTACATTCCTATGCAATGACTACTTTCTTCTTCACCATTTGATCCACCTTCTGAGGAGCCACCTGACGATATGCATGCAAATATAAACGTCCGCCCGGCATTAAGCTCCCGTGTCATGACTAGAGATGTAAAAAACGGCGATTTTTAAGCGTGCAAGTAGTTCTCAAAATGCCTGTTAGATGAAACCCTATATAATATTCTTTCATCATTCATTAATCATCAAGCTGTTTTCCTTTTTGACATAATAATTCTTATTATATATTATAAAAGTTACGATAATATCACACAACCTTTTCTTTCAATTTTGGTTGAAAACTTTCTTAATGTTAATATCTCTCGAAAAAGTGACTTTCTAGAAAAAAATCTGTTCGAAGTAAAATGTTTATGCTTTTATCCTATAAAATTTTTTATTTGCTGACATTTTTAATATGTTTTCAGCCATTTTCTTGAGTTATAGAAAAAATAGAATCATTATTAAATCTTAAATCATTGTTTTTAAAATTTGCAAATATCTAAAACTTAAAGCTTTATTTTGTTAATGAATGAATAACCATTATTATCAAACTAGAAACTTCAAGATAATTATATATTCCGAGCAAAAAGCACTATTTATGTACTTATTTTTCTTAAAAATTAATAGAAATAATGAAATTTTAAACAAAATAGAATAAATCCAAAACTAATTTACCGATTTTGAAATTTGGAAAGTTTCCTGTTTATTTAAAATAATATCTACAACTTTGATTTGAATAGTATCTTTCTAAAACATCAATTTAATTTAATCAATTACTAGTAGTCTAAGAAGAGCTGTCTTGAGTCTGGAGCAAGGCTGTCACAGCTACATTCATAGTATTATATCGACAGCAAATAAACTGGCTTTTAGTTACCTTATCATTTTTTTACGTCATCAAGGGGAGGGGCTACTCGCACGCTTACAATTTGCCGTTTTTTTACATCACTGGTTATAACTAAGGATTAGCAATGTAAATCATATGCAATTCGGGCATGTGATAAAAAGTGGAGTTGGCTCTTCAAACAGGTCTTTTTGTTTTCCGAAGCTGTTATCATTTTTTTCCCTTAAGAAGGTAACATCAACTTTACCTCAACATAATGTTTTACAAGAAAAGAACAGTCTACAAAGATTATATCATGGAGAGGAACAAAGGAAAAATTAAAAAATGGATATAATTCATTGAGGAGAATGGAGTTAATGATATTTGTGAATATAATAATGAATCTGGAGTAACGTATTGTAATGTTTGTGGTTTGATGTTTTCATTTGTATACATATATAAAGGAAAATAGCAGCTTGTAGCTCAGTAAAACGTCATGATAGCTCAAGCTGCTTCTCCCCTCGACATTCATTAAATTGTCAGGGTTGCCAAGTTGATTTTCTCTTTCTTTTTTTATTACAAGCCCGAATTGCATATGATTTACATTCCTACTAAGGATGATGACACCTCCCCCCCCCCCCCTTCCTAAGTTACCTGACAAGGTTGACGTACTTTATTAGGAATTAAAAAAATATGCAAAATACCGCGTGCGAGATTTTTTGGAATTGGCACTCTGAACAGTACTTTTTGTTTTCCAAAGCTGTTACCATTTTTCCTTTATTATTGAGGGTAGAACATCTACCTGATAGAAAAGATCATGATTTGTGTAACATGTGTAACAACTCTGCTGAAAAACAATCCATTATTTTAATAAAGTGCCTATTGGAATTATTCGTCTAATATCGATGTGAACATGTTAGGATTTACGACAGGGATATCAATTCTCGATACATCAATGTGTTCGACATTGCCTTTATGGACTACTCCAAATCTCTCGTTTCCTACTATGAGTAGGCAATTGCTCTAAGGACGAAACCTCCGTTGTCTTAGGCTCTAAGGACTTCTTCATATATATCGTCCTACGTAAGGTTGGTTTTATTATGGTCATTATGTATCTCCAATTTTGTTGGAATCATAGTTCCATCTGGTGATCATCAAATCCCCTTCATCGTATAGTGAACCCTCAAGGCATCACAGTTTACGATAAGAATAATTATGTATTTTAAGAACTTGCTATCGTGGATTTTAGATTCTGTTGACATTTTCTTCAGTTATATGTATCCCTTGTTCCTCTCAATCACATGGGGTCATTTACTTTTGATTGATTCAAGTGTATTAACACGACATGATGGTGGAAATGTCCTTTCGCTAAACTTATTTCATAATCTTGGACAACATTTCTTTTCTTCACTTTCAAATGCCGTTGTAAGAAAAGGATCGGATTTTTCAGTATAGAACATGAAATTGACTAAAACGATGTTGAGTTGGACCTTTTTAGTGATGAAATTAAAAATATCAGAAATGTCTTCAATTACATTCCTTGAATAAATATCTATATATATCTTGTGATTACGACTTTAAACGTGTTGTATAAAGTTTAGTTTTCTCATGGTTTCTGGCCCAAATTCATCTAGATAGCATTTCGCTGACCTAATATCTTCGTTATAACTTTAAAAATTTTCACCTCCATTGTCAACGATCAAGGATTTTATTCTTACTCGATTAGATAATTTATTTACTCATACTTCATGGATAAATTTATTAAATTGTTTGCGTATGGCTTCTTCTGTGAGGACGTGTGCACTAAGCTCCGTGTCAATAATTCTAAATTGATAGATATAGAGTGCTAGGCTACGGTGTTTGTGTTGCTTCATATGTACGGTGCTTTTCTCCCTTCATTTTTTTAATTAATTAGTGCTTACCGTGCTTTATAAGGACGTAAATTAGCTAATTACTGCTTGAGGGGCCCGCCTACGTCACTCTTCTGGAGGGTAACGTCATCACTCTGACTTCTCCTTTTTTCAATGAAAGAAGATGCTAAGTCAGGATCCCCCTCCTGAGAATCAACCGCATCAACAAGATCGGGAAGTACATAGAATGGAGAGAGCTAGTTCGGAACCGTGTTTTGAGAGAATACCAGCTCATCAAGGTCAAGAAGTTTACAGTATGAATCGAACTGTGAATGAGAAGGAGGAGAGTGGAGAAGACAAGGGAAGGAAAGGACCCCAGCAAGACACAAATAAAAGTCTTGATAACCGGCGCGCCATCGAGGGGGGTCAGGGAGAGGAAGAAGAAGGAATAAAAATGAAAGTTCAAGATAACACTTACGCGGGCAGAATGAAAATAAACATGCGTAAGAATATTTCTATCAACCCAGTGTGGGAAAAAATCTACTTGGACTGGAAAGACAAAAATAACGCCATCTTGGGAGGATTTACCCCCAAACTTAAGCACTACAAAAAGATATTTGACAAACTGCCTATCAGTGGAGAGGACATTTATAGAATAAATGACTGCAAAAGTGGAGCAGGTTTCATTATATTTACTCTTAAACGGCCTACTAACATAATAGCAAAGTTTGAGGGTGTCAACTCATGCATTGAAGTTGAAAATGATGTTTGGTGCAGCGTTAGAGGCCTTGAAAACCTTCGACGCGCACAAAGCCCCGTGGAAGTAATAGTAAAAATGGATCAGAAACAGATCTGGTCCACTTACGAGAGATCATGCGCAACTATGGTGAAATAATAGGAGCTATTGAAAATGTCCCCTACTCTTTTGACCCTGAGGATGAACACGAGCCGGAATTTTTAAAAACGATAAATAGAATAATATCTGGGAAACTAAAGTTCAAAATCAAACCCAAAAGGAAGCTTCCTGTCATCATCCCAGTAATGGGAAGAAAAGTGGAGCTGATTTCTAGCATGCAAGAAATACAATGCTTCAAATGCATGAAGTTTGGACACATAAAGGCCAAGTGTACAAGGAACAGTAAAATAAAATACGCAGAATTCGAAAGCTACTTCCGAAAACAACTAGGACTCCCTACCCGTATCCAAGGATCGATTGAGCGGAATATCGTGGAAGAAGCTGTTGGGGAGGAGGAATTGGAGGAAGAGGAAGAAGACGAATGCAGTCACTCACTGTCATCAGAAGTCCTTGTGGAGGAAAGTAAGGGTTTACGGGCGGAAGAGAATAAAGAGGGAGCAGGTGAAGACTCAAATATTACACAGGAACCAAAACTGCGAGCTGATTGGAAGCTAATTCTACAAAAAAAACAGGAGCCTCCTATATCATCACAAAAACCTTCCAAAAGGAATTTGCGAAGCCCCCAAGAAGAAAATAAAAAGCGCCCACGTGAAAACGAAGGACATTTTCATGAGGACTGCATCAGTACAGAATGATTTCAAGTCCGCTCAACTACATGAAGAAGAAGACACGCCAAATCAATTTTAAAAGTAAGATCTCCTTTTTTATTTTTTCGCTTTTAAAATCAGCTGTATCCCATAATTTTAAAGGTGCTAGTTTTGTTGTTTTTTTTATTTGAGCCATGGAAAGAAACACTTCTAAATTAAATTTTATATCAGCAAACGTAAATTCAATTCATGACAAACGTAAACGAAAGGATGTTATTAACACCTTTTTATCTTTTGATCCTGATGTTCTATCGATGTGCGATACACGTATGAGACAAATCGATTTACAAAATTGTAGATTTCGAGGTTACGACGTTTTTAATGCTTCTGCAGTGAACAAATTGGCTAAACATCCCTCAAGGGGGGTTTTATTGCTAATTAAGAACTGTCTAAAAGCTACATACGTAGAAGGTGACCCACAGGGCAACTTCTGCGTATTGACTTTTGAATGGAAGGGGAAAAGAATAAAAATTATTTCTATATATGGGCCTAACAGAGACGATCCTTCTTTTTATAAATTGATTAGCTCCAGATTTACTCATAATGACGGTCTTAATAAGGAACATTTCATATTAATGGGCGACTTTAATATTGCCCTAGATCAAAAGAGAGACACGTTAAACTATTTAAATAATAACAATGTACAGGCGGGAAGGGAGGTAAAAAATATCATAAATAAACACCAATTGTTTGACGTAGCACTAAAATTTAGCTCAGTACCTGCTCATACCTTTTCAATGAAAAGGGATTGCAACATATCTAAAAGCTCCCGTCTTGATTACTTTTTAATATCGGATGGACTTCTTTCAAACGTGTGCGATTACCATGCATTACCGCCCCATCAGTCAGACCATTGCCCCATATTTATGTCACTCATTTACCAAAAGAGCAACTATAAACAACATTGGCACCTCAATACAACATTGTTGGAGGATTCCACGGTTGATGATAAAATACAAAATATAATAAGAGATAAAATCTCCAAGTTAATTGAATCCCCCAAAAAATCTCCTTCCTTCAGTCTAAAGCTAATCTTGGACGCATCAAGAAAAGAATATATAAAGCTGGGTTCTAAATTAAGCGAAGAAAGAAAAATTAAGTTGGAACAAATATCTAGAGGGAGAGACAACGGAAGTAATGGAGTACAAGAAAATGAAGAACTAGATAGAATAATTGAGACAATTTCGAATGGCCATCTAATTAGAACTGGATTTACATCCATCCCGAAAGAACAAATACTTTTTGGGAAGATCAAAAATATGGAAAAAAATGGTAGGTCAAAAAAAGACTTGAAAGTCCTAGTAAACGAAAAGAAAGAAATTATAACGAACTCCTCTAAAATACAACGTGTTGTCACGAACTATTTTTATAATATGTTTTCTTGTGGTGACTGTAAGAAAAAATACAGCAACAGATGCACTAAATACCTCTTTAATTCAGCGGATTTTATAACAAGAATAGAAGATACAAATAACATCAATGTAAAAAAGATCAACCAATCATTTCATAAATTTCTAGAGGAAGATATTTCTTGTTCAGAAATAAAAGGCTTTATAGAAAAATTCAGCAAAAAAAAACAAATCTCCAGGGCCAGACGGTTTTCTAATGGAATTCTATAAAAAATATATCTTTTTACTCTCTCCGTTACTGGAAAAAATCTACGAGGAAGCAGACCAAAAGGGACACTTCGAAAAGTACATTTCTAACGGAAAACTTGCCATCTTTGCCAAAGTTGATAAGGACCCTAGGTTTATTGAGAATTATCGCCCATTAACAATGCTAAATACAGTATAAAAAATCTACAATGGAATTTTAGCAGATAGATTAAAAAAAGTGACCCCCGAACTGCTTCATATATCACAAAAAGGATTTGTTAGTGGCAGAGCAATGGAAGATGTGTGTAGAGGCATAACAGACTCGATTGCAGAAGCAAAAAAAGACAACAAATGTTTGGCAGTGATGGGAATTGATTTTCAAAAGGCATTTGATAGCATTTCACATGAAGGGATCATCAAATGTATTAAGGCGCATGGTTTTGGAGATAAATTAATAAGGAAAATAGCAGTTGGTCTTTGTGATATTCATACATTCTATAAGAATGAAAGCAATGAATTTAATATAAGTAAAGGGTGCCGTCAAGGCGATCCCATTTCCCCAATTTTATTTACTATTGCGTTAAATCCCTTCTTAGAGGAAGTCTATAACAACAAAAAAATAAGGGGTATAGACTTAGGACAAACAGAGATGAAGGCTGAAGCCTTTGCTGACGACATCACTATGCTTTTCTCTGAGAGTGTGAAAGAAATAGAAATTTCCTTTAAAGAAACCCTTAACATTTTAGCAGCCACCGGAAAAAACTCCGGTCTTTACATTAATTTTATGAAACCCAATATTTTAGCAAATTTTAATGTTTGTTTTAACCTTCAAAATATACAAATAAGTAATTTTATTAAAGTTCTTGGCACCTTTATTTCTTTAGATGAGTCGTATGTTGCAGATAATTTTAGATTAATTGAAAAAAAACATTGAAAAAATTATATCAAAATATGCCTTTTTACTAAAGAAAAATATTTTAGCTAGAATATATATATGAAATTCCCTAATCTTACCAAGAACCAACCACATTCTTAAGCAAACACGAATTTCCAACGATTTATGCGACAAAATTGAAGGTCTATGTAAAAAATTTATACTTCCAGAGGAGACTAGAAACGTCATAACTTGGAAGCGAATAAACACGCCCAAGATATATGGAGGTTTAGGACTCTTATCTTTTAAAGTTTTCTGGAAAATTATGCTTTTTAATTGGTTTAAACGAATTTTTGAAAAGAAATCTGTGTGGGCCGAAATATTGCTACAAAAATTTGACAAAGATACAATAGAAAACGAATTGGGTAATGGTCCAACTAGGATACTCCAAATGAGTACAGAGATAAGTGAATTCTGGCGGTAAAATAATAATATCAATGAGGAGCTGGCTCACAAAGCTCTGGAAAAAATGAAGTGGCGAGAACCTGCTTCAGAAAACAAAAGGCTGTTTTTTATCTCTGATACGTCAATCAGGAAAAAAATTACGTATGTAGGTGAAATTTTTAACAGTTTTAACAATTTTACCCATAAGCGAGGTTTTAGAAAGTAAAACAATCCAAAACAGAATTAATCTTAAAAAAAGGGAAATTGGACCTGGAGATAGCTTTTTTAACTTTTTAGTGAAAGTTAATAATAAAACCCTGAGAATCTCATTAGCCGACAAAACCAAACAATACCTAAATCAAGTAGAAAGGAGGAAAGATATATATGGCATATCCTCATCGGCAGAAAAAGTGATGACTGCTCTCAACTCAAGTGGTCTTGATTGTAGGCTGTACCGGATGAAGTATAGAATCGTTACCAATACACTCTCATTAGGAAGTGTGTATGGAAGAACAATGGAGGAAAGGCTCTGCTTTTTCTGCAAAAATTCATTGGAAACGTCGAAACACTTTTTAATCGAATGTCCATTTGTAGATAAGATATTAGATCAATTGAAAAGAGTATTTAAGTTTTAACTTAAATTTAAGATCTGTAGGATTAGTTTTCATCTACATAGGCACCAATCAAAATCAAATCAATTATTTTACAACGAAATTACAATTTATTTTATATAAACTTAGAAGCACCAAAACCCCTCTACCAGAAGATTGTACCCAAATTTTAAGATGTGTTTTTAACGAAATGTCCTCTATAGTTTAGTTTTAATATTTAAAATGTCCCTTTGCATGTGCAGAGTTTCTAATCGCACCGGAACTCTCCCCCTCCCAACATTTTACATCCTATTGCCCCACTATTATCTGTGACGTGTTATGTTTTATAAATTATAATAAATGTCTGAGTAAATGAATAAATAAGAATATTTAAAAAAAAAATAAAAAAATATCTATATTTATCTTGTGATTACGACTTTAAACGTGTTGTATAAAGTTTAGTTTTCTCATGGTTTCTGGCCCAAATTCATCTAGATAGCATTTCGCTAACCTAATATCTTCGTTATAACTTTAAAAATTTTCACCTCCATTGTCAACGATCAAGGATTTTATTCTTACTCGATTAGATAATTTATTTACTCATACTTCATGGATAAATTTATTAAATTGTTAATCGTTTATTAATTTTGTAATTGCCATAAAACATTTTCAATATACAGGGTGGTTGCAATCTTTGACAACCAAATTTACTTTTTTTTTAAACTTAAATATCTCAAAAACTAATAAACCAATTTTAATGAAATTAACGCCATTTAAAAGCTGGATGAATATACTTTATTTTTTATTTAATAAAGTTGCCGCTAATGGCAATGACGGCCTCGATCCTGGTCTGGAATCTCAAGCATGTCTTGATGACGACGTCATTCTTCAAGGCCTTGAACTCCTTCGTGATCCTATTGGTCAGCTCCTCCTTTTTTTTGCATGAAGATTTGTTAGTGTGTCACTCAACTGCACCTCACACCTAATAGTCCATGGGGTTCATGTCTGGAGAGTTAGTTAGGGGGCCAGATGTTTGGTGGCACAAAATCATATAAATTATCACTAAGCCACTTTTGGGTAATTCTTGAGGTGTCCTGCTGCCACACATATTGACGCCCGGCAGCCACCTTATTGATCTAGAGTAACACGTGGCTCCTCAAGACCTTCACATACTCTTCTGTGTTTTTCGAGGCTTGTGTCGAAAAGAACACAATCTTTTTTGTTGATATAGCAAATACAATGTTAGAAAAGGGCTCAAGTTCTTGTAATAATTGTTATTTTATGACTTGTAAGCTAAAGATATATAATTTTCTGATATTAATTTCAGTTAATTTTCTGCCTCTCATCTATGGTAAACATAATGTTATTTATTATTGATGTCTTTATTCGTATATATAGTATGGAGAATAGCAGCTTGTAGCTCAGTAAAACGTCATGACAGCTCAAATGATGAAAAAATGATGGGAAAGAAGGTAGAGCTAAAATCAGAAATGCAAATATTACAGTTTTTCAGATGTTTGAAGTGTGGGCACAACTTGTCAAAATGCACGGCCCTTAACAAGACCCGTTATGGCAAATTTGAGGAATACTTCAGAACAACGCTGGGATTATCAAAAAAAAATAGGAGGATTTGATGAACGAAGGGAAATAGAAGAAGAAATCCGTAGAGAGGAAGAGGATGGATTTGTGCATACGGTAGAGGAAGGAGAGAATGAATCGAACAATGACATCAATCCCTAATCAGTTGATCGAGGAGCATAACTCTGAGATAGCAAGTTTGAGGGAAGATAGGAAGCTACCTGGTGTAGAAAAAGCCAAAATCTCATCGATGAAAAATGCTAAGAGAGCTTTCGAAAGCCTGAAAGGAGTGCAGAGGAAAGAAATAAGGATATCGAGGAGTCTGGTCAGAATGATGGTTAGGATCCTCTTGTAAAGAAGGCAATATGTCTTGTTGATGCAAATGAAGAAGCAAAGCAAATTTTAGTCCAGACCCAATCAAGAATGTATGTAAAGTCTGAAGCTTCCTCATATATCTTGCAAGAACCAGCGCTATATTGTGAACTTTGCTTGTGGTGTATTTTCTATTTTAAATTTTATGATGTTTGACATTAGTTTCTTAATGATGTCATTGATTCCTAGGAATGTAAATAATATGCACATGGGGTGTGTAAAATAAAAAGAAAGAAACTCAACCAGGTAACTGACAATTTGATGAATGTTGAGAGGGAAGCAGCTTCAGCTGTCATGATATTTGACTAAACTACAAGCTGCTATTCTCCTTTATACATACAAATGAAGACATCAATAATAAATAATAACATTATGTATGTATACCATAGATGAGAGGCAGAAAATTAACTCAAATTAATATCAGGAAATTATATATTTTTAACTAATAATTATACGAGGACTTGAGCCCTTTTTGTTAACATTTAATTTGCTTTATTAACCTTAATGCATGTATTCCTTCATGTGAGATCTTTACTATCAGGTAGATGTTCTCCCCTCAGTAATAAAGGAAAAATAATAACAGCTTTGGAAAACAAAAAGTACTGATCGAAGAGCCAACTCCACAAAATCTCGCACGAGGCATTTTGCATATTATTTATATTCTTATTGATTCCCTTCACGCATATCAGACACGACGGGAAAGACCACGGCTTTTTTACAACTTCAAATATTTCTGAAAATCACAGTGAGATACTTGCTTGTTTTATTTATCTTTTAAACAAACATGGTTAAGCTGAAAGTAATAACATTTAATGTAAACTCGATTGTGGATAGTAAAAAATATAAGCAAGTATTGGAGTATTTTTGTTGTCATGATCCTGATATTCTCGCCTATTTTGACACTAAACTGGAAGAGTATACATTTAAATTTCAGCTCCCAGTGGAATTTGATGTTTTACATGTTCCAGTAGTAAAAAAAACTAGTCAAGCATCCTTCTAGAGGGTGTAATTATTCTGTAACAAGTGTAGTCTGGAAGAGCTGACTTATCAAGATTTTAGTAATTTATGGTCCCAACAAAGATGACCCTATTTTTTATAATAGTATTGATTTTAAATTGTATAGCTTATATTCTAGCTATACAGGATGACATTATTTTGCTCTACATCAAGAAAGGGGCACAAGCAATTACAGGAATGAGAATAATAAAAAATGCAAAAAAAGCACTTAGAAATATACTGTATATAAGGAACTTGATAGATTTGGCCAGTAAATTTGAAGAAACACCAGAGCACACTTTTTACATCAAGGTAGGAGGAAATATAGTTAAGAGTTCACGGCTTGATTATTTTTTCATGTCAGAGGAGCTAGAGTCTCCAACAATGGAGTATAAGACCTAGCCATTAAAGATGTCAGATCACAGAGGAATTATGGCAATATTTACCGAATCGGGGGTGGTAAGAGAAAGAGTTTGAAGTTGAACACTAAGCTCTCGGAGAATGTTCAGACTAAGTACACCATAGAATAACTTATAAGGAATATCCTGGATAGGCTAGAACAGGGGAAGATCAGAACAGCATCCCACGCTCTAAAGTTAGTTCTTGATTGCTCGCGAAGAGAATTCATAAAACTTGGTGTAAGTCGAAGCAAAGAGAGAAAACAAAGGCTTGAAGAGTTATCCGGTCTTAAAGAGAGAGGAGGGGCCAATAAGAAGAAGAGCTGAAGAAATTAAAACAAAGAATAGCTCAGGGAAATTTGATCCGAACTGGACATGGGTTAATTCCAAAGGAACATGTATTGTTTGAAAATATAAAACCTATAATAATAATAAAAAATAAGTCCCCTGGCCCAAGATGGCTTCCCTACGGAGTTTTACAGAAAATTTCAAGATCTACTTGTACCTGTATTGGTGGAAGTTTTCAAGGAGGCCATTTCACAGACTCATCTTAGTTCCAAAACAAGGCAAAGACCCAAAATACGTTGAAAACCTCAGGCCACTTACAATGCTAAATTCATCATATAAAATATTCAGCGGAATTCTCACAAGAAGACTTAAGAAAATCCTGTCATATATCATACACCCTGCACAAAAAGGTTCAAGGTAGGTACATGGAAGATGTGGTGAGAGGACTAAAAGATTTGATCTCCGAAAGAAAAAAACAAGGTTCGAATGTTGCTTAATTAAGAATGGACTTAATGAAGGCGTTTGATAGCATTTCACATGAATGGATTACAAAATGCATTGAAGCACATGAGTTTGAAAGTCACTTTTTGTAACCTAAAAATATATTATAGAAATGAATCGAACTATTGCGCAATAAGTAGAGGATGCCGTCAAGGCGATCCCATTTCACCGATGCTGTTTATAATAGGATTAAACCCCTTGATTCACAAAATAATCGCAGATAAGATGGTAAAAGTTGTTCAATTGGGATCTTTAGAGATTAAAGTGAAAGCATTTGTAGATGACATTACAGGAATATATTCAGGAAATAGGGAAAAAATTGAATTTTCAATAGGTCAAACCCTTAAAGTTATAGAAGAATTTGGCAGACAGTCCGGACTTGGAATGAATATGAAGAAAACTAAACTCAGGCCAAACCTAACTTTACTCGGTATATTCGATTATTTCAACCAGGCGCCAAAGATAAAAGCACTTGGAACCTTTTATCAATTGACGAGAAGGACGCAGAAGAAAACAGGAAAATTGTTGCAGAAAGACTTGAACACCACATCAAAATTACGTTCAATGGTGGGAGGAAATTTAGTAGCAGGAATCCAAATATTGGAACAATTTAATTTTACCCAAAGTGATATATATTTTAAAATTGATGGCCTATTCAGAAGATTTCAGTCGTGTTATAGATGATATAAGTGAAGAGCGTATATTCCCACGAGGACGAAGTAGGATTATTTTTTGGAAGAGAGCTGTATGCCCTAGCAAACTAGGTGAACTTGATCTACTGCCTATTAGAGACCTATGGAAAACTCTACTATTCAATTGGTGGAAAATAATTCTTCAAAGAGATTCCTTATGGTTTTTGATATTGGAAAATGAATAGGTGAAAGCCTTAGGTTCTCCTAACGAATTAAGGGGAGATGGCCCGAGAAATTTGTTAAATTTCCACAAGAATAAGCCCCTTTTGGGAGAAATTTTGTAGCATAAATTACGAGCTTACACGCATAGTTTTAAAGAAGATGAAGTGGCAGGAACCAATATCCGGAAATGAAAAAACAGTTCACTTTAAACAAAACTTTTGTTCATAGGTGAGATTCTAAACCCCATTGATAATTTTACCCCGAGTGAGATCCTAGAGAAGGTGTTTTATTACATATAGACTTCCGACATTGAGAGATTGGACCTAGAGACAGTTTTTATAATTTCTTAAAATTGACTAGAAATAGCATATTGAGGTGGGCACTTGGCCAAAAAGGTAGGAAACAAATTTTTAAAACAGTTAGAGAGAAGTATTGGGTATGCCATCTACTGAATATAATTATTGTTGATATAATTGAAAGGTTTTCCAATTAACTTATGTCGTTTACGTGTAAATCTATCTATATAGTGAACATAGAGTCTCTGAACTGTGGATTTTCCCATAGCCAACAGGAAAGAAAATGTTGTCTGACAAACTCTACGTCCGCTAATAACAACCTTTCATCTTCAATACTTAATGTGGAGAAAATACCTAGGCTTCATGACTTGACTGAGAAACAGAAGACATTTCTATGCATTGGTCTCGTCGATAAGAAACTTCTTTACGGCTAAACCATTAAAAACAAGTAGTTAGCTCTTCAAATCTTTCTGGGGGTTCCAGAGAACAGGAACAATCACTTTAAAAAAAAATATCAACCCTTCGTCTTTCTTCCTCATTCACACTACAAAATGTTACATCTCCAGGCTCTAAAGGTTGGATATTTGGGATATTTTTCGTAGATGAGGATCGTCTAGAGGTAAACAATGTGAAATTCTCAACAGAATAATAATGGCGTCATAAAATAAAAAAGAATTAAGTAAATGGTGTCATTTTGGATCCACTAGTTAATAACCTAATTCAACAAACCTTACATTTTACTCCTTATTACAGTTTATTCTTTGACATATTTGAGAGGCATTTGAATATTTTCTAAAGCTTTATGTTCCAAAAAATACACTGAAATTAAACTATACGCTATAATGTTCTGCTGTTACTTTTTGGGACTTTTACCGAAAAGTTCAAAAATTTCGTGTAAGAAGAATAGACTTTTTTTTATTAATAACTAAAAATAGCTAGAAAAGAAAAATTGATTTCTTTCCACTTCATGTTTTTTTATTCACACTCAATTCTAATAGACATTGCACATATATATGTTTTATACTGATATTGCTATTCGTGTGTCAAAAAATATTCGTCCTTTATGCCTTTCCTATGGACCTAAAATCTTCCTTTTATTTCTTATTTTATTAAGTAACTTTCCTGACGTTACAAACACCTTTGCCTTTTCTCACACTTATGTACATAAACAATAGGAAGAGGGAGTTGGATTGTAACTAGGGATAGGTATTTTGTTGAGGTGTGAGAGCGTGCCTACAATTACTATCTGGTGCTTCTATATTTTAACTACTTATAATTATAGCAAGCTCTGAACTCAACGATACAGAGAAGACTGATTAAAAAGTGATTGTCAAGGTAATGGTACCAATTGATTTTTTCTCCTTCCTTAAACTCAACACTATCTCAACATTTTGCACATATTTGGGAATAACGGAAAGAAGCTAGATAGACAATACTAATTTAAAGCGTGAAAAAACTCTATCTGGTACCTTCATAATGAATTTATTGCAGATGATTTTGCTAGTAAATAATATGCCCTGCCAATGTGAAAAAAATTGACTTGTTGTACTTAATTATATAGTATTAATTATGCTTAGCTACTTAATCCATATTAAGTTAAAACTTTCTTAGATTTAAGACACAGAAATTCATAGATCAAAAACAACAGTCATGTTACAGAATGCTTTGTGTGTTCATTATAAATAATTTTATCATAAGTTGACATATCGAGTAATAGAAAGTAGTGGTATAAGATACATAATTTTGTAGTAGTTATATGTTCTTTGCTTCTATGTTTTCAAAATACAACATAAACTCTATTTGTCATATATTTTTATGATAAATACTTAAGAAAGTTATCACATTTTTATTATCCTTAGAACATTCATTACATTAATATTCTGAGAAGAAATTCTTGAATTTAAAATTTAAAAAATTATATATTTCATTTTTTTGTATAGAAAAAACACATTGGAATGGAAAGCCTTCTAGCCCATCAGAAATACTCTTAACCCATTAATGCTGAGTATTCCCTGGAATTTTTTTTTACTCTTGAATTATTTAATATTCTTTATTTTCGTATAAATAAAAATATTTGGGAATTTTTTCCGTCGGTAGTGGGAATATAGGCCGGCAAGTATACTTATACTTGCCACTCAGTAATATAATCATGTTTTTTACATTAGTTACATTTTGAATATTGACTGAATAATAAATTATTTTTATTATTTTGAGTGATATTATATTAGTTATTTCGTGAGATAAGCTTGCATACATTCCGAATGAAGAAGAACCTCGCATACAGTGCAAAAATAAACTGTACACGATTTTCATTGGCAATATCGCAAAAAAAACTGTATTTTTTCCCCCCGTGAGTCTGACAGTTTTTGAGAAATTGGACTCTATATTTTGAGCTAAGATTCCAGTTCCAGTCTTTGTTTTGACTTAAAGGGACTCTTGGGAGCATAGGAGGCGGGGGTAGGCTAAAAATCGGCCTAATCCTTTGTACTTAAATAATTCCTTGAATATGACATCAAATGGTCTAATAAGGAATGCGTTAAAGAGCTGAGACTCACAGCTTCCAAACGATGTCAAGTGCTTAACCAATGTGTGCAATTTTCGACAATTATAATTATATTATACTTTCTAACATAGATAAAGATAATTATACTCTGGTGCTCAAATTTTAAAACCTGTGCTAGAATTGAAATTTTTATTGTTTGAATGAGGGTTGGGTGTATATTCTCTAATTACCGGGTGTCCCATAACTATTGTCCGATTTTTAAAACATTTTGACGTCAGCAACAGTAGTCTTTGTTTTTAATCGTGGGTTGATATGATCACATATAACAAGGGAAGAGACAACCGAATTAATGCTGCCGAACTTCTCCGAGCGGGAATCTCTCAAAAAAAGATTGCCGGCTAGGTTGGTATTGTTCCCTGGACGGTTTACTGCATCAAAAAGCAAATTGAAGCTAAAGAATCACTCAAGAGAAGATCTGGATAATATCCAATCTGGCCAGTGTGACGAGTCTTGGTTTTGTGGCTTACAATGGGCTGAAGCTGTCACTCATTCAGAATTTCCCTGACAATAATGTGGTCCTCCAACAGAAAAAAAACTTGATTACAGGGCTTTCTCCTTGATCACACTCCTTTTTGGGGGTGATTTGTCTTCACGTTGAACCAACATGGATAGTGCACATAAATGATAAATTCCATAATCAGTCACATATTCTTTTGTTTCTTCTTTTAGGTCTGTGCTTCAATACCTGCAGTCGGAGAAGGCTGTTTGCTATGGTGTGCATGAACCTCTCTTTTGCATCATGTTAGCCCATCACAAGAGAAAACTTCATTGCTTGATTTCAGACGTCCTTGGTTTTGACATCATGATCAACTTTTCATTGATTAAAGAGGGTTTGGAAAGATAATTAGTTTTTCACTGCTGACTAACCCAGAATCGGATATATGCTACTTACCAGTTGACCGACTGGGTAGTTTCTCCGGTCATCTTCACCTTCTTCCCTCAAATAGATATTATACCTTGGGATATCCCTCACAGTTCAAAATATTTTTGTACATCTGAGTAATACTAAAATAACCCAAAATTTAAAAATAGTCAACTGAAAATTGATCCAGGTTAAGATTCTCAAAATTAAAAATTAAATTAAGATTTATCTTCTATCCATCAAAATACATCATGTGAACATCCTTATCTATTTTATGAAAATATTATTTTCTTGTAGTGCCAAATTAGGTTTAATAAGTTGATTGAGATAACCTAGAAAAGAACCTGCTTGGAGGCCGTTGTCGAGGTAACTACAAAAAAGTGTTACCCGTAGCCCATCTTCAATGCTGATTTAATCAACAAGTGGAAATCATTCTCTAAGATCCTGTAATAAAGATTATAAAGCTCTTCTAAGAAATTAATACTACCGGGAGGCCATAATATGTATTTGCCTTTTACAATTAATGGGGAAAAATAAATAGATTATTCAATGAAATATACTTTATTATGACTATTAGCATATTTTAAATGGGCCAATAAATCCTTGACTTTAGTTATCCACGTATGAAGTCTTTGATTTTTCTGGTTTGAATGCCTTTTGTTTTTTTTCGTGACCTTCAAATTTTCTAAAAGTTTTTGATTTTCTTCTTCAAGGGTCATTACGTGAAGCTTTGCCGTTTAGTTCTCCTCATACATGAAATTCAATGTATTTGGTAAAGAACTATTGAAAATGGATCAATGCCAATCACATTTTCTCATTATTTTCTTAAGGGGCATATCACTTCAAAATCCGACGATTTGATCCCGCCCTAATCAAATGTCCGGGAAAGTCAAAGATATTTGGTACTGTAACATCAACTATACTATATCTAATATTGTAATTAATGATTTACGATTCTATGGAATACTTTGAGCAAAGTTTGATCATTCCGATGGTTTCCAATTTTTACGAGGACAGTTTGACATTCAGTGTTGACGAAGGTCTGGAGTATTTGGGAGTCTAAAAGTAAATATAGACATCTTAATATGTATTGAATGAAGTAGCAAGTATATATATTATATAGTAGTTGTACTTATGATACAAATATTGGTAGATCTAAATTATTCTGATTATGAATATACTTGCGAGAAATAGCATATTTTCTCAACTTTGATACTCTCATTAACATCATGGTTGATCATGGGAGGTTACTGATGTTTATTCTCATTATCTTTAATTTTTGAAGATTTTAAATAATTAAAACTTCTAGAAATACAATTATACGCCACACTACTAGACCTTTTGACCCTATAAATTGTGCTTGTAGTAAGAATTAACGTGATATAATTACTTACTATCAATGATTGTATTAATCTGAAATCTGAAAATTATGTCTTAATTAACGGTATAACTATAATTCAAATGATAAATTTGTTTTGGGTCCGTACAATCAATTTTTTTTTTGATCAGCTAACTTTTTATTTTAAACAGTTGACCTGGTTTTAACAAAAATATTTCTTTGCTATTGAACTAGATTAGCTCTCTTATGTATTTTATCTCTATGTCAATAACAATTATACAGAAATATTAAATATTGATGTACTGCAAATTAAGGGAGGAAAGAAGATCCGAATATTTACTTGTATAAATTGAGTGACTGACTTCAATTTTGCTTCAAGTATTTGATGTGATAATAACTTAAACATCTAATCGCGAGGTTTTGTAAGATTGAAATTTAAAAAAAAAAGATAAGTCATCAAAAAAATCAGACCTTTTATATTAACATTATCACCCTGATAAAAAATAATTTTCGGGGTTAAGGTTATTCTTTATCCTTCAAAAAGTTGATTTTTTTTCTTTATTCGTTCAGAAAAGCTACATATATAAGTATATATAAATAAACATCATAGTTTAAAATAAATTCTCTAAAAATGAAAAAGATCAAAATTCAATATACAACGTTAAACAACAAATGAACTACTAATCTTAAATGTATGAATGTAACGATGAATTAATAGTTAATACAGTATTTATAAAGATGCATTAATTAATCAAATTGATCAATAATTATAATAAGAACAACAAAAACCCGACGTAAACGTAATACATTATATTACTCCTTAAAAACATTACTTTTTTTAAAACTTTTATGAAATTTAATAATTCGTTGTAAAATGACCAAATTGTTGAGTGAACAAGAATGGTAGAAATAAACAATATCTCCAGCGTATTTCCATGGCCCATAGCTCGTACTCGGGATCTTTATCATGAAGGAAGAATAACACGCGGATGTTGATATCATAATCGCTCTTATTTCTTCTTCTAGGACAGGAGTGACTCTTGTCAATTTCTCCGCTATCAAGCTTTTGCAGCTTGAAAGGATGTTTTCAATAGCATGGGGTTTTCCATCTAAGTGGTGAAGTTTTGAAGTGGTTCCGAACAAGATCAAAGGTGCCATGAATCTCTCTTCAATTTTATCAACATTAAGCGTGACAAATTTTTTTAGAATATGGATTGCTAGACAATCAGAGAAGGCGTGAACAATGTTGTTAAAGATTTTTCCACAAATTTGGCAAGGAGCGTTAAAATATAAACACCCAGTAGATAAGTACTCCTTGGGAAGAAGTTTCTTAACCGCTTTCAAAATGTGACTGTGCAGAACAATGTCGGAGGCTTTGCTGAAATCGACAGCTATAATTGCACCAAAAATCTTTCTTTTTTGCACCGTTTCAATTGCGGCCTGAATATTTCGAGAAATATCAGATATTTTCCTTGCTCTGAGAAAATCTTTTTGTTCGATTTCAAGCTTTGAATTTAATATTTTCTCAACTTTTGTAGCTAGGACTCCGGAGAGAATATGGTAACTTTCATTAAGAATTATTGACATCAGTGGCCGAGCCTTTCTTTGGAATTAATACTATTCGCCCCTTTGTGATAGATTTAGGAAGTTTTCCCGTCATCTCCATAGACTTTCCCAACTCAAATAAGTATAGAGAAGTCTTATCAACACATTTGGTGGACACTTTTCCACCAATTCCATCTGGACCTAGAGCTTTCTTGTCTTTAAAATTGCTCTTAATATATGAAGAAATAATATTTTTAGTAAAGATAGCATTTTTTCCACGCTTTGGCCTAGGAAAGTGACTTCGATCGCCACCAACAAGGTCTTGGAACCCTTCATGAAACATTTTCAAAATCTCTCGAGGCTTTGTTATTTCTTGACCATCAACAACAATTTATTGATTATTATTGCCACATTCTTATTTGGAAGCAATTTTTTAGACGTTTGGAGCTGTTGTTTTCTAGGTCCATTTTCCCTTGAAATTCCAACTCCCTAATTTCAGATGCACGGAAAAGGTTTGCAGTGTCCGTAGCAACTGTCCACAAGAACAAAGAATCCTCATTCAATAATTCTTCAAAGTCCTTTTGAAAAGACAGCTCATTTTTTCTCTTTGACCGGATATAGTTCGAAGCTGTTGTCTTTACTGCCTGTGATAAAGCCCTTGCCTGTTTACCAGGTTTTAAAAAAGAATTAAAATTGGAAACTAGACATGTTTTAAGTTTTGGAATATACTTATCATCCTTCATTAACCACTTCGGCATTTTAAAATGCTTTTTTGGTTGATAATGATGAAGACTCACGTCAATCAATTTATGGTCTGATTTAGGATGTTCTGATTTTTGCTTTGATAGATGAAGATGCAAGAACCATATCTATCCTTGAGGTTTTCTTTCCGCTTCTCTAAGAGACATTATCCTGAGGGTTATGATATTTTACAAGATCATACAAGTCAAGTTCCAAAATTAGCTTGGACACTATTTTCCGGTCTGGATGAAGGGATGTAACTTTATATAGATCTACATTAAGATCCCCACAGATCAAAAGAGGGTATGTGTTTTCTTCACTACAACTGACGATAGTTTCAAAAAATGCACAATATTTTACATTCGGACCATATGTGTTGATTAAATAAAAGCCACCGTCCAATGTTGGAATAAATATTTTATGCCAATCGCCTAACGACGAAAGTTCTCTAACCTATTTCGGCGAATCTATGGCCTTAGAAACTAACGAAAGAACTCCTCTGTTGGTACCATTTCCAATGAAGAAGCAATTAAAATTTCTAGGAATACAAAATATACAATCATCTGTACACGACGATGAAGTTAGAGACTTAACATTCTGGAGACAAATAATTTCCGGCTTTTCATAAGGGCATGTCTGGCAAGCCGATTGCATCCACCCCTTATATTTTGAGAAAGTATTTTTTGATTCCCATATTAATCTCATGGTTCCGAGAGGAGGAAGTGTCGAAAAAGTCGTCGATGATCGATTGATTTTTGAATTCTGAATTTGATAAAGACATACTAAAAAAATAAATAGAATAGAGTGTTTTAAAAATATATAAGATATATAAGACTTTTCTATTCTAGAAGGCCTTGGAAGGATTTTGTTTCTTCTTCTTTATCCTCGCTCACGCTTATTAATTATTATTTATTTATATTGTAATAAGCGTGAGTGAGGATAAAGAAGAAGAAACAAAATCCTTCCAAGGCCTTCTAGAATAGAAAATTCTTGATATCCTTGCAATAGCCAATGCAATCACATATAAAGAGAGTCTCACCCTGAGCCATGAATCCTAGGGATCCGGTGATGTTAATTTCACCCTCCAAAGACACCTACAGCCGGAGTAGTCTAAAACAATCGTCAGAGCCACCCGACACATCTCAGTTTCACTCTCTTCTTTCATTGGTTATTTTGTATGAAGTAAAAATAGCTAGAAATGAAAAAAATGAAGCTTTCTCCTTTTTCTCTTTTAATTTCCGGGATCTTATATACTGGCGCTGTACATCTATTTTTTTAAATATTTCAATAATTTTTCATTAAATCGTGCAGAATTGTTATATCTTCATACATTTTCAAAATGCTCAAGACCGAGATCTAATAAAATCAAAATAGTGATTCTTACCCTCAATAGAACTGCTTTAAAAAAATAGCTTGTTTTGTTTATATGAACACTTCTACCCTCCTTGGATTTGCAACGCGAGAGGATTTCTCTGCGTAGTATTCCTTTTAAGTATACTCCATTTTCAAGAACGTGATAAGTAGACTACAACCAATTCAACATATGTTTACATGGTACATTTAAAGGGTCATATGTCTAAAGATCGTTTACACACATTACCTCAGCACAGTTTAATGAACATTGACATGATATGAAAAGTGTTGAGCTTAAACTGTCTAATGAAGCAAAGAAAGACCAACGTTATCGGGGCAATAAATCTGAAAGAAAACTTACTAAACCTACTGTATATCCATTCTGTTTAAGAATTTTGATATAGCTACTAATAACTTTTTAAAACCTGAATGAAAGATGCATTTTCTTGGAATGAAATGACCAAATCCTGAAGATTTATTATTAAAATGGTATTGATTCCATATAAAGATGGGGCAGTCATCACACCCACCAGCTCATGTTTAGACCAAATTTTCCGTGAAATGTTCAAAAAACACAATAACATCAAATAAAATAATACTTTTAAAAAGAAAAAAAAAGTCATGAATATAGAGAAAAAGTTTATTTCTCCAGTATTTATTAAAAAAAAGAATTAATATCAGTTTTAAAAAAAGAATCCATATAAAGTAAAGTTGCTTTTGAGTAATAAGTAATATATTGACAAGTACTATATTTCTTTTCACTGGAATGATATGTAATAAGTGACTTAATATTATATTAAGCAATATCCAGCTAGGCTTATTGAAAAATATTCTTATTTTAGTTTAATTGGAAATAAAGGAGGTACAATTATATATTTAAAAAATTTGAATTGTACATATCAACCATGAACCTGCCATTTATTTTTTTTTCATTAAATTTGATTTATCTTCCTCACGATGGGTATATAGTATACACTTTCTACCCATAGACTACAGCGTGTAAAAAGAAGAGTTTCCCTCTTTTTTTAAAACAATTGACGACATTTAATCATTCCAGCAAAAAGAATTTTGAAACAACATGTAGTTCTTCCGCAAATACGAGCGTCTTGGATAAAGATACGTCATGCCGCGAAGCTTCATCAGGCATCATAAGACTCACTTACGTAGTTAGAGATTGTGCTCCTTGAGTCAAGTGGGCGTGTGTATACTCTTTCCTTTTATCGTACATAGGTAGGAATGTAAATCATATGCAATTCGGGCTTGTAATAAAAAAAGAAAGAGAAAATCAACCTAGCAACCCTGACAATTTAATGAATGTCGAGGGGGGAAGCAGCTTGAGCTGTCATGACGTTTTACTGAGCTACAAGCTGCTATTCTCCATTATATATACAACAATAAATAATAACATAGATGAGAGGAAGAAAATTAACTGAAATTAATGTCAGGAAATTATATATTTTTAACTAATAATAATTATACGAGAACTTGAGCCCTTTTTGTTTACATTTTATTTACTTTATTAACCTTCATGCATGTATTCCTTCATGTGAGATCTTTACTATCAGGTAGATGTTCTCCCCTCAGTAATATTGGAAAAATGATAACAGCTTCGGAAAACAAAAAGACCTGTTTGAAGAGCCAACTCCACTTTTTTATTACAAGCCCGATTTGCATATTATTTACATTCCTATTAATGCATGTATTCCTTCATGCGACATCTTTACTACCAGGTAGATGTTCTCCCCTCAGTAATATTGGAAAAATGATAACAGCTTTGGAAAACAAAAAGACCTGTTTGAAGAGCCAACTCCACTTTTTTATCACACGCCCGAATTGCATATGATTTACATACTGTGACTATGGATGTGAAAAAAGAGCCCAGCTGCAATCCACGCCCAAGATGATATCATAAAAAGTATGGTAACCTTGAAGTAAGACAGAATTTCAGTCGATTACATTTGAAGGGGCGGTATGTAACTGTCATTATTTTTATTTTTCATTTAAGAACAAATTACACAGGTCAACAAATTTGAACTTTCAAAAATCTTCTGGGGTATAAGTATAATAAAAGTTATTCAGTTTTGCTCACTGATTTCAAATCTGTAATTTTTTTTTTTCGAGAGTCCGACGGTTTTCGAGAAATCGGTCCCTACTTTTTTAGCTTTTTTGGCCCATTTTCCAACTTCAACTTCAATTTAAGCCTAGAAGGATACACATTTATGGCATTAAAAATGATGATTGGCTAGTGTTTTTTTATGGAGATTTCATTTCTAGTCTTTGTTTTGACCTAAAAGGACTCCTAGGGGCGTAGGGTGCCGGAGTAGGTCCAAAAGTCGATGAAATCCTTTGTACTTAAATAACTCCTTAAATATTGCATAAAATGGATTAATAAGGAATGCATTAAAGAGATTAGACCCACAGCTTTCAAACAAGATGTCAAGCGCCCGATAAGAGCCTTTAACTTTGAAGAAATCGTCCATCAAAGTGTGTAAATTTTCATCCAATTTTGAGCAAAAATGCGCTAGAAATCTAAGACTCACGGTAGATCTAATAAAAAACAAGTGCTATAGACTGTAGTAGTAGTGCGCATAAGAAGACTCTGACATCAGCTGAACATAACCAAATTCAAAAACATGGATCTCTTATTTAATTACAAGGCAACTCCGAGGAAAGAGTGGGATCGCAGGGCCATGGATATCCTATGAAAGGAATAGTGTTCCTTGATGAGTCATGTCTCAGTACCCTTCATCTTCATTATCATGGATATGAACGGAACTGCTTTGAGGAATGCTGGATCAGTCGCCTTAATTTGAAGAAGACGGGATCGGAGTTTCGACGTGTTATAAAATTAGAGATTCATCATCATGAGAAAGTATTTGTCATTTGGATCATCTTTGAGTACACTAAGAACAATTCCCTTTTCAGATTAACAATAAACATCGCTGTTAAGTCAAGAAAGGGGAACGAAATTAAGACTCCATTGAGGAGTCAATGTTTGTATGGAAGAAACTAATTTCCACATTCATTCAAAATTTAAACCGATGTTATCGCTTATATCGCTACAATGGCTCTTGTATACACTGGACTCGCGCATTGTGGCCGTTCCTAGTCTACTAATACACATCCTCATTCAAATGGACACTTTTTTACACTCATGTACCTATCATATTACTGAAAGTCCCTTAGTTTACCGTTTATGTCTCTCAGTGCTTACTCCTCTTCTTTATGTCTAAAGTGGAGAACAAGAAATAATCATGAAGTGTCTTTGATAACGTTAATCGTATTATGCACAAACTCATTTATTTTTTATACCATTTCTAAATGTATTATGCACAATTAGAAATGGTATAAAAAAACCACAGAAGATTTTTGGCTGTTGACCAGTGTTATTATTAATTATTTAGTGGCATTAAAAATTTGTTAAGGATAAAAGCCTAAATTTGTAGCAAGTTATGCCATAGCATGAGACTTGAGTCATTTTTGCATAGATTCGGACTTGACTCGAAAATTACTTATATTTAATCAGTACTTATAGAGTATATGCCATAATTATAGTCCTATAATTCATATTGCATATTTAAGAATAAGTGAAATAAGTTTATTTAATCATCTAGTGGCTACTTTGTTTTTATTAAACAAATATCATTTAAAACTATTATAAAAACTTCAAACAGTCAATAATAATTGTTCATTAATAATTGGATTAATAAGGAATGCATTAAAGAGCTAAGACCCAGAGCTTTCTAACAAGATGTCAAGCACCTAATAAGAATGCTTAACTAAAAAGAAATCGTCCATCTGAATGTGTAAATTTTAATTCAATTTCGAGCCAAAATTCGCTAGAAATCTAAGACTCGCGTTAGAGTTACTTATGTGGTTGCGTGCAGAAGGATTACAGCCGGTTTCTTAAATTTACATATTTAGATAGTTGATTTCTTCTTAATTAAGGTTTCTTATCGGAGGCTTGACATCTCATTTGAAAGCTGTGGATCTCAACTTTTGAATGCATTCCTTATTCATCCATATCATGTAATATTCAAGGAGTTATTTAGGTACAAACGTTTTGTCCGACTTTTGGGTCTACTCTGGCTTTTTTTCACACCGAAAGTGCATATTATTCACAATCCTATTTATCAATGGATTATTTATTTTTCCAATTTTCTTTTCTTGGGAGGAGGGGGGGGGAGGAAGAATTTTTTCTTACCTTTGTATTGTGAAGACACGTTATTTGTGCTCTCTTGGGATTTAATCATTTTAATTAGGTTACAAATGCTTTTTGATATTTTTATTCAATTAAAAAGGGTTTTAAAGGCATCTTGACTCTTCCTATATATCTGGATTCATCTTCAGCCCTAGGATTCCCTTCATTTCGGGGATCGAAAGCTAGATCTTTAGTGAAGATACGCCCTTGTTTCACCTTCAAGAAGTGTATTTCATCATAAAGAATAATAGCCGGAACTTTTTATTTTATTTTAACCACTAAACCTTAAAACACTTTGTATGTAAGGAGTTAACGTTTCTTTGGCATATACTTTCTTTGAAGTTGCTAATATTCCATCAAATAAAATGAACGAATACTCCAGAAATAAAATCTGGAAAGTTGACGACGCTATCAACGATAATCCTCTCGACATGAAGTGGGAGGTAGTAGACTATAACAAAAGAGGTAAAAGATCAAGAGCCTCACATCAAGATCAACTTCAAGATCCAAATGAGTCCAAGCGCTCGAAAAGTTTCAAGGGTCCTAAAGAACACAATGACTCGAAAGAGTCTCATGGTTCAAAAAATAATGCTCACTCAAAAATCTCAACAAAAATGTATCTGAGACAAAGCAAATACAAAAAGAAAATGTTGAAAATCAAGACCCTCGAGAAAGAAAATGTAGCAGCGAGAGTCGTACTGATGAAACTCCTCCATCAAAGCGATGTCAGGTTCAAAATTTACCCAAAATAACAAATGAAGGGCAAAAAACTAAAAAGACGCCCTAGAAAAAGTTCTTGTACGTTGAAATTTGTAAAGATGCGAGTGAGATCGTCATTGTTCGCAAGAACGGTGACCATATCTCCCTCATTGAATGGAATAAAGTATTAAACTCCTTGACATGGATTATGTACGTCGTTTATCTGCTCTAGAGGAGTACTTGATCCCTAGCTACGAAGGACGTAGATATACTAACAAGAGAGCTGAAATTTTTGTTAATGATGATTCTTAAAGCCAGCATGAGTGAAGAATCGTTGAAGAGCAAACACCCCTCCTATCAACAACTTGGGAAGAAGCGGAAAGAATGAGGGAGGATAAAAAAGAGAAAAAGAGTTTACTGGGTTTATCTGTGGAATCACAGGGAACATAGGTGATAAGTAGCAATGTAAATCATATGCAATTCGGGCGTGTGATAAAAAAGTGGAGTTGGCTCTTCAAACAGGTCTTTTTGTTTTCCGAAGCTGTTATCATTTTTTTTCCCTTAAGAAGGTAACATCAACTTTACCTCAACATAATGTTTTACAAGTAAAGAACAGTCTGCAAAGATAATATCATGGAGAGGAACAAAGGAAAAATTAAAAAATGGTTATCATTCATTGAGGTGAATGGAGTTAATGATATTTGTGAATATAATAATGAATCTGGAGTAACGTATTGTAATGTTTGTGGTTTGATGTTTTCATTTGTATACATATATAAAGGAAAATAGCAGCTTGTAGCTCAGTAAAACGTCATGACAGCTCAAGCTGCTTCTTTCCTCGACAATCATTAAATTGTCAGGGTTGCCAGGTTGATTTTCTCTTTCTTTTTTTATTACAAGCCCGAATTGCATATGATTTACATTCCTAGTGTTAAGTAGGAATGTAATAAATATGCAAAATGCCGCGTGCGAGATTTTGTAGAATTGCCACTTCGAAGAGTCCTTTTTGTTTTCCAATGCTGTTTACATTATTCCTTTATTACTGAGGGGAGAACATCTACTTGATAGTAAAGATAGATCTTACATGAAGGAATACTTACATTAACGTAAATAAAGCAAATAAAATGTAAACAAAAAAGGGCTCAAGTCCTTGTATAATTATTAGTTAAAAATATATAATTTCCTGACATTAGTTTCAGTTAATTTTTCTGCCTCTCATTATTTGGATGGACAACACTCCAATTGACAACCCCGACACAATTATCTACACAAACGGATCAAAAGATGGAGAAGGTAATACTGAAGCTGAATGGGCCATTACTAAGGGTGATTTATCAATTAGTCATTCATATGCATCTCGAAATAATGAAGTATCAGTCTTTCAAGCTGAGGTTTTCGCCATCACACAATCGATGGAAGATCTCCTTCAACAAGAAAAACAATAAAAAAATGTTGTAATTCGATTTCATTCTTAATCAGCAATTACTGCTGTTCTTAATCCACTTATCACAAGTGAAGAGGTTAGGAAATGCAAAGAAATTCTAAATCGCGGAAAGAAAGATTAGAATATATGCATTGAATTGTGTAAAGGTCACAACGACACAACAGGTAATGAATTTGCAGACTATCTTGCGAAAAGTGGCATTGGGAGCTGTAACCATAAGTGTATTGGTGTGAAAAGGTTTGCATCAACCCAGCACATCAATCCCACCTACATTAGGAAAACAATAAATGATTTCCTTAATAGAAGATGGTACGAGCGATTCACTGATTATAATCAACTCATGAAACACACACTTGTGATGCTAAAAGAACCTAAGCCAAAGCCTGTCATACTTCGTTGTGAGGATATTAAATTACTTGTTCAAACTTCACTGGTCATGGCTCATTTCTCGCTCAACTGAGTAAATGGAAGAACACAAGTGCAACATGTGATGTATGCATGGAAGAGTCACAGAGTGCAGACCACCTCATTAACAGGTGCCCTGCTCTCTCGTATGAAAAATATGAAGCCATGCAAGAAGAAGATGATATTCGAATTCTTAAGCTTATGAAATGTAAAAAGATGAAAAAAATTATTATAACCAATATTAATATTTAAGTAGGAATTTAGTTTTCACTGTAGTGACACGGATACCCCATTGTGTGGTTGTGTTCTTTACCCTAGTATGTGTACATTTTTATTGTTTGTATATCTATTGTAAGTAGTAATAAAATTTGACTAACTAAATGCCATTAAATTTGAATCACAGATGGCATATATTTACATGTCTATTCAGTTTGAACAAATGAAAATTTCTCACTTCTTTATGCAATACCATTGGAAATTATTTTTAATTTGATATTTTTTTTTTTTTTTTTTTTGTCCTCTGACAACAGCTGTAATTGGGAAGGAAGTTACCGAACCACAATTTGCGGAGCCTATAAAGGCTATAGCAGAGCTGTTGTATACGAAACAGCTGACCTGTCGCAAAAGCGGTAGGTCTTAAAGCTGATAAATTGGCCCGGGGGCCTTTCCATTATTACTCTATGCCGATGCGATCAAAGAGACTACCAATGTGATCAAAAAGATCTGGTAGCCTCATAAGATCCTCTGGCAATGAAAGGTCACTGATACTTTTCATACCTTTCTCAAAGAAATCATCCCGTCGTACCTGTTCCAGAGCCACGCACTCCATGACAACATGCCAGGTTTCTCCGACTTCCTCGCTGCAGAACCTACAGTTCAGATTCCTGGCGGAATCAATCTTATTCAAATGGTAGCTGTTTAAACCATGTCCTGTAATTAAATGAATAAATCTTGACAGATTTTCTCTGCTGTTGTTTCTAAGCAGAAGTCTGGACGTTTTGGGTGACACAACTGGCCAAAATCGTTTGGTCTGCCTTGCGTATTTCAGTTAGTTCCACGAAACGTTCCACTTCTTATGGAGATAGGCGTCCACAAGCTCCTTTGTTGCTTTCGGAATAGAAGTAAAAATTAAATTTTTGTAAAGTTTTATTCCACTCCAAAAAATGGCTCCTCTTCTTGCCCTTACCGATGCCATCCCATAACCTGTTGATAGGTGCATTGATTCGGAGTTGGGAGCGTAGACCCCGCCTTTCTATCTCTAGTGGAAGTGGACTATATCCTAGAACAACTTCAAGACCTCTTGTTGGCGCACTCCTTGGGACACACGTCAACATCACCATGGCCAGTCTCTGGAGCCTATCTAGTGCCTTTACATGGGCACTAGCCCTATGACCTCACACGACTGCACCATAAGTGAGCATGGGAACAACCACACATTTAAAACCCCATTCTAACATAGCCGGAGTTGGTCCCCACAGCCTCCCAACAGCGTTTCTTAAAGTCATCAAAAGAAGCATTGCCTTATCTATTTTATTCTTAATATGGTCGTTGAAACTTAGACTTGAGTCAACCATTATACCAAGGTATTTTGTTGACTCAGTTCTTTGCAATTCGACTCCGTTCATGTTAATGTTCTTTAACTTAAGTGGCATTTTATGTTTCCTCATAAATAAAATAACAGCCGTTTTAGCTGCATTAAACTCAAGGCCAGCATTATTTCCCCACTCAATAGCCATGTTAACTGCCTCCTGTCCCCTCTCCATGGCCGTATTTGGATCTGGACCAGAAGCCACAAAGCATGCATCGTCCGCAAAGCCCACTGTTCTTACGGGACCTTTTTTGAACCTCTCAAGAAGACTGTCAAAAGCCATATTCCAAACTAATGGACTTAGGACACCCCGTTGGGGTGTTCCCCTTTTTAACAGTCTTGTGATCTTGATACCTCCTTTTTTCAGGCTGACAATCCTTTCCTTTATGAAATTGGTATACCATTCAACAATTGTGGAGTCGACATTTTTCTTCAGCATACCATCTTTTATGGCTTGTAGAGATATATTGTCAAAAGCACCAGAGATATCGAGAAAGATCCCAGAGCAAACTGGTCCCTGAGGATAGCTGACTCAATCAGCCCTACTACCTCAGATAGTGCAGTATCACAAGACCTGTCTCTTCTAAATGCATGCTGATGATTATTAAGCGTTTTTTCCTTTAGGTATTCGCCTTCAAATTTTTCTTTAACTAATTTTTCTAGGACTTTGAAAACAAAAGATGTCAAGCAGATTGGTCTAAAAGACTTAGGAGAACTGTAGTCAGTCTTTCCAGGCTTTGGAATGAGAACTACCTTAGCAGTTTTCCAGCATTCGGGTACAGCTTTTAAGCAGAGAGATGCCCTGAAAAGCAAAACCATACTTTCAATGAAGGTATCCGGAAGTCTGGATAGCACTTCGGGCTTGATTCTGTCATCACCTGCAGCTTTATTTTTATCAAATTTCTTTATGTGTGAACTAACACTTCCAGTGTTGATGAAGCAAACTTTATCTTCATAGAGTTCGTCTGAAAGGACTTCCTCATGATTCCTTCCACCTTCACAAAGTGCTCCACTGTTGTCTTTTTTTTACACGAGTGCTTCCAGGGAACAGAGTCTGCAAAAAGTGATCCACGGTAGCCTCAGGAGTTCCAATGCTGTCCATTCCACTCCGAATACTGATTTCATGGTTTTGTTGGTCCTGGATCACTTTCAGGAGACCCGCCATCGACTTTGGAGTTCTAGCCTTCTCCACAAATGCTCCCCACGATTCCCATTTGGATTTCCTCAGAGCTCGTCTAAAATGTTTTATTTTATCTTTGTAAAGAATTACATCTTCGGCTCTATCGGATCTTTTAGCTCTGCGGTAAAGTTGTCTAGCCTCGCTTCTCAGTTTATCTAGATCCTTGGACCAAAATTTTAGAACGTTCTTTCTAACGTTTCTGTCATCCTCAGCTAGAGTGGCTGCCTTCATTGCATCCCCAATTTTTGTCACCAAGAAATCACTCTCCTCGTTTAGCCATGTAGTTGTAATCGAACTTGGCACTTCGTTAAATTTTATATGATTAAGGGAGTTCGTAAATTCGTTCCAGTTTATTTTCCTAGTCCTTATTCTCTCGGCACTTCTTCCATAGCCATTTACCTTAAATGAAATAGAATTGTGATCCGAGAAGCTCAGATCTTCGTCGACCTTCCAATCATCTATAATACTGTTATTGCAGTTAAGTGATAGGGTCAAATCAATTACTGTTTTGGCTCCTCTTCCTATGAAAGTGGGGGTATCCCCAACATTTTCAACCACTAATTCATTCCCGAAAATAAACTCCTCAAGTACATTACCACGTCTGTTGTTTTCTTGGCAACCCTAGAGTGTGCTGTGAGCATTGCTATCACAGTATATAATAAGCTTGATCTTATCCCTCCTGCAAAGACATATCAGTTTCTCAAGTTCATCCGGGACTACTCCATTGTACTTTATATCCAAATAGGATGACACGATGATAAAGTCACCTTCACTAACGTCTCCCCTACTTCTGTTTTCATAGTCCACCATATCATTCTTTATTCTAACCGCACACACGTCCCTTGATGACAAATCTCCGAGAAACCATGCCCTAGAGTCCGAAGGAGCCAGTATTGCTGCCCGTATCGTACACGAGTCAACCAAGGAGCGGTTGTAATGTGAGGGTCTATTACTAAAAAATTTCTTTGTGTTCGGAGGATAGCCCACAACTTTTTCCCGGACAACGTAAGGCTCCTGAATGCAGCATATATATTCGCTTTGCAAATTTGCTAATCGATCTGCTATATTAGCAGATGCAACCTTAGATTCGTGGATGTTTAATTGAATGGTTTTAAAATTCCCGACTGAAGTACTTAAACATGTACTATTCGGGGAGTCATACATGTCAAATTCCTAGTAAATTATGGTTTCTCTTTTTCTTTTAATGCTCTTAGTATACGTATTAGTTTAGTTTTTTTAGACTTTTTGTCCCTTTTACTGGTGATATTTCTGTTTGAGTTCTGCCCCTCTTAGAGGATAGAGAACGGGTCCTATCAGGCAAGATGACCCAGTCATCAAGGTGATGTTGTTGAGCTTTTTTTTTTGGTTTTTCTTTCCCCCACAATTAGGTGCATTGTTCGCAACCCGAGGACTTACTTTACCAGGTGATGAAGACGAAGCAGAGTGTGTTTGATCGATCTCATCCGAAGATGACCCTGAACCATCTTCATAGGATTTATTTTCATCAACTACATCTACGATTTCACAAGCTTTAATCGAGTTATTACTAGGAGGACTGACTGCATCTGTAACCTCAACAATTTTTTTTTTTATTTTTTTTTTTTATTCATTTCAGTTCCAACTACATAAAATAACGCACAAAGTAAATACGTATAAAAATACATAAATAGACATTCTTAGTCTCTTTTTTTTTTTTTTTTTTTTTTTCACAGTTCAGGAATACATACAAATGTATATATATAAAATGATGCTAATGCGTAAAAAATACATAATTAAACATTGTAGTTTAAAATTTAAGCATCAAAACTGAACAAACATCAAAACATTAAATATACTTATCAATAACAATAAAATCTCCTATTTGTATTACTAGAACATTAAAACATCTATTTGTAATATAAAAATTTTTTAAAAAGTTTTTTTATCGTATCAATGTAAACGACGGAACAGGAAGGGAAGTATCGGATCTCTGCGGCTGCCATAGTCCACGAATCATCTTTGACGGACGGAATCTTGAGGTCAAGGGCACCATATCTCGCTGCAGCGGAAAGGAGTACAGCCCTCAATTCGGAGGATTGAAGAGGATGATTGTCTGTGATTCTCTTGGCAATTAATGCTTTTGCGCTTAGGAGTGCGTTGTTTATTGCTTTCTGTTTAGCACAAGTTCCACGGTTGCTAATACCAAAGAGAATTGATGCTTTACAGTAATTTGAATTTTTCGAGTCCATTCCTTTGACATTAAGCTTTAAAAATCGACTGATAAGATTGACAACCTGGCAATCAACAAATGCATGGATCGTAGAGTTAAAAAGTAGACCACAATCTTTACATGGTGTATAAAATCTTATCAGATCGGCAGATATCAATAATTGTGCTGTGAATTTCTTTCCATCAGCAATCTTAGTTAGGGAACCAAGAATTTTGGATTTCCATTTTTCGGGAAGGTTTAGGAGCTTCATATATTTAGAACATATTTTTTCGCTATCTTCTTCTCCCGGTGGAACCGGTCTTGTCATTTTGAAGCACCATGGCTTCAACAGGCGATGGTTAATTGCCGATCTTTGCAGAGGAAGTCTAAATCTTCCATTTTGAAGAGATGAATTAGGACTGATATTATGAATGGTGAGATGGTCATCACTTATTGCTACCTTTTCAAGGTCTTCCGGCCTTTCTAAATTTTTGAAGAAATGCTTTTTAGAAGGATTACTCCTAATTACATCGACTGTTGACTCTTCTTCAAAGATCGGTTTATTCCTCCAAAATAATCTTTGAGCACAAGCCCAAAAAAGAGAAAATTTTGAAGTGACTGTTTTATTCGTTAGCTCCGTTCCGAACAAGAGCCAAGGATAAATAGCACTATTAGCAACACATCCCCTCCATTCAAGAGACGGACGATTTGTTATGTCTAAGAATATTTTATTATACATTTTTGGAATTATAGTCGCTAATTGTACTATTCCTCCACCAAGGTGACTTTTTTTTCTTTTAGTTGTAGGTAAATAAGTTTGATGAAACAGATTGCCCAACCAATTTCCTTCCTCTAAAATGGCCTTCTCTGCAATAAAGGGAATGACCGTGCTTTGTATAGTATAAATGGTACAAGTTGAGTGTTATAAAGATCTATTCTTTTCTGTAGACGAAAGTTCCTCCACTCTTTTGATCTTTGGACTACGAACTTGATATCCGCCCAATTTTTATCGTGTATACCACTTTTGCACCATACTATACCCAGCACGTCAATTGTATGATTTATCCGACATGCCCGAATATGGGTTCCTTGTGGAGGGTTCCAAGATCCAATAGGAAGAATTGATGTCTTCTTCCTATTTAAAGAGAGACCCGAAGTTTTTTCAAACTTCTTAAAGTAGTCCAATATTATTTCTATTCTTCTGACAACTTGGGCCTCAGAATTAGCCTGAAGAGTAATCGTAATATCATCAGCATAAAGGTCTATCAGATGCGAAGCTTCTCCAAAGTCAACGCCAAATCCACCAAACTTGCGTATCAATTTTAGTGTAAACTCTTCAACTGCTGCAATAAAAAGAAGAGGTGCCGACGGGCAACCTTGTCTACAGCTTCTTCCCAACTTGATTGGTTGACTGTCTAGGCCATTGATGGAAATAGTGGACGTACCATTTAAAAGTAGAGATCGTGTTGGATTAAAAAATTTTCGAGGTAAAAGTTTTTTTACTGCTCTTAAGATCAAATTATGAGAGATTCAATCAAAAGCTTTTGAAAAATCAATAGCAATGATCGCTCCAAATTTTTTATTTTTGTTTATTGCGTCTATGGAGGCCTGAATATTAAAAGAGATATCATAAATACTTCGATTTTTTAAAAAACCTTTTTGATGAGGTCCTATTTTATTATTTAAAAATTTTTCCATTTGTTGAGCCAGGACACCAGAAAGTATTCGATATGACTCATTCAAGACAGTGATGGGCCTCCAATGGGAGAAATCCGATCCATCTCCCTTCTTTGGGATCAACGAGATTCTCCACTTTGTTAA
This sequence comes from Lepeophtheirus nordmannii, assembly GCA_963680855.1. NCBI lineage: Eukaryota > Metazoa > Arthropoda > Copepoda > Siphonostomatoida > Caligidae > Lepeophtheirus > Lepeophtheirus nordmannii. The sequence goes on along the minus strand of OY804526.1, from coordinate 14,634,708 downwards.
AAAGCTTGGCATTTTACCCTATATCTCCATCCCTTCACTCACTTTCAAAAGAAAGGGAACAATCTGTCTGGAAAATTTAGGATAAATTTTGCCAATAATGCCGTCTGGGCCACATGCTTTTCCGACTTTTAGTCTTTTAGAAATGTAGTAATTAATATTTTCAAAAGAGTACACTGTATCTTCAATAAAATGAGGACGCATTTTTGGTTTAGGAAAATGTCCTTTTCGTCCTTCGACCAGGGATTGAAAACGTGTATGAAAAAAATCCAGAATATCCCGACTTTGAGTCAGAATTTTATTTCCATCTACAATTTTATTAAGCATATTGGTTGATATTTTATCTTTAATATGCAGTTTTCTTATTCGTTTGTTAATATCTTCCTCTCGTGTTACTTTGGCCTCCATTTCTGCTTCTGCCACTTCCGACAGCCAAAAGGAGTTTATTGAATCAGACATAATCGTTCGTACCAGAAGGGATTCCTTTTCAAGCATGTCTTCCAATTTTCGTTGATGATTTTTTGCTTCAGCTTTCCTTTTAAAATTATATTTTGATGATATGACCAAAATTATTTTGTTTAAAAGATTTAATGCTTGGAAAGGAGATAACGAATCCTTGAAACTAGTTTCGAGAGTATTTTTTAATTTTGAAGAGTATTCTTCATCATCTAATAGCCAATAAGGAATATTAGACTTCTTTCTATGCCCGTTGCACAGAAACTCCAATTCAATAATCTTATGGTCTGACGAAGGTTCTGGGCGGTACCATGTTGTTCTAATTCTAGATGCAATGGCAGGAGAAGCTAAGGCTAGATCTAGTCTAGACCTTTTAAAACCCTGTGCCCATGAAAAACTTCCCGGGCTGATTTTTTCAATAACATCCACAAAATCAAATGTATAGATAACTTTTTTTAACATAGAACTATTTGGATAAATATTTTTGGAATTATCTAAATCAACATTTAGATCTCCAATCAAAAGAGAAGGTATTTTGTTATTAACATTTTGAGAATTAGTTATAGCTTGGAAAAATTGAGATGATTTTTTATTAGGTCCGTATGCATTAATTAAATAAAATACGACTCCATTCGAATTCAAACGTAATTTATGCCACTCACTTTCTCCAGAATACTGTTTGATACAAGAAACAATAGATATTTTCTTCGTAATGAAAGTCAGGACTCCTCTTTTTGAGCCGGAGCCTGTAAAAAAATGATGGAATTTTTTTGGGAGACATAAAGGACATTTCTGAGAGCAAGAAGAGGATGTAAGAGACTTAATATCCTGAAGACATATAATGTCAGCATTCAGCGAAAGGAGATGCTTCATTAATGCATGTCTAGATTTTCGCTCTCTTCCTCCTCTTGTGTTAAGTGATAATATCTTCTTTATTCCCAAGTTCTGAATCATTTCATTGGATATTGCATCATTGAGATAATCTGATATAAGAGTTTGCATAAATTAAAAGAATAAATAGGCAAATAAAATGTATAAAACTATGTTTTTGACTGCTTAGAAGGATTCGCATTTTTATCAGGGGAGTCAGAAGAATCAGGTTTTGTCCTCTTCCCCGCCGATTGGGATCGAGTACGATGTTTTAAAATTACTTCTCTATCTAAAATATTTTTTTTTGTTCCTTTTAATAATGAGTTGATACGTAGATCATGGCGTGGTGTCATAGGAGATCGAGAAATAGACCCCGAAGAAATATCTGAATCTGCTTGCACACTTTCTCTTGAAGGGGAAACGTCTTTTGTTACACCTTCATCAGTTTCATTATTATCGGTGTCATCATGAGTTTCTACAATAGTGTGGGACTCTATGGAAGGTGAGGTCCGGATACCATCATCTTCCAAAGTTTCCACGACCACTTGTTCATCTTGGGGAGCCCTATCCTGATCCTCAGAAATAGTCAAAGACTCATCCACATTATTATTTTGTGGAGCAGGCAACTCTTCCCTTCCTTCACTATTGAGTTTTTTATCTTTCTTTTCATAAATGAGTTTATGTAAGGCTCGTTCGTAGTCCGAGGTCTTCATCCTTTTTTCCATGCAATGTTGTTTCATATGCCCAAAGGCGAAACATTTTTGACATTGTAATTTGACACCGGCGAACTTAACTTATATAAGATTTCCTTCAAATGGAAGAATTTGAGGGATTGAAGAAGGGTCTACAACAATTTCGACGATGTAGTCACCATCCCTCCAGACTTCTTTGTAGTTTCTATATTTACATTCAGCTCTTTCATCAATTGGGTTCTTTTTTGGATAGTGATCTGAAATTTCACCTAAGTTCCTCGGCCATTCAACTACTCTGGCTTCATTAACCCGCTTAAACGTATTAATTAAAGTCAGAGTCAGTTTCTTTTTTCTATCGGCTATAATATTCTCAATACCTTTCAGTTTGAATTTTATTTTTTCTAAAGAGCCATCGGTATTTTTTATTTGCAATACATGATGTCTCTTAAGTTCTTGAAAACGAGATCTTATGTCTACTGGATATTTCGTGTAAAAACAGGCTTGCCCAAGACTGAAACGAGGGTTCGCCCCTGCAATTTCATGTTCTTGAAAACCATATTCAGTCGCTATATCATAAATATCTAAATGCTTGAGATTGTCTCTCTTGAAGACCATCCCCTCTGCATTTTCCATCGTGAGGACGAATGTCTCCCACTTAAAGTTAGGTTCCAGGTTCAGTTGAACCGCTGCATTCCGAGGAATGCTTTTATTTTCCTTTAGGACATCAGAATATCTTGTGTCCTTGACAAATGATGAACCATTGTCATTTTTATCAGGGGGCTTATCGGGAGGTTTAGTGGTCATATTTATTTATAAAAGTTCCGTATGACAGGGAGCAAAATAAATACAATGACGCAGCTTATACCTCGAATCCCTCAATCGAATTCAATCCACGAAAAGTCGCCCTTCCGGGAATAGAAGTCCAAAAAAGTTCCTGTGAAGGAGCCCTCCAACACTCAGCGTTCCTCTGCTTCGGAGATCCAAGTCAAAAACTACTCAAAACCACTTAAACAGAAAAAGCAATTCAAGAGCAAAAGAGACACGTCTTCACCGTTTTGTTTTTCAAATATTTTCCAATTTTGTTAACTCCTTCTGCACCGCTCACTTCCGAAGGATCTAGCTCCCCTCCTTGCGCTGAGTCATTAGTACCCGACTCTAAACAATGTTCATCTGAGGTCAGTGCATGCGACAGACATGAACTACCTGAATCCACCTCAGTGGGTACTGCATTTTTACTGTTATTTTTCTCCTCAGTCCCATTGGAATGTCGTTTCAAAACAACCTTTTTAAGGGCACTTTCATACTCGAAGGTTTTGACCCTTTATTCTGAACAGTACTGTTTCAAATGTCCAAAGTTAAAACACTTTTGGCATTATAGTCTCACTCCTTGAAACTTCAATTTTATCAAAGCTCCTTGAAATGGCAAAATTTGAGGAAGAGTAGACGGATCAGCGACCATAACAATATAATCGCCGTCACGCCAGATCTCCTTGTATTGAGAATATTTCTCTTCGGCTATTTTATCAACAGGGTTTCGTTTGGGGTAATGGTCTGTAACTTCACCAAATTGTTTAAGATAGTTAACAATTTTTTGCTCGTCTATCCTTTTAAAAGTGTTGACAAGGGTAACAGTTATTTTTTTCTTTTTATCCAATAATATCTTATCAATGCCTTTGAGTTTAACTCTAACCTCTTCCATGGTATTATTCATGTTTCTCAACTTGATACTTTTTATACTCTTTAATTCTTCAAGTCTAGTCCTGACATCAATAGGGTGTCTGCTATATATGCATGCCTGCCCAAATCCAAAACGAGGATTTGCACCTGCAATCTCGTGCTCTTTAAAGTCATATTTTATGGCTAAATCATAAATTTCAAGATGGTTCACCATGTCAGTTTTAAAAGGGTTTCCATCAAGGGTTTCAATTAAAACAACAAATACTTCCCATTTGAAGTCACTGTTCAAATTCACTTGAACTCCTGCACCACTGGAGGTGCTTTTTCCTCCCTTAAGGACATTTGAGTACTGTCTTCTAGTTGAACTAGAAGACTCTTTTACGTTATCATCGGGGGGCTTGTCTTGAATAGTCTTCGACATATTGATGAGGAAGAAGACGATATAAGAAGAGAAGCAAATACCCGATGAAGATGAGGTAAGTTAAAGAAAAAGAAAATGAAAAAGGCGTGCAAGGAAGGGACAAAGGAGAGTCAAGACGTTCCCTACTAAGCAATAAAAGAAGAAGAAAAAGAAAAAAAGAACAAACCCCAACGAGTTAGTCCAGTCGAAGAGTAGACGTTTGTACCTTCTCTAAGACCTGATTTGATATATATTTATAAACAAATTTTAAATATATTTTTATTTTTTGATACAGTTTGTTATGTAGTACATGTATTTGTTTATCCCCTATTTTCCAATACATTATTGTTAAAATAATCAAAACTGGTTTTAAAGGTCAAATGCACTAAGCGGTAACTTTTTAGTTTCCCTTGTCTGGCTGATGAATATAAGCTTGATTGTATGTTCATGACAAGTCTGTAATGAAAATTAAAATTACAAAATTTTAATAAATTCGTTACCGCAGAAATTATTTTATTTTAATAAATTCATAAGAATTAATGACCATAACTTAAATGAAACTAAATATAGTACTGCAAAATGAACGAAGAATAAAAAAAAAGCAAGAGTACAATACGTTTTTCCTTTTCTTATCACCAAACTCCATTTTTCTATACAAAAGTCCAATTCTTAGTAATAATGCTACATGAATAGTGTATAAATATATATTTATTAATTTAGTATTTATCAACAAAATTGTTTTTGGCTTAAAGCCATTATAATATAAGGTTGTCAAATATCTCCCTTCCGCCTTTTTGCATTTGAATTTCGCGGTTATGTACAAAGCGCTACAGAGCTTGTATCTGGCAATACTATACATCATTTGAAAGGTCTTGACATAACATACAAAACGACCTTATGCATGATTAGTTTGAATATTGTGTTCAACAGACGTGTAAACATGGAGTTCACTAACGCCGAAATTCGTGCTATTTTAAAGTTTTCCTTCGTTAAAGGCAAATCTGCTAGAAAAACGTTCCGTGAGATTAATGCTGTTTTGGGGGATGGTACTCAATCACTTCGAACAGCGGAGGAATGATTTTGACGATTCAGAGCCGGTGAAAATGACACCATGGATAAGCCAGCCGGTGGAAGACCTGTGACGACGAATACCGATCAAATCATAGAAAACATCGAGTTAAACCGGCATGTGGCATCTCGTAACATCGCCCAGGAGATGGGAGTTAGTCACCAAACCATTTTAAACCACCTGCAGAAGGCTGGATACAAAAAAAAAAAAAGCTTGATGTTTGGGTGCCGCATGATTTGACGCAAAAAAATCTTCTGGACCCAATCAACGCCTGCAATATGCTGCTGAAACGGAACGAATTCGACCCATTTTTGAAGCGGATGGGGACTGGCGACGAAAAATGGATCACATACGACAATATCAAGCGAAAACGGTCGTGGTCGAAGACTGGTGAATCGTCCCAAACAGTGGTCAATCCGGGATTGACGGCCAGGAAGGTTTTGCTGTGTGTTTGGTGGGATTGGAAGAGAATCATGTACTGTGAGCTGCTCCCATATGGCCAGACGCTAAATCCTACCATCTACTGCGAAGAAATGGACCGCTTGACCGACTAGAAGCGTCCAGAATTGGCCAACAGGAAGGGTGTAGTGTTTCACCAGGACAACGCCAGACCACACACTTCGTCGATGACTCGGCAGAAGCTACGGGAGCTCGGATGGGAGGTTTTATCGCATCCACCATATAGCCCGGACATGTGATTACCAAGTGATTACCACCTGTTCCTGTCCATGGCGAACTTTACTCCTTGGTGGTGTAAAGTTGAACTCAAAAGAGGCTTGTGAGATGTGGCTGTCCGAGTTCTTCTCAAATAAGGAGAGGGGGCTTCTACGAGGGGGGTATTATGAAGTTGCTGTCTAGATGGAAACAGATTATCGAACAAAACGGTGCATATTTGAACTAAATCCGATCCCTGTAACACTTTTTATAAAGCATTAAATAAAGAGCAAAAAAGCGAAAGGGAGATATTTGACAACCTTATATATCAACCACTTAAGAGACTTGAAAAGATATATTGTCTAAAAAATCTTTAGCATTTGTAATTTATTGATAATGTAGCTTATTTTCAATTTCACTATTGTGTCTAATTAGGACAAACAAAAATTCTGATAAGTTGGATGTGTTACGATTAAAATACTATATATATTTTCAATTTCAATTTTCAAGTGTTAAAAAAATGTATTACTTATGTTGAACGTTCCTACTAATAATATAAACAAAGTTAAATTAAATATAGATTAATCCATTATGATTTGAATGATTTAGATGGAATTTTTTTAATTGACATTGCAGTCATGATATTTACTACACAGTACCTGCTACTAAATCAGTCTACTAAGTAGTTATATTCAAAAATGGAAAAACTTTTACGACCTGACTGATTCGATAGGGATCCAAACTAATCCAATGCTGATAAATATTGCACTTATTTGAAGTTCACATTCGAATGTTTAATTGAGTTATAACAGAAGAACAAGGGAAAGAAAAATTAAAGGAGTCTCAATATAACCTAAAACCTAAAAATGTAAAGTAATTACAACCTATCATGAATACACTGTGGAATGAAGAGGCTGCTAAAGCATTTGAAGAAATCAAAAAAGATGTAGCAAAAACTGTTATTATGGAAATAAGTGTAAAGGAGAGACTTACTGTATAAACTGACGCTTTGGAATTTAAGCTTCATTAAGATGAATGTGGGGTACCGTTAGCTATTTTCTCCAGAACACTGAATTCTTCCTGAGCCGTCATAATGCAGTAGAAAAAGAAGCCTATGCAGTGGTTGAATCTTTGTGTGTTTGGCGACATTTTTTAATTGGCAAACAGTTTTCATTAACAATGAATCTTTGGTATTTGATCAGCAAAATTTCGGTAAAAGCAAAAATGAAAAAATTGTCAGATTAAAACTGTTATGTTTCTCTTTTTATATCGAGTATAAACCGGGGAAAAATATTTTAGTTGCTGATCATTTATAAAGAATATGTGGAATATCGATGGAAAATCCTCACTTAAAAATCAATTCACTGGAAGTTATGCCACCTCAGGATAATTAGAAGTGTTTATTATATAAAAACCTGCATTGCCATTTTCTTAGAATATTTAAAGTAGATTAACCATGTCTACTAATAATGCTGTGAAATTAAATCTAAGTTAATTAAGAATGATAGAAATAGATTAATCAGAGCTACAATACCACTAGAAAGAATAAGTTTTGACTTTATATGACCTTTACATTCGAATAGTAAAATAATGATAAATTCATAATTATAATTGTTGATGGATAATATCTATTTCCATTTGCTTACTATTGTGTAGATGTTTCGAGCTAGTTAGTAATTAGATGCATCTAAGACTTTTCCTTCGTATTTGAAATTTCCAAGTGCTTTACTCTCATCGATATCTTGCATTTATGTCCTGAGAATTAAAAATTTATCTTATAGAGATATGAATCGCTACAAGTCAGAACAACTCCATATAATCCACAAGAAAACGTAATACAGTTATACTTGTATATTGTCAATAAGAACTGAGCGTGAAAGGGATTTCGTCAAAAAGAAGTTAATAACATAGCACTATTCTTCGTTATCTGCTTATCAATTTCTTTTACTAAATTTTTTCCATTAACCCTCTGTAAAATACGCAAATTGAAGTTAATTATTATATAAGTACCCAACTAAATAATATTTAAGCTATAGTAATTGGCATTCCTACATTTAGTGGAGGGCGTTTCCTTAAATATGAAGAGTAATAACTAAACTCCTTTTTGACTTGAGTATAGTAGGGGACTATTGAAAATATCCAAGTCCACCGAATAAAGAATCCATCCTTTGATTTTTTGTATTCGTTTCATCGCTATTTTATTTTCAAATGAATATATCTAATAAACATCTGATAATTTATTCTAGAATTAATTTCTATGTTGGAGATTTAGTAAAAACTTATCAAAAAATGTGATAGAAAAGATAATAGCTTTTAATTTTGACATGTGTATTTAGTTTAGTGTTTTAGAACATCAGTCCGAATTTTAATATGTAATTGAGGGAATAATACGCTATGTTTTAATTTTCATGGATGTATTATACAACATAAAGATACTATGGTCCTGTCAATTGTTAAATGATTATTGGGTCAAACTAAATTAACCATGACAAATTTGCAAGCAATACTACTTTTTCAGTTCTCTTTGTAGACATATCCCTGCATTAAAAGTAAAAAACCTTCACGGTTGGACATAACGGATACATCGAATTAATAAATAAATAAAGAATTCACAATCATTCAATCAATAAAAATAACATAAAACATTCTACATTTACCCTATTTGCATTTTTTAATTATTTTACATAGTCTTTTGATGGTTTCCTTGTACGCGATGGAAAGAATAGGAATGTATTTGATATCATCAGACGCATATGTCCAAGTACCATCCGGAGAAGAGGGAATTTTGATGTACAAAGCAGCATATCTCGCTGCAGCCGAAAGAAGGATAGTCCTCAATTCGCAACGATGGATTGGTTTATACATAGTTATTCTATTAGCGATGAGAGCTTTAGTGGAGAGAAGAGCATTATTGATGGCTTTGGTTCTAGCCAAATTCTCTTTATTCTTAAAGCCGAAAAGGACTACTGCTTTGCAGTATTTCTCAGCTCTCAGTAATCCAGAGATAGAACCTGAGTACGTCAGCTGATATCTGGAACTGGACGGCAAACTTATTCTCATCCGCAATTTTACTTAGGGAGCCTAAAATCCTCTTTCTCCAATTTTCGGGCAGATCGAGTAGTTCCATATATCTTTGGCAAACAGTAGAGCTTTAACACACTAAAGTTGTTTGCAGCTCTCTGCAAAGGAAATCGAAATCTCCCGTCCATAAATGGGATTTGGCCATGAATGTCATGATGTGTGAAGGTTCTATTTTTTATCACCGACTCTTCCAGTTCTTTCGGTTTACTTAAGTTCCAGAAGAAAAATCTTCTTCCTATATTGCGTCTTATAATATCCACTGTGGAGTCACTCTCATACAATGGAGTCATCTTTCACATAATCCTCTGCACGCAACCCCAAATAGAAGACAAGTTAGAGGTAAATTTATTTGTTAAATCAGTACCAAACAGAAGCCACCAATAGACACCATTAAAGGAAACAGACCTTCTCCAATCTAAAGACGGATGTTTTGTTATATCCATTAAAACATTTTTATAAATTTTGGGAATAATAGTAGTTAGTTGTACTATCCCACCACCTAAATGGTCCTTTCTACGTTTCATTGCCGGGATATATGTTCGATGAAACAGAAGGTTCAACCATTTATTTTCTTCCACTAATGCCCTTTCTGCAAATATGGGAGATGAGGAAGCACGATACAGTACTAAATACAACCTTATAGTTGTAATGATCTACCCTTCTTTGAAGACCGAAGCCTCTCCACTTTGAGATATTATGAGTAATTAACGAACACGTGTCAGACCAATTCTTGTCATCCACTCCCCTTCGGCTCCAGTGCATCCCCAAAATTTAGATACGTTGTTTAACCTCACATGAGCGAATGCATGTCCTGGGGTTGGATGCCAGGCACCAATAGGTAAAATGGAGGTCTTCTTCTTGTTCATTGATAGGCCTGATATTTTTTTAAATTTTGAAAAATAATCCAAAATTATCTCTACCCTTCTTACAATTTGAGCTTCCGAATTAGCTTGAAGGGTTAAAGATATATCATCAGCATATAGATCAATTATATGACGAGCACCTTCCAAATCAATATCAAATCCACAATATTTTTTAATAATATTTCGGGCGAAATCTTCAACAGCTGCATTAAACAAAAGGGGGAAGACGGACAACCTTGCCAACAGCTCTTACCCAAAAAGACTGGTTCACTTTCCTGACCATCTACCGACAAAGTAGACGTGCCATTAGTAAAGCTTTGACAGGATTGCAAAATTTTCTTGATAAAATTCGCTTCACTGCTTTAAGAATGAGGCTGTGAAAAATGGAGTCAAAAGCTTTAGAAAAGTCTATAGCAATTATAGCTCCAAATTTTCTTTTGCTATCTACAGAATCGATAGAAGCTTGTAAATTCTGCGAAATATTACAAATTTTCCTTTTTTTAAAAAAACTTTTTTGGTGGTATCCAATTTTATTGTATAAAACCTCATGCATTTGAACGGCAAGAGTACCGGATAAAATTGAATAGGCTTCATTTAATACAGTGATGGGTCTCCAGTGACTGAAGTCAGTCCCATCACCCTCTTTCAGAATGAGTGCAATCCTTCCTCTAGTCAGAATTTTGGGCATCTTACCTTTTCTTTCCATTTCCTCCCCGACTTTTAGAAGATAGGGAACTATCTGATTAGCAAAATGGAAAAAAACTTTTCCAGTGATGCTATCAGGGCCACAAGCCTTATTTACTTTCAGTCTTTCTTTTATGTAAGAACATAATTTCTCGGAAGAAAATATCTCATTACGAAGATGCTGTGACTGTTTTTTTTGGTCGAGGGAAGTGGACTCTTTCATCTCCAACTATATCTTGAAAACGAGAGTGAAAATATTTTAAAATATCTGTTTTATCAGTAAGAGTTTTTCCTATATCAATAATTTTACAAAGCGAGCGGGCTGTGAACTTATCACCTTTCGAAAGATGTTTTAATCTTCTACTGGAGTCCTGTTCCCGGGCTATTTTCGCTTCCATCTCCGCTTCTGCAACTTCAGCTATTCTGAAAGAGTTAATGTTATCTGATATAAAAGTTCGGGTAAATAAAGAGCCATTGTTTAAAATATCTTCAATTTGGGATTTCTGTTTTTCGTTTTGGACTTTTTGTTGAAATTTAAAATGCAATGTTGTTGATGAAATAACTTGATTGAGTAAAAATATGGCCCGATTAGAAAAAATATGATCATTAAAATATTTTTCTAAATTTCTTTTTAGTTTTCGATTAAAAATCTCATTGTCCAACAACCAGTTTGAAAATCTGAAATTACTTCTATGAGCCTGGCAGAGGAGCTCCAGTTCAACAATCATGTGGTCTAAGGAAGGTTCAGGACGGTACAAAGCTTTTTTGATTCTAAACGCAATCGACGGTGAGGCTAATGCTAGGTCTAATCTAGATTTTCCTCTCCTATTAGACCAGGAAAAATTTCCCGGATTATGCTTTTTTATTATGTCAACCAAGTCAAAAGTGCCGATGATTTTACTGAACATCATACTATTAGGATATTTATGCTTAGGTTGACTCAAATCCACATTTAAATCGCCGATAAGAATAAAAGGAACACTACTATTTAATTGACTATTAATAATGGATTGGAAGAAAGGGAAAGATTTGACATTTGGGCCATAGGCATTGATGACATAGATCAACACTTCATTATAGGACAGGCGGATTTTATGCCAATCACTCTTTCCAGAGTATTCCTTGATACAGAATGCATTTGATATTCTTTTTGTGATAGAGGTCAGAACCCCTCTACTTGATCCATTTCCCGTAAAGAAGTAGTAATAATCTTTTGGAAGACAAAACGAACATTGATTAACACAAGTAGAAGATACCAGAGATTGTATGCCTTGAAGACAAATAATATCTGCATTGAAGGTTAGGAGGTGCTTCACCAAGGCATGTCTAGTTCTTCTGTCTTTTCCTCCTCTTGTGTTGAGTGATATTATTTTTCTTATTCCCTAGTTTGCTGACATTTCATTCGAAATGGGCTCAGAGAAATAATTTGTTATTTTTGATTGCATAGAAAACTTGTTTGTTTGTTTGTTTAGCTCCTAGATTAGCCCCACCTCACCGGAACTTAATCTGGTATCAGCCGTTTGTGAACTACCAAGGAGCTAACTTTATTTTCAAAAATTTCATTAAATGTACATAATAATTTATAGCTTTTGAAGATGAATTCCTCCAGGAAAATCCTACGGTCCCCGATCTCGTCATAGAGCTCTTCAATTTTTACATGCGTCCGTGGACAGTGATGAATGAGGTGGAAGGGAGTCTCCTCGTTTTCTCCACAAAGCCGGCTGATGGGACTTTCTATTTTGTTTATTTTGTCTCCCGAGGTCTATGTGGCCTGTTATCATTCCAACAATTATTGACATTTGCTTTCTTTTGAATTTGAATATTTTATTACCAATGTATGGCTTGGCGATGAACAGTTTTGATTGACGACATGTCTTCATTGCTTTCCATGATTCTCGCCATTTATCTAGGGATATTCGTCTATGGGCGTTTTTTGCCTGACAAATTGATACTGGAACAGTTACTGACGTGCCATGTTTTGCACCTTCTTTAGCCAACGCGTCAGCATATTTGTTGCCAGTATGGTTGTCGTGGCCCTTAATCCAACCCATCTTGATATCGGAATTTGACGATTCATTGGCGTTTTTGCATGCCAGAATTCCAGCGGTCATCATATCGCTGGGTCTCACATGAAGACTCCTTATCGCCGATAGACTGTCGGAAAGTATCAATATTCTTTTTCCCCTTGTTTTTTCTCCCTGAGATCATAATGATTTATGGACCATTTTTCTTCCAGTTTGTAAATACGCTTTCCAGTCCAGAAAGGTACACTGGGACAAGGGGCTGGGATACTGTGTTCCTCTAAATATTTTTCTAGATATTATATATGTCCTCAACATAGGTGGTCAAACCAGTTCAGCGGGTTATCTGACCTTGTTTGAAGCCTCGTTAGGCATGCGCGCTCCATTAAATAGAGATTCATTGGCATGAGCCCACAAAGTACTTCCATTGTTGCAGTGGGTGTGGACTTCTTGGCCCCTGTGATGCTCGTTAAACCAAGTCTTTGAAGTTCGCTGAGCTCTATTACCATAGATTTATTAAGTTTTGAAGCAAACGCAATGGCACCGTAGCTTACAATGGATCTCGCATATGCTTCATAAATCCATTTTGACTTAAGGGGGCTCAGTCCCCAGTTGGAACCTACAAATGCCCTAAGTGCAAAGAGTCTTCGCTTCGCTTTGGAAATGGCGTATGCAACATGCTTTTTCCACCTCAATTCTTCATCAATGACCAATCCAAGATACTTAAATGTGGACACCCTCTCAAGTTTTTCCCCATTTAAGTAAAGGGACACATCCTTGGATCTCTTCTTTTTTGAAAAGAGCATGTATTTAGTTTTGCTAAGACTGAAGATGGTATCCCTTCTGTCAGCCCACCTTGAAAGTTTATTTAGGGCACCTTGCATCAGACTAACAAAGGTTGGTCGGTCAATCCCACGCACACATAAGGCTAGGTCATCTGCATAAGCGACTGTATGGATTGGTTTTTCCATTTCGTCAATAGCTTCCTGAAACGAGAGATTCCAAGCTAGAGTTGAAAGGATTCCTCCTTGAGGACATCCTCTTGTTGGTACAATTGACACTTCTTCGTCACCCAGAGAGGTAGAAACGACTCTATTTTTCAGTATATTTTCATACCAATGAATCGTTCTTTCTTCTACTCCTTGATTACACATGGCGTCAATGATATGGCCAAATCTGACTCTGTCAAAAGCCCCCTCGATATCCAGAAATACTACTAGGGCCTCCTCATTTCGATAGAAACTTTTTTCACAAAAGTCCACTAGTTTACTTATTGCAGTACTCGTTGACTTTCCTTTTATAAAAGCAAACTGGTTCGGTAAAACCAGGTTACATACAGAATGGATTCTCCACTGTATCAACCGTTCCAGGATTTTCAGAGCCACATTTGTTAGTGTGATTGGTCTAAACGCTCGTGGTTCTGAATAACACTTTTTGTTCGGTTTAGGACCCATGCTTTAAACGCCTCACGCTTTGCCTTAATTATCATTGTTTAATAAATTTGTTTTTCTGCCTTATAGATATCTGTTTGTTTTTTGCGCTGAAGAAACTTAACTTTTCTTCTTGGCTCTCTGAGCGCATCACTCCACCAAGGGTTGACCTTCCTTAGAGTTCCAGATATGGATTTTAAGAATTTTTTAAAGACTCAAGAATCAAAGATGCTATACTTGAAGCCTCCAGGTCAATACCTTCAGAGTTTATAAACGCAACCTCTGAATGAAGTTGACGGGATTCCAGTTCTGCTTTAAATTTACTCCAGTTGGCACTTTTCAAATTAATACCCTCGGAAAGAGTCCTTCGTGCATTAATTTTGAAGAAATTAAATCGGTGATCAGATCCAGAATAATTATCCTCCGTTCTCCATGACGAAATGAGATGAACACTCCAAGAGTTTGTAAGAGTGAGATCAATAATAGATTGTCCCATTCCACCCACATTTTGGAGACTTAGGTTATAGCGAGCCATAAACTCCTCAAGTTTTTCTCCCCGTCGATTTGTCACAGAGTCTCTCCACAACACACTTCTTGCATTGAAATCACCACAAATAAGAAGAGGCTTGTGATGACTATTACAGAAGTCAACAAGTGGTTTGATCATGCCACAAACATCATCGTTTTTTATATCGGCGTAATAACTGGCCACAATAAGACTTTTATTGTTGTCTGTCTTTACTGCACACACGACCAAATCCTCGTTACAGAACTTGGGAATTTGAGTAACGATCAGGTCATGGGATGATAAAATAGCTGACCTTGGCTTGGGTTTGCCACAAACGAAGAGAGACAAGCCTCTTAGACTTGCTACTGTAGCACCACCAGTCACAAGTAGGGGTTTGGTTACAAACAGTATGGTCGTGGTTTTTCCAAGGACTCTTTGATGAAGCTCTTCTGAACAAGTAATTCGTTTCCCCATATTTATTTGAATACATTGTACCGCACTAAAGAGGAAACTATCACATGGATGAGGTGATCTATTCTTATTTGACATTTGACTATTAATATATAGAAGTAACACATATGGGCATGATGTACTCCTTTACAGGCTGTACTTTTGAAGAGATGTTTTTATAGTTTTCTTTTGGGGTGTTAAAATGAACTTGTGTTCTTTGAGTCACAGTCCCGTATGCGTTTTTTGCTCTCCATCTCTGGACTGTTAAAAACTCGTTTTATTTTCTTGCTATCAGTATTGGAGTTAGTCTTCTTCATGGGGATCGAAGAACCCCTGTGCATGACTTTCGTCCAATCATCTCTCAAACTAGAGGTTTTAACACCTCCGGTTTCCGTGTTCTCAAGGCATGGTACCTCATCACATACACTCAAAGTGGTAACCGTGATAGTTTCCTGCTCTTCTGTCATATTAATAGAGATACCTGCGTTGATACCCTCCTCCATTGATTTTTCCTCTTCTCGAAGGGTAGCTTATTCGGTAGCTCTCCTCTCCTCTGCATCAGAGTTCCTTATGGGAAGTCCGAGTCCAGTCCTAAAGTTTTTATTAAATTCGGAGTAACTTATTTTCTGTGGGGAAGGACATTTAACTTTAGTGTGCCCAAACTTAAGGCATTTAAAACATTGTACAAGCTGTAACTTAGATACAAGTTCAACCTTACGGCCCCTCACAGGTATTATCATTGGCAGTTTTCTTCTTGGTTTTATTCGAAATTTCATCTTCCCGGACATAATTGTATTTAACAGTTTTGAAAAAGAGCCATCTTCCTCACTCTCCGCCATGATAGAAAGGGGGACATTTTCAAACTCTCCGACAATTTCTCCATACTCGTTCATAATTTCTTTTAAATCCTGTAAGTTAAGTTTCCGAACCATTTTCAACTATAACTTCTATGGGATTCTGTGCAACCCGAGCATTTTGGACACCCCTGATGCTAAATTTAACTTCATCGTCAATGTCAACGGGTCCATTCCCAGTCTCAAATTTTGAAACTATATTAATAGGCCGCTTGAATTCAATTATTAAATATCCTGCTGAACCCTTGCAGTCGTTTATTCTTAATATTTTTTCCGCTTTTAGTTGAAAAGTTTCGAACAGAGTTTTGTAATGAGTGACATTCAGCGAGAATCCTCTCAGGCCTTTACCATCCTTGTCTCTCCAGTCCAAAAATATCTTATTCCAGAGAGGGTTTACATTAAAGGACTTATGCTCCGGTTTGTGTGTCCTAGTTATGCTAGAGTAAGTCAAGTGATCACTTTTTCTAGTTGATCTCTCCTTGGTAGGACTCTCTGTTAAGTGTTCCTTCTCTTGTAGGTTTCCATGCGTACCCGTCGTTTTTCCTTTTTTTCACTCTCTTCATCTCTGTTCAACGTGCTCTCACAGGCCTGCAGCCGGTCAGGCGGTTTATCGGGAGGGAGCGCAGACATTATATGTGAAGGGAGTTAGAGGTGTCTTACCTTGCCCTAGCTAGCTTAAGAGCAACGCAGAATTATGTGATGTCACCCAAAAAGAGACAGAGAGGACAACCACGTCAAAGATAAAACCAAAGAGATTGGTTCTTCTGGGTATTCTGGGGCTCCAAAAATCCTCCAAAAAGCCACTACAACACTGTTCAATTTATTTTTTAAAATGAACGTCCGTCGCTGAGGCAAAACATTAAACAAAAAAAAAAAAAAAAAAAAAAAAAAACTTATTTTTTAATGTTGAAATTAGTAAATCAACATGTAATTCGGAAGTTCGTCAGTTTTTTTCTGTTTGATGCTCGGTGAATTTTGTGGGGACAGTCCAGAGTCCGGGGTGTTTCGTTTTGTATTTGAGCCTGATCTTATTTTACTTTTTAGAATATTATACAAAGAAATATTTGGTTTATTAACTTTGTATGGTTTTTTTGATCTCATTCGAGTCATGCCCACTACTTGTAAAGATTCCTTTTTCATTTAAATTTTCTTGATTTGAATTGGTACCTTCATCTTTGTCCGAATTAATAGTTTTAACTATTACTTCAGTATTTTGATTGGTAATATCACCGTTAAGGCATCTCATACCTTCGCCCTCAGGTTGTATATTAGGTAACCAGAATATATCATCACAATTATCTACTGTAGGATCGGATATATCTTAACTTTCTACCTGGTTTTTCTCTATATCATCACATAGTTCTACTACTTTTTGATTCTCCATAATACTCTCGTTATTACGCTCCATAATTTTATTTTCTAAAATAAAATTCTTCAACATTTTTTCATAGTCAAAAGTTCTCACTCTTTTTTCACTACAGTAGAGTTTCATATGACCGCATTTAAAACAATTCTGGCATTGCAGTTTGACCCCAGTAAACTTAAGTTTAATTAAATTTCCTCTTAATGGTAAGATCTCTGGAAGTGAAGATGGATCTGCAATGATCTCAACCATGTAGTCGCTATCTCTCCAGACGTTTTTGTACTTAGGAAATAGTTCCTCTGCTTGTTTGTCAGACGGATTATTTTTTGGATAATGATTGGTTACGTCACCAAATTGCTTTGGCCAATCTACAACTTTTAATTCATCCACGCGCTTAAATGTATTCACTAAGGTGATGAGCAATTTCCTCCTACTATCGAGAGAAATATTTTCAATTCCTTTTAATTTTACCGATACTTCTTCTTCTTTAACACCTTCACAGTTTTCCAAGAACATGTTTTTCTGCTTTTTTAGATCCTCCAGTCTATCCCTAACGTCAATGGGAAAGTTAGTATAAAAGCATGCTTGACCAAGCCCAAACTTTGGGTTAGTGCCAGCAAGCTCATGTTCTTTAAACCCATAGAATATGGCTAGATTGTATACATCAATGTGCTTCAGTCTATTTTGACGAAAAGCCTTTCCCTCTTTGTTTTCAATGCGAATCACAAAAGTTGCCCACATGTAATCACCATTCAGATTAATCCTTTCATTAGAATGATAATTATTATTATTTCTGTTTCTACCTGTGGTAGCCTGAAGGTATGACATTTCAGGTAAGATTTCAGGAGGGCGATCAGTTGCGTCTTCGTCCATAGCAAATCAATTAGTAGGAATGTAAAGAATACGCAAATGGGGTGTGTAAAATAAAAAGAAAGAGAAAATCAACCTGGTAACACTGATAATTTGATGAATGTTGAGAGGGAAGCAGCTTGAGCTGTCATGACGTTTTACTGATCTACTAGCTGCTATTCTCCATTATATATACAAATGAAGACATCAACAATTAATATTAACATTATGTATACCATAGATGAGAGGCAGAAAATTAACTAAAATTAATGTCAGGATATTATATATTTTTAACTAATAATCATACGAGGACTTGGGGCCTTTTTGTTTACATTTTATTTGCTTTATAAATAAATTCCTAAATTTGCTTTTTTTATTTATTATAAGGATTCTTTAAGTGCTGAGATCTCTTCTATTGATAAAAAGAGAAGAACCCATTCACTCTTTCACTAAAGGCTTTAGATAAATTACCCAAATCTTTTACAAAGCCACAACATAAAAATATAAACTTAAGAGTAAATTTATGTAGATGGAGAATCAGGTTAAAAGCTTTAATATTACTATTGGAGTTTTTCTCTAATCATGTGATTAAGGAGAGAATGTTATCTTTCCTGGGTCCTTATCCCATCATTATTGAAAGTGTAGAACCCAAATTACTCCGCAAAACGCTTCAATATATTGTAATTGAATGGATCTTCTCTTTTTATCAATAGAAGAGATCTCAGCACTTGAAAGATCCTGATCATTGCTCTCACCATCAATCGTTTGTTGTTTAAACGCCCCCAGATCATTACCCTGTTGTAAAAGCCGAAAGTAGTAGCGCGCAGAAGGATTAAAAAACCCGCTGAAATTCTTTTGCACACTATTACTTAAACATCTCTACCGTGAGTCATTGATTGTTAGCAAATTTTTGCTCAAAATTGGATGAAAATTTACACACTGTTATGAACGATTTCTTCAAAGTTAAGGACTCTTATGGTACGCTTGACATCTCGTTTGAAAGCTGTGGATATCATCTTTTGTATGCATTCCTTATTAATCAATTTTATCTTATATTCAAGAAGTTATTTAAGTACAAAGGATTTGACAGACTTTTGGGCCTACTCCGGCACCCTACGTCCCTAAGAGTCCCTTTAGGTCAAAGCAAAGACTAGAAATAGAAATTGCATTAAATACACTGGCGAATTATTATTTTAATATGTACAAAATGACTATCCTTCTAGGCTTAAATTGAAGTTGAAGTTCGAAAATGGGCCAAAAAAGCTAAAAAAGTAGGGACCGATTTCTCAAAAACCGTCGGACTCTCGAAAAAAAGAATTACAGATTTGAAATCAGTGAGCAAAACTGAATAACTTTTATTATACTTATACCCCAGAAGATTTTTGAAAGTTCAAATTTGTTGACCTGTGTTATTAGTTAAAAATTTCTTGACCTTAATTTCAGTTAATTTTCTGCCTCACATCTATGGTATACATAATGTTATTATTTATTAATGATGTCTTCATTTCTATATATATATATATATATATATAAAGGAGAATAGCAGCTATTAGCTCAGTAAAACGTTATGACACCTCAAGCTGCTTCCCTCTCAACATTCATCAAATTGTCAGAGTTACCAGGTTGATTTTCTTTTTCTTTTACACACCCCATTTGCGTATTATATATGTACATTTCTACTTTTCACTGCTCTCACCATCAATCATTGGTTGTTTAAACGCCCCCAGATCATTATCCAGTTGATCTAGGAATTTCTTGATATCGTAATTAGACAAACACAGTCCGTGCCATTAAACAATTAAGGGGCAACAGGGCCATTTGTTGAAACTACAGCGAAGGGGTACAATTCTAGAGTGTTTCATATTTTTTACATTCCTAAGTATCGCATACATCCAGTTGAGGGATATTATCACTAGGAATGTAAATCATATGCAATTCGGGCGTGTGATAAAAAAGTGGAGTTGGCTCTTCAAACAGGTCTTTTTGTTTTCCAAAGCTGTTATCATTTTTCCAATATTACTGAGGGGAGAACATCTACCTGATAGTAAAGATGTCGCATGAAGGAATACATGCATTAAGTTTAATAAAGGAAATAAAATGTAAACAAAAAGGGCTCAAGTCCTCGTATAATTATTATTAGTTAAAAATATATAATTTCCTCACATTAATTTCAGTTAATTTTCTGCCTCTCATCTATGTTATTATTTATTGTTGTATATATAATGGAGAATAGCAGCTTGTAGCTCAGTAAAACGTCATGACAGCTCAAGCTGCTTCCCCCCTCGACATTCATTGAATTGTCAGGATTGCCAGGTTGATTTTCTCTTTCTTTTTTTATAACACGCCCGAATTGCATATGATTTACATTCCTAATTATCACTGAGATTAGCATTGACTAAAGGAATTTTTTTTATTTGTAAAAGTTTTCTAATTG